>JBANSL010000016.1:55950485-57150485 GCA_037127255.1 Persicaria tinctoria | reverse complement strand
AAGTTTGAAAATACACAATGAAAAACAATCTAAAGTACAACGTGACATGGGAGGGCCAGATCAAAACCAAGTACGAGGGAAAACGAGTAAAGTAGTATCATTCAAAGTATATAAGCAAGGTTCTAAATATCAGGTATCAGAGGCGTATTGGTTAGGAGTAAAAATGATATATCGGGATATATCGGAGATATATCAGGATATATCGAATTTATCGATTTTGCTAATTTTTATTATAAATATTATATTTATACTTCAAAATGTAAAAATACACATGAAAAATGAATATATAAAATACAAAATTACCAAATAAACTTCAAAAAATAAAAACAACTTCATTCATAAAGGTTAAAGTTGCCTTATTAAAGTTGGCAATTCTAAATATCCTCGATATATCACCGATATTAACCCGATATATCGGGTCATAAAGGCTAAAGTTGTCTTATAAAAGTTGGCAATTCTAAATATCCCCAATATATCACCGATATTGACCCGATATATCGCCGATATTGACCTGATATATCACGTTGACCGGTATTTTCACCCGATATGCCGATATCGTATCGGATTCTAAATATCCTCGATATATCGCCGATATATCAGCCGATATATCCGATATTTAATATAAGTCTAGTATCAGGTCAGTCTCTTATCTCTACTGCCCCAAAGGAAACCCTCCTCATTGAAGCAAGCAATAAGCAAGGTCATATACCTGAAACTATACCACGAAGTGAAGTCGAGCCGCTCATGCGGGTCCTGAAGACCTCGCTGAGGACATATAATATGCATATACCTAGAATAAATGATGCTATAATATAATGTTGGAATTTAAATCACACAAGCATGCTGTCAGTTTATATAATGTAGAAAACGATAAATTGGATCCACATAGAATGCCAAGTGGCATGTCCTTCTCCTACCCCTAGACCCATTCCCGTTTGTGTAGGCACTGACCAGTTCGATACTATAGCATAATCATATCTCATATCGCATCATATCATATTTCATGCTCATATCATATCATATCTCATGCTCATATCGTATCTCGTGATATATAAATAAGACTCGAGGAGGACAACACCTGATGAGGTTGAACTGTCCTATGACCCTAGCAATGACTCTAGGACTCACAAGTTAACGACCGTTCTACCATACATAGAGAATACGGATGCTCATTCGTATATGCAAGACCTAAGCATGATACTATATGACATGCGATATGTAACACCTACATACTATATGACACATTAGGCATGAGGTCCGAGTCCTGAGTAGGCTCCCATAGGAAACTTACCTTAAATGCCGAACAATAAAGAAACAGTAAGAGGGTAGAAGTCAAGGCAAGTCACATATCACCTAGCATATATGAATAATAATAAACGCAATGAGTCTAATGTTCTAGCTAACTAAGCACAGATAAATACACACAAGAAAAGCCTTTCCAAAAATCATATGATAAATAAAAAGCGCTCGATGAGTAAGAAAACATCCAAAAGTTGAGATATCAGAAAGGTTAAGATTACATTTTAATTTCCCAACCAACTCATTATTGTTAATTTGTCCAACGCCTCAATCTCAGTCCAGTGTCTCATATCAGTCCATAGGTTCAGTCCAATCATAATACAAGGTCCGAGTCCAAGTCCAGTTAATCAGTCCAATAAGTCCGGTCAAAATAGGTCCAAGGTTCAATAGGTCAGGTCGATCCGTTAAATAAGGTCCGATAGGTGAGGTAAATCCGTGAGAGCAAGGTCCATGAAATACAGTTATCCCAAGGTCACTCTCAAATCGTTAAGTCCAGTTAAATCAGTCAAAGTTATAGCGCTAAAGGAATCCCGACATTTTCAGTTTTAAAAACAACAAATCACTTGAGAAAACATTTCCCAAAAATAAAAGTTAAAGATCATACATTAAAATGCTTCAATTAACAACTAGGGTTCAAACATATTTTTAGAACATTTTGGAAGACCTCAAAACCTTCTTAGGTAAATCATCTAACAATATTTGAATAAAAATAACCACTAAGTCATTTAAATTTTCAATAACCACATTTTATAAGACAACATTAAAATTCCATATAAAATACATTTAAATCACATATATAAAATCATTACATAATATATAATATAATACATAACATAGCCCAAAATATATAACAAAACCGGTTCAACAAAACCAGGACAAAGGCCCAAGAAGGAAGAAGAGAGAGGCGGCCCCGACCCAAGGCTCAGTTCAACATTTCGCCACGACAAGAGGGGCCATTCATCGCGGCCAATCTGATCTTTCTTCTCCCTTGAAGCAAGGCTTTCGCCGTCGCAACTAAGCTTTCGCCGCAGCGAAAGGTCATCTTCCTCGATGAGACTGATCATGAGTTCGTATTCGCCGCGGCAAAACACACACTTTCAGCTCGCTTTTCGTCAAATCAGGTTCATTTCTCCCCAAACCAACGCTCATTCTCATCGATAGCCTTCCCCGACCCCAACTAACATGAAAGAAATGAAACGTGATCAAAGAAGAGGAGGAAAATGAAGATTTACCGAAGGTTCTTCAAAACACCACTTGGGAACGGTTCCGACTGCAACAATGGGAGGGGAGCTTTGATTGAGGCCTAGGAGGATAAGAGATTTGTTAAAGGTGGGTTTTTATATGTTTTGGAATCAAAACGAAACGAGAGCATGAGAATAGACCTTATGTGGAAACAAGGGAGGGGTGGCTCACGTTTGGCTTTAGTGGCTGGCTTGGTTGAGTCCTTCTTCTTCGACCTTATGGGAAACATAGGAAGCTCAAAGAGGGCTACTGGTGGCTCATGCTCACTGGAGGGCTCCGTCTTCTTCTTCTTCTGCACGCAGAAAACATGGGAGGAGGTTGGCGGCTTCTGGCTATGGCGATGACGACGATGAGGTGGTGGTGGCGGGTGGTTGATGAGAGAGGCAAGGAGGAGATGGGATGGTGTTGGTGGTCGTTCAAATGGAGGAGTGAAGGTGGAGGTGACTATGGTGGTGATCAGCAAAAACAGGGAGGATGAGGGAGTATGTGGGCTGGGTGGTGGCTCAGTGGTGATGGTGATACGGCAAGCTGGGTTGTTTTGTGGGTTTTGAAACGGAGAGAAAGGGAGGATTTTTGGGTGTGGATGGGTTTAGGGTTTACGAATTTGTTAAGATTTATAGGGGAGTGATGTGAGGTGTGTGTTGTTAGGGGGAAGAGAAAGAGGGGCATAGGGGACTTGGTCTCCACTAATTTGATTTTCAAATCTCGGAACTGAAACTTGAAAACCCGCTCACTCATCCCTAATCCCGACTCTATCGAATCTTAAATCGAGTTTTCAAACCATTTTTAAAACGATTGAATCGGATAAGTTGCTTGAGGACTAGTTTTTTTTTTAAAAATTTTCAAACCGAATATAATATTTTTACATTTTTTAATTAAAATAATATTTGAAATATTTTCGGCCTTTACACGGGAAATATAATGCTTATTTGCTAGGTGTTAGGGACTTATTGGTACTCGCCCCACATGCTAGAGTTTAGGGATTTAGATAATGTTATCGGCAAATTTGGCCTATCTATTTATATACTTAAATCAACCCTAGAGTAATCGCACAACCATTCATGCATAACATCCCAATGATCATGGAACTACCAATGTTGCAAAAGTGAGCGAAACTATATCATCATCATTAATGTTATTTATTCAATCGTTTCCAGTTTAGTTTACTTATTGCTTTCCTTTACAGTGTTACATTATTTTGTTACTCTGCTTTGCAAACACATTTAAGAAGTGGTACATGGTCTCTGTGGGATGGACCCCTTGCTTTTTCTATACTACTAGTTAGTTAGTTGATAAGTTGCGGCATTCCTATTTGGGGATTTTAAACCACGACATTTAACCTCCACAAGATGTATCCGATATTTATTTCTCATGGAGTGCTCAATTTTTTGTGAATGACATTGATGACCCCAAGATTGTCTCTTTTTAATATAGGTTAATGACAAGGTGAAAAAGCAAATATTGACAGGACAATATCAAAGTAATTAATTTACACAAAAGTCATTTTTCTCATTACAAAATAATTATAGAATGACCCAAAACTCAAAACTCTACCAAAGGTCCAAAACACCTCTTTAACCTTCATACCCAAAATTCATCTTTATTATCAAGATCAAGATCATAATATACTCTAGTTTGATAGAGTAATCTACTTACTCATCATAGGAAACTCAAAACCTGCACATATTCATCTTAATTCGTTGAATAATTGAACACCATTATATCATACAGTTATTGATTGATCACCCAACAGGAATAGGTAATTGGAGTATAAAATGATAAAATCAATTAGTTTCCAAAGTTAGTTGAATCCTCCCTTAAAGGTAGAACTCATCAACAAATTGACATTAAGAAAATCACAATCAATTAATGATACATATACTTATATGTTCCACAACCAGACATTAAAGCAATTTAGAATAAAAAGGATTGAATACACCAATTAGAAACTATATAATTGACATGGTGATCAATCAATAAATGAAGACGGAGATGGGAGAGGATACAATTATTCAACGAATTAAGATAAGATGCAGGGACAAGGTTGTTTATTTCAATCTCTTTCACTGAAACTTCTCGTCTTGGTCCACTCCCTAACACAATTATAAACTCTCTAGTACAATAGGATAGACGATTCACTTAATCAGATCAATATATAATCAATTCAAAAATTTATTGGTATACTGATCCCTAATTTCATCAACTTGCAATTAGCTTTCTTGATTAGTTGATCACTCAAATTAGCAATTCGGAAAGAAATATGAGAAGAAAGAAAACCCTAGAATAAAAAAGGATAAAATGAGTTTCTTTATTTTTTTCTTGGACCAATTTATAATTATTATGTAAAATAAAAAATAACTTGTGCGTAACTAAATAGAAACATAAAGGCTATTGACAAGATGTCAAAAGAGATACTGATAAGATGATTTTTATAAAAATTCCACCTAAGTCCTTCTCGTAGTATCTGTGCATACAGAATCGAAAGAGGAATCAACTTAATTGATGTGGAAATTAAAGGAGGAAGGCAATAGAATATCGAGATTGTAGAGGAAGTGATCAAGAGAGAGCAAGACCAAGGAGAACCCAAGGTGCTAAAAAGTAATTCATAGAATCAGAACTTGCGAAGGATTTGGGAAATGATAACCTGAGCATGGAATCGGTAGAACAACTCAACTAGATATCACTACTTATATTTATTTATTTTTAATTGATTGTTGATGGCACCCTTGTAGTTGTTTCAATTGAATCGAAATCACTATCTAGAATGAGAATATTGATTAGTAGGTCGGATGGCAAATCCGTGACCAAAAGCCAACATTCTGTATTGATGAAACTGTCATTGGAGGCGCTTGAACAAGGATTTTAAACACAAGTGATGAGCGCGTTTGATCAATCGATAAAGAATAAAATCATGTGATTTTACCACAATTAATAGTGTTTGTAAATCAAACAAAAAGATGATTTATCAATTTCCACTTTTATACACTGCACTTAGTAATTACTAAAGTGAAAAAGGTACTTCAATTAAATAACTCGAGTGTTTACACTACAAAGTGAAAAAGTTTTCCACTAACCTTTCATTTGAAGTATTGATCAAATTGAAATCACGAGACTAGCAATGTTGATGAACCTCCAAATGTCATTTGATCCCATTGAAAATTTTCCACAGTTCAAGCAAAATAATAGCAAGTAAAAGAGAAATTAATAAAATATATATTAGGGTTTTGATCGATACATCCTGCAATTAAAACCAAACTAAGGTGATCAACCGGAATGGATTAAACGTATTAATTTATTCAATTATGTATTTCAACGTGTTTACTGAATTTTCATCTTCTGCAATGGGATAATTTGGATGAACTCGCTTAGGGTTTCCTTTTACTCTCGGTCAAACTTGTAAATATTTTCTAAAATTGAAAAAGACATATGTGCAAGGCTCTTTCAGCCACGACATTTAGCCACAGATTTAGCCACCATCGTCCGTCAATAAATAGTCTAGGGACGGATGGTGCCACGGAATAAAAAATTGTGACTAAATACAGAGAAACTAAATAGAGACAATGAATCATTATGATATTAGCCACGAAATATAAATTTGTCACTGAAGGCGTCCCTAACTCATCTCACCCTTTAGCCCATAAAAGTATAACTATTTTGTGGCAAAATCCGTAGCTAAATACCTGTCTAGTTCATGGTCAAATTAGTTGACACATAGGTGGCTAATTGTGCGATAAAACCCGCAGCTCAAATCGTCTCTAATTATTGGCTACATATGTACCGAAACTTGTTATATTTGAGGACCAAATTTATACACAAATGGTGGCTAATATAGTAGGCAATTTTGTGGTTAAAAGGCGTGGCTAATGCGTGGCACAATATGCACCAAAATCATGGAAAAATTTGTGGCTTCTAGCATATCTAAGTTAGTAACTAATTTGTGCCTGAATTCACGCCAAAAATCATGGAAAATTTTATGGCTACTAGCATATCTAAGTTTGTAGCTAATTTCTGGCTGATTTCGTTTTTTATACGTGACCAAATTAGTGGACAAATACATAACTATTTTGTTGCCGATTATGTAGTTAAAAGTAGTTTAATGCGTGGCTAATGGGTGGGAAAATTAGTAGCTACTCATGACTAAATTCGTACCTAATTCATGGCTAAATACAACGTCAATCATGGTGAAACCCGCATCTAAATCATGGCAAAACTTTAAGACAAAAACCTTGTTGCTATTTTCAAAAGATTGCTTAAAAGTTAACATATTATATTTTCTGAGATCTAAAACAAAACATAATACTAGACAGGTCTAACATAAAACATATCCAATGGAAAACATACAAAATAAAGTCACCATCCTAAAATCACTTAAACTAAATTTACACTAGAAAAATCATTTAGAAGTAAAGAAGGAATCAATCTTAAACATGAGTTCATCAAGCTTTTTACCCCATTCATCATTATTGAGTCTAGATTCCTCATGGAGGGCCTCAACAAAATTGTTCACATGGTCTTCGAAGTTAGTTAGATCTTCTCTTATCTACTGTTAGTGTTGTTGACGTGCGCTCAATTTGCCATGCTTTTCGCTTACATCTATTTCGATTTATGTTCATATTTTATATTTCTGGGTTATAAAAGCATGAGATTTGTGTAGTTTATGTTTATTTGTAAATTATGGAGGTCTACACAAGTTTCTGTTTAATGCTGTAGAATTCGGAGAAAATTCGGGGCAAAACCAAGAAGTGCTGATTTCTACTGAAGAGCACTAGATATCGACTAGAGCACCAGAAATCAACCTATCACTCGAGCCCCTGAAGAACACAAGCCATTTCGACTGAAGAAAGAGTCGATATCGAGCCATATCACTCGATATCCAGTGGAACTCACCAAAAATCAACCATCAGACTCGATGTTGAGTGAAGATTTACTCGCGACTACAACAGAGGTCGATATCGACTCATTTGGTCGATATCGAGTGATGTCCAGAAACTGACCCGACACCAATTCGAGTCATAATCCAAGTAACTTTGCTTAGCTTGGAAGGAAGAGATCTTTTATCAAGAAGACTTTCTATCCCTTTTGGTTAATTCCATAATTACCAAGGGAAATTTTATTTATTTCCTATTTATTTATTTGGAAGTTTTATCCTTAGATAGATATAGATAGAGATTAGACCCGGGCAAACGCGGGCTTGGGCCGGGCTTGGGCCGGGCTTTACTCCAGATTTCGTCCCGTTGTTGCGGGCGCGGGTCGGGCTAAGCCCGCTTAACGGGTTGAAAACCGTGTCCAATCCCGTCCGCGAATGCGGGTGCGGGTAGCCAGCGGGTACCCGCAAATCAAGTCAATTTTTCGTATTAAAGCTATACATATTATTTTTATACATATTGCACATATTATTTATATACTAAGCCTACTATTTTTATTAAAAAAAAATATTACCTACTCTTTTTATACTAAGCCTACACAAATCCAAAGAAAAAAAAAATACTACCTACTGTTTTTTTATTATTTACACACACACACACACACACACACACACACACACACACACACATATATATATATAGGGAAGCTTTAAAATGTAAAAACTCCTTAACGTGTAAAATCCGCTTAACGTGTAAAAATTTTTAAAATCGGATCCGTGCCCTCTTTTAAAAAAAAAAAACGAACCGGGTTGTTAAAAAAACTGAACCGCTTCTTCTCTCCCATGCCAGTGCGCTCAAAAACTCTGGAAATGGTAGGACGCTGGAGGCGAGGCGGTGGCATCGAGCATGGCAGGAGGCGGGGAATTGAGCATCGGACTAGCACAACATTTCAATTGCCGGAATCCTTGTCTTCACAATCGCCGGAATATTTGAAATCAGCAGAATCCTTGCAATTGTTGGAAGCCTCGCAATCGCCGGAATCGAGCATCGTGCATTGGTCAATTCGACAAGGCAGACATGGATCCGGCTTCTCCTCCTCGCAATAGCCGGTATCCCCATCGGAATCGCCAACCCACTCCACCTTGCCCAGCAACACTGGAGCGCGGATTCGCCGCCTTCGACCGCCACCTTCCCACCAGCGATTGCCACCAACGGACTCGCCACGCCACCACGGTCCCGTATCTCCTTCTCCCTTGCTCCGCCGTGCCCTAAGCTGCCACCGGGAGCTTGCCGAAGTCCACTGCGCAACCGTCGTTTCTACAGAGAGAGTTACTGGTCGATGTGAGGAAGATGATGATGAAATTACAATTTTGACCCATATTTTCTCTTTCTTCCCAAATATGCCCTTATCTAAATTTAATAAATTACAAAATTATTCCGTAGTTTATAAACACACAACATAATATTATATTTGCACAATTTAAAATTATATTTGCAAAAAATAGTGTTTAAATGATTTAGATTGAGATTTAAAACCTAGGGTTTGATTTAGGAGCGGAATTTGGGGCTTTTTGCCAAAAGCCAAATTGATTGAAATTGATGATATGGTTGTATTGTTGGGTTGATTTTGAGCTAATTTCATGTTCATATCATTGTCAAATTGTTTATGGATCATGAGCTAATTGAATTTTAGAATTTTAGATTGTGATATGTTTTAGAATCTGGGGTTTTTTGCCAAAAGCCAAATTGATTGAAATTGATGATATGGTTGTGTTATTGGGTTGATTTTGAGCTAATTTCATGTTCATATCATTGTCAAATTGTTTATCGATCATGAGCTAATTGAATTTTAGAATTTTATATTGTGATATGTTTTAGAATTTGGGGCTTTTTGTCAAAAGCCAAATTGACTGAAATTGATGATATGGTTGTGTTGTTGGGTTGATTTGGAGCTAATTTCATGTTCATAGCATTGTCAAATTGTTTGTAAATCATGAGCTAACTGGATTTTAGAGTTTTATTGCGATATGCTTTAGGTTGATTATGTTCTTCTATTTTAGCATGAAAATCATAATTTAGCCTATTAGCTCAATTGGTAGAGCAATGTGCATTTGCACAAAGATGTGGGTTCAAATCCCACATAGGTTACATAATAGACAAGAGCGCAACAATCGCAAATTGTTAATCATGCACATTATAATCTTAGTTATGCACAATTGTATCCTACTTTTGCACACTTGTATTCTAAATGTGCACATTACAATTTTATTTTCACACTTTATGTTCTTATATTTGCACTTGAAAGTTGCAAAAAGCACTTTAAAATTGCACAAATGCACTTTAAAGTTGCACAAATGCACTTCACAGTTGCACAAATGCACTTAATAGTTGCACAAATGCACTTGACAGTTGCACAAATGCACTTGACAGTTGCACAAATGCACTTGACAGTTGCACAAATGCACTACACAGTTTCACTTTATGTTCTTATATTTGCACATTACGATTTTATTTTTGCACTTTATACTCTTATTCATGAAGAGAAACATCAAACTTCTAAGCGATAAACATATATAGTTGCACAAATGCACTTCACAGTTGCGCAAATGCACTTCACAGTTGCACTTTATGTTCTTATATTTGCATATTACGATTTTATTTTTGCACTTTATACTCTGATTCATGAAGAGAAACATCGTACTTCTAAGCGATAAACATATATAGCCTATGCGGGGTTTGAACCCGCATCTTTGTGCGTAGGCACAATGCTCTACCATTTTGAGCTAATAGACTTTAGTGCAAAAACCACTAAGGGCATGTTTGGCATGCACATTTTTTAATCTAGCTTAAGATTATAATCTAGATAAAATTTTTAATCTAGTTCAAGATTATAATCTAGCTTAAAATTGAACATCTTGTTTGACACGACTATTGATTATCCAAGCTTTTTGGAGATTAAATTGTCAAATTATCAAAATTGATCTATTTTATTTGATGCATGACTTTAGAGTCCGGTCATATTTGGCTCGGGCTATAAAGTTTCTTTATAAAAGAGAAAAAATACATGACATTATAGCCTACAACAAGCCCGGGCTATATATGAAGCTAAAATCATAAAACGGTAATCAAAGCATCCACATTCATAAGCTGAGGCAAAACTAGATAGATCAATTACAGTGTTTAGCTTCACAAATTGTAAGAAAGGGATGTTCTCAGTTTAATATCTTCCCATATATAAATATCATGATATCTAAACTAGATAGATCAATTACAGTGCTGCTAGGACAAGAATGCACCAGCTGCTATTGAGGCCCATGATCTCTTTGTAGTGGAACACTGGAAGGGCATCTTTGAGTGCCTGATCAAGGCCTGAATCATGGAGTTCAAACAGCAGCTGCAGCTGTCTCTGGAAGGTGTCAGTCCCTGGCATTTCTGGGTACTGGTTTTCTGAGTGGGAAGCTAAGAAGGAAGGTATGTTTTTCATGATGAATCTGACTAGCAAATGGAGTGCAGTGCAACAGTTGACATTGTTGCACCAATTTGAATGCTTTGACGACCTCCTTGGTGTTGCGAGCTCCACCTCTACCATCTTTTCGGCTTCGCACACCACAAACAACTCAGCTCACTGAGACAGAGAAAGTGAGTGAGTTCATACATCATACATGGCACAAACAATACAAGGACTATGCTCTTCTTATTTCCATACTAGGAATAAGAAGTACCTCTTTCTCTTTGTAATATATAAATATGAATATATAAGATGGATGATTGACCAGTAGCTTCTGTACGACCATGATTCAACCTTTCAATCAAATGCAATCAAGGATTCATAGTATAAAACGAGACAGTGACAAGCTGAGACTATGTGAAATGAAACTGTATGTAATCAGTAAGACTCGAAATTTAAACAAAATCAAAACATGAACTGTACAGTAAGGGGAAGAAACTGAGATTGATTGAATAACAAATTTTAGATGCAAAAAACTGAAATTGATCTGTTAGCTTTAGAAAGTATGGTGTAGTTGAAAAGAACACATCAAATGAAATAAATATTACATTCAATAAAATGCAGCATGGAATGTAACAATCACACTCAAAGATGATATATATATATGAATTGAAGAGAACCACATAAGCATGACTCAACTGACAGATATATATAGTCATTTACCATCGTGAATAAACTCCTCAAACAGCGGCATTAAATCACTCTTAAGATGAGCAGGTTCAACAGTGGCAGCCAACTTCCCCAGATTTGTAGCAGCATATCTCCTCACTATAGGGAGTTCATCTCGACACAGCTGACAGTATAAACGTAAATACTACAAATTAAGTAGCACAGCTTGCCATGTATATTTATTTTTGGTCGGCAGCTTGCCATGTATATTTATTGATCTTAAATAAGTGTAATCATGTAAAACTGAACTATATGGTTTGATTGTATTCTCTGCATATATTCTTTAATGTTCTAACCACTTGCAATAATATTTAAAATGAAGGATCTTACCTCAAGGCAGGACTCTAGTACCACCAGCTATACCTACAACTGTATGCACAACAAGACATCCATAGAAGTTTGGCTTGACCTACAAATAAACCTCAAGAGCATCAGCAGAGCCCTCTTTAAATACTTCAAAGAGATATACTAGCAAATAGTTTAGCCATAGGAAAACATCGTATGGGAAGGAAGGCTGATTTGCACGTCTTTGGACTAGCAGGCCTTCACCTCTTGGTGTAGCATAGAGAGCCCTAGATGTTTACTTTACACACAAGATGAGATCATAGTTCATAAGAAGCAATAATACCGACGAATCACTCGTCACTACTCACTAGGATGAAGGCAATATTCTGATTTATGCTAGGAGTTTGCAGGAGGAGTATGGATCAGAAAACCACTCATAGAAGGAAGCATATTTTCCTCTAAATTGATGATAAAACGATACTAAAAAATTCAAGAATTATTCTTGGTTGGATATAATAGTAAGGAAAGATAAGAAAAGGAAATGCTACATATACAAAATCGGCGAAATGGAATTAAATATGACTAAAGCGAAGACCATATCAATGATCTCGAAGAAAATTGTTTGATACAATCACTTTTAGGCCTTGACAGAAATCTAAAAGTTCTTTCTCAATCTGCAAGACAGAAGGTATTAAGTAACCAAAATTGAAAGCTTGCTTGCAATTTGACAGAAGGTAAGTCCAGAAGGTATAAATCCAGAAGGTATTAAGTAACCAAAATTGACAGAAGGTATAAAACGATACTGAAAAATCCAGAAGGTATTAAGTAACCAAAATTGACAGAAGGTATAAAGCCATTACAAGAATTCAAGGCCTTCGCATTGAATATTCAAAGGAAATTGAAAGCTTGCTTGCAAATCCCTAAAGCCCTAAATCTCTACCCCTAAATCCCAAAAATTTAGAAATTAATCATCATCAAAATATAAACATGAAGCAATAGATACCAATCTTAGAGCCCTAATTACATCAAGAACACGAATTCGACGAATAATTGATCGAAGAGGACCAAAAGAGAAGCAACAAACGAACCTGAGACTCTGATAGCCCTAACTGATTAAAGAAGGCAAATGATGACGGGAAATGCGGAACGAACATGTGCGGATAGAGAGGGCGAAGCTGCCGATCGGTCGTGAGACTTTGAGAGCCCTAATTGATCAAAACAAACACAGAATCAATTATTAGCAAACATGAAAAAATCAACCCAGAGTAACGATGCTCTTCTTCGCCATGGATTGAGAGGGCGAACCTGCCACTCGGGGCGAAATCGGCCAAGGGCGAGCAGGTGGCGGGGGTGAGGAAGAGATGGGGTCGGGAGTTTGGGAAGGAAGGCTGCTATGGATGCCAAGAGTAACGATCCTCTTCTTCGCCATGGATTGAGAGGAGCAGGAGCAAAAACGAGTAGTTAAACCACTTGAACAGGCTCGCCATTCATTAATTGCTAATTTTGACAATAGCGTGTCCTAATTTAGAAATTTTACACGTTAAGCAAATTTTATACGTTAAGGAGTTTTTACATTTGAAGCAAACCATATATATATATATAGTTTAATATTTATTACTACTGTTTGTAGTATATTACTGTGTGTAGTATATTACTTACATATTACCTACTGTTTGTAGTATATTACTTTTATATATATATATATATATATATATATATATATATATATATATATATATAGTTTATTGTTTATTACTACTGTTTGTAGTATATTACTGTTTGTAGTATATTACTTACCTACATATATATATAATTATGGAGGATAGGTGGATTGAAGAAAATTTATAATTCCAATCTAACAGGTTTTAGGTCACCTAGCTGGTCTGATAGCCTATCCTTTCTTGTTAAAGGTCTATTTGTGATTCTTAATTATAAATATGTCAAGAGCCTATCCATTGAGCATTTTGCTTATTGGAGGACTTATTTGTTTCTTGCTGCTTGTGAAACCGAAACCAATGGCCTAGTGTCTAATCTTTCTTGGCCAAAAATAGTTCTCTCTAGACAATTTATTAAGGAGATTTATCCTGAAACTTGTGTAGGAGCTTGGGCGTTAATATTTGACTCTATTATATTGGGCTTTCAATATATGGACTATCTTATTGTATGGATATTGGTTCTTAGGGTCTTCACTATGAATGCTAATATGATATATGCAGGTTTGGGTAAATCCTCCGGTTGTTTTGTTATTGTCTGTCTACATCTCCCTGTTGGAATTTTTGTGAAGTATTTCTTGCGTGAGTGTATTATCCCCGTGATCTCTTGCCTAAATCTTTTTAATATGTTCCCCTTTTTAACCGTTGCCAATATAGCATTGCCCACTTGTAATAAGTCTTTAGTCAACTATCATTTGATCTCTTGGATTGATTGTGTTCCATGCTTGCCTACCTGCACGATCATTAGTTTTAAGCCATGCTTGCCTATCTGCGCGATCTTTGGGAGTCTTGTGCTCCATGCTTGCCTTCCTGCTCGATCATCGTTTGTGAAATTTTTAGTGGGCAAATTAACTACAGGAATCAATCTCAATTATACAAAACCATATGAATCTCTATATTCCTCCTCTCCACTGAACTTCTCTGCTTTGTCTTTGAGTACCAAAGTCTTTAGTCTCCTTCTCCTTGCTCATGTGTATGTCATGGCTTCTTTAGGAGTCGTCAAAAGGAAAAAACCACTGGGGACAGATGATCCTGCTCCCCAGATGACTAAACCCCTTAAGGGATCTAAATTGCCGGAGGGCATTAAACTCTCAATGGAGCTTCCATGCTACAAGAACTTCAAAAATATGTACAATCATTTTCTGTCAGAAGCTCTGCACCCCTGGCTTCTGATGGACCATGTAGTCAAATAATGAAAGTCTGTTATTGGAATGTTAGAGGTTTAGGAAAGTCGAATATTTGGACAGACCTTAAAGCCATGAGAATCAATGAGCATATCTCGATAATGGCAGTTACAGAGATGAGAACAAACAAAGTTCCTCTTGAGAAGAGCTGGAGATCGAGTGGATACAATAATGCGACTTGGTCCGTTGGGAATGATAGAACTGGAGGAATAGGTCTCCTTTGGAATGAGAACGTTCTTCAAAATGAATCGGTAGAGGTTGATATGGTGCTACCAAGAGCAATCCGTGTCAAATATTCATGCCTAGATAAAAACTTCATAGGACTATTATTTTTTGTTTATGCCCCACCCCATGAATCTGACAAAGATAGCTTCTGGAATGAATTGTCAAATATCGTCATGAATGAACCCCTACCATGCCTAGTAATAGGAGATATGAATGAGATTAGTAGCAGCAGTGAAAAGCTTGGGGGAATAGAGAATAATCCAACAAGATACATTCGAATAAACCAATTCAAAAATCAATGCTCTATGCTTGAAATCCCATCCTGGGGCAATAAATTCACTTGGAGGAAAAAAAAGGAAGGGGAGGATAATATTTGGGAAAAATTAGACCGAGTACTAGTTCAACATGAGTTTCTGGTGACCTTCCCTGAGCTAGCAACATTTAACGGAGCCTTTACAGGATCTGATCACTGTCCCATCTCTATCAGCCTATCGTCTGGGAAAGAATTTACGCCCCCGCCTTTTAAATTTGAAAACATGTGGCTACAAAGAAAAGATTTCAGAAATATAGTGAAACAGGCATGGAAAATTAGGTGTCCAGGATCAGCGATGTACAAATTAACGTATAAAACTAAACTTCTGAAAGGAAAGATTAAAGTATGGAATAAAAACTCCTTAGGAAATATCTTCCGTCAAATACAAAATTTAGAAAAAGATCTGGTTAGTATCCAATCAAGTACTATAGCCAAGACGAGTAAGGATCACTTAATCGAAAAACAATTGATCAGGAAAAAAGACCAATTACTAAAGTTCCAAAAAGAATATTGGGGACAGAGAGCAAAATCAAAACACCTCAAACTCACTGATTCAAATACCGCGTATTTTCAGAGAGTAGCTTCTGGGAGGCGAAATAGGAAGATTATAAGAAATATCACGACTAGTGATGGGGCACAGATTTTGGGGGAAGAAAATATTAAAGAGGAAATTAAAAATGATTTTAGAAGGCGATTCTCCAAAGAACAAATCAACATGACACTACTTAATGAATACCTTGAGCTAATTCCGCAAACGATAACGGAAGAAGAAAATAGGACCCTAAGCCAGCAACCATCTAATAGTGAAATAAAAATTACAGTATGGTCTTTAGTCCTCAATAAATCCCCAGGACCAGATGGAATGACTGTGGAATTTTATAAGTCCCACTGGGACATTGTCGGGAATGATGTGATTAAAGCTATTAAAGCCTTTTTTCATTCAGGCAGAATTCTTCGACAGATAAATCATACATTTATCACTCTGCTACCAAAATGTGACAATCCATCGAAGACGTCAGACTATAGACCTATTAGTCTGTGTTCAACAATATATAAAATAATATCGAGAATTTTAACAGAAAGACTCAAGAAGGTGATTGGGAAATTAATCCACCCCTTTCAAGGAGCATTTGTATCCGATAGAGCAATTCAGGATAACATACTGATAGCACATGAGATATTCTATTCATTTAAGTCAAGGAAAAGATTAGAAGGATGGCTAGCTATTAAACTAGATATGGAAAAAGCCTACGATAGAGTTGATTGGACCTTCACCGAGGTAGTATTAAGAAAATTTGGTCTCAGCGACTATGTCATAAGCTTAATAATGGAATGTGTAACAACGGTTTCCTTCTCGGTTTTAGTAAATAATGGGCCTACAGAGGTCTTTAAACCATCTAGGGGATTAAGACAAGGCGACCCATTGTCTCCATTCCTGTTCATCCTTGGCGCAGAAGTGCTCGCGAGGAAACTAATAGATGAATCAAATCTAAGCCAATCTGGCATTGGCTTTAGGTTTGGTCCTTCTGGACCAAGAATCCCTTTTCTAGCATTCGCTGATGATATCATCATTTTCACGAAAGGCAACATGTCAGCATGTGAAAAAGTAAGGAAAATCGTCGATGATTACTGCTTATTGTCTGGGCAGAAAGTTAACTATAACAAGTCGGCTTTTCAAGGTTCCCTAGGGATTCCTGCATCGCGAATTTCAACTATTGAGGAATGTCTAAGTATATCAAAGCATGTTAAACTTGACAAGTATCTAGGGTGTCCGATAGTTGACAGTAGAGTAAATAAAAGCACATTTGAAGAAATCATCGGAAAAACGACCAACCAATTAGCAAAATGGAGAGCTGACTCACTATCTCAACACGGGAGGTCAGTGTTAATAAAATCAAATTTAGCTTCTAAGCCACTGTTTACTATGCAAAGCTTTATGCTCCCAGTGACAATACATACTGCGCTAGATAAAATCAATAGGAATTTCTTCTGGAACAAAGACCTCCAATACAAACCCCTAATTGGATGGGACAGAGTATGTAAACCAAAAGCGAAAGGAGGAATGGGATTAAGGAAAACCAAAGAAATGAATGAGGCTCTACAAATGAAACTTATTTGGAAAATCATTGCAGAACCGGATAACTGTTGGGTCAAAATTATCAAACACAAGTATCTAAAGTCAATACCACTACTTAATTTTGACAAGAAAGGAAATGCATCGTGGCAATGGACACAACTAAGAAAACTCATTCAACCATTTAAGGAAGGGTTGGCATGGTCAATCGGCGATGGAAAAACAATCAAGTTCTGGCTTGATAACTGGGCTCCCGTGAAGGATATTCAAAATGCTTGTCTCAACCCAACCAAGGTCAACTTGGAAGAAACGGTTGATCAGTACGTACTTAATGGAGCATGGAATTTGGATAAATTACGAATGGTAGTACCAAATGGTATAGCGCAGCAAATCTCAGATATCCCACTCCCAGTAAATCGAATTCAAGACAGAATGTACTGGTGGCCAGACAGAAAAGGATGGTTTACGACGTCTAGTGCGTACAAACTCAACACGAAAACAACAGAATTAAATAACGACAAAAATGCATGGATCTGGAACTTGAACGTTCCGCCTAAAATCAAGAATTTTATGTGGAAAGTCTGTCAGAATGGACTCCCAACAGCGGCCCGTCTCGCAAAAAGAGGAATTGCGATACCCCCTATTGTACCTTGTGCAATCATCACGAAGAAGACACTACTCACCTATTATTCGAATGCAGATTCTCTTTCTGTTGTTCAAGTTTATCACCAAAAGTGAAATCCGAAATCAAAGACAATATCAGAATAACAAGGAACATAGAGGAACTAATGACCAAATTAGGCAGATTGCTTGACACGCAGCAAAAAATGAAATTGGTATTTCATTGGTGGACCATCTGGATGGTTCGTAATAAACTAATCTTCCAACAACAAAACGTGCCAAATGAAATGGGATTTGTGAAACTTGTGGAATCATACATTAATGAATGGAATAGAGCAGGGACGCAAAATGAAGAGGACACCAACAGAACACAAAGACGAGCAAATCCTCCTAAGGAAAGTGGGAATAGAAGGAAGAAGGAAAAATGGAAAAAGCCGCCATCTGGGACATTAAAAATAAATTTCGATGGTTCTGCATCAGGCCAATGACAGAGTTCGATAGGTTATATCATTCGTGATAGCACAGGGAATTCAGTTGCAATGGGTAGTGACATGGTTGGATACCAAACCCCTCTAATGACCGAAGCCTTGTCATTAAGAATGGGTGTTCTTAGAGCTCTCGACTTGAGAACCCCTAAAATAATAATAGAAGGAGATTCACTCACCATTATCAATCATTTACAGTCTAAAACTAGATGTCCATGGGAAATTGAGCTAATTATGGCTGATATTAGCACTCTTCTTACGGGGTTTTACGAAGTATCGTTTTCACACATCCTTCGTAATGGCAATTGTGTGGCAGATAAGGTTGCACACCTTGCTCATATTGCCTCCACCCCATCTATATACAATGACCCAGGTCTCATCGACCTCATTCGAAAGGATGCTATCGGATAGCGGTTTCGCATCTGAATTTTTACTTAATAAAAAAAACAAAAAATAAAATAAAATTACTACCTACTGTTTGTAGTATATTACTTACATACATATATATAATTTTTTTTTATTTTTTTAAATGAATAATTAATATTATTTAATACATTTATATATATACATATATATTAATTAATTTTAATTAAAAAAAGGCAGGTATCCGTTAAGGGCCTAGCGGCCCGTAACGGGTAGATTGGCTTACCCAATCCCGTACCCGCTGCGGGCGCGGGCCGGGCTTAGCGGCCCGCGTGGGCTTTTCCCCCAACCCAAGCCTGTCCAATTTTGCGGGCGGGCGGGACGGGCCGGGCGGGCCAGCCCGCGTTTGCCCAGGTCTAATAGAGATAGATAGATTGCTCTCCTTGGGTAGCAAGGATTTTCGTAGGCACGGTATCATGGAAATCACAAATATACAACATAATGGGTCAGAATGTTTGAGTTCCGATATCGATATTGAGATTCGGTGTCGATATCCTACTGCCTAGAAATTTTCAGATTGGAATATTCACATTTTGGGGGTACTCATTGAAAGATTTTCTATTGACCAACGTCTTGTTAAAATGAGTTGTTTGAGCTCTAGAAAATTCAGATGATCGAGGTCATGCCATACCTCGTTGGAAATCTGATTTGAAGCACGGACACGATAGCAAAAAGCACTCTAAGAAGTAAGAAAAAGTGACCCAGGGGAAGTCCCGAAGAACAAAAGTGGAGAGACCTCAGATTTGGACTCGGCCGACAACAAGTCGTTAGATTTGGATCACACATCTATGACCCATCTCTAACAGAAGGAGATGAAATCCCAATGCCCTAAAAATTCAATGACCGACATCTAGTTTAGAAAAAATCAAGTGATCCAAATGCCACATTTCTTCAACATCATTTTCATTTCATTTTTTAGTGTATGATTTTAACTTGTAGTATTAAATGGATTAATGTAACTACCCTAAGCAAGCTTGATCACCAAGCTTCTAAAGAAGATTAAAAACTGAAAACAACAAAGGTAAGTATAATTTTTTATTTATTTTAACTTGTAGTATTAAATGGATTAATGTAACTACCCTAAGCAAGCTTGATCACCAAGCTTCTAAAGAAGATTAAAAACTGAAAACAACAAACGTAACTATAAATTTTTTTTTTTAATATTGTTGCATCAATTTGTGAAACCTCACATTAGAATGATAATAATGACAAAAGACATCTTTAATCTTTTATTATTTATATTATATTTCTTTGGCTTGGAGAAGAAGCGGTGGAGTATGTGTGGATCCCTTTCAGGATTTTGTGTAGGGAGAACCACCGTCATTCTCCACCATTTGGTTTTTCCTTTCTCCTCGGTTGTTTGTTTCATGGGGCCACATATAGACACAAACCATATTACAATTAGACAATAGATGATGAGAGAGGATATTGAAGGATGGTGCAAGAAAACCCTCCCCCACAGCTCCATTTATAGATGGAGTATGAGTGGATTTGGTGTGCTAAAAGCAGCCAAAGTAAAACATCATACCTTCGCACAAACAAGCAGTCACTATACATATTCAGAGAGAAGACTGTCCCTTCCTTCACCTTTCTACTAACTCATTCCTTAAAACCAGGAGAATTCTACCTTCAATCTTCAGACCTGATCATGATCAAAGCTCTTCTCCTTCCCACCACCACCAAAAGTGGCTCTAGAAGGATCTAAATACTTCTCATGGAAACTTAATTTTGACATAGACCCCTTCTTTGAAAACAATCCTCCATCCACAAGTTTTTTTCTTAAGTACCTGCTTTGATGGCGGATGGGTTGAATTCGTTTTGTCATACCCATGACAAAGTGAGTGTGTTGCAAAAGAGAAGATATGAAATAACAAAGCCCTATACCCCTATACCGTTTTAGGAAAGGGGAGGGTTGGTGGTCCGGATCCAAGGATTGATATTGTAAAATGTTAGGGTTTCTAAAAAATGCCTCTTCGTCTCTCTCTCTCTCTCTCCCCAATAGTTCTCTTCTTGTTCAGTCCCGAACACTTCAGAGGATGAGACCTTGATGGATTTTATTTATCGCTAGCAAGGTGGCAATATGACACGTACGTGGCTTGGTATTAAATGTCATCACCATTATAATATTGTTGATGGTCAACAATATTATAAAATTGCTAAAAATAGTGGTATTATATTGTTACTAAGAGGTAGAAACATTATAATGCTACCAAAAGTTAATAAGATATATTATAATGATACAAAGAGCGAGTATATTATACTATTACTATGTGTCATCCCTTCAATTCCAAATCTTGCACCATGATATACCATCATGACGCCACAAATTCATGTTTAGAGACCAACTAAAAGCCTATTCATTTTCAATTTCGCTCATCCATTGAAACATATCAAAATGTGTGTATAACTGCAAAAATTGTAAATTGAAATTTGAAACCTATTTTAAAAACTTTGATTCAGTATTCAATTGTATTTACCAAAGGCCTTGGTCTAACACTGGGGCTTATTCTGTAAATGAAGGAAGTAATTAAGGTTGTTGGTGACCGTCAAGATCTTCACAACAAATCAAGCACAAGCTCTATTGCAAAAATGCATATTTAGTCGAGAAGGCCATTAATAATGGTTCAACATATTTTGAAACTCGACAAAGCTACAACAATAGGTGTTGTCTGTCATGTATATGGCCAAGAAAAGGTAGTTGAAAGAGACTTGAAGTCAACTTTAATTGTGTTATGGATAGATATTACTCCGAGTTATAGATAAGATTAAGGTTGCTTTCTTAAGCTTTGAAAATCAACCAGGGTAATATGCATTCACGCTTGAAGGAAGGCTTTCTTCTACATCATGTGCTCAATCGCGACCAAGCCACGTTTAAAAGAGAAGAACAAGATATCACCACTTCGGTTTTGCATATCTATGTTGGAGAGGAGTAGTTTGTCACATGGCCCAAGATTTGTTGGGATGTACAATATTTTGCACATTGATGAGAAGTGGTTCTACATGATGAAGATCGAAGTCAACAAACTACTACTTGCTTTCGACTGAAAAGGATCATTCACGTTCATACCGGACTAAAAATTTCATCGGCAAACTAATGTTTCTAATGGCTATTGCAAGGTCGTGGTTTGACGATGAAGGTAATGAAGTTTTTTTTTTGGCGGGGGGGGGGGGGGGTGAATTGGAGTGTTTCCACTACTGAAAGTAGAACCTGCATTAAGGCAAAGTCGAAACAAAGAAGCCGAGACCTTGGAAACCAAGTCAATCACATCCATGACAAAGGAAACAATATGAACATTTCTATTGAAAAAGGTTCTTCTCGGATTTGAGAAGAGTAGTCGAGAGAGGATTAAAATGCACCAATTTTTATTCAACGAGAAAATAGAAGAACACACATCTAACCTAATGACATGAAGTTTCGAGTGGTTGCGTCCCATAATGGGTCCGACCTCAGATTGCTTTGTGAACCAACAAACTCTCTATATTTGAATGTGTTGGATCTTGGATTTTTTATGGGATTCAATCCTTGTAGAATAAGGTGTGTAGGAAGATGGTGGATGAACTAATTGGTGTTGATCAATGGGCATTCAATGAGTATCCATACAAAAAAGATCAATTGTGTTATTTAAATCTTTGCAGTTATGTGCGTATAAGGAGGATTATGAGAGTTGAAAGGTCCAATGATTATAAAGTTCTCCATATAAATAAGCTTGAGTTAGAAAAAAAAATGATTTTTTTCCGACACAAATCACTTGTGATTGAGATTAGAAGTGTCTTTTTGTTACGAGGTAGTGAACTTCATCTACATTGTCTTTTTTATTGATTTTTTTTAAAAAGTTAATCTAAATTTTAACCAATGTAATATGAATTTTTAGCACCACTTCCTAGTTTAATTGATTTTTTCCTTAGTTTGTTATGTAGTTACTGTCACACAAAACACTCATAATTTGCTATTTAAAACATGAATTTTTCATATGTAATGCAATGAAGAATGCCCACAAAAGAGTATGATAGAAATCTAAACTGTTTGCTGCATTATAATCTAGTGTTCGGCCCTATAATATGAATTTTCAATACCTCAAACCATACTGATTTTTTTATTAACTTGTTATGTGATTATGTCACACAAAAGAATCATATTTTTCCATTTAAAACATGAATTTTCCATAAGTCGTGCAATGGACAGTGTCTAAAAAAGAGTATAAAAGTAATCTACTACACTACATTACGATTTTTCTGTCCCATCCGAGAGGATTAAAATATCAAACGTAAACACCAATACAAATCCATAAAGATCAAAATGAAAGTAGATTAGAGTACATATGATGATCTACTTACCTTCATCTCTAAATGGAGTATTCTAGTTACCTTGACAACACTTGAGGGAGAGTAGAGGTTTCAGTTTACCAATTGAATAAATAGAACTATCGGAATTAAAAAAATTTTAGCAGAGGGGAAGAGATCAAGAATTAATTTGTGTAACAAGTCTTTCTCTCTCTCTTTCTCTCTCTCTCTCTCTCTCCCGGGATCAAATTGTGCCCTCTCTCTCTCTCTCTCTCTCTCTCTTCTCTCTCTCGCCCTTTCTTGCTCCGCCTCCACCGTTGGTTGTCCTCCTTCGTTGCCTAGATCCCTCTCCAAATCTGAAAGCCATGGAAGTTCGGCGCCCTTGCCCAGCAACTCCGGCACCATCGTTGTCCTCTCCGGTCGAATCTCCCCAATTCAGTTCTTCCGCCGTTGTCCCGCTACATCCCCCAACTATCTTTTGCTCTGTAGGAAACTAGGTGAGTCAATTTGGAAACAATACCGGTCGAAGTTCGCATCCTCAAACTCAGAAGCAGATGCTTGAGTTCGAAGAGTTCAGACAGTCCTCCTTGACCTTATGGGTAATCCAACATCTGTTCTTTCCCGCAGTTGCTAAACAATCCATCTGTAGTGGGTTTATTCACTAGTATTTTCTTTTTAGCTATGGTAGTCACGTTACGCCTCTGTTCCTTGCCGTTCGGCTTGGGAATTCGACCTCCGTCTGCAATTTGCTAGTGAAATTTCTTCTTTTGTTATTCTTTTTGGCGAATCGTATTTTTTAGGTTTATGTATCTGCGATTGAGCTATTTTTCCCCTTGCCTATCGAGTCTCGTTCTTGCTGAAATTGAGGGAGAAGGGGCCATTTGTCAATTTGGAGGGGCCAATTGCTTCGAGTTCGCTATCTAGGGGCACAAACCATCGCTGGTGAAATATTTCATCGTTGTGGCCGTGTAAAGGCTCGGATTTTCAAATCCTAATTTTTTGGAAAAAGAGAATTAAAAATGAAATTAAATCGGTTTTAAAACTCGTTTAGCAGATTCCGATCGGAATATAAATTTAACGAAAAATTTCCGTCCTTTTACGTCGGAAATTGTTAATAATTATCGAATTGCGATATCCTAGTCGATTTTAAAAATCTAATTGATCGATAAAACGAGAGTTAGAGAAACTAACATTCGGGGACTAATTTCAGGGTTCGAGATTCGCGTATTCAAAATTTAATTACGGGTATTGGTTTAACCAAATTCACACTCCACCTCACACTCACCTACTCCCTCCTACCTTACCCTGCAACCCATCCCCTCCTGCTTATTTCATCGCCATCACCCACCTGCTCCATGCCTTCACCATTCCGCCATCACTCCCACTCTTCATCCAATCCAATCCATCACCATCATAACCATCGTTCTTCATCACACCACCATTCCACTGTAGCTCGAGCGCCCAGCACCTCGAGCATCCCTCCTATGCGCGCCCTGTTCTTCGAAGCCGAGAGCTCCCGAGCTCCCTGTTTCCGTGAGCTAACCCGAGCACATATCTCCTTCCTCCTCCTTCAGCCAGCAGCAGCAGCCCTTGGCATCCATCGACGCCTCCGAGCCGCAGCCAGCAACAAACGCAGCCCCGGTGCCCCCTAGCGCAACCACTGAGTCACCGAAGTTCATTCGCCCCGTTCGAGCGTGAAACAAACTTTCGGTAAGCCGTTCTCACTCGTTTTCGATGAGAATCGTCCTCGGGCTTCTCCATCACTCTCACCCATATCCCACGTAGGATCGACGAGCCATCGCGAGCCTCCGACGACGCTCAAACCTCCGATCGAGAACTCCGAAGTCGCAAACTTCCTCGGTGAGTGATAGAGTCTATTTTAGTCATGTTTTAATTATATATTTGCATAGTAGTTTAGAGTATTTTTACATATTTTATAGCTTATTTAGTATTATTTGATTTTCGGAGTCTACACTAGTATTTTTATATATTTCATGTATCTTTAAATTGGATCGTATGAATTCAGAGATCGATCGGAATTATTTTACAAATTGAAGGATGGGCTGGTCATTGGTGCGCTAAAGTTACTTAATGCAATTGGAATCCGGACGGTGCAAGGCGAAAGGAACCCGCCTGAAGTGCTGCGTTTTATCACATATGATATATTTAGATAGATTAGATTTTATTTAGATGGATTATATAATTTATATTATATTATATTTAGGATATATTAGGTGGGATACTCCCTTTTGCAATATATATACTTCCATTCGTACACCGTTGAGGAAGAGGCCGAAGGTGATAACCGGCCGACTATTGGTTTTTACCCTAAACTCTAATTATGTTTTGTTTTATTTTTATGGAGATCTAAACCCTCGCGTTCTGTCTACAATTTGAAGCTTTGTTTGGATTGATTGTGAGTTTCTAATTCTTGTTCCTTATTTCCTATATTGAATGTTTCGACTTCTTTGTGCTTGAATGATTGATTGTTTTATTTTATCTTGTCTGATCAACTTGGTAGAATCAATTCAATTGCTAGGGTTTTGTAGATTCCTGATTGTGAACCTTAACCCAAGTGGCAAACTTATCCCTTTAGGGCTGATTGAACTAATTGGATAGGTAGGAAGTTGGATGTGTTGTTAAATCCCTCTTTAGGGACTGCAAATACCTTGGTTAATCTCTGGTCTTAAAGCTATCAATTGGGTTAAATCCTTCTTTAGGGACTGTTCGATTGATAAGGGTTTCTAGGACTGATTGGACTAGTAACTATATTAGGTCGGGACAAGGGCATTCATAGGAATCATAAAAGGACAAGAGGAAGTTACAATATCAATTCAACCAAATAAAGTGGATAGTTGTAGGTAGAACGATTTTCTCTAAATTGCTTTAATTTGTTTATAGTTTATTTTATTTTCTTTCTTATTTTCATCACCCAAAAACCCCCGTTTTCTATTAATTGGTAAATAAACTTAACTTAGAAATAACTTGATTCTCTGTGGGATCGAGTCGTGCTTACCACGCTACATTAGTTAGGTAGGTTCGAATATATTTTGATACGGTTTAGGCGACTAAAAATCGTTCATCAGTGAGCTTCCACCTTTCCTCCCTCTGTTTTGATTCGATTCAGACTTGGGTCGGGCTGTGGGCGAGTGTCGAGTGTGAGTGAGCTGAGTGCGGGACGATCGGATGGGCTCGAGAGCTCCGGCAAGCTCGAGAGCGTGTTCGAGAGGGCGATGCGAGCTTGAGAGCGCTGCAAGGGAGCGAGGCCGGGAGTGCGAGCGAGGAGCGAGCACAAGAGGCCGAGGTGAGGCGGAGCTGGGCGCTGGACGACGCCGGAGGTGGAGCTTGGCGCCGGCAGGAGCGAAGCCTCGACGGAGCTTTTGGCGGGGCGGGAGTTCCAATTTGGAACGAAGAAGATGAGGAAGTTGTGGCACTTGTGGGTCCCCCTCCGTTTTATTATATTTATTTATTTGTTTGGTTTAACCGGTTACGAGTATATAATTGCGGATTCGGTTCGGTTCGGTACGGTTCGGGTTATCCGTTTATTATTTAAGTAATTAACGGTAATTAAAATATATTATAATAGTAATTGAGGATTTAAAAGATAAATTATTATATTTTGGGAGAATTATAAGGGTTGATTTATTAAATAAAAATGGACGGGATTTTAGGGGATTTGAAAATAATTTATAAAAGTGTCAAATAAATGGTATTTAAAATATCATGTAATATTAATTGAGATTTAAAATATATTGTTGGGACTTCAAGATTTATAAAGAATTTGGAAAAGAATTTCAAGATTCGAAAGTAATCTAATAAATAAATTTAAAAAGGGAAACTAACTTGAGATTTAAAATATATTGTTGGGACTCCCAGTTAAATACTTAACTATTTAACTGGGATTTGAAACGGTTCTGAAACTAACTTGGGAATAAGACTTATTCGATGACTAACTAGCATGATAATATGATCGTTTGACTAACAGTATGATATGTATGACTAATAGCATGACTTGTGGTGAATTATTATATGAGATTAAATATTGGATAATTATGACGATCTAGTAGGATTTTATATCACACAAATTATGTCTTATGATTTTGGATAAACTGTTGAGGTATATGCGGTAATGATGTATATGAACATGCAGAATTGGTTGAATGATTTATGGAGAACGATGTGGTCTTGAGGAGCGGATGATGCGATGAAATGACTTTCATAACATGTTACTTGTTCTATTGATTGATGTGTGCTTGAGTGCTTAATAGTTGGATGTAGACTTATGTATATTCCATTATGTACTAGGTGATACTTTGTGATTTTGACTATTGTGTGCTGGATTCTCCTGTTGCCGATCTGCTAGCCAGGTAAGTACCTCCGAGGCTTACTTAGTAACCAGTACCTCCTGCCTGATGTGTCATATAGTATGTAGGTGTTTCATATG
Organism: Persicaria tinctoria; assembly: GCA_037127255.1. Lineage (NCBI taxonomy): Eukaryota > Viridiplantae > Streptophyta > Magnoliopsida > Caryophyllales > Polygonaceae > Persicaria > Persicaria tinctoria. The sequence continues at coordinate 57,122,855 of JBANSL010000016.1, read as the reverse complement.
CATAAGAGCATGCCATGTAGTATCATGCTTAGGAATTGCACTTACGAATGAGCATTCTTATTCTGTATGCGTTTGAATACAGAACGACCGTTATCTGTGAGTCCTAGAGTCCTTGTTAGGGTCATAGGGCAGCCCAGTTTCATCGGGTGTTGTCCTCCTTGAGTTATATATATATCACGAGATACGAGATGAGCATGAGATACGAGATGAGCATGAGATGCGATATGATGATGAGATTGATATGCTATAGTATCGAACTAGCCAGTCTCCACCCTATCTGGAAGAGGGGTGGTGGTAGAAGAGGGATATACCACTTGGTATTCTTTGTTAAGGCCTTACTTAATATTCTACATATATGAATTAGGAGCATGATAGTGTGGTTAAGATTTCAGTACTGCATGAAGGCATCCTTTATTCTAGGTATAGGCGTATTATATGTCCTCAGCGCGGTCAGAGGAACCGCGGGCGGACTCTTGGCCTGACTTGGTGGTATAGTTTCAGGTACCCGATACACTGCTTGATTTTGTGCTGTTATGACGGGGTCTATTCTTATGGCGGAGAGTGAGTGTGCGAAACCCGACTTCACCAGATTCATGCTTTTGGGATTTTCCCTAATTGTACTCTGCTTTGACCCGGCTCTGCCGTGGCACTGGTTGTATCATTTTTAGAACTTATGACATTTGCATGATAACGGATTTCCTGCGTTGTAGACTTACGACAGGTACAGGGGTTTACCCCGGGGTCCCCAATGGACCTTCCGGATTTGGGTGCGAAATCCCACTTTAAACTACACATCTTCGATTTCAAACCTTCAATCTGTACTCGGGGCGCAAGATCCTAACGAGGGGTTTCATCCCTCGAAACGTAACTCGGGAATCATAATCCCGGGCCGTTACAAAGGTGGTATCAGAGCTGAGGTTTTGCAATCCGAGTACAATAGGTTGAAGAGGTTTTGAAAATCGCCCAATGATTTCAAACGGTTTTGGAAAATGTTTTAAAAAGGGCAAAATGAATTTAATTGGACTTTAAACCTAAAATGAATAAAGGGGAAACAATCTCGTGCGTAAAGACTAAAATGATAGACATCCTTTATGGATGTAGAACTCGGGGAACGGTAGGCAAAATAATAGCTTTTATTTACAGATGGGCCTAGAAGACTCCAAGGAACACCACGGAGGTTGGAGTGTTGAGTTAGGAGGCCGTGAGGTTTTTGCCCCTCCGGTCAGCCGTCCCTTGAAGGACGGCATAGATCGTCTCTATGCTTATGTTATATATACATATATGCAATTGTGCTTAGGATAGTGAATTAATCAGAATGCCTTAACTTGAACATGTAAATGACTGTATGTTTAAATGGGATAGCGGGAGGAAACCTTTTTCTTATGTAATCAGATTTTCTGTCTTGTCGGAATAGTTCTTCCATAGTACAACCCCCTTGATAATCCCAATTTCGTCGTCCGTCCCACCAAAGCACTTGGATGTGTTAGTAAGGGTCGAGAGTGTCCGTTCCTCTTGACTTGAGTCCTATTTGTATTCCAACCATAGATGTTCATCGAGTCTCATACCTAATGTCAACTTTCTCTACGGGAAATTTGGGTCGGTCAACTAACTACCTTCGGGGATTGTGTATAATGTGAGGGTTACTTGAGGTTGATTATCGACAGTCTTCCGAGTTAGGAGTGCTTTGTCTTATGGAGTCATCCCTCTTGAGCCTCGTAATGGTCAACCGTGTCGCCTTGCCAAAAGAGTCTAAACATGAATTCTACCATCTTCCCTCGGAAACGGTGTGAATGTCCTTGAGTCCAGCGTGTCATACTAGCGTCCCGTGGGGAAATAGGGTGGTGAGTCGGTGATTGTCCTTAGAGAATTCTGTCAAGTTATAATGATAGCTTCCTTGTGATTTCATGATATGCTATATTGGTATAATTCAGCATGGCTTGCCTCGTACCTTGCATGGTTGCATTTATGAGTGGATGTATGTGTCGTATGTATTGAATTCCCATGATTATTGTCTTCCCATGAATTAGGCCCATGATAGTGTGGTCAACCCTCGTTGTATCATGTATGTTTAATATATGAGATGACAGTCCTAGCATGCTGAATTAATCTAATTAGACCATGTTGATTGTGTATATGTTTAATGAACGTTTCTAGTATCATGTAGGACTAATGTCTCCCCAATTATAGGCCCTCGAATGATCATGTGTCGTTCTTGTCATACTATGTGAATATGGATGTATATGATGTGATAGGTATATCCTAACGTGCTTGCCTTGGCCCCATGATATTATGACCTGCTTGTGTGTATCTAACTGAGTGATAAGTCATGTATATAATGTCCTTTGATGTTGTTAAAACTAATGCAACTTATGCCACACATGTCCTATATCCGTTCGTGCATGTATGTTCTTAGTATATCAAGCATGATTAATGAATGAAATGATAGGTTGCTAGCTTCTTCTGTGAACGTATAAAGTGGATGAGATGAACATGTTATGAATGCATAGATCGCTACTCCTTGAGATAGGTGCATGTTAGTGTGTAAGGATGTGATGATATTCGTGATTATTATGTGTCTACGTACCACAATTATAACTTCATGGAATACCCTAAGGGCATCGTTGTAACTCTCGGGTTGGGATCTTGTCTCTTGTCTCTGGTCTCATCGTCCCTAGTCTTGGTCCTTGTCTAAACTCTTAAGGAAGCTGTGTTGTCCGTCCTTGTCTCTCCCCTATCGCCGTAACTTCTAACCCTTATGATCATTCGATGAACGCCGATATGCAAGAAAGAACTGAGAACCAAGTGGCACTGGAGCGGCGCAACGGAAGTGTGATGGATTCATGACCCCTAGGCCCCAGGAACAACGTCACTGATGGCAAAAAGGACAGATATACTGCAAGGATGACAGTCGTGAACAGGTTCCTCCCATCTTACACGAGGAAGATCATTCTTAATTCAAATCATGGATTCTTTTATACTAATCGGAATTGATGTTGTGTGATAGGCCTAGAACTGACATAATTGAATGTGTGATAACGGATGTGCTGAACTGGTAGCAATGATTGCCTGACTAACTGGTTTATATGATAATGTGCCTTGGTGCTTGGTATACTGACTTGCTGGTGAGTAGGTTATGGGTTATATGTGTGGTGGTGCTTCTTCTTGGGCATGAGTCGAGAGATTCTTCGGTAAGCTAGGTCGGAAAGTGACAGAGGGATTGAAGTCTTTGTTCTTGGCCATGAGATGAGCGAGAGGGTGGGCAGGATGGATGCATTAACTTAGGTAGAGCCGAGTGAGTTAGGACTCGTAGGAGGTAGTAGGTAGTGGGTTTCTAGGTAGGTCTTAGTTAGAGGTGGAAGTATAGACAAGTAGTGTGTGAGGGTATAGGTAGTTTGGATAGTTCTAGAGGTGGTTGGATAGGCTAGGAGTGGTCGAGGAGTTCTTGTAGTGGAAGTTCTATTAGACGAGTTGGTGCGCTAAGGGTAGTGTCTAGGTAGTCTAGGAGCAGAGTTTGGACAACGTAAGGATGATCGATTAAGGAACGCCTGAGGAATCGTAGAATTTGGGACTAGATGGTGTGTGTTATGAGTGGGAGCGATTTCGGTAAGGGATGAGGTTGAGGAATTGCCAAGGAAGAGTAGTATGAGGTTGTTTGGGAAATTATCGATCGAGGATATTAGGTTGTTCACATCAGGGTTTTTCGTATGATGAGTATTTGGGGTTGTTTATATAGGGTTGGTAACGTTTGGGGAAATTATGAGTGAAGGATTTCTAGATCGTTGTTGGAGGATTTTGGCATAGGTAATGAATCGGGATTTTTGAGTGGAGGTTATTGTGGCTATTGAGGTATTTGAGGATGCGAGATGAATCTTCGAGGAAAGGCTGGTAGCTAGGCAAGGATGTAGTTGAGATTCCTAGTAAGACTGTGGGCTTAAGATTGAGATAGGGAGATTATGAGGATTTGGGAACTAGGCAAAGCAGAAGGTATTAAGGACGCTAGAGGATAAGAGATTTTAGAAGGTTGGTGAAGTTGCGGTACATAGGAAATTTGGACGATGATGTTATAGGAATTCGGTGAAAATGATGATTGGTACATAAGAGTTTCAGTGGTTGAGATTTCGAAGTTTAAGGAAGCGTGATCTGAGGCAATTTGGGAAAACATACGGATTTGAGGGGACTAGTCTAGGTAGAGTATGATGGGAAGAGGATCTAGAGTGGGTCGGGTTGAGGGTCATGGTGATTCGGGGTTGGGAGTACCACTAGTTGGGTTCTGCGTTAGAATTGGTCAGGAGTGTCAAGTGTGAGATGGTCAGCATGAGTTGGGTTCTTAGAGGTGGATGGTTAGTGAGAGTGGTTAGTGGCGTGGGAAGTATGATTAAGTTAGCAAGGTGATTCGAGATATCTCTTTAAGAGATGATGGTCGGGCGGAGTCTTGAGAGCCTAGGAAGAGTAAGCGAGATTGTTACGAAGCGTCTAGATCGATTGTGAGGGAGGTTAAGTTAGGGACTTGGGATCTCTCTGAGAAGGCGAATATGGGACCGTTAGAGGACCCCAAGGAGGAGGGTGCGCTTGATAAAGAGTCTTGGTACGTAGTTGGTCGAGTTGTTAAGCTTGTCGGATCATGAAACCGTGTGATTGGGAACTTCGAGAAATAGTTTAGATGGTCGAGTGGAAGGTAATACTTGAGATCGGGATGTCGAAATGGATTGGCCCTTAGATGGCATGATGGAATAGGAGTTGGGGATACCTAGTAGTGGTTTGGGTTGGCAGACCTTGGTGAATTTGATCTTAATGCAAGAGCTTATGGGTAGTGGTCGTGTCTTGTCATGATTGATAGTTATAGGCATGTTCTCTTGAGGATGTGATCTAATGTACGCTTTAGTTGGGGCCGAATGTGGTGCGAATTCTATGCTATAGACGATGTTGATTCTATGATGTATTGTCGTTGACAATAGTGAACTATTAGTATTAACATAGTTATCTCTTGAACTCGATGGAATGCTAGTGTACGGAAGTACTTGTTTGTCTCTAATGTGATGGCGCTTGGTAGTAGCATGAGTATGATGTGCTTACCTGATTGATATGATGTGCTTATTTATTTGATATGACGTGCTTATTTGATTGATATGATGTGATGAGCCTCGTTGAGGTGATGTTGTGCTAGATATGTTGGTATGCGACCATCCTTGATGTGTTATGTCCTACTATAAACGTGAGATATGATTGCTATTCTATATACGATGCATGATGATAGAAATGATAGAAGCTGAATTATTGAAATTTGATTCTGACTTGGAGCCTAGGAAGAAAATATGGGATTAGCCCTTAAAGTTGGATGGTAGGATGAACTGAGAAGTTGGAAATGATTTTTGACTAACATCGAACTTGAAATTTTGAATGGTGTTTCAAAAGAGACTAACTTGGATTTTAAGAAACTAACGCGACCCTAGTTTTCATTATAGCGTCCCACGAAGTGGATACAAGTATTTGAGTTATGATATGGCCAAGGAGTCGGAGTAACGATGTGGTAGGGGCCCATATTACATTCTTACTACAGTCTATTGGGGATATTATGATCACGGAAACGGTACTGTGAGGATCTCATAGGGGCACTTATGAGGTGTTCACGGGATCAATGGCATGATCCTTGAATTCACCAATACTAAACTTCATCCCCTGTTTTAAAATAATTTTAGTCTCGGGGACGAGACTTGTTTTTAGAGGTGGATGATGTAAAGGCTCGGATTTTCAAATCCTAATTTTTCGGAAAAAGAGAATTAAAAATGAAATTAAATTGGTTTTAAAACTCGTTTAGCGGATTCCGATCGGAATATAAATTTAACGAAAAATTTTCGTCCTTTTACGTCGGAAATTGTTAATAATTATCGGATTGCGATATCCTAGTCGATTTTAAAAATCTAATTGATCGATAAAACGAGAGTCAGAGAAACTAACATTCGGGGACTAATTTCAGGGTTCGAGATTCGCGTATTCAAAATTTAATTACGGGTATTGGTTTAACCAAATTCACCCTCCACCTCACACTCACCCACTCCCTCCTACCTTACCCTACAACCCATCCCCTCCTGCTTATTTCATCGCCATCACCCACCTGCTCCATGCCTTCACCATTCCGCCATCACTCCCGCTCTTCATCCAATCCAATCCATCACCATCATAACCATCATTCTTTATCACACCACCATTCCACTGCAGCTCGAGCGCCCAGCACCTCGAGCATCCCTCCTATGCGCGCCCTGTTCTTCGAAGTCGAGAGCTCCCGAGCTCCCTGTTTCCGTGAGCTAACCCGAGCACATATCTCCTTCCTCCTCCTTCAGCCAGCAGCAGCAGCCCTTGGCATCCATCGACGCCTCCGAGCCGCAGCCAGCAACAAACACAGCCCCGGTGCCCCCTAGCGCAACCACCGAGTCACCGACGTTCATTCGCCCCGTTCGAGCGTGAAACAAACTTTCGGTAAGCCGTTCTCACTCGTTTTCGATCAGAATCGTCCTCGGGCTTCTCCATCACTCTCACCCATATCCCACGCAGGATCGACGAGCCATCGCGAGCCTCCGATGACGCTCAAACCTCCGATCGAGAACTCCGAAGTAGCAAACTTCCTCGGTGAGCTTCCACCTTTCCTCCCTCTGTTTTGATTCGATTTTGACTTGGGTCGGGCTGTGGGCGAGTGTCGAGTGTGCGTGAGCTGACTGCGGGACGATCGGATGGGCTCGAGAGCTCCGGCAAGCTCGAAAGTGTGTCCAAGAGGGCGATGCGAGCTTGAGAGCGCTGCAAGGAACGAGGCCGGGAGTGCGAGCGAAGAGCGAGCACAAGAGGCTGAGGTGAGACGGAGCTGGGCGCTGGACGACGCCGGAGGTGGAGCTTGGCGCCGGCAGGAGCGAAGCCTCGACGGAGCTTTTGGCGGGGCGGGAGTTCCAATTTGGAACGAAGAAGATGAAGACGGTGTGGCACTTGTGGGTCCCCCTCCGTTTTATTATATTTATTTATTTGTTTGGTTTAACCGGTTACGAGTATATAATTGCGGATTCGGTTCGGTTCGGTAGGGTTCGGGTTATCCGTTTATTATTCAAGTAATTAACGGTAATTAAAATATATTATAATAGTAATTGAGGATTTAAAAGATATATTATTATATTTTGGGAGAATTATAAGGGTTGATTTATTAAATAAAAATGGACGGGATTTTAGGGGATTTGAAAATAATTTATAAAAGTGTCAAATAAATGGTATTTAAAATATCATGTAATATTAATTGAGATTTAAAATATATTGTTGGGACTTCAAGATTTATAAAGAATTTGGAAAAGAATTTCAAGATTGGAAAGTAATCTAATAAATAAATTTAAAAAGAGAATTTGGCGAGTATTTTTCAAGGGTCGGAATACTTAACTATTTAACTAGGATTTGAAACGGTTCTGAAACTAACTTGGGAATAAGACTTATTCGATGACTAACTAGCATGATAATATGATAGTTTGACTAACAGTATGATATGTATGACTAATAGCATGACTTGTGATGAATTATTATATGAGATTAAATATTGGATAATTATGACGATCTAGTAGGATTTTATATCACACAAATTATGTCTTATGATTTTGGATGAACTGTTGAGGTATATGCGGAAATGATGTATATGAACATGTGGAATTGGTTGAATGATTTATGGAGAACGATTGAGTCTTGAGGAGCGGATGATGCGATAAAATGACTTTCATAACATGTTACTTGTTCTATTGATTGATGTGTGCTTGAGTGCTTAATAGTTGGATGTAGACTTATGTATATTCCATTATGTACTAGGTGATACTCTGTGATTTTGACTATTGTGTGCTGGATTCTCCTGTTGCCGATCTGCTAGCCAGGTAAGTACCTCCGAGGCTTACTCAGTAACCAGTACCTCCTGCCTGATGTGTCATATAGTATGTAGGTGTTTCATATGCATAAGAGCATGCCATGTAGTATCATGCTTAGGAATTGCACTTACGAATGAGCATTCTTATTCTGTATGCGTTTGAATACAGAACGGCCATTATCTTGAGTCCTAGAGTCCTTGCTAGGGTCATAGGGCAGCCCAGTTTCATCGGGTGTTGTCCTCCTTGAGTTATATATATATCACGAGATACGAGATGAGCATGAGATACGAGATGAGCATGTGATGCAATATGATGATGAGATTGATATGCTATAGTATCGAACTAGCCAGTCTCCACCCTATTTGGAAGAGGGGTGGTGGTAGAAGAGGGATATACCACTTGGTATTCTTTGTTAAGGCCTTACTTAATATTCTACATATATGAATTAGGAGCATGATAGTGTGGTTAAAATTTCAGTACTGCATGAAGGCATCCTTTATTCTAGGTATAGGCGTATTACATGTCCTCAGCGCGGTCAGAGGACCCGCGGGCGGACTCTTTGCTTGACTTGGTGGTATAGTTTCAAGTACCCGATACACTGCTTGATTTTGTGCTGTTATGACGGGGTCTATTCTTATGGCGGAGAGTGAGTGTTTGAAACCCGACTTCACCAGATTCATTCTTTTGGGATTTCTCCCTAATTGTACTCTGTTTTGACCCGGCTCTGCCGTGGCACTGGTTGTATCATTTTCAGAACTTATGACATTTGCATGATAATGGATTTCCTGCGTTGTAGACTTAGGACAGGTACAGGGGTTTACCCCGGGGTCCCCAACAGACCTTCCGGATTTGGGTGCAAAATCCCACTTTAAACTGCACATCTTCGATTTCAAACCTTCAATCTGTACTCGGGGCACAAGATCCTAACGAGGGGTTTCATCCCTCGAAACGTAACTCGGGAATCATAATCTCGGGCCGTTACAGGCCGGTTGGGGAGGAAGGCACCGTTTTTGTACTTCCTAGACCTCAAATTGCTGAAAATAATTATGAACCTTTTTGTACTTGCTGGATGGGTAGATGGGAATTTTTTTTTTATGGTAGGCAAAAATAAGGATGTACTAACGAAATCCATGATCATCAAACATGATGATGTTCTGGAACTCACAACAAGAACTCAAAATAAAATTACAGCTCAACTGAGATTTCGCAAGAAAATTAGCGACACAATTCGCCTCTCTATAGCAATGCTGGAAATTAATAATCTCGAAATCTTCACTTAATGATCGGATTTCTTGAACTGTTTTCACCACCTCCCATTGTATATTTTTCCCCTGATTAATGACATTGATAACGATTGAGAAATCACTCTCAACTATGACTTTCCAAATCCCAAGCTCCGTTGCCACTCTTATACCTGCATAAACTGCGAACGCTTATGCTAGAATGATAGAACTCATTCTAACATTACATTTATGTATCTGAATAATTTGACCATAATTATTCCTCACAATGCACCCAATCTGAGATTGACACCCAAATTTGACCGAAGCATCTACATTAATTTTGACGACACTTATTGGGGGGAGATTCTAAATTATTTTCTCAGGAGGTCTAATACTCTTTGGTAATTTGGTTTTCACCAGTTCCTTACTCCAACAAGAAATCTTATCAATAGTGTGAATTAAGACATTGCCAATACTCTTATGAAAACCATTGTGAAAAATAATACTATTTCGCAGCTCCTAAATAGAATGACATAAATGGCACAGGTCTGTAAAATCTATATTAAGAGCCCTAGTATTTAGAATATTTTTTGAGACATGACTTGTTAAATTTGGTATGATAAAACATTTTTTTAATTTAACACCCAGATTTTGAATATGGGATCTGGTAACCTTACATTTAAACAATAAATGATTTGTATCTTCTATCTTAGAATTACAAAGAGAACATGTACTCAAAACTCTATTTATATATCTATTTAGACGAACAATAGTAGGTAATATATCTAAAATAATTTTCCAAATGAAATTTTTAATACTCGGAACAAGATTAAGTTTCCAAATCCAGTCGGCTGAGATTTTTTTTATATTCCTTGTATTAAAGAGAGATGAAGTGGATCTAACAGAAAAATTCCCATTATTACTGTAAATACAAATTAACTTGTTAGGAATATCAGTTACTGGAATATGGATATTAGTTATCATATGAACAGTATGAGAGGGAAGTGTATTGTTCAATTTATCAATATCCCAAGAATTCGAATTTGTAAATAAATCACACACCTTTAAATTAGGGTCACCATCATTCCTAAACCACTCGAAATATTGTGCATTTACCCAAATGTCAGACCAAACATTGATAGTTTTCTCATTACCAAGTAGTCATAGCAGTCCTTTTGAGAATAGATCTCTGATATTAAGAAGCCGACCAATTTGTCAGGAAGTTTTGAATCTTCCCCTTTCCATTAATGATTCTATGGAGAGATATTTATCCGTGATCACTAATTGGTACCCAAATTGCCAGGATGGATGGATGGGAATTGGTGAAACTAATTATGCCATTTTTTATACTTCCTGGATGGGAAATTGGTTAAACTAATTATGCACCTTTTTTGGTTGATTGGGAAGTAGAAATTTATGAAGTTATATTATATTTTCGTAGTTAATTATTCAGCCCTTTGTTTTAACAGAATTTGTTTGAGAAATTGGTTAAACTAATTATGCAAATAGCTTTATTGATTCAGTTTGATCGAAATTACTTGCTTTTGGAATTGAATTTTTTTTCTCAAATTGCTGAAATTGATGTGGCCTTTTTGAATGAAATTGTTGAAAGTAAATAAATATTGAAAAAGTATTGAAAAAAATTAAAAAAATATAGATAATCAAAATACACGATTTCTGTTTAGCGCAGAGTATTTTGCTGTTTAGTGCATGGTCACATGGTCGCAACGACCATATACCAAATGGTCGTTGCGACCATTTGTGTTTTTCAAAATCAATACTCGATCACAACGACCAAACCGAGAAGTGGTTGCAATGACCACACAAGAAGTGGTCGCAATAACCAAAAGGAAAATGGTCGCAATGACCATATTGTATGTTGGTTGTTGCGACCATTTTCCTTTTGGTCCTGTTCTCAAATAACCACACTATGAACTGATTGTTCATTCCAAAACAGGCATTATTTGAGAACCATGAACTGATTGTTCATTACTATTAGTTTGATTGAAATTAATATTTGGTGAAATAGGGATAACTATAGTGGGAGGCTGCTTCGGTTTGGCGCAAGGAAAAGAGATAGAATTAAATGGGTCGGGGTTGGATGGGTAAGGATGTAATTTGATTTAATTGTAAGGGTGTTTTCGTCCAGTTCTAAAAAAAGTTTACTATGTTCTAAAAAGTTGAGGCCTTAAACCCTATCGATTATTTTAGAAATTAATTTTTATTATTTTTTAAAACATAAATTTTCATAATAAAATTTTATAAACATCAGTATAATGTATAGAATCAAAAAATATTTTTTTACCTTTTTTTCAATGTTTATTTATATCCGAAATAATTTTATGGACCACAAAGTAGACTAGAGGATCCACATCCCCATTTTGGAGTTATTTTTATTCCCATCAAAATACTAGGGAATCCTCCATCACAACACATAAATTCACCCATTATCCCTTATTATAATTATTTATTATTATATTATATTTATACTTATATAATTATTATTATCACTATTTTATTATTTAATATATTACTATTATGAATTATTATTATTATTAACTATTATATTATATTTTGTTACAAATACTATGTTTATGACTACTTTATTATTTAAAATATATTTTATTTATAATTATATTATTAGTATATTGTGCTTTGATTTTTTAAAATTATTTCGTATCAATATTTTAGTATTTAAAACATATTTTCATCTTACATTAATTACATTAATTATTATTATTATTATTTAAAATAAAAAATAAAATTTGAATAATAAAATAATAGTAAAATACTTCATCCGTTAAATAAAACTTCTTATTTTAGAAATCTACACACTTATTAAGAAAACAAACAAAAATACACTTATACCCCTAATTATATTACTCTACTTTTTTGCTTTCTAAAAAAAATACAACTAACAACTATGTAATCATTGCAAGTGTAATTTCGTAAATTGGATGACAAAATACCTAAAATGATAAGTTTTTCTCAGAAGGATTTCCTTTCTAAAACAAAAAGTTTTAATTAATGGAGGGAGTATATTTTAAATATTATTATTATTATCATCAATTATTATATTATATTTCTAATACTATTATTATTTTTCACTATTTTGTTACCTAATGTATATTTTATTTTAATTTTTAATAATAATAATTAGTAGTAGTAGTAGTAGTACTACTACTACTACTAATAATAATAATAAATTTATATTATTATGATTACTTTTTTAGAGAAATACACAAAGTAACCCAAAAATCCGGATTTATTGCAAGGTTAAGGCATCTCGGTCTTTAATTGGGTGAAACCTTAGAGGAGAGAGGCAGAGAAAAGGAGAGAGAGAGAGAGAGAGAGAGAGAGAGAGAGAGAGAGAGGAGGGAAAATGCTGATCTTACCTCAGAGTAGAGAGAGAGAAAAGGCAACTTCGATAAGACAGAGAGAGAGTGCTTGGAGTGTGACACAAACTAGGTGAACAGTGAGGGAATTCCAATTTCCCGCCAACGCATAGTGCCAAAAAGGCATGAAGAGGAAGAAGAGGGAGGAGAGAGGAGGGAGAGAGTATATAAGCATTGAAACTCCACCTCAGTCCAATGATTAATCCATATTAATGCCCTGCAGGGGGAGCATTAATTGGAGGAAGGAGAAGCGCCGACATAGATTGAAAGAGGAGGGTTGGTGGTCAATGATCACTAATAGAAAACTTCAATTAGACGTCTGTTGTCAACAAATGTCTTTCAAAAAAAATTCCGATCTCTTTGTGCGTGTAGTAAAAGATCAAAACTTCCACATCGATTTTAAGCAGATGTCTTTTCTTAATTAGAACCCCTAAATTTTGGTTATGACATATTCACTTATTGATGAATATCCATGATTTGTCATTTAAAAACATGTGAAGATGTCCTCCTAAAGCAAAAAAGTAACATTTACATCTTTATTTATAAAATAAGTAATGTCCTAAGACATAATAGACAACAGTTTTTGTTTAAGTGATCATGTTTATAATCACGTTCGATATATAATTTATGATTTTATATTGTTTTAATTTAACCGACCACATGAAATATAAGCATAACTGATGTCGTTTCCCACATTTATATCAGTTTTTTCAAAATAAAATAATGTTGTTGCTACAATGACACATCGATTTATTTGGAAGATAACGATGTTACTTTGACAAATATATATCAGTTCATATATCATTTTAATGTTCAAACTGATGTTTCACATTGATTTAAATGAATAAACTGATGTGTATATAATTATATTGGCATCTATTTCCACATACTGATTTGATGTTAACGGTATGAACACACTACTATTTTCATATATAATCAAATGTCTTTTATTTGGATACACAACACACTTTTGTCGATAGAACATCGCATTTTGTTTGTTCCTCGAAATGATAGGTCGTTTAATGAAAACATGTACATAAATACTAGCATCATATTGTAATATTTACAAAATACAACGCTGCTATTCATAGCCACAAAATTGGCTAGCCACAACAACTCAGATAAAGATAAGGCTAGCCCACATATCTAGGACATACATCACCTATTTAGCCACAACATCTCAAAAAAAGGTAAGGCTAGCATGAAGGCCTATAAACGTGGTTCACCTGCATTTTCAATCAACAATAGCAAGCAAGTACGTCATTCTCTTTCATTGTGAACTTGGCGTGTTTGTATAAGAGCCGGCAAGACCTTGACGATTGGGGTGGTAACTCATGAGGCATAAACAACTTCCTTCACTTCCTTTGGCTTTCTCCGTGGTTTATATCGAAGGTTCACAAGGACTCATTTTTTTAGGCCACTTCACATGCCTACCTACAACGTCTCTGAAATTTCAGCAAACATCACACAACAAACAATAAAAAACACACCCTATCACTAGTAAATACCGCTTCAAGAATGTGTCCACATACGAAGGAGAAAAAACAGAAAACCACCAGAGAAAGATGCTTTAGACATACAGAAGAACAATAAGATCCTTATGATAATAACAAAAAAGAGCTGGAAGGAACCCTGGTTATTGAGCTACTTAGTACTTACCAATCATAAGCCACGGGAATGGCACCCAAATGAGAATACATGTGTATCAATAGTATCTTGTAAGTGAACACATGTCTGAAACCACACAAAAACGATTAGAAATTATAACAAGCCAATTATCAAGTCAGATTATTTGCCTTCAGCTAAAACCTAGTAATGATATGTCATGAGACTAAATCTTATTTAAAGGGGGATTGACAAAATATAGTCAAAAGAGAAATACATGACCTTCTGATTGTCAAACCAAATTCCAGTATCATTAAAGCCTCTAGCAAATAACCAAGATGTCTGGTACGCTAGTATAACTAAAAGAAGAGTGAAAATAATGGACAATCAGAAACAGGGAAGAAAAGGAGGAGAGGGAGAAGGGGAAAGACAAATTGTCATCAGGATACTAACTACAACAGAGAAATGATCAAATAGCATTTGTCCTAAATTTTATTTTAAAAAAACCTAGTCAGTCAACTAAGAGATGCATCCACTGATAATTTAGCTACCCACTCCAAAATTAAAATTTTGGACCCCATAAAGCAGTATATCATACCAAACAAAAAGTTACTTAAGGTTCTCAAAATCCAAATATCAAGCACATGTATCACGGAAACTAAACAAACAAAAACTAAACGAGTCTTCATCCCCGTCAATGGAAGAAACATTAACTCAAAAGGTTTACAATTAATAATATAGACATTTCACAAGGGGTTAGTTTGGCGATTGTTGTGTTAAGTGTTAACTACTTGTAGTTATTTGTGAAACTAAGGTACTTGCAATGTACAAGGAATCACATGCCAGATAAACCTTGGATATTTGGCCCACAACAAATGAAAAAAGAATAGAGCAAAGTTTAGAAACATTGTAGCAATTCGAGGTCTGAATTGGAATTTTCAATCAAATAGATAAATACCTGAACCAACAAATTTGAAGCTATGGATAAGAGTTCTTCACCATGCATGTTCTCTTGTGGATCCAGGTCCATTGAAAGTGCAAGAATTTTGCAGTACAAATCTAGCAGCTTCATAGCAGACTTCACAAGTTCTAGTGATCAATAGGAAGGAATATCATTTCATTTGTGAACTTCAAAACTCATAAACAACTAGCAGAACAACAAGATACAATTAAGTTCAATCCTCATACTAGCAGAACAACAAGATACATACTATATTACTATCAGACTGAAATCAATCCATCCATGACCAATTGAAATGTCAAACCCCATACTGCAATAACCTACAAGCAAGATATGCAAGCAAAATGGCTATTGGATGACATATTGTATCGAAAATCAATAGAGACCGAGCCTTCCAAAACAACATAAAACGCCACAAATTTTTCCACTAGAAAGTCAACAATGTTGATTCAATAGAGCACAATGCAGCAAAAAAGTTGGGCATAGGATAAACAGCAAAAGAGTAACTATAAAATTGAAGGGTGAATGGAAAGCTGGTAAGAAATCAAATCTAAAAGGAGGATCTAATCATTAATTGTCCCTCTATCCTTTGTCTAGAGTCATTCAATCTTATCAATTTGATGAATTCTCACCTCCGAGTCGCTTTCTTGGTACCGGACCACCGAGAGCGATCGTCTTCTCCTATCGGAAGCAACTCTCCCAGTGCTCCCACAGGTCACAGCGCTTCCGTTGCTTCTTCCACCAACCACACCCAAATTTTGTAGCCTCCTAAGTGTCCTACATCTTGACTTATCTGCCAATTGGAAGGATTTCTAAACCGTTTAGCCTCTATAAAGTGACACATCTAATCTAAAGAATATAAAATAACTACTGAGAAATGTTCCACTAACTTGATGGAATTATAGGTTGCTTTGATATTAAATTCAAACAGAAGATAAGAATAATCAGATCAACACAATAAAGAAACCACTTAAAAGAGTTCTTATTCACCACATATTAAGGTATCTATCCCAATCCCTAAGCTTTTTTCCACTTCTGCTGGTGGAATCTTAGCCACTAAGGGAGCACTCGTAGTTTTCTATAGCATCTTATGTAAAGCTTGTAAATTCCATAGTTAATTTCATCTCTAAAAACTTCCACTAACCTTCACAGCTGTGCATTTCTTACAGGAATCAGATTTCTTACAGTGCTACAGATCGTTAATCCAAATAAGAGCTTGCTCCCAATGCCCTGTAATTAACAAAAACATGATGGAATCACAAAGAAAATTTTTATATATCCCACAAAGAAACCCTAAATTGAAACCCTAAATCACGTACAATCTTAGCGAAGAATTTCAAACCCATCTTCACAAAAATGAATTCAAAAAAAAAAAACCCCAAAAATTATTGAAGAGTACCAATCGAAGAAGAAAACAAAGAGTAAACCCTAAGATCTGGTGAACTTCGTCACTACCTTTGTCCCTTCAGAGACGGCGTGCTTTGCGAGCTCACCGGGGAGAACAAGGCGAACAACGGTCTGGATCTCTCGGGAAGTGATGGTTGGCTTCTTGTTGTAACAAGCGAGTCTCGAAGACTCCTGAGCGAGCTTCTCGAAGATATCATTGAATAAGTTGTTCATAATCCCCATGGCGTTGCCGAAGATCCCGATGTCGGAATGCACCTGCTTGAATGATCTTCTTCTTGTCTGCGATGGCAGATCCGCCCTCCTTAGGGATCTTTTTGCCGGCCTTGGACTTCTTCTCCGCCGGTGTCTTCTCTGGTGGCTTCTTCTCGGCCTTGGGCGCCATTAGAAGAGGGAGGAGAGGGACTAGGGATTGTGTTTGGCCAGGTCTGAGTTTGGAGGGGGTTGAGTGAGGGAAGATTAAAAATTTTAGAAAGTGGTATAAATTGAAGTGGGTCAAATTTCCAAGTGTTCGAAATTTCCCCCAATTTTGAAAACCCCTCCAATTTTTTTCTATACAATTCAAACCCGCGTCTTTTCATTTGACAATTTCAAATCCGCGAGTTTCAATGTATTTCAGAATCAACAATTTCACATCTGTTAAAAAATTCGACTGTTGTCTAAATTTTTTTTAACATCACAAAATTATTATTTCATGTTATAGAATAATTTAACATCAGGTGTTTTGTTGACAGACTTAAAACGTATGATGTCTAATTTCATAATTCTAGTAGTGGAAGTGGGGATCTATATAAGAATATGGGAGGGAATGATGGGCGTGGCATTTAATGGGTACCAGGTAGAAATAAATCTGAAGATTCAGAGAGAAGTCATCGTAAAAGAAGCTAGTGGGTCAGATTTTATCTTAAAGTTGACGTGTTACGAGTTAATATTAATTGGACACCCGAGAGTGAACAACGTGACAACTACTGGAATAGACTGGACAGACTCGCCATCGCCTGCAGATAGAAAATGGGTAAGTAGTCTCTCCATTAAATTTGATGAGAAGAATGTGTCGCAAAAAAGAGTTCACCCTTCCTGTAAAACTTACTGTATCCCCCCCACTATGTAAATGAACAGGGGACAATCCAATCGTATGTGTGACTGTGGTGTTTGGAGGATGGTGGACTTGTGAAGAGGGCAGTTGGGTCTTCAAGGGGTCACGAAGCTAGAAGGTTGTGCTGGTGGACGAACGTATTGACTACGTAGCACTGAAGAAACTGATGTCCATATTTTGTGCCATGTTTTATATTGATTTTTTTTTCGATTTCTGCATGCATCTCATGCCGCGCATTTGGGTTAGAATAGTACAGAATCTATGTAGTTTACGCTTATTTGCCAATTATGGAGATCTACACTAGTTTCTGTTTAATTTCGCAGAAATTGGACGAACTTTGGAGCTTAAAAGAAACTCATGAAGAAGCTAAGGATGGTGCAGCCGGAGAAAATGTCATTTTTCACCATTCATCGTTCCGAATCAAGCTTTGATGTCTTCATGAAAGTCGCAGCCCTCAAAAAGAGCTTTCCAACGCATGCTCATATGCGTCAATCGGACGAACGAGGACTCGGGAAAGTGCGTTTCAAAAAAAGAGCAGAAAGATGAGAGCTCTCACATTTGCTCGACATCGACCAAGCCCAAACCGAGCTGGAGTCCCAGAAATCGACAAGGATGGTGAGCCAAGAAGAATTCAAGTCGATATCGACCAGTATAAGTCGATATCGAGTAAAAGTTGGTCGATTTTCACTCTTGGAGCCGAGATCGAGTTGCTGAGCTGAAGACGCGAGAAAGGTTGGTCGATGTCGAGGAAACTACTCGATATCGAGTTGACCCACAGTAGCCGACTTCGAGCTAGTCCGTATCTTGTTAAGGTTCTATCCCGAATCCGATGGAGATATTTTCGAGACAAGATTTCCAACACGTGAAGATTTATATATATTTTTTATCTTTTTATCTTTCTATTTATCCTATGGGTTGAACAATTAATTACCCTAGGATTTATCTTGTTTTATCTAGTTTAGATATATTTATTTCCTAAGTAGAATTCTATCTTTAGATATAGATAGAAATTCCTTCCTTGATTAGCAAGGATTGGAAGCATATAAATAAAGCCCATGAGGCTGATTTTTATTCATTCAATTTGAGGAAGAGAAGTAAGAGAGTAGAGAGAGAGAGAGAGAGAGTGGAGGCCGTGTAGGAGCAAGAGAGCGAAAGCAATTTGGCTTCAATCGGTTGTAAACTTTGGTTTATTTTAATGCAATTTAGTTATTTCCTTTTATTATTGATGAGTTTCCTTGCGATGAAGAGCGAGTAGTCCACCCACTTCTGGGGTAGGGGCGAGCCCGACGATAGCCAAACGTGTTTGAGGTAAAGATCCGACCTTTGTTATGTTTTGAGCATCTACTAGCTTTTATGTGTTTATTACCTATTCAACGGAGATCCATGCTAACAACTTGGATTGTAAACATAAAATCGGTAGATACAATTAGGGTTTCTTGAAAGAGTTTCTTAATTGTTGGAAAAGCCGAAAGCTTGATCCTTCGATGCGATTTGCATGATTATCGTTATTTATCTTGCCTTATGCATGTTTGGTTATCGTTGTTGCAAACCCCCATCTTGGAAGTCTTTTCATCCATCGTTTAGATTCGACGTTTGCATTCATTTTTTAGTTTCTGTCACTGCTCGATTTCGACCAAATCTGGTCGACGTCGACTTCTTACTTTCGATCAAGCAGATCGTTGTTGCTTGTGTCTTTGCAGGTTCCTCGATTTCGACAAGACAACTCGATTTCGACCAGAAGTTCCTCGACATCGAGTAAATAACTCGAGATCGGCCAAAAAAGTAGTGACCTTCGGTTGCTTGGATTCGACTGTGCTTGACCCCTGTCCACTACCACCTAGTCGAGGTCGAGTACACTGTGGTCGACAACCATCCGTGAGATTTGCCGTTGCCTAGGTTCCGCTGACTCGCTTTCTCGAGGATCGATCCCGACTTCCCGCTGCTACATCAGGAGGAAGTCTTGTAAATATTTGCGTGGGCACGAATCCGGTTTGATTTATATTTCTATAGTTTGAACTCGATTTCCTCCTACAACAAATTGGCGCCGTTGCCGGGGAAGCAATTATTCGCGCCTTAGGTAGTTAGATCTCACGTTTTCTTTAAGTTTT
Source organism: Persicaria tinctoria (assembly GCA_037127255.1). Lineage (NCBI taxonomy): Eukaryota > Viridiplantae > Streptophyta > Magnoliopsida > Caryophyllales > Polygonaceae > Persicaria > Persicaria tinctoria. The sequence continues at coordinate 57,103,183 of JBANSL010000016.1, read as the reverse complement.
TGATTTTGTAGTGTATGCGCCGTTCTAGTCAACAACCTGAGTTTGACGCCTTAGACGACCCGGAACGCCTTATACACGTCCACGCTAAATTGAAAAGAGCCATGGTGGCCGCAGAAACAGAGGAACAACTGATACAGAGGCTTAGGACAGAATTAGAACCCAAGGATACTGCTCTCACCACTGAGAGAGCACGCACTGTGTAGGAAGCAGAACTCAGGAGGCAAGCAGAAGCTGAGCTTGCCCAATACCCTACCACTGCAGAGGATTACATGCACCCGACTCTCGTCGTGCCTGAATCGGCCATTCTAATCCCTAACAATAATTTTGAAATTCGCACTACTTTTCTGATTGAGTTTAAAAATAATGCCTTTTACGGAAGGTTTAATGAATGTCCTCTTGAACATATTACCAATTTTTCTGATATGTGCCATACTCTTGCTGAAGGTACCACATTGGAATATGTCATGATGAAGGCTTTTCGTTGGTCTCTGGCCGGTCCAGCATTGAAGTGGCTTGAAGGTATCCCGCCATGATCTCTCACAACGTGGGCTGAAGTAAGGCAGGACTTTCTCAACAAATTCTTTCCTCCTGCCAAGACAGCGCTCCTTCGCCAAAAGATTACAGCTTTCAAACAGAAGCCTGAGGAGCCGCTAGCAAAAGCATGGGAATGATATAAGGATCTACTGCGATCCTGCCCTACACATGGACATCCACCCTATGTCGTTCAGGAGATCTTCTTCAATTCTCTTGACCTGGCTGCTAAAGATAGGATCAACCAGTTTACTCATTATGAGTATCTGACGATGCCACCAGTTGATGCATGGGTTATTCTCGACAAGCTCACCAACTACAACAATAAATATGGGGCTCCGACAAACTATGAAGAGAATGCCTACGCTAGGCCTGTCCCATCCATGCCCTTCTATGAAGCTTCTAAGGAGGTTGACCCAGATGTCAGGGGGCAGTATTCCAAGGATCAAAATCACAAGCTACTCAAGCAAGTCAAGTAGCTCTCTGTCAACCAACCCTACATCGAATGTGGTTCACATCGGCACACCACTATAGAGTGCCCAAATACAGAGCAAGTGAGGATGGAAGAAACTCACGAGGAAGTAGGTTACGCTGGGGGTCCCAATCTGATACGTGTGGGATACCCGATCCTTCACCTGTGGGCTCAAGATCAAGAACCACGCCGTATATTTGCCCGATCTTGCAATGCTCTTCCAATATCTCCTGATTAACACAATTAACTAAACTAATTAATAAACTAAACAAAACCAAAAGTTCTTAACTTAAGAATTCTATCAACTAAATACGAAGGAAATAAATTAACTAATTAAACTAAGAATTAACATAAAGGAATTCAAGAACTAACAATTAAAAGTACGTGACGGCAAATATAACTAATTAACTTAAAACTAATGAATTAGCAACGACAAGGGAACAAGAAAGCGAGGCCAGCGAGCACGCGATGGTTGGTCGGGAGTGCGCGAGGTCTGTTAGCGCGCAAGGGCGGATCCGGGAACCTCAGAGCAGGGCGTCTCAGGGACCTTGCTCGCTGGGAGAGGAGGTCAGACGCTAGGAGCCGGAAGAACTCACTGGGCGCGAAGTCGATGATCCGCGAACGCAGACTGGCGACCGAAGGCGAGCGTTGCAAGCGATCCCGAGGCGCCGATGGAGCCTGCGAGCGATGCCGCTGGGACGAGAGCACTCCGGACGCTAGGTGCCGAGCACTGGGAAGCCGACGCTGATGACACCAAGCGCTCGTCTCCTTCCTTCCTTGATGTAACGATCATGACTAGGTCTTAGGTTGTGTTTATTTCGGTGAAGATGAAGAACGAAAGTGATGAAGGTGATGAAGATGAAGTGATAGTGCCGACATTAACTTAGAACACAAGAGCATAAAGGCTTTTGGGATTGATAATTCAATCTGCTTTAATTCAATAGAACTACAACGTTTAAATAGAAAACCTAAGAACCAATTCTACCATGCAAGATAGAGTTTTGGTTTCTTAAAGATAGAATTTTAATCCTAAAGATAAAGTAAACCTAGAAGATAAAACTTAATCTAAAATCCTAATAAAGAAAATAATAAAATATGATAATTAAGAAAGCCTAAAGGATAGACTCTCCTAACCATCTTATTTGACCTAACTAAGAAATACTATAAATAATCAATTCTATAATTAGACTCCAACTAACATAGGAGATACTAAAAATAGAATATATATATATAAAAAATAAGAAATATAAAAAATAAAATAATTAACGCCGCTTCTTCAACGACTCCCAAGGTGGAGCCTTCCTCTTTCGCTTGAGGATGACATTGTTGTGAGCCTAATTCGCCATGTTTTACAGTTACTTTTATAACGTTTTCTGCATACATTTCATGCATATTGGGTTAGATTAATACAAAATATGTGTAGTTTACACTTATTCGCAATATATGGAGGTCTACACAAGTTTTGGTTATATTTCGCAGAAATCGGACGCACTTTGGAGCTTAAAGAAAACTCATGGAGAAGCTAAGAATGGTGCAGCTGGAGAAAAGGCCATTTTTCACCATTCTTCGTTCAGAATCAAGCTTTGATGTCTTCATGAGAGTTGTAGCCCTCGGAAAGAGCTTTCTAACACATGGTCATATGTGTCAATCCGACGAACGAAGACTCGGGAAAGTGCGTTTTAAGAACAGAGCAGAAAGCTGAAAGATTTACTTGATATCGAGTACTTTTACTCGAGATCGACCAAAAATGTCCAAGGAGTGCCTGGTCGAGGAGGAGCTGATCGAGAAGCCGAAGACGAAGACATGCCGGGTTACACTCTACTCGAGATCGAGTAAACCTACTCGAGATCGAGTAAACCTACTCGAGATCGAGGAACCCGGAAGCCGGCACCCGAGCCATGTCGAAGAGAGGTTGCTCGACAACACCAGGAGGCCAAGACGACGAGCACCCCAACTCGAGATCGATTTGTCTACTTGAGGTTGAGTACACTCAGGAACCCATGTCCGAGCCACATCGAGCACCAGCTAGCCGAGACGCCGAGCCAGCCACGCCGACGCCAGTTCTACTCGAGATCGAGTAGACTTACTCGAGATCGAGGAAGCTTCCAGAAGCCGCATAACGCTTTTTGATCTATCCTACTCGGATTGGGATTCCTTGGAGCCGAAGATTGCCAAGTTCTATCCGATTTTATCAAGTTCTATCTATGGAAGACAAGATCTATCAACATGAGAAGACTTACCTATTTAGATTTAATTTCCTCTTTATAGATTTAATTAATAAATTACTTTTATTTATCCTATAAGCTTTTTAGATATAGATAGATATCTTCTATCCTTGAATAGCAAGGAATAGAAGGCTATAAATACAGCCCTAGGGGCTGGTTTTTCATTCATTCAATCACACATTCAATTTCAGAGACACAGTTACACATAGAAGTTTTAGGAGTTCGAAGGTTTTAGGGTTTTGGCATTCTGCGAAAGTTGAGTGCCGGGATTGTAAAGACTTTGAATTTAGTTTAATGCAAGTTTCTTTTCATAAATCAATGTTTGCGATTGCGATGAAGAGCGAGTAGTCCACCCACTTCTAGGGCCGGGGTGAGCCCAACGATGGCCATGTGAGGTGATGCAGTAAAGGTCAGATCTTTTTATGCAATTCATCTTCTATCTCTATGAGCATGATTCTTTTGCGAGAGTTGAAGGTGATCCTTGTTTGTGTTATTGAAGCAAAAGTGATCTTAATGAAACTTGGATTAATTATGTGAAAAGGGTTAGTAACAATTAGGGTTTATGCGAAAGCCTCTATATGCCTATTTGTTAATAACGAAAGTTATTTTGATGGAAAACATGATATTTTATGCCTTTATATGTTACTTTGCATGGTTATCGTTGTGGTGTTGATACCCTAGCTTTGGAAGTTCTTTCATATATTGATTTATTTATGTCAAAATTCTGAGTTCTGTGTTCGAAATTGCGATTTACAACTTCCTGAGTTTCTGTCAATCTCGAGTTGTGCTTGTCGAGATCGAGTACTGAGTTGCTTCTGTTGTCGTCGATTCTAAAGTTTCTGTGTCTCTGTTGCTGTTTGTCGATCTCGAGTAACAACTTGTCGAGATCGAGTTAGCTTCTGCCTTTGTTTTATTTCTTAATTTCGTTTGTCTTTCTTTCCTTGTTTCTTTGTTTCTGTCTTTCTGTTTCTTTTCTGTGAGATTTACAGCTTCCTAGGATCCGCTGACACGCTTCCTCGTGGATTCGATCCTGACTTTCTCTTACTGTATTGGAGGAGTCTTGTAATTATTTGCGTGGGCCTAAATCTGGTATGATCTATTTCATTAATATTTCGTACTCGATTCTCTCCTAACAACAAATTGGCGCCGTTGCCGGGGAAGCTATCATTCGCGCCTTAGGTAGTCAGTTCTCACTTTTTCTTTGAGTTACTTTACAGGTGTATGCGCCGTTCTGGTCAACCACCTAAGTTTGACGGCTTAGACGAACCAGAGCGCCTTCTACACATCAGAGCTAAACTACAAAGAGCCATGGCAGTTGCAGAGACACAGGAACAGCTGATAGAAAGGCTCACGAGGGATCTAGCCTCCAGAGATGCTGCTCTCGCCACTGAGAGAGCAGGAAGGGAACAAGAATCTGAACGTGCGAGGCAACTGGCAAATGAGCTTGCCCTATACCCAACCACTACAGAGGATTATATGCACCCGACTCTCGTCGTTCCTGAATCGGCCATTCTAATCCCTGAAAACAACTATGAAATTCGCACTCAATTCCTTATTGAAATTAAAAATCATGCATTTCATGGTAGATTTAATGAATGCCCGTTGCGCCATATTTCCAACTTTACTAACATCATTCTCCCCCTCTTATCTTCGATTCGTCCTCGAATAGAGTCGGAGATGATCGGCGAGGAAGGAGAAGCAACCTTCAAAGAAGATGATGGAGGAATGGGTGGAATAGGTGCCAGGAAAATTCGAGGTATAGGAACCCCAAAAACAACACCGTCATGCGCGATCGTTGAACGGACTTGATCGTCAATAAGAATAGGATCAATGAACACACAAATCTCAGCAACTGGAACTTCATGAACATGCCCAAGAGGTACAATCTCTAACTCTTGAGACACGTCATCAAGTACCTCATCCTCGTCAACGGAATCAACATGCTCGTCCTGCAGAACACTATCGCAGTCTGCTTGCAACACAAATTCGGAGGCCTTTCCGGGGGAGTCTTGCAGCGTGTGACCCACTGTTGGAAAGCTCGTCGAGTCATCTTCGCAACAAAACTGAGTTGACTCAATTCCGATGTTGGAGTCAACGGGAATCTGCGAAACAAGTTCAGTGCGCTGTGCTGAATCCGCGGCAACGATTTCAACAAAAGGCTCCTTCACGCCCTTCTTGAACATGGCCATCAATTCCTCCCCGGCCACTTTGCATATAGCCTTTATTTCGGCATCTAGGTTGGCTTGACGTCGTGCCTCTTCCTCTTGTCGCCGTTCCTCCTCAGCCTCTCTTTGTTGGAGAAGCCGAATCTGATAGCGTTGTCGACACCTCTTATCTTCGATCTCCAATTGACGTTGTTCTTCCTCTTGACGTTGAAGCCAAAGTTGGCGTCTTTTGACTTTGCGTTGACGCTCTAGGGTTTGTTGTTGTAGCCAAGCTCTCCGACGTAACTCTTGTTGGCGTCGTTGTTGTTTAGCACGTTCCACAGCAAAAAATCCATCCAATGGATCGGGATCATCCTCCCAGTCGCCCCAAACTTCCCAAGCCATATCAAATCAAAACATCAGTAACATCAAAGAAACAAAGAGCGTAGCACAACCTGGCTCTGAATACCAATTGATACGTTTGGGATACCCGATCCTTTGCCTGTGGGCTCAAGATCAAGAACCACGCCGTATATTTGCCCGATCTTGCAATGCTCTTCCAATATCTCCTGATTAACACAATTAACTAAACTAATTAATAAACTAAACAAAACCAAAAGTTCTTAACTTAAGAATTCTATCAACTAAATACGAAGGAAATAAATTCAAGAACTAACAATTAAAAGTACGTGACGACAAATATAACTAATTAACTTAAAACTAATGAATTAGAAACGACAAGGGAACAAGAAAGCGAGGCCAGCGAGCGCGCGATGGTTGGTCGGGAGTGCGCGAGGTCTGTTAGCGCGCAAGGGCGGATCCGGGAACCTCGGAGCATGGCGTCTCAGGGACCTTGCTCGCTGGGAGCGAAGGTCAGACTCTAGGAGCCGGAAGAACTCACTGGGCGCGAAGTCGATGATCCGCGAACGCAGACTAGCGACCAAAGGCGAGCGCTGCGAGCGATCCCGAGGCGCCGATGGAGCCTGCGAGCGATGCCGCTAGGACGAGAGCGCTCCGGACGCTAGGCCCCGAGCACCGGGAAGCCGACGCCAATGACACCAAGCGCTCGTCTCCTTCCTTCCTTGATGTAACGATCCTGACTAGGTCTTAGGTTGTGTTTGTTTCGGTGTAGATGAAGAACGAAAGTGATGAGGGTGATGAAGATGAAGTGATAGTGCCGACATTAACTTAGAACACAAGAGCATAAAGGCTTTTGGGATTGATAATCGAGAACCCTTTAATCCATAAAGGGGTTTCTCAATTCTAATTCAATCTGCTTTAATTCAATAGAACTACAACGTTTAAATAGAAAACCTAAGAACAAATTCTACCATGCAAGATAGAGCTTTGGTTTCTTAAAGATAGAATTTTAATCCTAAAGATAAAGTAAACCTAGAAGATAAAACTTAATCTAAAATCCTAATATAGAAAATAATAAAATATGATAATTAAGAAAGCCTAAAGGATAGACTCTCCTAACCATCTTATTTGACCTAACTAAGAAATACTATAAATAAGCAATTCTATAATTAGACTCCAACTAACATATGAGTTACTAAAAATAGAATATATATAAAAAATACGAAATATAAATAATAAAATAATTAACGTCGCTTCTTCAACGACTCCCAAGGTGGAGCCTTCTTCTTTCGCTTGAGGATGACATCATTCTCATCCATTTGAAATCGACTCGTCCTCGAGTCGTCGCCTGGATCAAGATCGTTGTTTGACCCACAGAAGGCCATCTTGACCTGCATCACAATCTCTATATGGGGGACCAAAGGTTTCAGCAACCACAGTGGAACCAAGGTGCCCCTAGGAACCCCCCCGCCATACAGAGCTCCAGGACATCCAGAAAGGGATCAGCGAAAGGATGATCTACAGATGATCCTCGATGAGATGCGCCGGAATCAAGGCACCATCAACAATCAGCTCTAGAACATGAATATAAAATTTGGAGAGCTGGACATCTGGAAGAGAAACATAGAGACCCAAATGGGTCAATTCGCGACACAAATCCCACGACCTACCGGGCAACTCCGTGGGCAGACATAACCAAATCCCAAGGGGAAGACCGGACACGTCGCAGCTATAAAGCTCAGGAGCAGGCACCAACTACGCGAGCTGGAGGGGGGAAAGCAGCAGGACGAAGCTGAGAAGCAACTCAACAACGACCAACAGCAAGTCGATGTCGACCAAAATTTGGTCGATGTCGAGCAAAATCAACTCGAAGTCGAGGAAAAACTTGGCCAAGATTCGTCTGCACAGCACTCCAACTCGAAATCGACTATAGTGGTCGATGTCGAGCAAAATCTAGTCGACATCGAGGAGAATCAACTCGAAGTCGACGATGCTGCAACACCTCAGACATCTGTTCTGGATCCGGAACAGAAAAAGACGCTTTCTTTCCCTCCAAGGCGTTGAAAGATCCCACTGCCGGTAGGTTTAAAAGGTTTGTTAAGATGCTTCAAGAACTGAATGTTTCAATTTCTTTTACAGAAGTTCTTCAAGAGACGCCTGCATATGTCAAGTTCCTTAAGGAAATCCTTAGCAACAAGCGATCCATCTTAGAGATCGCCGGCGAATGCAAAAGAATGGACTTCCCTGAGAAGAGACCTGACCCTTGTAAGTTTTCCATTAATGTGGGATTTGGAAATTTTAACTATGATGCCTTGTGTGATTTAGGAGCAAGCGTAAGTATCATGACCTTATCAATCTGGAGAAAGATGAAGATAGGGTCCATAGAGCCTGTGGATGCCAGGTTATTCATGGCAAACAATACAGTGGTCATTCCCACATGTATGGTTGAGAATGTCCCAGTCCAGGTTGGTAAGTTCTATGTCCCCACTGATTTCCTTATTATAGATTGTGTTGAAGATCCTACTAGCCCTATTATTCTTGTTAGACCATTCCTAGCTACTGCAGATGCTAAAATCAGTGTAAAGCAGCGATTGCTCACCTTCATGATAGGCGACGAGATCTTAGATTTCTCTTTTGGCCCTGCAAAAGAGGAAGTTTTATGACTGGAGGTGAAAGGATCAGCAACCACGGGATCAAGCAAACAACGGAGGAAAACAGCAAAAAATTACTCGACATCGACCAAGGTTCCTTGATGTCGACCAAGCAACTCGACTTCGACCAAACTTTCTCGAGGTCGACTTCCTCTATTGAGCACCCGACTTGCCAAGAGCCTAAGTATGGGGTCCCTGTACTCGACGTCGACCAGATCTACTCGACATCGACCACCCCTAAGCCGAAAGATTTCAGTCCATTAAGAAAAATATGAATAATTTAAGAGGAGGTAAGACCCCATGGCAAGCTAATCTGCGATGAATGAGAGCTGGAAAGAAGAAGAAGGAAAAGAAGGGAGACTATGCAACCAACAACTTATCAACTGAGCTTGCATACTACCATCAGGACCTAGATGATCCAGGAGAAGGGCCCAACATAAGGGGGCCCCACTTTGATGGTCTTTGAGCACAAACGGAGAAGTCGGCCTAGCGACTCTAAAATCTAAAGCATGTACATAAAACTTTTTGAATTTTGGGACTTTGAAACTCTTTGGTTTTTGTTTCTGATTTTGAATACTTCATGTGGAATCTTGTCTTCGGGAAAAACTAACAAATTTGCAGGTCGAAAGAAACTGGAGTCGACCAACCTGGTCGATATCGACTGACCTTAGTTGATATCGACTCCTGAGGTAGAAATCGACCAGGGGAGGAGGAAAAGAAGACATTCGATTTCGACCAAACTTACTCGATATCGAGTAAGTTGGTTGATATCGACCAAATTCCCCGACTTTGACCAACACTCTGTTACTCGACAACCCCTGTTTTGCCTTCTCAACACGTTATTCGGTGAGCTACTACTTCCTTTACCTTTATTTTATATTGATTTTATACAGTGGGGACACTGTATATTTTAAGTATTGGGTGGGGGAAGAGCTCATTATTTTATTATTCTTGATTTTGCTATTGCATGGTGAATTTTGAGTAAAATTTTAAATTTTATGCTTAAATGCTAAACTCAAAGTTCTATGAGACATCTCCCAATGCTTGTAAATTGTTCAAAGAAATAGTGTCATGGAAGTTATATTGAACTCGACGATGCAAAATTGGATTCATTAGAGATATAGCATGAAATTGCATAGTAAAGGGAAGTCACAATGAAATGCATATTTTCTTGAAAACCATGAAAGGATGCAAAATTTGAATTTGCTTTGGACATATTACATGATAAGAGGATGGAGGACTTTATATTTCCATATATTGCTCATATTGTTATATACTAGCCATTACCCACGCTTATGCATCACAAAAGCCATATTATGCCTTATATCATATTTTGCTCCACATGATCCAAATATTGCCATTCTTTACCTTATTTCCTATCCGAGGATTATGTTGAGAATGATGTTACATTATGTAGATATTATTATGGTTGTTGTTATCATATTGGAGTTTGGTATGAAATTGTTTCAAATATATGGAAAATTGAATGAGTGAGAAAAAATCCGATCACCTCAGGAGATAAAGGTAGATCGACCCTGCTTACTGAGATAATAGTTAAGTGAGATGGGACACACAGGTGAGGAGTCAAAGGCACTAAGTGTCCAGGGTCATTCATGACACCCATGTTTGCGACTCGCGAGAAGGAAGTGCTGAGGTTAGAGAGGTAAAAGCATTATTATTGATAAAAGCATTATGAAAGGTCAGAAATCTTATGAAGAAAGGATGTGGTTAAGAAAGTTTGGAAATAATGCATTTCCCCTAATCATTAGCACCACACTGCCAAAAATTGCCTACCTTTAGCCTTTTACCTATCTACTCCTTTTTGAGCTTGAATTGAAGTCCTCTTGATTATTAATGCTTTGTCACATGAATTGTTTTTGCATAACCCTCATTTTGTGAGTAAATGTTGCTTTTTATTGCAAATGCATGGATTTTTGGTATTAGTACCTTTTCGATTATGGTAATTGACTGCAGGGTCATATAAGAATGAATCTATAATGTTGAGAGTTTGAATTCTTCCCCTGAATGACCATCCAAGTTATTGCTTAGGGACAAGAAAGCTTAAGTATGGGGTGATTTGATGTCCATGTTTTGTGCCATGTTTTATATTGACTTTTTATCGATTTCTGCATGCATTTCATGCATTTGGGTTAGAATAGTACATAATCTATGTATTTTATGCTTATTTTCTAATTAGGGAGGTCTACACTAGTTTCTGTTTAATTTCGCAGAAATCGGACGCACTTTGGAGCTTAAGAGAAAACTCATGAAGAAGCTAAGGATGGTTCAGCTGGATAAAATGCCATTTTTCACCATTCATAGTTCTGAATCAAGCTTTGATGTCTTCATAAAAGTTGTAGCCCCTGAAAAGAGCTTTCCAACGCATGCTCATATGCGTCAATCGGACGAACGAGGACTCAGGAAAGTGCGTTTTAAGAACAGAGCAGAAAGTTGAGAGCTGTCACATTTGCTCGACATCGACCAAATTGGTCAAAGTCGACCAAGCCCAAATCGAGCTGGAGTCCCAGAAATCGACAAGGATGCTGAGCCAAGAAGAATTCAAGTCGATATCGACCAGTACAAGTCGATATCGAGTAAAAGTTGGTCGATTTTCACTCCTGGAGCCGAGATCGAGTTGCTGAGCTGAAGACGCGAGAAAAGTTGGTCGATGTCGAGGAAACTACTCGATATTGAGTTGACCCACAGTAGCAGACTTCGAGCTAGTCCGGATCTTGTTAAGGTTCTATCCCGAATCCGATATAAATATTTTCGAGACGAGATTTCCAACACATGAAGATTTAGATATTTTTTTATCTTTTTATCTTTCTATTATTCTATGGGTTGAACAATTAATTACCCTAGGATTTATCTTGTTTTATCTAGTTTAGATATATTTATTTCCTAAGTAGAATTCTATCTTTAGATATAGATAGAAATTCCTTCATTGATTAGCAAGGATTGGAAGCCTATAAATAAAGCCCATGGGGCTGATTTTTATTCATTCAATTTGAGGAAGAGAAGTAGGAGAGTAGAGAGAGAGAGAGATTGGAGGCCGAGTAGGATCAAGAGAGCGAAAGCAATTTGGCTTCAATCGGTTATAACCTTTCGTTTGTTTTAATGCAATTTAGTTATTTTATTTTATTATTGATGAGTTTCCGTGCGATGAAGATCGAGTAGTCCACCCACTTCTAGGGTCGGGGCGAGCCCGACGATAGCCAATCGTGTTTGAGGTAAAGATCCGACCTTTGTTATGTTTAGAGCGTCTATTATCTTTTATGTGTTTATTACCTATTCAATGGAGATCCATGCTAACAACTTGGATTGTAAACATAAAATCGGTAGATACAATTAGGGTTTCTTGAAAGAGTTTCTTAATTGTTGGAAAAGGCAAAAGCTTGATCCTTCGATGCGATTTGCATGATTATCATTATTTATCTTGCCTTATGCATGTTTGGTTATCGTTGTTGCAAACCCCGATCTTGGAAGTCTTTTTCATCCATCGTTTAGATTCGAAGTTTGCATTCGTTTTTTAGTTTCTGTCACTGATCGATTTCGACCAAATCTAGTCGACTTCGACCAAATCTAGTCGACTTCGACTTCTTACTTTCGATCAAGCAGATCGTTGTTGCTTGTGTCTCTGCAGGTTCCTCGATTTCGACAAGACAACTGTGGTCGTCAACCATCCGCTTTGTCGGATTGTTCGTTGTTACTTTCCATCAACCATCCGAGTTATTTACTCGACATCGAGTAAATAACTCGAGATCGACCAAAAAAGCAGTGACCTTCGCTTTCTTGGATTCGATTGTGCTTGACCCCTGTCGACTACCACCTAGTCGAGGTCGAGTACACTGTGGTCATCAACCATCCGTGAGATTTTCTGCTGCCTAGGATCCGCTGACTCGCTTCCTCGAGGATCGACCCTGACTTCCCGCTTCTACATCAGGAGGAAGTCTTGTAATTATTTGCATGGGCACGAGTCCGGTTCGATTTATATTTCTATATTTTGAACTCTATTTCCTCCTACAACATAAACACGTTGATGAGAGAAGGCATTAAGTGGAGCTCACATATGTGAAGATGAACAAGGTGAGGTGCATGCCATTTGCAATAGGAGATGACGAAGTCCTACAAGCCTTCAAGTTTGTAAACGGTCTAACTGGAGAACGCTCATGGCCTATCGACCTTCATATAACCCTGCGAAGCAAGCTTGTTTGGGATGTGGCACCTACCCAAGAGGATCATGCACATACGGGCCCCCGATTGGCTGATGGTGAAGAAGATGGAGTCATGTTAGCCAGAGGTGTCCAGGGAAACCAAACCGGCATCCAGTTAGATAAGAAATGTGTCCAATTAGATCAAAGTAGTGATGAGTTAGGGATAAATGAGGAGTTGGAGTTGGAGTTGGCACAGAAGGCAAAGAAAGCCGAGGAAATTAGACATGGAAAGCAGGTCATTTCTGTGAGCAGTGACCCCGATGATGAAGTTATCCCAACTGGTGGGGATGGATGGGTGCCCATTGACATCGGCAGCTCCTTCTCCGACGATGAAGTACTCCCAAATGCGGTGAAACTGGAGCTCGGTGCGCGGTTCCGACGAAGTCGTGGTCATGGGATTTTGAGGCCGAGCAAGCTGTGAGGGAAATAGAGGAAGCTTACAAACGCGGAAAAGGGAAGTCGGGACCGACTCCAGAGCCCGTGGAAAGTGATCCCCGACAGCACACCGTTCAGCTCCGTGAGGGAAAAGTGTTTCGGTCGAAGGAGGAGGTCCATGAGAAAATCAAGTGGGCAGGTCTAGCTATGTGCTTCACGAACAAGGTGAAGAAGTTGACGAAGAGCTTGTATGTTGTGCGATGCGGTGCTTCAAACTGTAGTTAGGCATGTCGGGTTTCCACATACAAGAAAACGCGGTTTTGGATTATCCGGAAGTTTGTGGACGAGCACACGTATGACCTAAATGACATGATGACACAAAAGCGTCGTGCGACATACACACAACTGGGGCAGCAGATAGTGGACAGGTATGTCCTTCACCTTCACTAACTGAACTGGACACCAACATGTTTGAAACTAGACACGGGTTCAATTTAACTGGTCATCTACCTCAGTTTGTAAATGGAACTATGCAATTTCACTGGGTCAAATAAGGCCCTTGTGCCGGAGCAAGTGCAGGCTCTCACGAATTCGCAGATGAGGGTCACGTGCAGCTACTAGAAGGCGCGGCATGCCCGTTTGAGGGCAAGGCACACCACCCACGGGACGGACGAGGAAAGTTATCACAGCATGTACTCGTACATGCATATGCTGGAGCAGGCCAACCCTGGCACGTACACCCGGATAGAACGCGACAAGGAGGCCCGATTGAAGTATGCATTCGTGAGCCTTGGAGTTTGGTGGAGGGCCGTCCCCCAACTACGAAAGGTCAGTCCCTCACTCTCTCCACCATATATGTCCTTCATTATCAAGGCTCTTACCACCCATCAATACTACCATTAAATCGACACATGACTCTCCATGATGGTCTCATGTCCTAAATATGACAGACACTACATATAACATGCCAACAGTTATATAACACATGACGTAGGTAACGATTGCGCTGGTTGAATGTCCAGGTTATTTATGTGGACGGGGGGTTCTTGAAGGGGAAGTTCCGATGGTGCCTATTGTTTGCTTCTGCACCGGATGCCGACCACTTCGTGTACCCAATTGCATTCGCAATGGTTGATGGGGAGAATGATGGGCCGGGAGGGTTCTTCTTTAGACAGATGTTGTGCTTTGTTGACGACACGACTGATCTGATGTGTGTATCTGACCTCCATATTAGCATCGAGAAGGGAATATGTGACAGCTACGTCTTCGCCAAGCACGGTATATGCACATGGCACTTATTTCAGAATGTCTGGGTCCGGTAAAACACAAGCCGGATACGGGACCAATACTTCTCGATGGTCAAAGCATACACATACGACGAGTTCCAGTCCTTTTATAAGGACCTCTGTGCGATGGCTCCCGCAGCGGGCCAATACCAAAGAGAGGTGGGGTTCGACAAGTGGGGAAGGGCGTGCTACCCGGGTAACAGGTATAAAATCACAACTAATAATAACTCGGAGTGCTTGAACTCGGTTTTTAAGTATCCCCGGGATTTGCCGCTCACAGCGCTCATGGATGCCATTCTTGAGACTGTCGGTAAGTGGTTCATCAAGCGGAGAGAGACCAGCTCCGCCCCGGGGAAAGTTTTCAGTGATTGGGTTGCTAAAGCAATCAAATCCAACTACGTGTTATCCCTTTCCATTGTGGCTAGGCCACTCAGCCCTCCCGAGTTCGAGGTACGCAATGGTCAGCCCACATGGCTTGTCAACCTGACTGAACGTTTATGCAACTATAGACGCTTCAACGTCGAACAATACCCATGTGCGCACGCACTAGTTACTGCACAAGTGCGCGGGGTGGACGTGCACTCACTTGTCAACGACTTCTACAAGGTCGAGGCGTGGCGTGCTTGCTACCAAGATGTTCTGTACCCAGTCCCGTCTCGACAGACATGGCAGTTTCCCCCAGTAATCGCAAACGAGACAAGCCTTCCCCCCCCCCCCCCCCCCCCCCCCTTGTGAAGGCCCGGTCTGGTAGACCTAAGACTATACGGTACCCCTCGCAGTGAGAAAGGAGATACAAGAGGCGCCTCAACTAGATGGGTAACGGGAATTGACATGACGGTCAAATGGAATTAACTTGACGGCAATCGGTTATGACATGACATTTGGTAAGGGCGTCTGCGACATATCATTTGTGGATTTCGGGGATAAGTATGCTAGAAAAGGCGTCGTTGACGACCTCTTTTTGCGTTTATGTATTTCATAATGTTGGTATGTGTGTGGTTTCCGCATTTTCGAGGATAAGTATGCTTGACAAGGCGTCGTTGACTACTTTTCTGTACATGATAGTCATCCATGTTAACTTGACGGGTAATGCTTATGACATGACGATATATATCTGTGTGAAACTTAGTTGTAGTTGATGGTATGGTCCCCCTCGTAGTGGGAAAGGAAATATGGATGTAACATAAACAGTGCAAAAGTAAAGTACATCCCAACATGTTCTTAAAAACAAATGAAAACCGTGCAAAAGTAGAGTACAAACATCCAAACAACATTGTTTAGTTCATGTTAGAAGGACCGAGCGACTATTGAGGATCGGTGCTGACTCTGAACCCACGATGGAAGATGGCGACACATAGCAGCTAGCAGTACGCAGCGATGTAGTCGTCGTCCAAGCGCTTGAAGTTGCGGTCCCCGGTCGCTAGTTGTTGCATGTACCGGATGACGTATGGCCCACAGTCTCCCATACACATGGACAACAATTGCGTAAATGGCTATTCGGTGAACATTCAAACCACAAGGAGGGAAGCGGGAAAAGCGCGTACGATTGTTTGTTTTGCGGGATCTCCTTCACACGGGTAAGTGTAAAGGGTCGGGGAACATTGGCTTTATGTTTGGGATGCATTTTCTGGTGGACACTGAGCAATGTGGGTAGGACGTGCATCACAGGCTTGAGCATGTCGGTCAGCTGGCGCTCCTTTATGTAGTGGGTGTCGGGGTCAAACACAAGAACAGTCCAATCAGCGAAGTTGATCTCCAGAGCAACCCAGTGCTCGTTCTTCAAATTCCATGGGAGCAGGATGCGGTTGACTATGGCCCACGGCTTGAGAAACCGCTCTGGCAGAATACCATCCATGTACAACTTCAGCTGGTCCTCGACCACTAGGCCAGTATGTCGCTGGAGCAACACCTGAAAGAAGTTATCGACGGCGGCTACTGATGCGAACGTCGGGTCGGTGTGGATGGCCCTGCGGAGGATGGCTTATGCGGGACCATCCAAAACACCTTCGGATGATTTCCTTCTCAAGAGGAAGAAGAAGGCTTCACCATGGGAGAAGATTCAAAGGTGCAAATGACGTTTTAGACTCGTTCAGAATATTTGACAGCTTTTTGACGTCTCAGTAAAATGAGTCGTACGGATTCAATATTTATTGGATTGGATCGTGACCTATCTTGTTGGAACAAGAACGAAGAGATCTACAACTCTGTTGTTGACGGTTTTTCCAGATTCGACATGGACCTTGGCTGAAAATCAACATCTTTGCAAGTTGTCACTGTTTTGACGGGAATAAAGAACTTTCTTTTGTTATTTTTAGTAACCTTCTTTATTTAAGTTATTTTAGGTAATTTAGGGATTTATTTCAAATTCTCTTTAATTATTATTTCTATTTAAAATCAGCCCTTAGGGTTACAAATAGAGGCTGATCTCCTTGTAAAACATAAGACGAAATTCATTATGAAGAAAAGTCTCTTTTTGTGTTGAAACACATGAGTGAAAGTCAATCGATTAGAAGCATGGCTCATCGATTGCAACTATTGGTATTGTTTTAGTTTGGTTTGCTTTTTGTTCATCAACTTTGCAAGACTTGGTGATCCTAGTATCCACGAGCCCTCTCCTTGTGCCTCCAAGTTGCCCGCTTTGTGGTGTAGGGTTGTAGAGGCGGGTTATATAGTCATTGGTATTGATTCCTACCCTCTTAGGAGGCCTGGGGTCTTTATCTTGTTCTATATAGATCGATTCAGTCCTTATCGGTCGTGTCTTTATTGCTTTTATCGAGTCTTGTTTATCTTTGTCGAGTCTTTCATTGTTCTTGGTCGATTCTTGATTGTTGCTTGCTGCGTTCTTTTGTTTCTTGGAGTTCTTGAGTTTTCTTGCTTCCGTTCTTGAGTTCCTTGTTTGATTCTCGAAGATCGGGCCATCCTACGGCTAACCCCGTATCAATGGCACATGCATGCTCGATATGCCGCGGAACAGAAGAAAACTGTCACGACAACGAGTGTCCTGTATCAGTCATGGCGCGTGGAGGAGCATTACCTCAGAGGTGACCCAGTGGGTCGGCGGCTGAAGATCTTGAAAGAACTTCTTCTTGAGGAGTGTACCCTCGATGGACCGATGAGGGTTAATGCCGTCTTTCATCCAAGCGTTGAAGGCGTCCCCCTTCGCCCTAGTCCCAAGGTCACGGTCAACGACGTCCAATTTTGTCTTCCCCGTGGTCACCCGTTGCTTCTTCGCTAGCTGAGTGACCTTGTGGCCAGCAAATGTAGAAGGGACTTTACGCGCCCTGGTCCTCCTACACATAAGTGGCTCCACCTGAGAGGTTTCTCCCGTGTCCCTGTCATCCTGCACCCACATGACAAATGGAATATTTTAACATGTCAAATACCAACCATAACATGACAGTCGGAGGGAGATGACATACGTCAGCGGTTTTCTGGGTGGGTGCATCTCCAACGTCGTCTGTCCCCTTGTTGTCTTTCTTCCCCTCCTTGCCCTTCTTCACACCCTTGACGATTGTGTCCACATCGCCTTGCACCCACATTGTCAGGCTCACGGTATTATAATACATGACAGGTGACACATTTTAACATGTCACATACCAACCATAACATGACAGTATAAGGGGGATGACATACCTCAGCGGTTATCTAGGTGGGTGCATCTCGAACGTCGTATGTTCCCTTGTTGTCCTTCTTCCTCTCCTTGACATTCTTCCCCCCTTGTCCCCAATTCTTGTGTTAGTCGCCTTGTTCTTTTTCGCATCTCCTTGGTCTTGTTTGTGCTCGTTAACCCCAATTCCTGTGCCCTTGTCATGATCCTTTGTCTTTTCAGCTTCATCAACCTGAGAACGTCGGTCCAAGTACAAACATGAGTAACTAATGACATGAGGTTTAGAAGCAATTTGCCATGCCAAGGCGGAGGAACCTCTTACCTCATTTGCCGCCGAGTGTACGTCCCTTCCCAGTGAGACTGTGTTGTCAGGCCTGTCGAGTACCTCCCTCGCCGTCCTCTGTAGCTGGTGAATGACATCCTCAAGGGGTTTGATCCGCTGAGTGAAGTCAACTCGTAATTCCCTTGCCAAGTAATATATCTTCTTCATAATTAGTGAGACATCACCCACCGAAGTCCGACATCTCTCTTCCTGCGTTGCCGAGGGGGTTGCCTGGGTCGGTACCTTGGTGCCGCTCTCCTTTGTCGCCTTTTGGTGCGCAAGCTTCTCGAACTCGAGGCGGAGGTTATCGAAGAACATGTTGGTCTTCTCTCTAGGGTAGACAGCGCCCCGGTTGACCCTAGTTTTTGCCTCAACGACATCGGGGATGAGGACGGTACGCACAACGTCAGCTATGTCAAAGCTGCCCAGTTCGCCCCTCTCCTCCTGCAGGCGGATGACGACACTTTCATACTTGATGTTGTGCTCTCTGAACGCGTACCGCAGGCACCGAGGGTGAGCATCATGGTCGATGATGACAACAAATTGGCTCAAGATTGGATAGAAAGCTTCATACGTCCACAACTACAAAAAAAAAAACAGGACGAATGGATGTTAACATCTGTCCAGTTTAATGTTATGGGCTTCCAGTTTACATTGGGTAGATGTCCAGTTACATACCCAGATTGTCCAGTACCATAACAATACATACCTCGAATGCGAGTGGGAAGTCGGCTAACAACTACGATGGTCGAGGGGCCTTTATCCCGTGCTGAAGCTTGCACTCAACATCGTTTTAGAGGAATACATACCTGGAATGCGAGTGGGAAGCCGGCTAACAACTACGACGGTCGAGGGGCCTTTATCCCGTGCTGAAGCTTGCGCTCAACATCGTTTTAGAGGAAATCGTGGGTTCTCTCGTAGCAATGCCGCCCCCACGGGTAATTCAAGAAGGCGTCAACATCGGACACCATATTGACAACCCATCCTTGAATGTAGTTGCGGGGATCCTTCCCAAAGAGCACTCTCTCGACCAGCATCAGCAGCGCATACTTAAATCTCTTGGTGGGTGAACGCTCTCTTCCCTTCATCGCCACTAGGAACTCCACCTCGAACTGGTCCATCCTGAGCTTGTCCACCCCGAATATGTCTTTCACAGACAACTTGTCCCCATCATTGTCCTCGGGTAGCAACACGAATGAGCACTTCAGTCCGGTCACTAGCGCGAACTCTTGGATGGAGAACTGGGCTATTTTGTCGTGGATCATGTACCAGCTCTCATTCTCCTTTTTTGTCCGCAGCTTCCGCTGCAGAACGTAGTGGACCAGTTGGGCTAAGAACTGGACACACGAACCAAGCCTCGCAATGGCGGCCAACAGGCTTGCCATCAAACGCTTCATGTCCAGATTTGCAAGTAACTGGGGCCGTCCGTACTGGTTGACACGACCCTTGTAGTGCCGGTCCTCGGGGACATCATAAATGGCATGCACAATTAAGGTAAAATGGCAGTCGCACATCGACAATACTAGATTTCGTTGATCAACACTACGCAAACCATACCTCGCATGTTGTATGTGAATGGGGAACCCTTTTTAAAGAGCGGCTAGTCGACATGTTCTCATGTGCTTGATATCTTGCACAATTGGGAAGCAAAGCAAAACCGTAGGACCCTCAACACACATGACAATTAGAGTTATAAACATGACATCTGACTACTACACACATAACAGAAATCAAAGTGCCGGAAAATCCGTTAAAGGTTAGAAGGTTTCTCAATATTAAACACTTGCAACTCGCCCTACTCCTAGTATGTCGTAATCCACCCAACAGTTCCCCAATTTCCACAATTCCTCCAAAATCCCCAATTCCTCCAATTTTTCCTATTCCCCCAAAATCCTCAATTCCTCCAATGTCTTCAATTCCCCCATCTAACAACAACCAATATATCCATTTTCCTCCATTTCACCCAAGCCTTCCCCAATTTTACCCAATGTTAAAGACCAACTGTTATTTTCCCCCAATTTCTCTTATATCGCCCTCTCTCGTCAAAACCCCCATTCGGAAAATTTCCAACCCTTGATTTTTACATGCTGATTGTTGCTACTTACATGACAAATGGAACATGGAATAGAAATTTCGCTCTTCACCAAATTTTAAACAATGGCAAACACATTTGGTTCTTCCACTCGATTCCTCGCCCTATCATTTTCTGCAGTAGGTAATTAATCAGGGGCGTTAGGGTTTAGGGTTTACTTACTTGATATCCTCACTTGTATGCGATGTTTGTTGCTTGTTTGATGTGCGCTTCTTCTTCCTTCTGTTTTCAAACTGCAGACTTGTTCTTGTTCTTCTTCGAACTCCTTCTACTTTTTCCTTTTGTTTTTAAATTTAAGAGAGAGAGAGAGAGAGAGAGAGAGAGAGAGCAACCCTTTGGCCTCCCCTTTCCCCTTGAGATGACAGGTTTTTTAAAAAACTGTCAATTTCTCTTCCATCCACACGTCTCACTCTCTCTCCTCCATACATGCAACCGGTCTCATCCCTCTATTGTAATTGGTTAGGTGCAATTTTTTAAGGGGTTAGGGGTTACTTTTTGCAATTAATGTGGATAGGGGATAGGGGGTGTAAACCCAACCGAGTTTTTGGGTTAGTTTTGCAAATTCCCCTTACTTTTTTTTATTAGGCAAGAATTCGAGTTCAAGCATACCTGAAACTCGACGACCGAACAAGTCGACACACGGAAGACCGTCAATACAAACTGAACACAATAACACAAAACATCTTAGAGGAAAGAAAGCCCAACTAACCCAATTATGATAACTTTTATTTCTCTTATTATTGTTGTTGTTTATATTATTATTATTATTATTATTACTATTATTATTATTATTATTATTATTATTATTATTATTATTATTATTATTGTTGTTGTTGTTGTTATTATTATTATTATTATTATTATTATTATTATTATTATTATTATTATTATTATTCTTATTCTTATTATTATTATTATTATTATTATTATTATTATTATTATTATTATTATTATTATTATTATTATTATTATTATTATTATTATTATTATTGTTATTATTATTATTATTATTATTATTATTATTATTATTATTATTATTATTATTATTATTATTATTATTATTATAGGAATGACTTACATAAAGTGAGATGGGAGCCTCGTAACAAATTGAGTTCCAACACCTTTTGTAATAGTAAAACCAACTCTATGAAATATGAAATTGCCATTAACGGACGACGACCCGTGGCTTTTCGTAACCAACGGAACCCGTTTAAAAAAAACTAATAACATCGTCTCCCAATTCACCAAATGTGGAGAACACTTCTTCTTTAACAGCACATATCCTTTAACAACACAAACATCAGCGCACTTCTTCGTCTTTCTTTTAGTGGTTTGAGAGACCGCATTTGCCAAGTACAAATGAGTCATTGGCTCTAGTCGTGAATGAAGAAGCCTGACCACATCAATGTAAGTGTCTCTCCCCTTGTCCCACCCATAAACAAGCAGATCACCCGGCCTCAGCTCAACATCATCATCATTGCTCATACATGTATGAGCTTCCTTCTGAATTGCAATGCCTGCTTTATAACAAATGTCTACCAAAATATATCGAACCATGTTATATCGGTTCTTAGACCCCATACCTCAACTGCAATGTAAAGCATGATCTCCAAATGGGTCCATCCTGTCAAGCTCACAGCTGGAACAAGTCGGATAGCCACTAAATATAGGGATCGAAAGATGGTATTGGAGATCAGAACGACATTGTCGAGACGACATGGTCTGAGCAAGGTCCTCAATAGGAATAGTCAACGAAAAATCTTGCGCTCTTCCCCCCCTCACAACTTGCATAATGTATAGCTGCCTTAGCGTCGGATTGAGCATAGTCACTAAGTTGTCGTCAATGAGCAGGAAGTATCGATCCGCTAATACTGACATGAATTTTTTGGGAGCGAGGGATACAACCAAGTCATCAATATTCGAACCAACACACATGACATACCTCGAGATGGATTGGGTGAGAACATTGTCAGAGCCAATGTCATGACATCTAGACGGTGATGGCGTTAAATTACTCAAAATAGATATCTAGAGCTTAGCTGCTTGGAGACGAGATGCGATGAAAACAAAATTACTAACATTGTGCACAATGAGCACACCAAACAAAAGCATGTTAACTGAGTGGAGGATAGCTTCCCCACCCCCAGACACACCCACGCCAAACCGGTGTGTACCTAAATAATTGTTGAGCTCCTTAACGACGATAGAAGCATCTGATTTAGAAACCAACCTCCTCCAAATAGATCCTACCACAATAGAGTGAACACCCCCTCCGAGTTTCAATAACGAAGTCAAGGGAACACTCGCGAAAAATTGCCAGTACCCGAGGATAAGCACCCAACAGAAAAAGGTTAACAACACTCGTGATGGCTGCAAGAAGCTCAATGGCGATGTCGACACAGGCTCCGCTCAGAATCGCAACGAAATATTACGCTCTAAGACCATCCTTTCCACTAGAGGTACCCTTGGGGAAGCTCCTAATCCTATTGAGAACTAACTCTTTACTAACTGACAAAGCCGGAGCTGAGAAAGGATCACATGAAACAACCGATAGGGGAGTAATAGGGTACTTAGTAAGAAGCTCAACAATTGTGTCATCATTGAACCGAGCAACCCCTCGAGGATGTCAGGACCCTAATAGCAGCAGCATAATGCCCATCTCCCATGTTCTGTTTGCACTGAACCACATTTAACTCAAACTGAGACATGTCTTTAGGTCGATCCAGGCCAAGGCAGCAGCCATAGTTGCAACCTGATCCCTTTTCCTACTATCAGACATGCCTTTAGGCCGATCCCGGGCAACCAGATTTAGAACACATGCTGGAAGGACAAAAAACTAAACCCAACAAGAAACATCTGATGGTTGAGCAATAACCCTCGAAAGATCTTCAAGATACACCCTCCTGAATTCAAGATGAAGCTTATAAGAGATACTTTTGGAAGTCATCAACAATTGCTCAAGGAAACGATCAAATAAATGCTCATCAAAAAGCAATTCCCTCGGCCCAGCCACATCAACCTTATGGACCTCCGGGGAGATCTGAAAATAGGAGCCGACAAACATAGGGAACCAGATGGATTAGGAATACCATAAATGACAAACGACTCACCGTTACCACCACACCCCGACTCGGCGATAGGGATTCCTATACCTCCATGCTTGCATGCCATCCTAACCATGTGATTGTGCAGACACATGCCACACAACCAACGACCCGCTTGGTCATGGTTGGAAGCTAGCAAATCATAAATAGACTTGTGTGAGGAAATGCCCCTCTTGTACATCTCAACTGCCTCTGGAGTACTGAAATGCGTAGAGAGGTGATCAACAAAATACTTTGGCGTGAGACCAGTATTCACCGGACGACCATCTCTACACCCTTCGAGACCCCGAAAAGAGCAATGAAATCACTTATCTGATTGAGAGAGAGACATACTCGTGCACAACTTGAATAACTTGAAGAATTGCGGAGAATAAACGATGCCAACGGTAGCTAGCAACAAACAAATAACACCAATAGCAGAAAAAAGCTCCAACAGCAATGCCAAATAAACAACTAATAGAAGCCAACCAAAAGCGCTAAAGCTTGGACATGCATCGATGACGCACCACTAGCACGTACCGGCACCGCCATAACAGGTCTGACCAGCCCTCGCAACCACGTGTTAGGAGGGAAACTAGTTATCAAAATAAATCGAAATAAACCAACTCCATGTCCAAGCAAATAAAATACAAGAAACCCTCACGTTGTAGTGGTAGGGTATTCAGGATCGTATCAATGAGGAAGCGTTTCAGCGCTCGCCTGATTAGTTCCAGAATCCTCTCGTTTCGACCAGCAGAAGTCCTAGACGTCGAGTAATGTACTCGATGTCGACTACCTCAGTTGAGTAAACCTTCAAAACAGAAATATAGAAAACGAAAACAAAGCAATGTCGAGTACAGACTACTCGATGTCGACAAGAGTCCTCGACGTTGACTAACCAGTGGTTGAGATCGAGTAGTTGTGCAGAATAAAAAAATGTAACTTTTCGTAAGAAAGAAAGACAGAAGCAACACGAATGTTGTGGGAATTCAATAATATAAGAAGCTCCTCGAATCAGGGTTTCAATGCCACAACGATAACCATATAAGAATCATGCTAAAGGTATAAAAGATAATGCCTTTCATCAAATAACTATCGTCATTAACAAGTAGGAAGATAGAGGCTTTCGCATAAACCCTAATTGTTACTAATCCTTTTCACATAATTAATCCGAGTTGTATGAGATCACTTTCTCTTCAATAACACACACAAAGGGTCACATTCGATTGTCGCAGAAGAATCATGCTCATAGGGATAGAAGACGAAATTGCATTAAAAGTTGTACCTTTATCGCATTACCTTACATGACTACCGTCGGGCTCACCCCAACCCTAGAAGTTGGGTGACTACTCGCTCTTCATTATGGAAGAAAACATCAATAACATAAAAGAACTAACTTGCATTAAATCAGAAATAGAGAGCTTACAACCAAATATCGCCAAAAACGTATCGCCTTGCTCTTAACTCCACTCGGCCTTCACTCTCTCTTTAACTCTATGTAACACAACTGGTTGTGGCTTGGTTTGGATCATTCCTAAAATCAGCCCCTAAGGCCTTATTTATAGTATTCAGTCCTCGCTATCCAAGGAAAGAATAATATATCTATATATAAAACTATCTATCTAAAGCATAATGATAAACCATGGAAATAAAACAAATAAATCCTTAAGGGATATATCTAATTATGGATAAATCTCTTCAACTCTTGATATATCTTCACATGTCTTGATAGAATTCTACGTGACTTCGCTTGCAAGTAATCACCATTACTCGGATTCCACTCGATTTCAACTCGGAATGGCGCCAGGGAGTACTCATAAATCAACAAGAGTAGTCGACGTCGAGTAAAACACTTCTTCTCGTAGGACTGCGCTCGAGCTCAGGTAGATTGCGGATTCTGAATGGGTCCCCAACATCGAGTAAAGTCATCGACGCCAGGTAGATTTGTGCTCCTCGAGTGATCTGCTGCTCGACTGGTGGATTTCGACCAGATGTACTCTACATCGACCAAAGTGGTCGACGTCGACTAGTGTTGTAGAGTGCCTCCTTTCTTGTTTTCTGGTTGACGTACACTAGCTCAGCTGCTGCTCAACCTCTGGTTTGATATAGTCAACCTCGAGCTCTCTCATGGTTTTCTTCTTTCTCTAAATTGCTGTAAAATGCCTCGATTTCTCCGAAATTAAACAGAAACTAGTGTAGATTCCATAATTTGGCAAATACGCATAAAAATACATAGATTCTCTATAATTCTAACCCAATTATATGAAATGCATGCAGAAATCGATATAAAAATAAATGAAAAACATGGCAATTTAGGCTCACACCAAACACCCCATACTTAAGCTTGCTTGTCCTCAAGCAATACTTTTAATGGTCATACAGGGGAAGAAATTGAACTCTCAACATCAAAGATCCATTCTCATATGTCCCTGCAATCAATTACCATCCTCGAAAAGGTACTAATGTCACAAATCCATGCATGTGAATAAAAACAACATCACACCTAAAAGGAGGGTTATGCAAAAAAAAAAAAAGTAAAGTCATACGTGACAAAGCATTAATAATCAAGACGACTTCATTTAAGCTCATAGTGAAGAAAAGGTAAAAGGTAAAGTGGTGGGCTATTTTCGGGCAATGTGGTGCTAAATCCGAGGAGAACTCTTCGAACTTGCTTTCTTGCTTTGATGCACTTTTTCCCTTCATAATTTCCACATCACTGATCCTCTCATAATTACTCTTTGCTTTTTTTTCACTTATATGTTTTTACCTCTCGAACCTCGACACTGCCTTCTCGCGAGTCATAAACATGGGTGTCATGAATAGCTCGGAATACTTAGTGCTTCGGACTCCTCACCTGAGTGTCCCATCCTGGGGAACTATTATCTCAACGTATGCAGGGTTGATCTACCTGAGGTGACCGGATTTGCTTTCTCTCATTAAATTTTCCATAAAATATGAATTATACCTGTCAAACTCCAAAATAATGATAATAAAAACACAAACACCATATAATAATCTCCATAATGTAACTTCCATTCTCAACATAATCCCCGGATAAGAAATAAGGTAAAAAAAGGGGCAATATTTAGAACATGTGGAGCATAAATAATGTAAGGCTCATAATATGGTTTTGTGATGCATAAGCATAGGTAAGGCTAGGATTAAGAATAAGCTCATATGGAAAATATAAAGTCCTTCATCCTCTTATCATGCAATATGCCAAAAGAAACTTCAAATTTTACCTCCTTTCACGGTTTTCATAAAAATATGCACTTCATTGTGACTTCTCTTTACTAGGAAATTTCATGCTATATCTCTAATGAATCCAATTTTGCATCATCGAGTTCAATTAAAGTTTCCATGAAACTAATAAAAAATTTTAATGGGGGTGATGTTTATGAACTTTGGAAACCACTTGTAAGCACTTACATTACTAACGATTCCAAAGATAGCCATGTGTGAACAATTCAGAAAATATGCACAAATAATGTCAAATATAGTCAAATATCCACAAAGTAAGCCCTTCCCCCACCCCATACTTAAACATTACAGTGTCCTCACTGTATAAAAACAAGGGTAAAGGAAGAGACTCCCTAGACATATGTGCAGAACGTTGGAATCGAGTGCTGAAGTTGCTGTAGAAGTGGTCGATCTCGAGGATATTAGCCGATGTCAACTAGATTTACTCAATCTCGATCAATACAGTTGAATCCTCAGGGTGATCCTTCCTTGACCACAGGCTCCTCTGCTCGCCATGGTGGTCGAAGTCGAGTAGATTTACTTGACTTCGAGTATTTCTGCAACTTTTTCGTACCTGCAAGATTTGTTAGACAGATAACATCCACAATAGCAAAATCCAAAAATAACTTTTCAAAACCAAAAACCAAAAGTAAACATGTCTAATAATTCTAAAAACTAATTTTTTTGTTACAAGCTCTAGACTTTATAGTCGCTAGGCTGACTTTTTCCGTTAAAGCTCAAGGTGGCATCTGTTGTAGTCCTCCGGAATGGATCTTTTTTAGAGTGAAAGGTCCGAACTTCTTGTGATTGAATTAGTTAGGGAACCAATGATTCTTGGATTTGGAGACATAGACCTTGTCTCCTATTTCGTATTCTTTCGGCTCGCATTGGAAACCCTGCATAGTCGCACATACCAAGGCAAACCTCTCCCATGTATAGATAAATATTTAATTGAAATAGGAGAAGAGATATCGTTACCTTGGCTCACTGATAATGCATATTTAGATAGGCATTATAAGATAGTTTTAGTTGTGTTTTATGATTATTTGGTTAGGTTTTACAGTTAATTTCGTGTTTTGCTCTTTTGGTTGGAGAGTTCGGAAACTACGCTCTTTCGATTGTTTTATGTAGGTTCTTATTTATGGCTTGTGGCTAGCTTGGAAAAGTTGTTAATGGAGTAAAGAAGAAGAAGAAAAGAAGAGGAAAAAAAGCCAGGAAAGCAAAGGCCAAGAGGAGAAAGAAGAGCAAGAGCACACTTCTGTCCAGAGTCGCGGCCGCAAGACTAGAGTCGCCGCCGCGAGTAACCACATTTCAATGTGAGAGTTTGGCAGCAAGAAGAGACGCGGAAGATCACATGTCGTCGCCGCGAGTGACCAGTCGCCTCCGCGAGATCCCTTAGTACGCTTTGAAGATATTGTTGCGAGAGGTGTGATGAAACCATCTAGTCGCGCCCGCGAGTTCCTAGTCGCGACAGCGAGTTTGTTTAAAAAACATCAGGTCGAGATCCAAATTCTATATTTTTGGTCGGAGATTCAATCCAATCTCTGGAAGACTTAATCTTTGGGGGTTGAGGAAGATATTATCAGACTTATTTAGTATTATTTTCGGTTTTAATAGTTTTAGAATATTTTATATTAATTTAGGATTATTTCCGCATTATCTTTAAGGAAAAGATCTAGGTTTTCGGGGTCTTTTCTTTCCTATGAATGGGAGCCACAAACTTACACTTAGAGAGACCTTTGTAGATGTTTTCTCATACCTTGAGAGATATTTCGTAGTAGTTCAATAAACCATTCAAGTTTGCTTATTTTCCATCAATTCGAAGGATTTTTAGGTACGCTTTGAGTGGCTAAGTTCGTTCTTTGTTTCACCTGTGTTTCGGAGACTTGGTTGGTGGTTTGTGAGGCTTAAACTTAGTTGTTTCCTACTGTTCTTTTGATTTCTCTTGAGCATATCGATGATATTGTTGTAATTGGCCATCATAATAGTTTATTGCTAGGTTTTTCTTCTGTCGTCATTGAATGAATTCCGTAGTCACATGCTTAGGATTGTGAGAACCTTCGTTTGATCATAACTAAGTAGAGATTTCAACATATGTCTTAAATATCGTTTACCATGTTACTTGGTATTATTCATATGCCTAGATTCTTAGGAACTTGTGCTATCTTTGTGTTAAATCTTTGTCCGTGCTTAGCTTGCATAAACGTGTAAGGGGTTAATTGTGCTCTTTGCACATTAATCTATTCAAACTAAAATGGGAAGAATGAAAGTTAAAGGAATCAAACAACTTGAGTTTATGTCTTTGACCAATTAAGCCAACTAATATCGATGAATGTGCAAGTGGAACAATTTTCTCTATTGATTTGTTACCAAAACCATCATTCTTATGCTTTGTTACTTGATTTGCAATCTTGATCTTTTAGTTCTATTTCTCATATTTCTTTGTTTATTTCCCACTTTTTAAGTGAAGTAGCATTTAGATTGATCCTTAGATTTCCCTGTGGGTTCGACCCTAAACTTATCGCTATACATAGTTATTTGTGTGGGAATTCTTTTGGGGGAGGTTTATACACGACAGTAATCCCCTCACCAAATTTTGGCGCCGTTGCTAGGGAATTCTATTGATTCAATGTCTAATTGTTACTTTACTTTGGTGTGAACCATTGTATGGTTCACACCCGTGCTACTGACGCTTCTCTTTTGTCTTTGAATCCAGATGGGGGAACTCAGGTTTGACGTACCCGTCTAAGTTGTCACTGGATTGGCTGCGGGGTGGCTGGGTATGGTCGCGGGGCGGCTCAGCGAAGACGGCTTCTCCTTCTTTCTCCTCAATACCTATTTCAATATTTTCAATGTTAGCATCATTATGGGGAGTGGTAATGAGTTCCTTACCACTTCTTAGCATCACGGCGCTGACGTTCTCCTTGGGGTTCACCACCGTTTGAGATGGTAGCTTTCCTGAGTCCTTAGTCTGCATTTCGCTCATCGATTGAGCCAATTGGCTAATTTGCTTTTCCAAATTCTTGATGTGCTCAGCTTGACTCAGGACGATCTTTGTGAGAGCTTTGATAGGATCTTCATTGGATTGATCAGCAGCTAGTGGAGGTCCTCTCTGTCTGGCATCAAATTGTTATTGAGGTCTGAATTGGGGTCCTCCTTGTGGATTGAAAGGGGCCTGATGATTACCATAGCCATACCCCTGGTAACCTGAATTAAAATTTTTATTGAAATGATTGGGATTAGGATAGTTACCAAACCTAGGTTGCTGCGGAACAAAGTTCCCCAAGGCGTTTAATTCTACACTTGGCTCCTACAGCATTGGACAAGTGTCCGTCGGGCGATATAGATCAGCGCAAATTCCACATGCCTTAAGTTGTTGTGGGGTTCGTTGTAGCATGAACCTTTTCATCATATCCTTCAATTCAACCACATCGCTATGTGATGCTGAAGGTGAGGAGTCAACGACAAGTACCCCTCTAGCATGAAGTCCCTTGCTGAATTGTCTAGAGCCATCAGCAAGCTCTGAAAACACCTCCCAAGCAACATTGGGTGTTTTGTTCAAGATGTTGCCTCTACAGGCAAAGTTCACTGTCTTGCGTTCCTTGTCAAGCAATCCATTGAATAGAAAGAGCACCAAATCCTTCTTTGAGAAACCATGGTGAGGGCAACTAGAGAAAAGCTTCTTGAATCGCTCAAAGTACTCATAGATTGTCTCTGTAGCCTGTTGGTCAATGCTACTAATACCCTTTTTCAGACTGTTTACCTTGGTCACAGGAAAGTACTTCTCCAGAAAGAGACGCTTCAATTGAATCCATGTTGTTGCACTACCTGGTGGCAAGTAGTAGAACCACTCATTGGCAGTGTCTTTAAGCGAGAAAGGGAATGCCCTCAACTTGATTTGCTTCTTCGTGACATTGGCTGGCTTCATTCCCACCACGACAGTATGGAACTCAGACACGTGCTTGTGGGGGTCCTCACCACTCAACCCGTGGAATTTAAGTAAGAGATAAACTACCCCAAACTTTAGATCAAAATTGACACCATCATCAAGTGCAGGGAACACGATAGCCAATGGTTGTTGGCCCAAGTCAGGTGTTGTGAGCTCCTTCAACGTTCGATTTTCCTCATTAGCAGCCATCTCTATACTCTCTTCTTCTCCTTGATCGAAAGGTAACTCGCAAAAGTGATCACGAGCGTCTCGCCTCAATCTAGAGAGAGTCCTCTCAATCTCTGAATCCAAAGACAATAAAGATGAGTTAGTAGCACGAGTGTGGACCATATAGGTGGTCCACACCAAGATTAGCGACTAAAAGAACACAAGAATTCCCCGGCAACGACGCCAAATTTGAAAAGAGGAAAACCTGTCGTTGTTCTTGCCAAAAAATACTAAAACTCACAACTAGTATAGTGTGTAAGCAAGAGGTCAATCTACATGGAAATCTACTCAATTCAAGTGCAAGTCTAATCGCTAATAGAGAATATGGGGGGTTTTTGGTGTGAAAAAGATCCGCCTTTTATCAAAGCGGAAGCAAGCAAACAAAGTAAATTGATTGTAGAATGCAGTGGAGAGAAATAGGTTCACCTACAATTTTATCACTTCGATTGATGAATTCGATCCTTTTTTCAGCCTCTAGTTCTTGTCTTTTCCTATCAATGTCCTTATCCAGATCTTGGGTAGATTACTAGTCCTACGAGTCCTAGCAACTCTTATCTCTAAATAACCCTAACACGGTTAAGATTCAACCTAGAGATAGCATTAAGAGTATGAATTAACCAAGGTACACATAATATCAAGCTACGAGTCGATATTCAACATGTATTCAACTTCCTACACATCCAATTAGTCCTACGAGTCCTAATGGGGTATGATTGCCCCACCACATGGGTTAAGGTTCGCTACAAGCAATCTACAAAACCCTAGAAATTGAATGAATCTACTCTAACTAGTTGATCAGACCAGAGAGAATAAAACACATTCAAGCAATTAAGCACAAAGAAGTCAAAACATTGGAATAGAAATAAGAATTAGATTAAGAAACTCACAATTCAACAATCAAAGATCCAAATTGTAGGCGAAACCTTGAGAGTTTAGTTGCTCATGCTCAACGGCGCTCTTAACATGTGAATAAAGTGCATAAGGTGAATGGAAGAATAGACTAGAAAAGTCTCATAAAGCTTTAGAAAGTCGGCAAAAGAAATAAACTGAAAACCCTAACTAAAGTCACATTCTGAACGGCGCGTTTCTGCGAGGGTCGCGGGGCGGCTAAGCCAGGCCGCGGGGCGGACGACAATCAGCGAATACCTTCAGTTCTGCCTTCGAACAGCGGGGCGGCTAGGCAAACTGCGGGGCGGCTAGCGATTCTTCCGAACTCCTTCTTCCGTGACTTCAACAACTTCTCTACCTCTTCTTTAACTTGTTTTTGCTCTTCTCTAATTCATTTCACTTCCAATCTACTACACCTGAAATAAACCATAAAATCATGTAGATTCCGCCTCTTCTAACTCAACAAGTGATTATGTAAATGCGACTAAGTATATGTAATATTCACAACTAAACTATGCTAAATGCAATCTATTATGCAATACTAATTATGCTCTATCACCTGAGCAGAGAAGATTCTGAATGGGGCTCTTTTGAGAGGGATTAAGGGGCTGTTTTGGAGTGACATTTTGGGGGTGATTTGAGGGTGATTATAGGGTTGGGGAAGGCCTTAGAATGATGGTAAGGTAGGGGATGGGGGTTGATGGATATCTGATTCAAGATCGCTCTCGGCCTCGCACTTCGAGCTCTCTCCAACACTCGATCTTTCACCCTCTCGGCTTCGCACTCCGACTGTTTCTGACCCATTGATTCCGTCATCTTTCACTAGGGAATCGCTCTTAGCATCTCACCAAGAGGTTTTATCCGACATCTCACCAGGATAAATTTTGTTTCTTAACCCGAAACGAAGCAAGCGCAATGCTTAGGTTTTCTCAAATTCAACTTATCTCAAAAGAAGTTCTGAAATCCCTTTATATAGGAAAATATTTTTGCTATGAAAAATAAAAGAAAATAAAAGAAATCGATAAATTAATGACGGATAATACGAAAGGGTTTCCAAGATTTATGATGGAGAGATGAGAAACCATAATGGGGGAAAAGGAATGGTCTTTGCTGCCATCAAAGAGATGGAAGTTCGGAAGAATCTCTAAAGCCCCTTCATTTAATCCGACTTTACTGAATGCATACCGTCTTCATTTATTGCATTTCTGAAAAGCTGCCAGAATTTTGGACTGTTGCAAAGATCCTAGATTTCGTCCATCTTTCAAGTTGAATTGACGATTTCATCCTTCTATAGAGTTGTAGCCACTTAAAATATATTTCCAACAAGTGCTCTTCGGTTTCAATCGAAGTTTTATATAGCCATAACGAGCCAAAATACCTAGGTGTTGCCAAACAGTTTTCACAAATGAAAGTTGATGTTCAGCTCCGAAGACAAACCTTTGTAGGATAAAAGAGTCGAGTTCATAGGCGACTACGATCACATCACAAATAAATTTCATGCCTTTTATTTCTTACCAAGCCAGATTACAACCCCAAAGTTCGAGATATTCATTCAATTCCTAGACAAAACAATATTATATATTACTTTATCAAAGTTCTTCTTAAACTCCAAAGAATCCTACTTTCCATACAGTCGAGCCTTCACTATGTAAACAACAGTTTTCAAATCAGATTTGCCATAATCTTTTCATGATACACTTTCCTTCTTTTTGATGCCATTATAATCTTTAAAGTGCAGATTTGTCATAGTCCTTCTGGCCATATAGTCGAGCCTTCTTTTCGATCTTTTTCTATCACAGACAGTGAACCATAGTCGGCCTTTGGAGGCCCAACGAGCAGTTTTCTATTGCTTCCTATCCAGTAGACCCTTGATAAAATTACCTACATATAAGCAAAACTATTCATTTTAAACAACATGAGTATTAGTACATAACTCATATGAATAAGTATGAAAAATCATATTTTAACAGACGAATAATTATCAAATAAAAAACTATTTAAACATATGAATAATTATATTAGGCCAAGAGAATAATTCTTGTGGTACTTATGAATAATCAGTTTATTCACGGTTCGCATTTTTATTGGCCGAATTTTATTAAGAAGAATAAAATTAAAAATCTCTCTCACGCACTTTTCTACTATGACCGCTTTCTCTTTTACTCAGAGCGTTCTCCTTCATCGTCCTCAGGTTGTCGGCAAAGTCTCCTCTGCCAGACGCCTGCAATGTCTCCCGTGGCGTCGATCGCCGCGAGGCTTAGGGTTTCGGTGCTCTCGCTTCACCGGAGGATGTGGCCTAATTGCCGGAATCGGAGGGCTTCTGATGAGAGAATGAGCGAAAATGAAGCCCTAACCCTTATCACCATAACCACCACCATGCCAGGCCGCACCATCCCTCCGGCCAATAAATCTAATGGTGAATGCAACCGCTTCTTGGTTCGTCGGCTTCTCTCTCCAGTTCCTCCATCCGCCCTCGGTGGGGAACGCTAACGAATTGAATCGCACATGGAGTGATGGAGAAGAGATCAGTTGAGAGACTCCAAAGAGATTCTCCACAGATTATTTCTTTTTCAATTTTCCGCTTTGTGACATGGAGAAGCAGGTAGACGAATTGAATCCACTTTCAATTTCATATTCCTAGTTGAGGTTTGGCCGCTTCCTCATTTGATCTGTTTTTTTTAGGCGATGGATTTTTAGGGGTTTCTGTTTCCTTCAATTTATTTCGTTAGGATTTTGGCGATGGCCGGCGAAGGTGGCCTTGGTGAAGAAAAAGAAGTCGATATTGGCGTTGGTGATGTTGAAAGAGAAGCTGAGTGGAATGAAGGTGAGGCTTCTCGGTGTTGAAGACAACGGTCCTGAGTCTGGTACACAATGGAGATGAAGGCGGGTGAATGGAAAGATGGAAGAAGACCACCTGTTGCTGTTGAATTAAAATTTTGTAGAATCTGTTGAATATGTTGATTGGGTATGCAAATGAGGATTTGACGATTTGTAATACAATTTTTTATCATTAAGAACTTCAAATGGTATCAAACCTTTTGTTCGATCTAATTTACAAAGCCAGGGCACAAATTAATGTAAAAAAAAATAAATAGGTTGTTTAAGTTTCAATGTTTCATAAGTGGTTCAGGGGTTTAATATCGAGTGGTTAAGGGGTTTAATACCAAGTAGTTCGTCAATTTTATTTTTATTTTTTATATTTTTTGGTGAAATGGTCGTCAATTTTATACTAATTGGTTCAACACATATAAATAGAGAGTTGTTCAGTGACTAAATATATAAAAAAGTTTTGGTGAACATGACTAAATATATAATGTTTCATGAATTAAATAGAAGTGGTTCAGTGACTAAATAGAGGTTGGTTTAGTGGCTAAATAGTGGTTGGTTCAGTGACTAAATAGAGGTTGGTTCAGGGGCTAAATAGTGGTTGGTTCAGTGACTAAATAGAGGTTGGTTCAGTGACTAAATAGAGGTTGGTTTAGTGACTAAATAGGTTGGTTCAGTGACTAAATAAAGGTTGGTTCATTGACTAAATAGTGGTTGGTTCAGTGACTAAATTTAGTCTTATTTAAACTAGAAACTATCATGTTGCTTGTAAGCTTATTGCACCAACTCACACTTTTAATATATATAAAAAATATTTATACCAAGTGATTTTATACCAAGTGATTCAGGGTTTAAATACCAAGGTTCATGGGTTTTATACGAAGTGGTTCAGGATTTTTATACCAAGTGATTCATTAAATAAATAGAGAGTAGTGGTTCATCAAATAAAGAGTAGTGGTTCATCAAATAAATTGCATTGGTTCATGAAATAAATAATATTGGTTCATGAAATATTTTATTTTACAATAAATAAATAAATAATTAAAATAAACATTAATATAAAATAAAAGAAGAATGAAAATTTTGTAGTTATTAAAGAGTAGTGGTTCATGAAATAAATAGTATTGGTTCACTTGAATAAAATTGCCGAACCACTGTGAATAAAATTGCTGAACCACTGCGAATAAAATTGCTGAACCGCTGTGAATAAAATTGTTGAACCACTGCGAATAAAATTGCTGAACCACTGTGAATAAAATTGTTGAACCACTTGTTGAGAGAGGAAATCGAGAATGCAAATTAAATACGAATAAAATAAAGTAAACTGATTGGATCCCAACAAATAATGTTAAAGACTCCTTCCCGATGTAGCAAAAAGAAGTCAGGTTCGATCCTCGAGGAAGCTGGTCAGCGGATCCTAGGCAGCAGAAGAAATCTCACTCGGTTTCGACTCCAGGGAACAACTCGATATCGACTAGAGGCATTCGATATTGACTTAGTTCAGTCGATTTTGGGCAGTTTCAACAAGGCAGTCGATTTTGGCTCAGGTCACTCGATATTGACTTAGGGCAGTCAATATCGACTGGTTCCTCTTCGAAATCGACCTATTGTGCAGAAACAGAAACGAGCAGCAATCTTTCTGGATCGAAGGTAGAAGTCGATATCGACCTATATGAGGTCAATATCGAGTAGGGCAACAGTAGAAAAAAATAAAGAACAAAGCTTTGGTAGATTTCGAAATAAACTTTATGTAAAAGAAAACTTCCAAGATCAGGGTTTTCGACGACAATAACCATGAAAGCGGAATCATAAATCACAAAAGATAGCAACGTTATCAATAAAGGAGAAGGCTTTCACCCAATCCGACAAGTAGGAATATAAATCTCGCGATAAATAACCCTAATTGGATCTATTCCTTTTTGTAATTAGAATTTATAATCTTCCGAATAAAAATCCTAATTACTACCCAAGTTTCACAACACGAGTTCTTCAATTTCTCAATCAAAGATGAAACACGAGGAATAGAATAGATAAGATAAAGTAACTTCCTTTGCAATCCGCTAATCCACCAACATGGCTATCGTCGGGCTCACCCCAACCCAGAAGTAGGTGGACTACTCGCGCCTCATCGCAATCACAAACATTGTTGAATGAAAAGAAACTTGCATTAACTATATTTAAAGTCTTTACAATCCTGACACTCAAACTTTCGTAGAATGCCAAAACCCTAAAACCTTTGAACTCCTAAACTTCTCTGTGGAATTACTTCTCTGAAATTCAATGAATGAAAAACTAGCCCCTTGGGCTTCCAATCCTTGCTAATCAAGGTAGGAAATTCTATCTATATCTATATCTATCTATCTATTATAGAAGATATAATTCTACTAGAAATAATTAAATCTAAACAAGATAAAGGAAGATAAATCCTAGGATAATTAATTGTTTTAACCCTTAGGATAAATAAAAAATAAAAAGATAAAATCTCTCAACTCTTCATGCGCAAGGAATCTCCTCCCGAAAATATCTCCAACGGATTCGGGATAAAACTTTAAGTAAAGCTCGGAATCGAATTGGTGACGTCGCTAGGTGTAAGTCGATATCGACCAAGGCATGTCCATATCGAGTAACTTTTCTCGGCTTATCTTCTCTGCTACTCGATTCCGGCTCCTGGGGATGAAAATCGACTGACTTTTAGGTCGATATTGACTAGGCTATATCGATATCGACTTGAGTCTTCAACTTTCTCTCCGTCTTGGCTCGGTTTTGGTTTATGAGGAAGATATTGAGTCGATTTTCTAGTCAATATTGACTTACTGAAGTCAATATCGAGTTGCCCCTTTTCTTCACTTCTTGCTTCTGGTCCATATCGGTTTGAGTCTTGAATTTTCTACCAGATTTAGTCAATATCAACTAGGATGAGTCGATATTGACCTCTGCTCAGTTTCTCGTTCTGTGCTCAGCTTCTCGTTATGTGCTCAGCTTCGCTTGATGTTAGGTGCTCTTTCGTCGATTTTTGTGCTTCTTCAGTATACATCAAGTGCTCTTCCAGTCTTTCCTGGATTTGCTTCGATGCAGCTCCAAATTCTGCAATATTAAACAAAAACTTGTGTAGACCTCTATTTCTCATAAATAAACATAAACTACACAAATTCGCTACATTCCCATCCAAAAATGCATGAAATGATGAAATAAGGAGCTGAAATAAGTATAAAAACATGGCATAAATCATAGACATGAAATTACCCCATACTTATGCTTGCTTGTCCCCAAGCAATAACTTGGATGGTCATTCAGGGGAATCCTGCAAAAACTCTCAACATAATGGATTCATTCTTATATTACCCAACACTCAATTGCCACCCTTGAAAAGGTAATTGGTGCCTACAAATCTGTGCATGTGAATGAAAAGCAATTTCTGCACACCAAAGGAGGTTTATACTAAAACAATTTTATGTGACAAAGCGACAATAATCAAGAGGATCTTATTTCATCTCAAAAAGGAGTATATAGGTAAAAGGCTAAAAGGTGGGCAATTTTTTGCCATTTGGTGTTTAATCTGGGGAAATGCACTATATCCAAACTTTCTCAACCATATTCCTTCTTCATAAGACTCACCACCTTTCATAATGCTTTTATCAATCATAATGCTTTTACCTCTCTGACCTCATCACTGCCTTCTCGCGAGTCGCAAACATGGGTGTCATGAATGACCCCGGATACTTAGTGCTTTGGACTCCTCACCTATGTCCCATCTCGCCAAACTATTATCTCAGCGAGCAGGGTCGATCTACCTTTATCTCCTGAGGTGATCAGATTTTTTCTCACTCATTAAAATTTCCATAAATCTGAAATCTTTCTTGCCAAACTCAAATAATGACATAACAACACAACAAACCATATAATGTCTCCATAAAATGAATTCCATTTTCAGTATAATCCCCGGATAGGGTATAAGGTAAAAAAGAGCAAGATAAGGCATATGTGGAGCAATAATGATATATAGGCAAATAAGGCTTATAATATGGCTTTTGTGATGTAATTGGGTGTAGGTATGGCTAGAAGTATAAAAATGAG
This sequence comes from Persicaria tinctoria, assembly GCA_037127255.1. Classification (NCBI taxonomy): domain Eukaryota; kingdom Viridiplantae; phylum Streptophyta; class Magnoliopsida; order Caryophyllales; family Polygonaceae; genus Persicaria; species Persicaria tinctoria. The sequence goes on along the minus strand of JBANSL010000016.1, from coordinate 57,064,637 downwards.
CATATATGGAAATTTAAAATCCTCCATCCTCTTATTGTGCATAATGTCAAAAGCAACATCAATTTACCTCACTTTTGTGGTTTTACCAAAAAAAAAATCACACGCCATTGAGACTTCCCTTTTCTAGGCAGTCTTGTGCAATATCTCTAACGAATCCATCCTTGCATCGTCGAGTCTTGGTTTGGCTTCCATGACTCTTTTCTTTGAACTTTTTGCAAGCTTTGGGTGACATTCTTACAACTCTCTTTAAAATGCATCTTTTGAATATAAAATATAAATATGCAAATGCGATATTCAAAATGAACTAAACTCAATAAAGAGTTGTGCCATGTCCTAAATAATCCAAATACAAACCATGGTGTGAAATTTTAAAATACAGTCTTGAAAGCACATAAAATACATAAACATAGACATAGTATTTACTCCCACCCCATACTTAAAATGGACAATGCCCCCATTGTCAAAGAAATATAATCAAAGGTAGGGAAAAGACTTACAGAGCTGGAGAATCGCTACTGCCATCCATCGGGGCCAGGAAGCTGGAGCCAAGGTCCAGGAGGGGGGTACTAGTAATCATCGTCTGGACCCCGTCTCTGTAAAGGTCCTGGGTCCTGGTGGGATACTCCCTGCTGGTGATCGTGTGGAGGGAATCCCTGAGCTGTGTAGTATGCCTCCTGGCGGGCCTCGATTGCATCTATACGCTGGCGACAATAGGAGACATCCTGTTGGATGTGTGCTAGTAGTGTGGCCACATCTGCCAGAAATAAAATAAAAAAAGTAAATAAAGAAACTGAGTAAACTGACTCGATTTTTTTTTTTACTTACCTGGATATCTGGTCGATATCGACCAAATAAAACCTACTGTTTTTTGCTCGATTGTGGTGACTCCTCGCAGGGGTCGATTTTCGAGTTGATTAACTCGATATTGACCAAGGGTACCCAATATTGACCTGATTGTGTGTGTTGGATCAGTCGTTGCCTCTTTAGTGGATCGTTCCTCCGATGGCTTGTATCTATCAAAAAGCAAAGGAGATTTGCACGAAGTGAGAGAGAGGAAAGAAGACTAAAAATAACGGGTTGCCTCCCATAAGCGCTAAGGTTTAAGTCTTTAGCTCGACCTACTTCCCTTTTTAAACCATGATTAACGCTAGGGTGGCGCGAATCTCTTACTCTGGGTCTTCTTTGTCATAATACTTCTTGACACTGTGCCCATTTACCTTAAAGGTGGTGCCATCATCAGCAAGCAGCTCTACTGCTCCATGAGGAAAGATATGTTGAACCTTGAAGGGTCTGCTCCATCTTGTCCTTAGTTTCCCTGGAAATAAACGCAGTCTAGAGTTATATAATAAAACATTATCACCTACCTCATATGTCTTGGGCACTAGCTTCCTATCGTGCCATCTCTTTGTGCGCTCCTTGTAGATTTCGGCATTTTCATATGCTTTTAATCTCAGCTCCTCCAACTCCTGTAAGTCAATAAAGCGTTTCTTACCTGCCTCGTCGAGATCCATGTTGAGCTCTTTGAAGGCCCACATTGCCTTGTGCTCCAATTCGACGGGCAAATGACATGACTTGTCATAAACCAAGTTGTAGGGAGTTGTTTGCAGTGGTGTCTTATAGGCCGTCCGATAGGCCCAGAGCGCGTCATCAAGCTTAAATGACCAATCATTCCTTGAGCGTGAGACTGTTTTCTCCAGGATGGCTTTGATTTGACGATTAGAGACCTCCACTTGGCCACTAGTTTGGGGATGATAGGGTGTTGCTACCCTGTGCATCACCCCATACTTAGCCAAAAGAGCCTCAAATCCTCTCTCGATGAAGTGTGAGTCACCATCTGAAATAAGAACTCTAGGAACACCAAAGCGAGGAAAAATGTTAGTTTTAAAGAACTTTGAAACTACCTTCGCATCGTTGGTCCTAGTTGCAACAACCTCAACCCATTTAGAGACATAGTTAACTACCACAAGGATGTATTTGTAGGGGCCTGATGCAGGGAATGGTCCCATAAAGTCAATACCCCAAACGTCAAAAAGTTCAACCTCCAAAATCTCTGTGTGTCGTGTCTCATTCCTCCAAGTAATGTTGCCCGATCGTTGGCATTCATCGAATAAAGTGACATAAGCCTGCACATCCCTGAAAAGGTTAGACCAATAAAAACCACATTGAAGTACCTTAGATGCAGTTTTGAAGCCTTTTGCATGTCCGCCTGTAGGGAGAGTATGGCAATGGCGAATGACACTTTCTACTTCCTCCTTCGGAATGCAACGTCTGAAAATTTGGTCCTTTCCTTGCTTGAATAAGTAAGGTTCATCCTAATAGTATTGCTTGACGTCGTGGAGGAATTTCTTCTTTGCATGTGAGGTTAGCCCTGACAGGATCTCGTTTCCTACAAGATAATTAGCGAAATCCACATACCAAGGAACCTGCGCTCTCTTTATAGCATAAAAATGACGAATAGGACTGGAGGGAAGGGTAAAGAAGAAATCCTCACCGGAATCTGTGCGAACCAACTGACCTGAAATGTTGCTGGAGGGTGGTCGATATTGAGGAGAGTCAGTCGATATTGAGTGCACAGTAGTCAATATCGAGTTGTCTATGGTCGAAATCGACTTGGAAGTTTCTGCCCGTCCTTCACTCGATTTTTGGTGGAAAATCGGGTCATTGTTAGTCAATATCGACCTAGGCCCGGTCGATATCGAGTCTACCTGCAGAGAAATAATCGGGATAAGCGTATACTTACCTGTAGGGGTCTGAGTGTTGACCTACATTAGATGTTCGTCGGGGCGAGAATCATCGATAGGGGTGGCATCATGGGATTCTTCTAGTATGTTTTTAGGAAGCCTAGAAAGATGATCCGCTACCGAGTTCTCCGTGCCCTTCTTGTCCTTGAGTTCCACGTCAAACTCTTGAAGTATAAGCACCCATCGTAAGAGCCTGGGTTTAGCATCCTTCTTTGCCATCAAATATCTAAGAGCAGCATGGTCAGTATGGACAATAACTTTAGATCCAACAAGATAAGAACGAAATTTTTCAAAAGCAAAGACCACAACCAAGAATTCCTTCTCTGCTGTGGTATACTTAGCCTGAACCACATCAAGAGTCTTGCTTGCATAGTAGATCGCATGAAGCTTCTTGTCCTTACGCTGTCCAAGAACTGCTCCAACGACGTAATCGATGGCATCACACATAATCTCAAAAGGTAATGACCAATCCGGCGATTGAATGATTGGAGCAGAGATAAGGGCTTCCTTTAATCTGTTGAAGGCTTCAAGACATTCATTAGAAAATTCAAACTTAACATCTTTCATAAGAAGATTAGTCAATGGTTTGGCAATTTTAGAAAAATCTTGAATAAATCTCCTATAAAATCCTACATGACCAAGGAAACTCCTTATCTCTTTGATGGATGATGGTGGGGGAAATTTCTCCACTAGCTCTATTTTGGCCCTGTCCACCTCAATACCTTTCTTAGATACCTTGTGGCCTAGCACAATTCCTTCCCTTACCATAAAATGGCACTTTTCCCAGTTGTGAACCAAATTTGTCTCTTCACAACGCTTGAGTACCCTACGTAGGTTAGAGAGACAAATATCGAAAGTAGTACCATAAACAGAGAAATCATCCATAAATACCTCCACTATGTCCTCTATCATGTCGGAGAAGATGGCCATCATACACCTTTGGAAAGTAGCAAGGGCATTACAAAGGCCAAAGGGCATTCTCCTATATGCAAAGGTTCCATAGGGGCAAGTGAAGGTGATCTTTTCTTGATCAACAGGATGAATAGGAACCTGCCAAAAACCAGAATATCCATCCAGGTAACAAAAGTAGTCATGTTCAGCTAACCTTTCGAGTACCTGATCAATGAAGGGGAGTGGAAAATGATCCTTCTTGGTGGTGGTGTTGAGCTTTCTGTAATCTATGCACATCCGCCAGTTGGTAGTGATTCTTTTACGAACAAGCTCTCCCTTCTCATTCTCCTCAACGGTCATTCCACCCTTCTTAGGAAAAACATGAACAGGACTTACCCACTTGTTTTCGGAGATTGGATAAATGATTCATGCATCCAGCATCCGGTGGATCTCTTTCTTTACAACCTCCTTCATGTTGGGGTTAAGCTTCCTTTGATGCTCAATTGGTGCCCTATGATCATCTTCCAAAAGAATTCTATGCATACAAGTAATGGGTGAAATACCTTTTATGTCGTCTAGAGAATAGCCAATGGCTTTCCTATGAGTGCGGAGGACTTCTACTAGCTTGTCTACTTCCTGTGTATTTAATGAAGCACTGATAATTACAGGAAAAGTAGAGTTAGGACCAAGGAATTCATACCTAAGGGTGTCAGGTAAGGGTTTCAAATCCAGAGAAGGGCCTTGTGGGATCAAGATGGGCTCTACTTCCTCCGTCTTCATGATCTCCCCTAGGTAATCCGCCTCAATCCTCATGACAGAAGCATCTATATCAGCTACAGGAGTTGGCATCGACCAAGCATACATCGATGTCAACGCTGAATGGGACGCAAGGCTGTACTGCTGTAGAAAACCAGTCGAGTCAGAAACTTCAAACGAAAAATCAGTACATACTTGAGCGGAGGAAGCAGTCAAAATCGAGCTGGGGGTTTGATCAAAATCGACAAGTGTAGTCGATATTGACTTAGGCAGGTCGATATTGACCTCAGGTCTTGAGAGGTTGGTGAACGGCTCAATATCGACTGGTGCTGGGTAAGTCGATATTGAGGGAGAGGGGTCGATATTGACCACTGTCTGGTCGATATTGTCCTCTGTTGTACCTGTTGAGAGAAGGGAGCTCGATATCGGGTTAGTTTGGTCGATATCGAGTGAGTTTAGAATACTTGCCTGCTTTGGAGGGGTCGAAATCGAGAACGTCTGGTCGATATTGACCACTGTTTGGTCGAAATCGAATGCATCGTTGAGCTCTGTCAATAAGGCGTCGTCGAAGAACTTCCTCCTCGCTTGGGTATACAACATGTAATTCTTTCTCCAGCTCTACTCTAACCTTCATTAGGGCGTCCTCTTGGTTCAATGTCGCTTATTTAGGATCAGTGCAAGAGATAACATTTACTTTAGAATATATAGCTTTTATTTCCATTACCTCTTCTGTGTCAGGGTTGAAGATATATTCAATAATCTCATCCCCTATGGTGAATGTGAGAAGTCCCCTTTTTACGCTGATGTTGGCGTCTGTAGTTGCTAGTAATGGTCTCCCAAGAATGATAGGGCAGGTTGGATCTTCCGCCATCTCTATTACAAGAAAATCTGTAGGGACAAAGAATTTACCAACCTTAACAGGGACATCATCTACTATACTTGTGGGGATTACCACTGTGTTGTTTGCCATGTAGAGCTTGGCATCCACAGGTTCCAAAGCGCCTATCTTCACCTTTGACCATATTGATAGGGGCATGATGCTTACGCTTGCTCCTAGATCACATAGTGCTTTGAAATGGTACTGGCCAAGTCCAACGGATATGGCGAACTTACCTGGATCAGGGCGCTTCTCAGGGAAATCCATCTTCTTGCATTCACTGGCGATCTCAATCATTGACCGCTTGTTGCTGAGAATTTCCTTGAGGAATTTGACGTAGGCTGGCATCTCGTGAAGTGCTTCTGTAAAAGGAATAGTAACATTCAGACTTTGGAGCAACTTTATAAAACGTTTAAACTTACCGTCAGTTGGGTCTTACAACGCCTTGGAAGGGAATGGGAGTGTCTTCTTTGGTTTCAGAACCAAAACAGCTGTCGGAGGTGATGCAGAGGAGTCAATATTGACCGGAGGGGACTCGATATCGACTTGCCTGTGCTCGATATCGACTGGTGGAGTCGAAGTCGAGGTCGCTGGTGCTGCAGGGTCAATATCGATTGGTCCATGCTCAATATCGACTACTGTTAGGTCGATGTGGACCTGGGTATGGTCGAAATTGACTTGTTGTTTAGTAGTTTCGTCTGCTTTTCCGTTCTCTGGTTCGTGCAATTTGTGACCGCTCCGTAGCTTTACAGCAGCGACATGTCCGTGCTGCCCCTTGGGATTTGGTTCTGTATGCCCTGGGAGCTGCCCGGTTGGTCGTGGAATCTGCGCTGCGAATTGACCCATCTGGGTCTCTATGTTTCTCTTCCAAATATCCAGCTCTCCAAATCTTGTATTGATGTTCTGGAGCTGATTATTGATGGCGCTTGTAGACTGCTGCTGTTGTGCTTGATTTTTCCTCATTTCGTCGAGGATGAGCTGTAGATCGTCCTTCCTCTGGTCTCTTTCCGGATGTCCTGAAGCTCTGTATGGCTGGGGGTTCCTAGGAGGACCTTGGTTCCTTTGTGGTTGATAGAACCTTTGATCCCCCATATAGCGATTGGGACCCCCTGCGTTAGCTACCTCCTTGTGAGTTTCTGCCATCCTGACCTGCTCTGTGTGTGGGCACTTAGTGGTGATGTGCCGCTGTGAACCGCATTCGATACAGGGCTGGTTGACAGAGAGATCCTTGACTTGCTTGAGGAGCTTGCGATTCTGATCCCTGTGGTATTGCTCCTTGACATCTGGGTCAATCTCCTTAGAAGGCTCATAGAGGGGCATGGATGGGGCTGGCCTGGCATAGGCATTCTCATCATAGTTTGTAGGAGCCCCATACTTATTATCGTAGTTGGTGAGCTTGTCGAGTACACCCCATGAGTCAGCTGGTGGCATCGTTAGATACTCAAATCGAGTATACTGATTGATCCTATCCTTAGTGGTCTGGTCAAGAGAATTGAAGAAGATCTCCTGAATGACATAGGGTGGATGTCCATGAGTAGGGCAAGATCACAGTAGTTCCTTATATCGTTCCCATGCTTTTGCCAGCGGCTCCCTAGGCTTCTGTTTGAAAGCTGTAATCTTCTGGCGGAGGAGTGCTGTCTTGGCAGGAGGAAAGAATTTGTTGAGAAATTCCTGCTCTACTTAAGCCAAAGTTTTGAGGGATCGTGGTTTCAGTCCTTCAAGCCACTTCACTGTAGGGCCGGCGAAAGACCAACGAAAAGCCTTCATCTTGACATATTCCAGAGTAGTACCTTCAGCAAGAGTACGACACATGTCAGAAAAATTGGTAATATGTTCAAGAGGGCATTCATTAAATCTTCCATGAAAAGCATTATTTTTAAGTTCAATAAGGAAGTGAGTGCGAATTTCAAAATTATTTTGAGGGATTAGAATGGCTGATTCAGGCACAACGAGAGTCGGGTGCATGTAATCCTCTGCAGTGGTAGGGTATTGGGCAAGCTCAGCTTCTGCTTGCCTCCTTCGCTCAACTTCCTATTCCCTGCATTGTTGGCTTCTATTTCCGTCGTAAGCCTCTGTATCAGTTGTTCCTGTGTTTCGGCAGCTGCCATGGCTCTTTTCAATTTAGCGTGGACGTTTATAAGGCGTTCCGGTTCGTCTAAGCCGTCAAACTCAGGTGATTGACCAGAACGGCGCATACACCTGTGAAGTAACTCAAAGCAAACGTGAGATCTAACTACCTAAGGCGCGAATGATAGCTTCCCCACCAACGATGAAAATTTGTTGAGAGAGGAAATCGAGAATGAAAATTAAATACGAATAAAATAAAGCAAACCGATTGGATCCCAGCAAATAATGTTCAAGACTCCCTCCCGATGTAGCAAAAGGAAGTCAGGTTCGATCCTCGAGAAAGCTGGTCAGCGGATCCTAGGCAGTACAAGAAATCTCACTCGGTTTCGACTCCAGGGAACAACTCGATATCGACTAGAGGCAGTCGATATTGACATAGTTCAGTCGATTTTGGCCAGGTTCAGCAAGGCAGTCGATTTTGGCTCAGGTCACTCGATATTGACTTAGGGCATTCAATATCGACTAGTTCATCTTCGAAATCCACCTGTTGTGCAGAAAAAGAAACGAGCAGCAATCTTTCTGGATCGAAGGTCAGAAGTTGATATCGACCTATATGAGGTCAATATCGAGTAGGGCAATAGTAGAAAAAAATAAAGAACAAAGCTTTGGTAGATTTCGGAATAAACTTTATGTAAAAGAAAAATTCCAAGATCAGGGTTTGCGACGACAATAACCATGAAAGCGGAATCATAAATCATAAAAGATAGCAACTTTATCAATAAAGGAGAAGACTTTCACCCAATCCGAAAAGTAGAAATATAAATCTCGCAATAAATAACCCTAATTGGATCTATTCCTATTCATAATTAGAATTTATAATCTTCTGAATAAAAATCCTAATTACTACCCAAGTTTCACAACATGAGTTCTTCAATTTCTCAATCAAAGATGAAGCACGAGGAATAGAGCAGATAAGATAAAGTACCTTCCTTTGCAATCCGCTAATCCACCAATATGGCTATCGTCGGGCTCACCCCAACCCCAGAAGTAGGTGGACTACTCGCGCCTCATCGCAATCACAGACATTGTTGAATGAAAAGAAACTTGCAATAACTATATTCAAAGTCTTTACAATCTCGGCACTCAAACTTTTGTAGAATGCCAAAACCCTAAAACCTTTGAACTCCTAAACTTCTGTGTGGAATTACTTCTCTTAAATTCAATGAATGAAAAACTAGCCCCTTGGGCTTTATTTATAGGCTTCCAATCATTGCTAATCAAGGTAGGAAATTCTATCTATATCTATATCTATCTATCTATTATAGAAGATATAATTCTACTAGAAATAATTAAATCTAAACAAGATAAAGGAAGATAAATCCTAGGATAATTAATTGTTTTAACCCTTAGGATAAATAAAAAATAAAAAGATAAAATCTCTCAACTCTTCATGCGCAAGGAATCTCCTCCTGAAAATATCTCCAACGGATTCGGGATAAAACTTAAAGGAAAGCTCGGAATCGGATTGGTGACGTCGCTGGGTGTAAGTCGATATCGACCAAGGCATGTCGATATCGAGTAACTTTTCTCGGCTTATCTTCTCTGCTACTCGATTCCGGCTCCTAGGGATGAAAATCGACTGACTTTTAGGTCGATATCGACTTGAGTCTTTAGCTTTCTCTCTGTCTTGGCTCAGTTTTAGTTTATGAGGAAGATATTGAGTCGATTTTCTAGTGAATATTGACTTACTAAAGTCAATATCGAGTTGCCCCTTTCCTTCACTTCTTGCTTCTGGTCCATATCGGTTTGACTTATGAATTTTTGACCAGATTTAGTCAATATCGACTTGGATGAGTCGATATTGACCTCTGCTCAGTTTCTCGTTCTGTGCTCAGCTTCGCTTGATGTTAGGTGCTCTTTCGTCGATTTTTGCGCTCCTTTAGTAGACATCAAGTGCTCTTCCAGTCTTTCCTGGATTTGCTTCGATTCAGCTCCAAATTCTGCAATATTAAATAAAAACTTGTATAGACCTCTATTTCTCATAAATAAACATAAACTACACAAATTCGCTATATTCCCATCCAAAAATGCATGAAATGATGAAATAAGGAGCTGGAATAAGTATAAAAACATGGCATAAATCATAGACATCACCATTCTGAATAAAAATGCTGAACCACTGTGAAAAAAATGTCTGAACCACTTCTTGTCGATTTTTTTTTTCAACAAAAGATATACAAAGTGGGTGTCTATGTGTAGATAAAATTAAATTACACCCAAATATATATTTTTTATATTTTTTTAACAAGTCAAAATGCCAAAAAATGATTTTTAAAAGTTCATGTAAACACTTTTACATGTCTCCGTAACTTTTCTAATTAATTAATATGTGGTGTTGATTGGCGCGTGCAATTAATTAGTGTGTTTGATTTGACGCGTATACAGTGAGAGTGGGGGTGTTACTAATTAATTTGGGTGGGTGTCCCTAATTAATTGTGAGAATCCGCGTGTCACCAATTTTTAATTTACTTTTGGACACGTGGACCAATGAGATCACTTCTTTCCTTCTCACTTTTGGGTTTGTGTATACCCTAACCCAACCATATATATATATATATATATATATATATATATATATATATATATATATATATATATATATATATATATAATAATAAAAGATTTTGAAGCATTAAATGACTTATTAATTTATTCAACATTTCGAGGTTTACTAAAAATGATTTGTAAAAAAACTCATTTGTGATATGACTTATTAATTTATTCAACATTTCGAGGTTTTTTTTAAGTACACAAGAAGTATATCAATAAAGCAATCTTGAAGCATTAAATGACTTGATAAACCCTACAAAGCTAGAGGGTCTCTAGTCCAATGAAAAAGGAAAAAAAACGCATGCTTAAGTATAAGATTACAATCACAAGTAAATGTATATTTAAAATTTCTAAAAATTAGAGTCCTTGTTTCTTGATGTCCGATCTGGTGGCTTAGACGGCTTGCATGGAAGTTGTTGGCTTTAGCAAAGTTAGTTTATGGAGCTGTGACGGTTGCAATTCTGGTTATGGATGTAGTGAAGGGCAAGCTTGCCAGCCGATTCTTTTGGTGTTGAGAGGAAGGGCCCCATCCAGCCCTACTCTTGGTAGGAGTGTGCATATCCGGGTACCCAACATGAACCGAATAACCGTGTTGGGTACCCGAAACCGTTTAGCTCAAATTGTCCGAATTGTATACGAACCATCCTAACCCGGGTACCCGACACGGTTAAGCTATTCTGTTCCGTGTCGGATACTCGGGTACCCGACACGAAACCACTTCAAGAGTTCAAGTGTGGGAGGGAGAAATCGTGAAGGCTTTTGGATCTTTCCGGTGTCGTTGCTAGAGTAAACCTCGCCTGAGATGTCTTCAAATCCTCTCTCTTTCCCCTTTCACCGAACGCCAACGAACAACAAAACACGGCAAATTAGGCCCCAATCAAAGGCAGGAAAATGGAGATCACTTCTCTATAAAATCAAACCTCTGGAAATATATCTTCTTCTTCTCGCCGCTCGCTATGTAGCACCCATTGTCGATCTAGAGGAGAAAACATCGACCTGGATGAGCAAACAAGGGTTTCCCGTATCCCAAAGAGGAGGAAAGAAGGGCAAGAAGGAGATAAAAAAATGTTTTCGAATCCTCTCTCCTCTTGCTGTCGTCTGTCGAACGCCTATGAAGGCAAATTAGGCCCCAGTCAAAGACAGGAAAACAGAGATCGACTTCTTTGTAAAATCAAACCTCTGTATGGAGGAGCTAGGGTTTTCCGTGTTGGCGTGTCCCAAAGAGGAGGAAAGAAGAGCATTAGAGGCTGAATAATGAAATTGAAAAGAAAAAAAGCGAGTTTGTAAGAGAGAAAAATATGGAAGTGAGGTTGCCAGGACTTGATTCCGGAACGGGTTGCAATTTCCAAACCTAGTGCTTCCCTTCAACCAACTGAACTAATGGAGCATATTGTCATTTATAGGATTCTATTTATATTAATATTATACCAACTATCTAAAGAATTTTTAAAAAAAAATTAATCGGTTCGTATCGGGTACCCGATAGGGGGATTTTCCCGACCTGAACACGAACCGTTTACATCCGTGTTCTCTCGGTTCGCGTCTTTTTCGTGTCGTGTCTTTTTGGTTTCGTGTTTTTTCGTGTCATGTTTTCGTGTTGTGTCTGTCGTGTCGGGTTTTTCTGCACACCCCTAACTCTCGGGTTCTTAATCTCCAAGTTGAGGCAAATTCTCATCTTGGTTTACATCATTGTTGATTTCGAATTGGGTTGAAGTGGAATGCGATGGTCCACGAGATCCAAGGCTAGAGAGACCAAAGACCAAGACAAGTTGTAGTGTCGAGGTTGTAGTTAAAATGGAGAGCAAGATTCACCGACATGACCACCTAATTCCAACTCTACTGAAACATTTTGTTGCATGTGAATGTGTTGTCTTAGACTAAAAATTTTGAGATTTCAAGGTTGCAAGACCATAGATTTGGAATTTTTTTAATGGGTTTTGTTTGAAAATTTTATGTTTAGGGTTAAGAAAATTGGGGGATTCATTTTGTGTAGAGAGTCCTGAAAGAAGCTCACATCAGAAGCCATGGAGAGCTGGATCTAGGAGGAAGGGTCGGCTAATGAAATGGCAATGCCGATTCTTCGGATATCAAGGTTGAAGAAGGAGTCGAAATGCGGTGGTGGTGGAGGAGACCGGGGAGGAGAAGGCCGACAACGTCAGAGCTGTATACCAGGCTGACGAGGAGCGACACGGAGCCGACAATGAGAAGGACGCTGGAGGAGGGTTGCGGTAAAGTGAGAAGGTGGTGATGGTAACAACTTATTCAATATTTCAAGTTAATGACAATGAGTGTAAAGAAGGTCTTCATCTTTCAATTTCTTTACACTATGAAAGCAAAAACGGGTGGCTTTTAAGTAACATCATATGCTACATTAAGAAATTAATTCAAGTGATTATAGTATTTTATTTGGATAAATTTGCAAAGTAACAATATGTTTTAAAATGTTTAACCCTATTGTTTTACATTTGGGGGAAAAAATAGAAAATAAAAAAAATTCACCTTTATTTCACACTAGAACATTCACATATTTAATAGGATTTCTAAGAAAATATAATGAATTAAAATTCAATAAATAAGTATATTGGTAAATCTAAAACTGGTAGTCATTTGTTGTATTATACCAAGATGCTATAGTATTAGTTACGGCTATATAATACTGAAAGTCCGTAAATTTCTTTTTTAGTGATAAAAATAAAACCTGAATTAAATAATGGTTAAATAAATTAAAATTTTGCATTGTTTGATAAAGTTTTTATACAAAATTATGAATATATTTATTGATCTCCTCAAGCCTTAAAAATCTTAGGACCGGCTTTATAGTGAACTCAATAAGAGGTTGTTTGGTATGCATTCCCGGGAATCAAATTGGGAATCGTAGTGGATGATTCCCGATTTAAGTGTTTGGTACGATAAAAACTTGGAATCGAAATGATTCCCGAGAATCACCCATTTCATACTCCGGTCTGCTAGGGCAAAGCGATTGTCGATCGTCCTTCCGGCCAGTGTCCAACCATGGCAATGGGTGGCCTCCCGGTGTCTTCCTAAGTGTCCCCTCCGGTGAATGCGACTCGTGACGGGTGGTCTCACCCTCCCTGGCGGCTTCCTTCGGTTTTATCCTCTTCTCGTGCTCTTTTTTGATCGGTGGTGTCGTGTCTTGCCTGGGTTGTTGCTCTTGATCGTTCTTGTTCCTAATAATTGATTGTTCTTGATCAATTCTGAGTTCCCTAGCGCCTTCTTGATCAGTGGGAGCTTTGTTTATTAAGTTTGGTTGCTGCTAATTGTTGGAGTTGTTGCGGATTACCGATTCTTGCTTTAATTGAAGTTATTTGCATGTTATTTGTTGGGATTTAGAATGGAGTTCCCAATAATTGATTGTTCTTGATCAATTCTGAGTTCCCTTCCTGAATGTGTTGTCATCATTTATTGCTAGTTTTCTATTTGACTTGCTCAATTTCATTTTGTATTCTTTCATGCCTGATCTTGTTCGGTACCATTGCCCTTTTGTGGGTCTTTGTGGGTGCCTTGATGGTGGTGGTAGAGGCTTTGTTAAAACCTCCATGCTGAGGCACCTCCTTGATCGACATTGCAGTGGTGATGCTCAGGTCTTTACTCGTCAAACTCTTTCTAATAGTTTGACTATTTATTCGGATGCCGAGATGACTTTCAAGCGTATGAGGGTTTGGTTATGTGGAGTTTGTCTTAAAACTCATACCTTTCATGCTTGGTGTCGGCATAGTCAGGATGATTCCGTGGCGCCTCCGGCCTGTGCTGATGGCCTTGTTCATTTTATTATTTTAAATATTCCCAACCCTTCAGCTCCATCTCCGTTAATTCCCTTGGCTGATGTTGGGGATGTGCCTACTGGTTTGACTATATCTTAAATTGACCATTTGTTTTCGATGGGGTTACGCACCGTGAAATCCATCCATCCTAAGCGTCGCCTAGGTTTTTGTCAGGTTTTAAAAGGGGCGTTGGATGGTGCGGCTGACTCTCCGAGCGACCTTTCCTGCTTGATTCACTTGCTTGTGATGCCTTTTTGTATACTTAAGTCCTTTTCCCCACGAAGTAATCTTGAGTGTAGGACTGTTGTCAAGCACCAGCGTCAGAAGAAGTGTATTGCTAGTACTATCCGTGATTGAGGTGTGCCTGGAGGAAGTTTGCAGCTTGTGCAGGAGTCTTTAGCGGAGGTCCCCATTTCTTTTAGTGTGGAGGAGGAAATTGATTTGAGTGAGCGTAACCTTCGGCAATGTCAGAGGAAGATTTATGATGGTCATTACATTGTTGCGGTTCGGGTGCTCTCTTCATCAAGTATTGCCCCTTATTCTGATGTCACTCTTGCGGCCTTTGTCTGTGGATCACCACCCTCTTGTTGCCTCTTCGGCTGTTGTTTTGAATATGATTCGTAGCTTCTCCCGTGGTACATCATGTGGGAGGGATGAGTTTCGTGCTCAGCGTCTTTTTTATTGTTTGGGTGGAGTTGTTGTTTCTATTTCAGATGATTTGATCTCCTCTATTACTCAGGTGGTCAATCTATTCCTTGAAGGTCGTTGCCCGCAAGTTCTGAGTGAGTATATTGCTAGTGCTTCGCTCACGCCGCTTGTTAAACCAAGTGGACTTATACGTCCTATTGTTGTTGGCACTATTTGGAGACGCCTTGTCTCTAAGGTTGGTGCTTATTTGCTCGGGCCCTCTTTGTCTGGTTATTTTGCTGGTTTTCAGTTTGGGATCGAGGTATCTGGTGGAGGAGAGGCTATTCTACATGCCTTGAATCGTTTTGTTGAGGCTTGTGGCGGTGAGGAGGGTATGTCTATGTTATTGGTGGATTTTCATAATGCTTTCAACTTAGTTGATCATGTGTCCATGTTACAAGAAGTCCACCGTCACTGCCCGGTTTAATCACGATGGGTGGAGTTTTGTTACTCTAGTCCTGCCCGGTTGTATTATGAGGAGCATAGCTTATGGTCTTGTCGAGGGGTTCAGCAGGGTGATCCTTTAGGCCCTTTTTTTTTTACTTTGGTGTTGCATCTTTGGTTTGCAAGATCAGAGACTATTTTTCCCTGAGTCTACAAGCGTGGTACGTATATGATGGCACTGTTGTTGAGGACACTTTGGTTGTGGGGGAGGTCTTGGATCTGATTATGGATGAGGGTCCCTACTTTGGCCTTCATCTTAATATGGATATGACCAAGGTTTTTTGGCCTATAGAAGACCCCAGGAGTTGGCTCCCTGGGGTTCCCCCCCACCCCTTCTATTGCTCGACCTCCGCGTGGTGTCAAAGTTCTAGGACGTGGGCCTGTAAGCGCGTGACCTGTTTTCGGCAGTGACGTTGTGGCAAAGAGGGTGGCTAGGACCATAGAGCTTATGGACTCTGTCGCGTGGATTGATGATCCATAGTGCGAGTTGCTTTTACTCCGAGCTTGTACGGGTATTTCTAAGCTTTACTTTGCATTGCGTACTTGCTCCCTGCATGTCTTTAGGTCGTCCCAACTGTCCTTTGATTTGGCCCTCCGTAGCTTGGAGAGTATTGTCACCTTCCCTTTTTATTTAGGTAGGCTCGGAGTGTATGCTGCGGGGGATGTCCTACATTATGCTTTTTTGGCATCTCGATTGCAGTCTGTTGAGTTGCAGGCTAAGCTTCTACGTCCTTCTGGTATCATTTTTGTTGGTCCCCCTTTTGATGATGCCTTCCACGCTTTTAATGAGACTACATGTTCTGATCTTCTACGCAATCCTAGTGAAATCGTTGCCCCCAAACTTATAAAGAAATTGACAGATATATATTTTGTGAAGGTTGTTGCTACATCGGACTATGTTTTCTCTTTGACTTCGCGGCAGGTGGCATTGTCGAAGTCTCAACAGGGTGCTCACTCCTCCGATTGGTTGCGTGCAGTTCCTATTTCTGGGTTGGGGCAGACTATGAATGGAAGAACCTATCGTAGTGTGCTTAGCTATCGACTAGGTGTTCCTTTGTTTGCGGTGTCTAGGCCCTGTCCGACTTGTTCTCGGGCCTTTGATGGTGATGTCTATGGAGATCATGTTGTGTCCTGCGCTGGTATTGTGGGCATTAAACATCGGCATAACCTCGTGCGCGACACCTTATTGGATATTTGTTTCAGGGCTGGGATTTCTGCCGGTAAGGAGGTTGATATCGGCTTGGTTGATAGGCACAATAAGCCCCTTCGTCCGACTGATTTGCTTCTTTATTCATGGGACAGGGGGCGAGATGTTTGTGTTGATCTGACGGGATCATCCCCCTTGACTCAGTCTCCATTGTCTGCAGCTCGGACTGGAGACCAACTGCCTCAGTCTGAAGTGTCAACAACTTCCCACAACCTCTGGCATCGCAAGCGATTAGCCCTCCGTTATCATCTCTAATCATACAAAACCAGCAGAAGCACACACAGACAAAAATTTAGCACCATCAAAATTGAGCTTGAAAACACCCACCTTAGGTTTTCTCCATCTAATGATATTCCTTTGACGATGGTTTGTCATGGGTTTGATTGTTCTTGTTATTTCGTCATCTTCATATAGTTCATCTTGTTTAGTTTTTTTTTTCTAATTTTTCATATGGTTTTTTATTATTGATGTCAATTCGTCTATTGTTCTTAAGCTGTAGTTTTAAAATATAATCTTTTTTCTCTTAGTCCAAATACACCACCAAAGATAAAGCCATAGTAGCTTTTTGTTCAGAATTTAGGTGTCGAAAGACTTCGCTGGTAATGGTTTTTATACTTTGATTACTTTTGTCAATATTTGTAATTTGTCTCTCAATAGCTTTGTCCATTGATCCAATGATTCCTAAGGTTGTCGAGCAACCCATCCGGAGGTGGATAACGTCTTCTTCCATGGAATTACAAAGGGTGCACCCCATGGGCGTATGTATTCCTTTGTTTCGTAGTCTTGATTTGGTTGGTAGTTCATCCAACACCATTTTCCATAGGAAATTTCTCACCTTGGGTGAGCAATCAATTTTCCATATCCCATTGAACATCTCTAGCTATTTCATTGTCGTTGGAATTCATGATAAACTCCAGAGCGCTAGATGTTGAGAACCAACCATCTGAGCTTGGTTTCCAACCATCCTCGAACTCCTACGAAGGAAGGGGGGTATTTATAATTGATTCAACCATATCTATAGGCAGGACTTCTCGAAGCTTATCCTCATTCCATGTCTTGTTCGGCAGAATGTAGTTAGCAACTTTTTCTTGATCTTCAATCTGATGAATTAGTCGGTGATCCTCAAGTTTTCTATTATCGTGTATCCATTTGTCCTTGCAAAACCTTATCGTTTTTCCATTTCCAATTTGGTAGATGAGCCAAGCACAGAACTCGTCCTTAAGGTCGATTAATTTGGTCCATTGCCATGACGAGTTTTTCTTCTTCCTATATTCCCAGATTTGGTCATCTTTAAAGTAATTTTCTCGTATTATCCTAACACATTGGTTGTGGGGTTCTGCTATAATTTTCCATAATAGTTTCAATTGAAGGACTTTGTTCATGTCATTTGTTTTGTGGATTCCCATACCTCATTTTTTTTTATAAATTTTGTCCCAGCCTAGCAATCGTTTGTATTTTTTATCCTTGTTCCAAAAAAAACATCTGTTTAGTCTTTCTCATTCATTGTGTACATTTGTCAGGAGCATAAAGTTTTGCTTTTATGAGTATTGTCCTTCCTTGTTGGGACAACGTGTTTGCTTTCCATTTTTTCAGTATCATTTTCCTTTTTCCAATTACATCTTCAAATGTTTCTTTGTTGACCCTACTATTGATGATTGGGCAGCATAAGTATTTGTCCAAGGCTACTTGGATCATTATAAGAAGAGTACTTTGGATCTGATTCTTTTGGTTGGAAGAGACTCCATTAGTTACTTGGAAGGATGACTTGTGAAAATTTACCTTTTGTCCCAATATCTAGCAATATTCGTCAATTGTTTTCTTAACTTTTGAACATGATTCATCAAATGCTTTGGAAAAGATCATTATATCATCCACGAAGGATAGGAACGGGATTCGTGATCCGTTTGGGTCATCTTGAAGCCAATCGAGTCTTTGTTTCGTCACACTGTTGTTGTAATTTTTTGCTAGGATTTCGACACCTATAATGAAAAGGTAAGGGGAGATCGGGTCACCTTGTCTCAGTCCTCTTTGTGGTCGAAAATTCTGTGTGGGTTCATCGTTCACTAATACAGAGAAAGACACAGTTTGGATGCATTCCTTAATTCATCACAAGAATTTTGTAAAGAAGACAAATTTTTCCATGACCATTAGCAGAAAGCGCAAGTCCACTATGTCATCCTTATCTCACTGTCCTTGTTCTAAAGGAATGAAAGATTCCGTAAGCTATAAGAACATTATCTTGAATAGCTCGATCAGCAACGAATGCTCCTTGAAGTGGGTAAATGATTTTCCTGAGTATCTTTTTCATTCTTTCCGCGAGTATTTTTGCAATTGCTTTTTAAATAGTGGAGCACATGCTGATTGGTCTGTAGTTGTTCATAGTGGACGGATTCTCGCATTTCGGGATTAAAGTGATAACTAATGATTAATGGTCCAAAATGTCTCGGTATTTTTTATAAAATTCTGATGTCATCCCATTCGGGTCCAGGGATTTATCTTTTCCAATAGGAAAGAAAGCTGATTTTATTTCGGAATTGAAGACCCCTCTGGTGAGTTCTTTGTTGTCATCCGTCATTCTCATTTTTAAATCTTTTTTCAAAGTCGTCTTTAATTTCTTTCCTAATGTTTTCATCACCAGTTATTTCTATACCTTTCATGCATTCTAATTTCTATAATGATTTTTCTATTTCGTCTACTCGACGCTACTCTATGGTGGTATCCGGTGTTTGAATCGGAATGTTTCAAATGTTTTGTCTTTGCTCTTTGGCTCCAGTATAGCTTATGATAGTTCTGAAGTTGGTCTTTTTCCTTTATCAGTTGTAGTTATCGTTTGTTGTTATCACTTTGTTGGCCTTGACTATTGTCCTTTTGTAATTCAAGTAATCTTTCTTCTATCTCCCTTAGTTGTCCAAAGATATTGCCAAAAGTTTTCTTATTCCATTATTTAGTTAGTCGTTTCAGAATTTGTGTTTTTTCATAACGTTAAACATATGGGACCCTTCATAGTGTGTTCTCCACGCTTGAGCGACTAAGTGTTTATAATCTTTCCTGGTAAGCCACATTTTCTCGAATTTAAAAGGTCTATAGCTTTTCTTCTGTCATCTATTTGAAGTTGTATAGAAATTGGGCAGTGGATTGAGGTTGAAAACTCTAATAATAAAAACTATTTCTAATTGAAATTGGGTGGTGAGTTTTATTGGGTTAAAATTAATGAGAAAACAAAGAGGATATAGACATGCAGGGCTAGGAGCATAACATAGTCGAATACGTGAAAAAAGTAAAGAGAACAAAGGAAGACCTCATATATGGCTTCATAAAAGAAGAGGAAAGTTACTCAATAATTCACCCTCACTCTCTCTATTCACATGACCTATGTATTTACATATATAGCTAGCTGCTATATACTACTTGATCAAAAGAAGATCCATTTCATTAAAAGACTTCAAAAGGCATATATGCATATATACATGTTATATATCAGGTTCACTCGATCAATATGCTTCATTATACATACATATACTCATCCAAACAACTAATATATTATCTTGGCCTGGTTTTGTGAAAAACAAAATAAACAAACCAAAAAAAAAATCAGAACAAAAAGTAAGTAGCTAGGTACATATATATCAGCTTTATTTGCCCATAACCCTAGCTAGCTAGCTGCTATATATGTCCTTAACTGTTTGTTTACATAAAGAAATTTAAAAAACTAGTGTCAAACCCAAGATGCAGGTTTGAGGTATACCCATATATAGTATCCCGGCCCGGAAAGGAACCTAGCTTGTTAATTAATTGGATAGACTAGCCGAAATTGATCAGACACGGGCCAAATACCGGGCCATGCCCTAGTTCTTTATCGAGGGGAGAGGAGGATCGAGGAGGTGAACCATACCCATATATAATATCCCGGGAGCGAACCTAGCTGAATAGACTATCCGAAGTTGATGAGGCCACTACAACAGAAAAGGCTTTTAGCGACCAAAATTTTAGCGATAAATTATTTTTCCTCGCTAAATGCTGGCTTTAGCGACGAATATATCCGCTCCTCATAAAATGGTACGTGAACCTTAGCGAGAAACATATATTCCTCGTTAAAAGTGGTATTCAACGACAAATTTTTTAACTTGTCGCTAAATGTTAGTATAAAGTGGTCGCATAAACCATAAGGTAAATAGCGACGAATTTGGAGTTTTTATCGAGGAATCTTTTCGTCGCTAAAAATACATTCATCGGGGAATTTTATATTTTGTCGTCATTTGTTTGGTGGGAATTATGTAAAACCTGTCAAATTTATTAGCGACAAAGTGTGTAATTACTCGCTAAAAATATGTTTTTCTTGAGGAAAAAAGTTGTCGCTAAACCTACTAATCAACGAGGAAATTCCATTTTCGTTGTTATTGGCTTGGGTGAAATCTAGAAATTGGTTCAATTTTATTAACGAGAAATTTTTTAATTCCTCGCCATATGTTGATGTGTTACGAGTAACGTATTTGTCGCTGAAACAACTATTTAGCGAGAAAAATATCACTTTAATCACTACTTGTATGGGAAAACTCCCCAAATTTATTGGCGACAAAAATTGTTATTTGTTACTAAAAAAATTTCTTTCTCAATGAATAAATGTGTCACTAAATATATCAACTAGAAAGAAAAATATTATTTCCATTGTTATTGGTTTATATGAAATTAGAGTAAATAACTACCCAATTTCAATTGTGAGAAAAGTTTAAATACCTCACCATATATTCTTGTAGCGGTCTTTTCTTTTTATTTTATCTCTTTCTCGAAAAAAAGTGTAGAAATAAATTAAAACAATGCATTTGGGTAAGAAATAATACACACAAACCTGTAATTATTAAGGTATCTATGGTCAATATATATTAAGATAAATAAAGAAATAAAAATAAATTTAAGGTCTATTTGGGTCTAAAAAAAGGCGAATATATATAATAGTGTAATTTGGTTACAAATGGTGACAAAGAACAAAGTAAGGGTTTACTTGATAAGAAAAGAACAATGAATTAAGGGAATAACCACACAAGGCCAAACAACACCTCTAATTTCTAGTCAAAATGATTCTTTAGTTCTCTCCTCTAGTAGTTGTAATTGTCTCTCGATTTCTATCTCAGCCTACAATTAGATAGGCCTCATAAGACTTCCTACCAATCTACTTTCTCACTCCTAAACCAGTTTCTCATACAAGATCATTATCATCTTCTATTCCCATACTTTTTCATCAAGGCTTTTCTTCTCTTGTCACGATTTGGCTGATTACCTCAGTTAGCCTTTACACCTATTTACAGGCGACCACGGGGGTAAACAATTGTCCATGTATTCGATCAATTAAAAAGAGTTATTTCGGCTAAAATGCCGCCTGTGTCGACAACAATGGCCTGCATCAAGAAATAAACAATTACTTAGTCAAGAAAGCCTTCAATAGTTTCACATAAATGTGATTAGAAGATGAATACACCAGGAGGTGAATATTAACCATGGTCACATCCAAACGACTGATAAGCTATGCGGGATTTGAACCTACATCTTTGTGCTTAGAGACATTCCTTTTCTATTTAAGCTAATAGGCTTGAAATCTATGACGTACAACTGATTTTAAAGGTAAAAATCATCTTGTTGCTGTCATGACAACCGCTGATTTTAAAGCTAATAGGCAATAGAATGAAAAAATGATGTTATTGCTATCACAAGAAATACTAACAACACTGATGTTGTTGCTGTCATGACAGCAGAAGAAAAGGACTGAAAATACTTCATGGAGTTTTGCAAGAAGAAAAGAGTGATAAAATACCAAAATAGTTATAAAAAAAAATACACGAGCACCTCGTGTTCCAAATCTGAGAATGAATAACATAAAGAAGAGGAGCTAGCCTTAAGCTAATGAACTAGCTTTGAATCAGCTCCCTAAGAGCACCATTTGCATTGAGTGGTGTAATTCATCAAACCTAAATGTTACCAAATCAATCATAAAGAAAAAAGAAAACATAGTTACCTTTAGAAAGACAACCCCAGATGACGAAATGCAAACAAAGACATCAATGAAGTGTACAACGCGGGCAGAGGTAGTAGCACTGTGCAAAGGAATTGCTCTACTCAGCACAGAAAAAACTTGCTCTGAAAGATAACCTCTAGATCAGAGAAGTTTTAAAAAATAGAGCCATAGTTCATTAAATAAGCTGTCATGTGCCACTATAATGATGTAAATATCAGTGCAACTGAAACTATGCAAGGGAATGCAGTAATCTAATATTACCTAAAGCTACCTTGAAATTACATTTAAAAGACAGGAATAAATCACAAGAGATGCGAAGCCCAGAGAAGATTTTATTAAATTTGTCTAATGGTTTTATAATAAAGAACAAAAGATACACAAAGCATTGTAACTACTAATAACATCTAGAAACAAATCATTGATGCAAAGCCAAAAGAATTGATTAATAAAAAGGACAGCAGGAGCTAAGGGTCTGCTGAAACCTATCGGAAGGTTCATTGCACTACTGTATTTACTCCACTTACATACCAACAATGTGGCTGAATTTTGTGTCTCGTGAATCTTTCTTGCACATGGTGAAAATCTGCATCAATACATTGGATTCACTGAAAAAGAAGTATCTCAGCAGCTACAAAAATCGCAAAGCAAAACTTTGAGATTACATATGATAAACCGAAAAAAATATCTTACAAGATTGAGTTTTCCATGTCATTTGAAATTGCAGGCCTAGGATTTCGATAGCAAAGAGGCGGAACACAACATAGAAGTGCTAGAACCAATTTTGAGCTCGAGTGAACAATGAACACAAAGGTGGTGTAACACTAAGAAACCACCCAATACTAAAATAGCTTGACTTGAGCTTGCATCTAATTCGTGCTGCTTCTGGACAGAAATGTAAAAGTGGTTGTTATGGACTTGTGGGGGCATTCAATCCTCAAGAGTAATCAATTTAAAGACAAAAATAGAGAAATTTATCTCCAACAGCTAAAACATTCCAAATGTTGATATAGCAGTTACTCCTAGTGTACACGTCATGCCAATGATTTCCATGGCAGCCACCACTCACCAGAAAGATCATCATACATAAATAGGCATCCAAATACATTGAAAACAAAGATGGCAACCATGTTCTTTCTTGACAAAACTACATTGACAAACAAGAAACCTAAGATAAAAGCAACATGTCCTCTGCTTGGGCAACATCTCTGCAAAATCTTGTCAAATAAATTCATCCTTAAAAACTTCTAAATTCACACTTTGTTGAGCTGAACCCCGCCTGTTGAATAATTGGAAGTGGACAGAAGTCCATAAATTCATCCTTAAGACTTCAAATAACATTTTACTCAATTTGAAACCCTAATCTAACAACAGTAGAGATTCTAGTTTAATAGATATATCATATAAGTGACCAAACAATTAGCAAGAAATTCCATAAATCGACTGGTCGACCATGAATATATAAGTGATCGACTATTGCTCTTTGATCGGGTCCGCTCCCTTCCCTCCCAAGAGGCCCTTTCGAGCCTCCCCGTTCACCGGATAAATCTGACCATGGAGAGAGGAAGAGAGAGATCAGAGAGACAATGAGATTGAAATCTCCACTCACTGTCATTACCAATTGAAACCTATATTGCTGAATAGCGGATGTAGTTGTCCAAATTGATTCCAATGTTTGTGAAATAAAATTAACAATCTAAAGTATATATAAGTCAAAATCTAAAAATCTATCCATAAGTATATATGTATAAAATCCAAAAATATACCTCATAAATACATCAATACCTTCAAGATAGGAAGTTTTTATTTCTTTATACAAAAGCGATAGATCTTCCATAAAAAAAATGATTAAACTCTTGCAAAATTATATCTACAAAAAATTTATAGTATCTTTATCTAATACACATCAAATGAAATATATTCAAGAATTTCATGAGTCGATAACAAATTTTGTCAATATATAAAAATCATTCCATGTATATAGATCTAATTTACATGGCTAACAATTATATATAGAGATAGAATAAAATTTTACCTTATGCACATATTGATTATTTCAAAATTTTGTGATTGGTTCAAACGACTAATAATCTAACATCCATATGTATTGAAATTGGGTCAAATTTTATCTTATGCATATATAGATATATTAATTAAACATAGTTTGAATAAATTTTATGAAGACATTCAAGATAGGATTTTTTTTTATTTGTTCACCAAAGCGATAGATCTTCCGATCCATAAAAAAAATTGTGACTAAACTATTCCAAAATTATATCTACAAAAATACAGAGTATCTTTATCTAATAGACTAATACACATCTAATGAATTACATCCAAAATTATATCTAAAAATTCCATGATTCACCGAACATGTACTTTTTTTTAAAAAACATTATGTGTGTGTATACATATATATACAATTTACACAGTAAGAATGATTTGTAGTGTTAGAATAAAATTTTATCTTACACATATATTGATTATTTTAAAATTTTGTAATTGGTTCATACGACTAATATCCATATCTAATGAAACTGGGTCAAATTTTATCTTATGCATATATAGATATATTGATTAAACAGAGTCAGAATAAAACTTTATCTTATGCATATATAGATTATTTTAAAAAGTTGTGATTGGTTCATACGACATATATTGATTAAATAGAGTTAGAATAAATTTTTATCTTAGGCATATATTGATTATTTCAAAAAATTATGACTGGATCATATGACTAATATCTGTATCTAATGAAACTTGGTCAAATTTTATCTTATGTATATATAAATATATTGATTAAATAGAGTTAGAATAAAATTACATCTTATGCATATATTGATTATTTTAAAAAGTTGTGATTGGTTCATACGACGTATATTGATTAAATAGAGTTATAATAAAGTTAAATTATTATTTCACTTTTAATTTATAAATGTCGATACAATCATTTTTTATTTACATCTTTTACATAAAGTTATAATGATATTAATTTTTTTCCTCTTTTGAGAAACCAATTGGATTAATTCAAAATATATATCTATATTAGTGTTTTTTTAATCAATGGTTAAGTATATTCTTAATATACTATTTATTTGCTAATCAATATATCTATATATATACGTACTACTCTAAATGAGAAGATTGTTATTAATAATATTACGATTTTAATAAAGATTTCTAATATACTTTAATGACAAAATTATATATATTTTTTTACTTTATCAAATCTATATTTTATTTTATACTAACTTTTGCTAATCCTTTATTTAAATTTATAATATTAAATTATTAAATTAATAGGATTTTATTTTTAAAAAATTGCACATGACACAACAAAGGTACTAGTTTAACTAATAAAGAATTCAAAAGTTTATGTTATTATTAAAGAACAAGGAATTTTTATTTTTTTTAAAAAGATGAAAATTCAAAATTAAAACGTAAAAAATGAAAAAACAAATAAAAGTAGAATTGAAGCGCCAAGCAACGAAAAATGAAAAACTTGAAAATAAAATTGAAGCGGCAAATTAAAGCGGGGTAGATTGAAAATTAAATTGAAAGCGTTTAGGGTTTGAAAACAAGCTCATGCTCATCTAGGCCTCCCTCTTTATTAATTCATTCTCTTCAGCCGCGCATCTCCCTCTTTATCCATCCATTCACCCTCCTTCTCTCTAATCTTCTACCTCCCACAGATTGATCGATTTCCCCCCTCTCTCAACGACAATGGTGTGTTCCAGATCTCTCGAAATCCGCCAAATCCACGAAGAGCCGTCCACGGCGGCGGGGCTCAGGTCGTCATCCTGTTCGTTCTCCCTCCGCGCCTCAGGTATACCACTCTTATTTAAAACTCATTCAATTCGTATTTCTTCACCTCCCTCTCCCTCTTCTCCTCTGCAGTACTCCCCAAATAATCCGCTCCCTTCGCCCCATAGTTCCTTGGCCCCGTCACCGGCCCCGTTTGCACCTTCTCTGCCTCGGATCTAATGGCCCCGAGAAACGTGTTCACCGGCAACGACAACATCAAAAAATTTGTTGTACCTCTCTGCCGTTATCCGTTCAGATATGAAAACTAGTCCTCCACCTCTCTATCTTCTATTCCAAGGCGTCAACTATGCCCTCAACAACATTGCCTCTGCCGATCTTGACCACGCCCGTCGCCAGGTCCGCTCCGCTTTCACCGACTTTGTTCCAGGTATATTAATTTTCGTTCCAATTTTTAATTTGTTAAAAAATCGGATTGTTTTTCTTTTATGTTTCATGAAATTTGACCTCTTTTTTCTTTATTTGTTATGCGTGTTCCATTAAAGCTTTTGAGGACACAATTTGGAAGAGCGTGATATTTGGGAGGGTGGGCGGAGATCGTTCAATTAACTCAACCGAGTACATACCTCTGGGGCCAACCGAGACCTTCTGCGGTCCTTAGTCTGCCGAGCATTGAGTTTTATAGTTATGGTCTTTTTACTTTAATTGAAGGAGTTTGTTTCAATTGAGTTTTTGTTGATTTAGTTGATGAAATTGGATTGATTTGTTCATTGTTGTTCTGAGGCAACTTGATGAATGAATGAATTTGTTCATTGTAGCTTTTCTTATTTTTAATTGTTGATTTTGTTTGAATGGAGCTATTATTTTGTAATTAAATTGGATTTGAAAGAATTGAATAATTGAAATAAAAATTACTGGGTACAGATTTGATTGAATGGACTGTTATTTTATTTTCTCGTTAAAATAGTAATTATTGTGACGAAAACAATATCCTCGTCAAAATTATCTACATCAACAAATATAAATTTGTCGCAAAATGATTATTAGATAATTTTTTTATATTTAAAAAATTATAATTAGTATTTACCATTGGTGAGAAAATAAATATTTTAGCGAGAAAATCACTTTTATCACTAAATATATTCAGCGACTTTTTTCAAATCTTTCATCCATTTTTGCAATAAAATGTATGTCTTTTTTGCGATAAAAATATTGGTCGCCAATAAAATCGACACAATTTGACATCACAATTAACGAGGAAAAATATTTTAACGATGAAATTGGATTTGTCGTCAAACACATTCAATGATTATATTCGAATCCTTCAACATGTTTTATGACAAAATATTTGACTTTTTATGAGGAAAATATTAGTCGCTAAAAGCTTTTGCGAGACAAAATGATTTCATCGCTAAAAGTTTTAACGTCAAAATGATTTTTCCTCGATTAACCTTTTCTTGACGAGCTTTTCGCGACGAACTGACGACGAAATGTATTTCCTCGCCAGTCCTCATTAGCGACAAAAAACCAATTTTCGACGACGAAAAATTTCTCCGCTAATAGCCATTTTTGTTGTAGTGAGAGTCCTTTATTGAGAGGGGATGTCGATAGGAGGTGGGGACCCGGAAGAGGGGGAGGCCAGAAATGAAAGAATAGGGTTTTTGGGGACAGAAACAATGCCCCATAAAGAGAAAAGGTGTCCAATTCAAAGTGCGCTGTGGTGGGTAGTACCAGCCTGCTATTGCTATACTCACAAGTTTGTCCATCCATACAAGAAATCCACAAAGTCTTTTACACTGAATAACACAGACAAGCCTACGCCTAAACTGGGAGGATTCACCAAAGATTGGGGCGGAGGGGTAAACCAAGCGCACATCCTCTACCATCTTTTATTCTAGTGTATTATACTATCTAAAATTCTTAACCCAACAAATTCATAGATTAATACATCTTTTTTCTACCGTCCTAAATACCGATCGAGTTGACTCAATAAGAACAAAACATCTAATCTAATATAGGAGTACATTACTATTACATACTATATATTGCAATAATGGACACTACATGCATCCATTAATCATGCTTTTATTCATAGGGGTTTTTTGCTAAGTAGCCATTTTGGGTCCAATTTTTAAGACATAGGCCACAAGGGTGACAATATTAGGTAATAGTCCATAATTTCCAATTTTGCCCCTGCCATACTAATCCTGTTTGTTTCTTCATTTTCACGGAAGGAGCGACGAAGAAGGGTAGAGAGAAACGCAGGCCAAAGCTCGGAGCGACGAAGAAGGGGGATTTTGATCTGGCTTCAATTTCTCCAGCAACGCAGTTGATTTCAGCCCCAATTTTCGACGATTTCGAGCTCTTCATTCAGATCTGAAGCAAGATCTGGTCGGAAATAGCACTGTAAGCCAAAATTCGAGTTTCAACAGGGAAGCCAAAATTCGAAAACAGCATTATCTATAATCTGCTTTGAATATAGTACTGTATTGTTGATGTAGTTGTGATTATAGAAATGTAGTTGTGATTCAACATGGATGCTTTGCGATTTTGACATCAGATGTCGATTTTGATATAAGTGACTGGTGTTGTGATTATAGAACTGTAATCTACATTTTATTGTTGATGTAGTTGCTGATTTAAGATGCTTGTGTCTTGATTATACTGTTGTAACCAAAATTAGACTGTAACCTTTATGTGGATATCTGAGTTTGAGTGCATTTATGCTGCTGTAACCAAAATTACACTGTAACCTGTATGTGGATATCTGAGTGTGACTGCATATGTGTAGCTGTAACCAAAATTACATTGTAACCTATATGTAGGTATCTGAGTTTGAGTGCATCTGTGTAGCTGTAACCAAAATTACACTATAACCTGTATGTGGGTATCTGAGTTTGAGTGCTTCTGTGTAGCTTGTAATCAAAATTACACTGTAACCTGTATGTGGATATCTGAGTTTGAGTGCATCTGTGTAGCTGTAACCAAAATTACACTATAACCTATAGACTGTAATCACTGTATTAATGAAATTTAATACGTGTCACCAATGATCAGGTACAATGGAGGCCAATCTGTTAACTGTAAAATTTGGAGGAAAATGGAAGTTGGAAGATGGTGATTTTGTTTTTGCTCGGGATGTGTCATCAAAGGTTATTGTCATCAATCAGGCTGTAACCATGCATGAGATGAAGTCTGAGATACTGAACAGATTCAGCACGAGTGACAATTTGTCTCCTACTTCAAGTCAACCACTTGCATCCATTCAAGGAAACTACTGAGCCATTTTCAATAGAGAATGAGACTGATTTCAGAATTTTTTTGCAAATTAATGAATTGAAGAATGTGAATTGGACGTTGCCTTTATATGTTACAGCTGTGAAGGAAATAACTGAAGAACAGGTTACAGAATCTATACATGATGAAAATCAATTGGCTTTAAATGCTTACAGTTCTGCCAAGGGTACAAATGCTATGGAAGAGGACTTTGATGTGCAGGCTGGAAATGCAGAATCCATAAACGATGGATGTGATATGAATAGTAATGGAGATGACACAGGGATTGAAAGTCGCATAAGTGCAGGCAGTAAAATGTCCACAAAATATACAGCACAACCTATAAGTGAAAGAAAGGGAGAAATTCTTATATTTTTGGGACAACTGTTCCGAACAAAGGAAGATCTCAAACAGACTATTGAACTGTTGGCTGCACAAGAGGTGTTTGCTTACAAAGTGAAGAAGACAACACCATGTTATTACAGAACAGCGTGTGTGGATAGCAGCTGCACCTGGAAAATACATGGCGTCATAATTGGTGGTTCAACTGTATTTATAATTAAGAAATACTTTAAGGAACACACCTGCAACATGGAAGTACGAATAGGAAAGCAACGCCCTCTAAAATACAGAGTCATAGCCGAAAGGATAAAACACAGATGACATAGACTACAATCAGTTCTTCATTACATATTTTATTCACTGTAATCATGCTTCATTTCATATTTAATTCACTGTTGTACATAATATATACAGTTTTGAAGATGAGAAACAAGGTCCAACTCCAAGACAAATTAGAAACACGATGAGGAATGATTTCAAAGAGAATGTTAGCTACTGGAAATCATGGAAGGCTCGTGATTTAGCAATAGAGATGACAATGGGGACTGCAGAAGATAACTATGAATTAGTGCCATCATATTGTTGGGTCCTGAAGCAAGCAAATCCTGGAAGTGTCACCTTCATTGAACTTGAGAGAAACTCAAAGTTCAAGTATGTGTTCATTGCCTTTGGACCATGTATCCGAGCATTTCCAATCCTACGAAAGGTACATATTCATTTCATAAGGAAAAATTACACTGTAACCAAATAATTACTGAATAGAATTCAATTGTACAGGTTCTTGTGGTAGATGGTACATTTCTAAAAGGAAAATACAAAGGGACTCTTCTCACAGCTTCTGCACAAGATGCAAATCATCAAATATACCCTATTGCATTTGCAGTGGTTGACTAAGAAAACAACGACTCTTGGGAGTGGTTCTTCAACAAGCTAGCAACAGTCATCCCATCAAGTGAAGAGCTGGTTTTTGTTTCTGATCGTCATCAAAGCATTGCAAGAGCTATAGAGTTGATTTACACAAATGCAAAGCATTATCACTGCAGATGGCACTTAAAGCAAAATACAATGTCGAAATTCAAGAAGAAAGCACTCTGTCAGTGGTTTGAAAGCGCAGCAAACAGTTACACAGAAGAAGATTTCAACAACTACTTTGCTTCCATCAGTACTACAAACACCAAGATGGGGAAATATCTTGAAGAATTACAGTTTGAGAAATAGGCAAGAGCTTATTCAAAAGGTGACAGGTACAATATGATGACTTCAAACAACGCAGAATCATTAAATAGTGCCTTTGGTTTGGAAAGAGCTTTCCCCATTATAGGGTTACTGAATGCAATCAGAGAGAAGATAACAAAATGGTTCAATGATCGTAGAAATGAATTTGAAAACAACAGCTTTGAGCTTCCAACTCATATAAGTGATATAGTGTACATAAGATGCAGTGAGGCTGGAATGTATACTGTCAAGCACCTCAATCAATTCCAGTTTGAGGTTTTCGGTGGAATGAAAAGGGTTATGGTTGATTTAAAGAAGAACTCTTGTACTTGCAAGGTATTTGATTATGAAAAGATACCTTGTGTAATCAAGGAAAAAAACCTGAGTGTTCTGAGTTATATTAGCAGCTACTACAAAACTGAAGCTTGGAAATTGGCTTATCGTGAGATAGTATATCCTACTCTAAATGTAGATCAGTGGGTTGTACCAGAGGACATCAAAAGCCAGCAATGTTACCCACCAATGGTACGTAGAAGATGTGGTCGACCTGAAAAGAATAGAAAGCTTTCAACTAGAGAATTCAGTGGGAAAGCATCAAAGAAGACTGTCAAGAGCTAGAGATCAGAGGCAAATCAGAAGCAAAGCATAAAGGAAGACAATACGATTTACTTTATCGTTTTCTTATATTGAATAAATTTGTCACTATAAACAGATCATTATGAAAACATGCCAATGGACACTATAACCAAAAGGAACATAGACAATGTAATCACAGGTAAAACTTATATATGTTTTCAAAACTATTAAAATAGAGATATAAACAATGACATATGCACTGTCACCACTATGAAAACATGCCAATGGACACTGTAACCAAAAGGAAGACACTATGATTATGGAAGAATAAACCCCAAAGGGGCTAATGAGAAGCCAAACGAACATGTCATGTACAGTATGGTTTAGGGTTTAGGGTTAAGTCTTTAGGGTTTAGGGCCAAGGCCCTAAACCCTAAATCCTAAACCCTAAACCTTAAAATGTTAAGTACAGTACATCGTTAAGAGATGATTGTTGTAATCAAATGGAAAACCCTAGGACAAGGCCAACAAAAACCCTAAAGGGCTAATGAGAAGCCAAAAAACATGTGATGGACTGTTCTCCTTCATCATATGAATGGTTAAAACAAACATAGAAATTGTAACCACAGGTAAAACAGGGACATAGACATTGTCACCACTATGAACCAAGGGGAATATACACTGTAATCACAGGTAAAACTTATATATGTTTTCAAAACTATTAAAATAGAGACATAAACAATGAGATATGCACTGTCACCACTATGAAAACATGCCCATGGACACAGTAACCAAAAGGAAGACCCTATGAGTATGGAAGAATAAACCCCAAAGGGGCTAATGAGAAGCCAAACGAACATGTCTTGTACAATATGGTTTAGGGTTTAGGGTTAAGTCTTTAGGGTTTAGGGCAAAGGCCCTAAACCCTAAATCCTAAACCCTAAACCCTAAAATGTTAAGTATAGTACATCGTTAAGAGATTATTGCCGTAATCAAATGGAAAACCCTAGGACAAGGCCAACAAAAACCCTAAAGGGGCTAATGAGAAGCCAAAAGACATGTGATGGATTGTTCTCCTTCATCATATGAATGGTTAAAACAGACATAGACGTTGTAACCACAGTTCAAAAAGGGACATAGACATTGTCACCACTATGAACCAAGGGGATTAGACATTGTAATCACAGGTAAAACTTATATATATATATTCAAAACTATTAAAATAGAGACATAAACAATGACATATGCATTGTCACCACTATCAAAACATGCCCATGGACACTGTAACCAAAAGGAAGACCCTATGATTATGGAAGAATATACCCCAAAGGGGCTAATGAAAAGCCAAACGAACATGTCTTGTACAGTATGGTTTAGGGTTTAGGGTTAAGTCTTTAGGGTTTAGGGCCAAGGCCCTAAACCCTAAACCCTAAAATGTTAAGTACAGTACATCGTTAAGAGATGATTGCTGTAATCAAATGGAAAACCCTAGGACAAGGCCAACAAAAACCCTAAAGGGGCTAATGAGAAGCCAAAAGAAATGTGATGGATTGTTCTCCTTCATCATATTAATGGTTAAAACAGACATAGACATTGTAACCACAGTTAAAAAATGGACATAGACACTGTAATCACAGCTAAAACTCAGATGTTTTCAAAACTATTAAAATAGAGACATAAACAATGACATATGCACTGTCACCACTATGAAAACATGCCCATGCATACTGTAACCAAAAGGAAGACCCTATGAGTATGGAAGAATAAACCCCAAAGGGGCTAATGAGAAGCCAAACGAACATGTCATGTACAGTATGGTTTAGGGTTTAGGGTTAAGTCTTTAGTGTTTAGGGCCAAAGCCCTAAACCCTAAATCCTAAACCCTAAACCCTAAAATGTCAAGTACAGTACATCGTTAAGAGATGATTGTTTTAATCAAATGGAAAACCCTAGGACAAGGCCAATAAAAACCCTAAAGGGGCTAATGAGAAGCCAAAAGACATGTGATGGATTGTTCTCCTTCATCATATGAATGGTTGAAACAAACATAGAAGTTGTAACCACAGGTAAAACAGGGACATAGACACTATCACCACTATGAACCAAGGGGAATAGACATTGTAATCACAGGTAAAACTTATAGATGTTTTGAAAACTATTAAAATAGAGACATAAACAATGACATATGCACTGTCACCACTATGAAAACATGCCCATGGACACTGTAACCAAACGTGAAAACTTTGAGGATGACAACAAAAATAATAAAACCTTGCCTTTGAAGTGGAATTATAGACTGTTGTAACATATAATAGGGATAAAACAGTAAAAGATTCAAAGAAACATATAAATTACTAGAGCAGTAGCCTACAAATACATAATCTAAGTGTCAACAATGGCTGTCACCACGAGTTTTACTGCAACACAATACACAATAACCTGTCACCAATTCAAGTGTCACCATGGGCTATCACCACGACTGCTACAACAACAAAATATAGTCTAAACTGTCAGCAAATACACTGTCACCACATAGTTCAACTAACACAAACCTAAATTTCATAACTAAACAAATGTCCACTACTTCTTCATGAGATCATATGCAATCTTCTCATGATATGCATTAACATACTCATCATTCACAAGCTTAATATCACCACCAAAAACCAGAGACTCAATGTGCTTGATGGCGTAGACACCACAGCTACCTCTACATAAGAAGCAAAAAATAAACAATAAGAGATAAAAGGTGGACAGATAAAATGTCACAAAACAAAATACAACAAGATGGAAAACAAAAGAAGTTACCCGTCTTCATTTTGAGGCAAGTCATCTACTCGGTCCATTTCAAAGGGAGTGTCATCCATCTTAGGAAAAAGACCAGTCTTACTCAACATAACAGCAAGCACTTCACACGTTTTAGCAAACTTCGAAAGCAGGTCTTCATTTTAATGATATTACGCAGGGAATCATAAACAAGAATCATCTTGTCGTCCAACACAATTTCAACGGCTACCCAGTGCATGTTGTCAAGATTGAAAGGAGCGTAAACCTTCTTAGCACCTTCCCAAGTCTTCCCATAATTGCCAGGATAAAGACCAAGGAAGTAATGGAAGAATTCGTCCGGAATGGCATCACCAGTTTTAAAAAGATTAACATCACAGTTCACAACCTTAGGGAAAAAATGGTGTCTAAAACAACGCTGGTGGGATTTAGATCAGGACAATCATGAAGACGCTTTCTAAAATGATGAAGTGATTCGTCTATATGCTGTGAAAGAAAACAGAACAAACACTAATTGTCACCAAACTGATGGCACCACAATATAAGCCGTAACAATACATATAAATGTGAACATACAATATCACGAAGCCATTTTGTCCTCCCCGATAATTCAGTGAAAAACACCTTGTTCATATCAACCTCACAGCCACTGACTTTTCCATCACGCCTACAAAGTAAGATAACAAGTTAAATCAACATATTATAATAAGTGGCAGTACTAAGAAGAAAATCAATATCAAAACAAAAGTAGATAATTACCCAAGATCTCTAAAATTGGTATAAAATTCAACACGCTCCTCCGAGCTGAGAATAGAATGTTTAGGTACTTTAGGAAGGCGAGGTTTCTTCGGTTTACAAGGATTGGTGTAAGGAGTATGGGCTGTAGGAGTAGATTTCAACGCCCTATAAGAACGCCTTAGCGGAACTTCAAGATCATCCTCACCATCTGAATGAATAGGGTAGGCAACATCATAACACCAGTTGCATCACCACTGTCAGCAAGCACATCCTCTTGGACATCAGAACTGTATCCAAGTATGATGCCAATACCATGATCAACTGTTCCACCAACAGCTTCTTCAGGAGGAAGGCAACTACTATCATCATTCAAATTAGTTGTAACCACAACTTTGGGATCAACAGCACCACTGTCATCACATGCATCATTGGAGCAAGGAAGCACAAGGGTTGCAACAATACCACTGTCATCACCACAATTAGTAGAGCAAGGGAGAATAGTAGTGTACAACACTGTCACCAGGAACCTCTTTGGAAGCAACCATGTCCTCATTGATTGGATATGAATCAAGAACTTGAGTAGGAGGAACAAAGCTAGCAGAAACAGTCTCATCTGACCCAATTACTTCAGTTGGGGTAACACTCAAATCAACAGTTTCATTAAACGAAGGAAGGATTTCAGTAGGAGCAGCAGAAGAAGAATCAACAACCTTTTCAGTAATGGCTGCACTCGAATCGAGGATTCCTTCATTTGACGGAATAACTTCAGTAACAGGGATAGAACTAGTAACAGGCACATCTTGTGATACAAGGACTTCAGTAATACCAACAACAGTGTCATCAATCTTGAGAGAAGGAGATGCAATGCCAGGAGAAGGGACACTACTGTCATCAATCTTGAGAGAAGGAGATGCAATGCCAGGAGAAGGGACAACACTATCATCAATCTTCAGAGAAGGAGATGCAATGCCAGGAGAAGGGATAACACTGTCATCAAGTGTTTCCTTTGAACCCACAAGAGTGTCATCATCAGTGAAAAAAACATCAGCATCTCCTGAAGTTGACTCCTTAGTTGACTTAACAACAATATACTCCGGAGGAGATGGGGAATCATTGGAAGAATCAACTGCATCACCCTCATTGTCATCACCTTCAACCGACGGCTCAATTACATGCCCATGTTCAGTCTTCTGAGAGCAGGATTCAATAATCCCATCCACAATATCCTTCATAGTTTCATCCCATGCCTTACGTTCCCTTTTCAGAACAGCCTCACTATCATCACTGGGGTGGTAGACACGTCCTTCAAGGTAAAACACTTTCTCCTCTAGGGTAAGAATCCTAGAAACACACTCTTGCAATTGAGCTTCAAAAGATTCAAAGGATTTTTTAAATGAAGTAACAACTTCTTCAAAATGAGCTTTAGTAACAAACTCTTTTGCCAACCCAGGAAGATCATCACTCGTAGGAAGCTCATCACCTGTTGGAGGGATAGATCTAGGGAGCTTAAACTTGAACTTCCTGGGCTTGTCACCATGATCTACACATTTTTCACCACTCAATGCATCTACTTGAACCTTGGCAGGAGACTCAGTCCTTGACGATTTCCGGGATGGAACCACCTTTGTCTTCTTCATAACAGGATGATCTAGAGTAGAAGAACTTCTCAAAACCCTCTTCTTCATGATAGACTCATCAACAGCAGAAGTGCGTGTCACCACCTTACCCTTCTTCACAGGAAGAGGACTGTCACCACTTCCCATTGACCTTGTAACCAACCGCTTCCTGGGTTGGACAGGACTCTCAAAGTCAGAACTACCCTCTGTGATAACTCGTGGTAGGGTTGGCACGGTACGGTACCATGGTAAAATTTTCATTACCACGTACCGTACCGATACCCCTCGGTATGGGATTTTATGTACCACGTACCAACCGAATAGTTTCGGTACCGAAACTCTTGGTACCGAAAGTATCGGTTACCGAATGTCGGTACCGTGGTAACCGAAGCCACTATTTTCATTCTTCGATTTTTGTTTTATACACTGTGGTACCATCGGTACCATCGGTACCGATGGTAGCAATGACAGATTATGCTTGAAAACGAACCGACTATCCTTGGTACCAACGGTACCACGGTATTTTATTTTTTTAAAAAAATAAAAAATATATTCTATTTTTTAAAAAAAAAAATTAAATATATATTCGGTACCAACGGTACCACGGTATTTGGGTTGCCCATACCATTACCGTACCGACTATCCTTGGTACCGAGACTTCGGTTACCGATTCAGTCGGTTACCGACTTCTTGGTACCAAAGACCTGTTGGTACGGTTGGTAATCGGTTGGTATGGTAATTTTCGATTACCATTCCAACCCTAACTCGTGGTGTCACCACCACCTTTTTCTTCAAAGGTGGAGAAAAAGGTGGGGCTCTAATCATGTCCTTCTTCCTAGTAGGAACATTAGTGTATAAGGGATGTCAGGTTCCACACCACCATCAAAAAGACGACCACCTGATTGCCTGATCAGATACGCTTGGATCCGTAAATTCCTTGGAGAAACTTCATCACTGGCTTCAGCATCCATACCAACAAAACAAGAAACGTAAGAATCAACACTGTCATCAGCAACTTCATTAGAAAAGAAAAGGTCAGGGCAATCCATAAACGACGCATACAAAGAGTAGACAGTCCCCTATCAAGAAAACAAAAAATACAATCAAACAACAACAAATATAAAAAATGGAAGAAGGAAACTGAGATCAAAATAATAAAAGATAAGACAAGAAAGTATGCTTACCAAATCTTTGGAGAAAATATCATGACACTTATCATATATAATGCCGTAATCACGGACACTGGTATACCAGACAAGAGATGTTGGTAATCCATCACAACAAAGAAAGTGACAGTTACAGATGCCAGCAAGCTTAGGGATTGCCTCTAAAATCCAAACCTGGGAAGAAAGCAACAGTAAGAACAGAAATAGAAGTAAAGAATAATAAATAAAAAGGAAAAAGCATGGAAACATAAAAGGAAAGGAAAGGGAAATACCAAGAATGCTATGGGATATCCAAGCAGATTATAACCAAACCTTGAACCCTTTTTTGGTGGCTCAGACCTCATACATTTCTTCAAATAACCAATTGTTTCCAGAAATACAACCCGACCAAAGGGATAACGGTTTAAACAATCCAAATCACAGACAAGGTCAACATAACATTGACGAACAAGAGCTTTAGAACGCTGAGGGAGCAACACACCCTCAATCACTAACAAGTACGCCATGGAAAGCTTCTTTGGAGACTGAGTTGGCTCCTTGAGGAAAAGTTGAACAAGACCCATAAATGTACATTCAGATACACCCAAAAACTCCTCCATATCCACATGAGGAGAAGGAGGTATGTCATCACCGGGTTCTTTCCAACTCAAACTAGTAACACAACAGAATTCAACTAGAGAAAACCTAAACAAATGTTGCCCAACTTGAAAACACATCTCATTAAGTTTAGAAGTTTCAACTTCATGTAAGAGCATCTGATGCACAAGTTGCTGATAAAAATATAGAGAATCCCTAGCCTGTACAATTGAACCTAAACAACCATCTATAAGAGACACCCAGTCATCATGAGACAGACCATTCTTAAGAGTTGTAATCAATTCAGGCTTTGAATACACATTAATGTGCCCATGAAAACGTTGTTCTTTGGGAACAACAAACTTGAAGGAAGCAGGTTGAATAGCAGATGGTGGAACCACAGTAGGAACTTCTGTATGGACAACAATTTCTTTACCTAAATAGCATAAATGTAGTGTAAAGATTAGGTTTCACAACAAATAAGATACTGTCACCAAAAACCAGCAAACAACAAATTGAACAACCACATAAACTAACACTGTAACCACACCAAAAACTGCAAACACACAACAATCAGAATGTCATATGGAACCCTATCAACAACACAAGTAACAAACTGTAAACATAAATCAATTGTAACCCTGTCACCAGACTGTAACCATAATTAAAACAGGTAAAGAACTATAACTCTGTCACCAAACAATTAATATATTGTAACCCAGGCACAAGACTGTAACCAACCATTAAAACCAGTAATAAAATGCAAGCCTATCACTAAACAAGTCATAAAATGTAACCCTATCACCAACAAATCAACAAACTGTAACCATGTCATAAACTGAACCAATGAATCAATTGTAACACTGTCACCAGACTATAACCAACATTAAAAACAAGTAATGAACTGTATCAATGTAACCAAAATAGTGTAAAAACTGTAACTCTATCACAAGACTGTAACCAACCATTAAAACCAGTAATAAATTGCAACCCTATCACCAAACAAGTCATAAACTGTAACCCTATCACCAACAAATCAACAAACTGTAACAAAGAATCAATTGTAACACTGTCACCACACTGTAACCCACCCATAAAAACAAGTAATGAACTGTATAACCCTGTCACAAGACTGTAACCAACCATTAAAACAAGTAATAACATGCAACCATTTTATAAAACAATCCATAAACTGTAACCCTATCACCAACAAATCAACAAACTGTAACAATGAATCAATTGTAACACTGTCACCTGACTGTAACCACCCATAAAACAAGTAATGAACTGTATAACCCTGTCACAAGACTGTAACCAACCATTAAAACAAGTAATAACATGCAACCCTTTTATAAAACAATCCATAAACTGTAACCCTAACACCAGACTGTAACCAATTATCAGAAAACAAAGAGAAACAACAAATGCCACAAATGCAATAATGGAAACGAAATCAGAAGAAGAGACATTAACCATAGCACAAACTGATAGCCAGTAGACAACAACCGAAGCAACAAACAAACCCTAATACGGGAGGAAATGGCTAAATTAAACAAACGAACCGGAGAAATTGCATGTAAAAATGGATACTAGATCTTGACAACTAAAAGGAAACAACATAAGAGGTTGCTGTCGACAACATTGAAGCAGAAGAGTCGAAGAAAGTACCCGATGAAGCCATTAGCAACAGATGATCAGAGGAGGGACTGCGGAAACGTCGAAAAGAGAACGACACCGGTCAGAGGAGGAAGTCCGACAACAAGTTGGCGAGAACGGCGTAGAGAACGACACCGATCAGAGAAGAAACCGTCGAAAAACCGAAATCGCCTGTGAGAGAGAGAGAGAGACGTTGCAGAGAAAGTGGTAGAGATGATCGCGCGAGGGAGGGGAAGGAGTTTAATTAAATCAGGGGTAGTGTTGGTATTATGAAAGTATTTTGGCCCTTTACTAGCAAAAAAAAGCCTTTATGACATTTAGTAATTGGTCCAAAAGCCGAAGCCTTTTGGACCAAATTACTTCTTATTTATATTGGAAATTAAACATAAGAAACAATAATGTCAAGAGCTCATTCAATTTCTCCCCTTTAGTTTGTTGCATTATTTCTCTTGCTCGTTCAATGAAAGTAACTTCATAAACAAACAAATTAAGGAGAAGATCGAGAGCTAGTAATGTTTCTTAACAAAAGTCATCTTAATTTTCCGTCATACATGTTAAGGAAGTAAAAACTCTATATTTATTTTTTTTAATGATTTTTTAACAATTGCATGCTTAATACTGACAAGTATGAAATTTTTAAAAAAAAATTGCTTCAAAAATAATATTTTATACAGTTCTTATCTCCTTAACATGCGTGCACAAAATGAAACGGAGGGATTAATAATTTATTAAACAGTGTACTTCTATTTCCTGCAACTTATATATATGTTACAAGTATTAGTTTGATCAATCAATAACTAGCTAGAGCTACATTTGGTCACATATAAATCTGATCAAAATTTTAAAAAATTAGTCTAATTTGACGATGATATGATGATGAACAATTAAGTGTGCGCGTTTGATTTTAGGGCTAATTAAAACCCTTCAAATACCTTTCTTTCAGCTTCTAGCTAGGGTCTTGGGTTATGGAAGAACTGGGTACCCTCCATAAAAGCCCCCATCTGATGATGAGCAGCCGGGTAAAATGCAGGGTCAATAAAAGTCAATGCACCGGCCTGCGAAGACACCAAAGCCAACGAAGATCCACCACTAGCAGCAGCCGCAGTGGACGTGCTTCCCATCATCATCATGTTAAGGGTCTGCATCCCACCGGCTGTCCCGGAAGAGCTGTCACCGTGGCCACCCCCAGGATTATAACTGCTTTCTGGTCCTTGATCGTAGAGCAACCCCTTGAACACATGTCCCCCTATGCTAACCGCTGTTTGGTAGGCAACCTGATTGTCAACGCCCTCCTCCATGGTGCTCACTCGAACGCACCGGAACATTGCCTGTGAGCTCAACTCAGCTGGGAAAGTGCCCAGTTCCATCCCTGAATGATATCCCACACAGTGAAGATTCAAAGTAACTATATACTGTATATAAATACCTAGATAACAAGCATTGAATACATGATATATTATATATACTCCGTATGTATATTATACTAGGGTATCACTGTACCAAAGACAACACGTACATGATATCATCATATTAGTATATTTTAATTGATCGTAGCAATTAAGACTTTTTTTTTTTTAACAATCTGCTGATTAAAATATTAAATTGAAAATGGGAAAGAGCACTGACCCTTTTATATAGCTAGGATGCACATAGATCCCATTAGCAACACAAAGATGCCTCAAACAAGCACATATATATATAGTGTACTAATATGATGTACATATATAAAAGTGGATCGGAATACATACCTACATAGATAAAAGAAAGGAAAAAGGAAACATTTCCCTTCCAAATCCAATATATAATTACTATAGAATATAGTAATTTCCCTCTCCTTAAAAGAAGCTAATTAAA
This sequence comes from Persicaria tinctoria, assembly GCA_037127255.1. Taxonomy (NCBI): domain Eukaryota; kingdom Viridiplantae; phylum Streptophyta; class Magnoliopsida; order Caryophyllales; family Polygonaceae; genus Persicaria; species Persicaria tinctoria. Next base: position 57,023,012 of record JBANSL010000016.1, on the reverse strand, counting down.
AAGATGAGATGGTTGAAGAAAGAAGCTAAAATACTCCATCAATTAATCTAACTCTCATATAACACTCAAACATCCAATCCCAACCATTTCAAGATCATGTGTAGCGCAACACATCATCAAATAACTCTCTCCTATTTTTTATGTTATTTAAAAACAACTCTCTTTTCCTTTCACTATACATACCAATACGAATGGTATTGAAGAAACAAATACACGACCGAGTATGGTAGAGAAATACTGATCAGAGTGAGGAATACCTGGAGTGGGTATGCGAGTGTAAACAAGGGCCGGGGAAGATGAGGGCCCGGGGTTCTCCCGGTGACGCTTTGCAGCGGGCGCTCGCAGCGCCGACAGCTGCTGCTGGCGCTCGCGGCGCTTGGCTGCGGGCACCCACGTGCTCTTCACGTGGGTAGCGCAGTCGAAACCCCTGCTCTTGCAGCAAGTCCTACATCTCATGTGCACACAATCCTTCTTTGCTTGGTTGCCGCAGTCCTGGCAGCTCATTGCTCCTCCCGCAGCTCTCATCATCATCAAATTATAACCCACCCCGCCATGGCCACCCGATCTCATTTGCTCGTCCGCCGGACCCCGGGAAGCTGATCCGGATGCGCTGGGCCCCACTCCTAATCCAACAGCTGTCGTCGTGTACAGATCTTGATTGCCGGAGCCCCGTTGGTGAGCGCTCTGCTGCTGCCATAATTCGATGGTCTTGTAGGTGATCTCCTCGTTGCGGTACAAGAACCAGCTCTCCGGCGGGATTTCCGGATTTGTTTCTTGATTTCTTGATGCGGCGGTTGCAGCGGCTGTGGCAGAGGCGCTACTTCCTCTACCTAATGAGAAGAAGTCCGCCATTGGTGTGCCCTTAGTTTGACTACTAGAGGCCTACAGTTTTTCTTCAATTCTTGTTGTGCTGTTGAGAGAGACAAATCCATAGCATCCCCACCCACACACCTGGACTGATTTTTTATTTTTTATTTTTCTAAAAAATATTTTAGGTTAATTAGGTTTCTAGGGCAAATAAATAAGAAAAAAGGAAAGTAAGTAATGAAGGTGAGAGATGTGAAGAAACAGCAAGTGGCCAGGGAGGCGGCCTTGAAAGGGGGTTATCTGGGTGTTTTTATGTTTTGAATTGGAGAAAGAGGGAAAGTGATTTAGGGATTTTGTTGCAGGCTTTTAATTTTTGGGGTTAAAAACTGAAAACCTGGCTAATTGGGAGGAGGAGAGACGACACACACTTCAGAAAGAGTGAAAACTGAATTTTGCAGCGTTGGACGCATCAAAACGACAGAGTTGCAGCCCTGCAACGCCGCCATGGATTCTCCTCTCTCTCTCTCTCTCTCGCTTCTTTCCCATTCATTCTCTGTCTGGCCTCGACCTCATCCTCATCCTCATCTCCATACCTAACTGAATACTGATCGATGAGTTACAATTCGATTTTATGGGAGTGTATGTCAGCCGGTATAAATCGGTTAAAAATATAAATTATTAGCTGTTAAAAAAAATAAACGGGTTTGAAGGGTGCATGGAAATAATAAATAAGATATAATCAGTTAAAAAAGGTTAAAAATAAGCTACAAATTGAAGCTTATTTTAGGGTTTATATTTCATAATTACTATTTTACCCCTTCTCTTTTATCTTATTTGGTTTGAAATTACCACAATACTCCTAATAAAAACAAAATAAATTCCACTTTTTACAAATAAACTATTTTTCGCCCTATACGAAAATTATTTTGTTGTTTAAATTTGTAACAGTTCATAAATTTTACCTTTTTTATAATTTTAATTAATTTATTAACTGCTTCCCATACATGTGTTTCTTTATTTAGCAGTTAGGTGTTGGTGGTTTAAACTTTGTGTGGCAGCAAATACCTACTCTTTTTAAATCTGTCTTGCTCTCTTGTGCGTGGGTCGATCTCTATCATCTTGATTCATTCTCATTGGTATATTTTTTGGCTGATGATCCAACGGCGTAGGAGACGCCACGTAGGAAGAAGACTATTGTGAGTTACTGACCCTTGGGTTCATATAGCGCCCCCTCCCTACGATTACCACACACCCTTTTACGGAGTAATGAATACTCCGTAGCTCCCTTTTATAGTTCTAGGCTATATAGCACGGAAACACCTATGTACGACACAGTGTCGTGTCGAAAATACGGAAACGACACGAAACACCTTGGAAACGTCTGGACACGGTCAAGATACGGTCAAGAAACGGTCAAACTTCGGACACGTATGGAAACGCGATGGAAACGCCTTGGACACGGTTCACAAATAATGGACACGGTTTGGAATTAAAAAACCCCGGTTCATAATTAAAATAAAAAAGAAAAAAGCAAACCCGGCTATCAACATTTGCCCTTTTCTTTTTGAGCGTCCTTTTGTACTAGCCACTGCCGAGCGTTGTTCTACACTAGCCACCGCCGTTCTTCAATCTGCACGAGCCACCGTCGATCGTCGGGATTTCTGAACACAAACGAGTGTCGTTCCTGCCAATCTTCCTTCAACTCTTCTCTCCCTATCTCACTCCCTCTCTATACCTTGATTTATTTTCAGATTTAGGGTTACTTTGATTGAGTGATGTTTGATTTCAATTTATATGAGATTTAGGAGTAGGATCAGCTAGAAATTGATGATGATGATTCATGCTCACAAACTAATGAAGGTAGCAGAGAGGGTGTTTCTTTGAAACAGAACGTGAAGGTGGAGTGGACCACTTTGGGATTATGTTGATAACTTGATATAGTTGGCAGAACAGCGGGAGGGGGGGGGGGTAACAAGACATGATGGTGGACCACCTCCTCTCTATACTTTGATTTATTTTTAGACTTAGCAATGTTTATTTGTATATATTTTGATTTGAAATGTCATATAATTATTTATTTATATCTCATTGGTCTTAACCTCTAGGTGACTCTTATTAGTATAAATGTATACATCTTTGCAAGACCTTTAAAATGATATAAATATCATATATCTTTGCCGTGTCTGTGTCCTATGTTTTTTGAAATTACCGTTTCCCTGTGTCTTCCCGTGTCCGTGTCCTGTGTCCGTTTCCGTTTCCAACGTATTTCGATTGTGAAAACACATAGAACTTCTATGTGTTTTCACAATCGAAATACGTTGGTTACATGGGGCGAGTTAGAAAAATGAACTAAAATTATAAAAAATTGGAAAATTGTATAAAATAAAAGTTGAAAATTTATGAAATAATATAAATTCTATATGGGGCATAAAAGCGTTTTTTTTTTAACCAGAAAGAATTTGATAATAAGGAAATCTTATATGCCAAAAGCATCCAAACAGATGTAATCACGAACCAAAGAATCGTTAGGAGTCATAGAGCCAGAGAAGGCAAAAGAGAGGTGCGAAAGTCGGTCCGCAACTCGGTTAGCCTCCCGAAAGACGTGACGAATCTCATATGTATGAATGAAACCGAGGGAGAATAGACTGTCTGAGTCAATCATTTCCGAATCTCGCGTAGGTTTCCCACAACCCTTGAGGTTGTTAATGATGGTTAGATTATCACCCTCAATGATGAGCTTGGTAATGTTAAGTCGTCGGGCCACGTTTATTCCATTCTAGAGGCACAGGCCCTCCGCACCAGTGATTGATGAAATGGAGGATGAACCCGCGCCACAGAAAATCGGTTTGCCTGTATGGTTTCTTATGATGTAGCCAAAGGAGCCTTTGGATGAGTGAGAAAAGGCCCCATCAAAGTTTAGCTTATGTGTGCAAGCAGAAGGGGGAATACATCTAGCCTTATTCCTTCTACTAGCTTAATTGGTTCAGGTTTCAATATTGTTTGTTTTTGGAGTTTGCTCATCGGTGAGATTGTCAATTTGTTTCGAGCTATTCCATAGGTAGGTTTGCTCTTTGTAGAAAGCAATAATTTTTTGGATATCTGGTTTTGCATTATCAAAGAGAGTCTTGTTTCGTGAGTACCAAATACTCCACCAACCCACTGCCAGTTTTATGGAACGTTTAATTAGTTCCTGCTCTCTCTTTTATGTCACAGATGATATTATTAATTTCAGTTTCGTTTGTGAAGCAATTATTTAGGATAGTTGACAGGCCATTATCTAGCTTTGCTATCGTTGCATGGGTGATAGGACATTTCCATATAATAGATGCGATAAGTCTTCGAAATTTGAGTCGTAGTGTGGGCATGTGGTAGGAATTCCAATCCCTCTTGATGCAAGTCTTGATGATGTGGGTAGTCCGTTTTTAGATATTTTCCATAATAAGGTTATGACTTTTGGTGGTAAATCTAGCTTCCAGATCCATCTCATGTCAAATTTATGGTGCCTTTTTTGGTGGTTAATCATCTGTAGTGCAGAGAAAGTACTGAACCATCCTTTTCTGCTCCATTTCTAATATAATATGTTGATGTGTATATTCTTGGGTATCGGGGATGTTGCAATCATTTCGATGACATCATTTGGCAGAATATTATGGAATGAGGTACGTAGTTTGTTAGTGTTCCATTTTTTCTCGTGTGTGATATATTGACTTATGGTTTTGGTAGTGTCAATTTGCATATGATCAGGTATCACCATTTCCAATGGACCAACAGATACCTTATTTGAATAGTGGTAGTAGTTTCATAAGTTGAGCCCATTGCTAGGAGGATTCCCCCTTTTTATGATATTGTAATATTTGTTTGTTTCTAAAGTATTTTTTTTGTGACTAAGATTACCCACGGGTTGTTTGATTCAGCTGGGATTTTGCATAATAATTTAAGTTGTAAGACTTTGTTCATATCTTCTGTGTTTCTAAGCCCCAGACCGGCCCCCATTTGATTTTTCCATGCAGACCTCAAACTAAATGATAAGTGGCTTGTGTCTAGGTCCCTTGTTCCAGAGAATGTTTCGATTGATTTTGTCTAGTTCAATGAGTATTGTTTTTGGTAAGATAAAGCATTGCACAAGGTGTAAAGGCTTGTCTGATAGTGTTGTTTTAATTAATGTGCATCTTCCTGTTTGTGACAAACAGTTAGCTTTCCATTTGTATAGTTGTGTTTTGTTGTTTGTAGAAGGTCAGAAAATGTGGTCTTTTCCACATATGATTGGGCATGCAAGATAATGACTAAACCAATATTAAAAAACATCTGTAAAGATATAAAAATAGCAGAATAAGGAACACCAATCAGTTAAAGAAAAAGGAAATAACATTATCCGCGGATAATTATCCAAGAGCTGACTCATGAACAATCATCCGCAGATAGAAGAGAATAGGCACGTGGCGGCCATGCCCACCCCCCACGAGTAGAACACGTGTCGAAAGGCGAACACCATGTGGCACAACTTACCAGACCACCCCAGACCTATAAAAGTGAGAAATCTCACCAAAGAAAGGGGACTTTTCGGGAAAAAAGGGGAGAAAAAGGAGGATACAGCCCAAGTCAACTCAAGAAGAAAGAAGAGTAAGAAGAAGAATCCGTACGCGTGGAAAAGAACCTATTTCATAGTAAAATCAGCACCGTTCACTGAACCAACTCCGCGGATACAGACTCTGTTTGTCCTTAGTATAAATTTCTATTAAGGAAAAATACTGTTGTTATTAATTCTCAAGATATTCAACAGCGACAGGTAAGCGAACCAATTTTCCGAATTGTCTAGAGAAAACTCGATAAGGGAATCACCTTTCAGAATAGCGCTAAGGTTACTTCCCGCGGCACAGGTTGGGCCGCGTCGATTATTTTGATGCGGGTCAGGTAAGCCCGTTGGGAAGATTGATCACTTCACTAGGTAGATTCCCGGGCCCCACTAAAAATGGTGGCCTTGAGAGATCGGGGCATTTTCACTGGCGCCGTCTGTGGGAACCCCCTCACACTAAGGGGTTTTCTTTTTGATAAAAATAGACAAAAACCCTCAAACCTTTGAAAAGTTAGGGTCCGCGTCTGAACTTAGAAATACAATTTTTTTAAAATTTATAAAATTAAACTTTTTATCGCGATAGATTCACGACATTAAGAAGATGACTGATAGCCAGAACAATCCAAATCAGGACATGAGTCAAGGGGTACACCAGGATCAGGAGGGCTCCAGCATGTATATCCCGTTGACACCACCACCAAATCCAGATGGTGAGATGGGAGATCAGCACCTCGGAACCCCCCCCCCCCCCACATCATTATGGCAATCAGTATGGATTGGATGGAGGATTCATCCCGCAGAACTTCTGGTATTATGAAGCACGTCACGAACAGCCTAACCCTTTTCAGCAGGAGCAGTCTCAGTACTTTTATTATGATCAGTGGGGGCAGAATCCGCGTCAACAAGGGAATTACCGACAGGAGAAGTAGTATGGAAATTTTGATAGACGTAACACTGCATACGATAATCCCAGCAACTGGAACTACGGATTTCAGAATCAGGAAGTACCGCGCCAGACATGGCAGAATGAGCACTGACACCGAGAGAATAAACATTGACGCGGGGAAAGGTCAATAGATGTTTCCACCTCTACAAAATCCGACTCAGCGGAAAAAAGAAACGAAAATGCACCAGTGGGTTTTCCATCAGTGTTTACCCAAGAAATTTGTTCCGCGTCAGTGCCAAAACGGTGGAGAGATGTAAACCTCATGAAATATGATGGAACAACTGATCCTGAAGATCATCTTTGCCATTTTGCAACTGTTATGGGAATAAATGAGTATAATGATGCCATGTTGTGTAGGACATTCCCTTCGACCTTAACGAAGATCGCGCTCACCTGGTTCACAAACCTTCCAAAAGGGTCTGTAACCAATTTTACCCAGATGTCCCACATCTTCACGTCCCATTTCGAAAGTGTGCGATCGAGAAAGAAGACCATGCTCGACCTGAATTCCATTAGGCAAGGAGCTGGGGAATCCTTGGGACACTTCTTCACTCGATTTACCAGCATGGTAGCTCAGATCCCCAACTTTAATCATGAATCACCAATTATCATACTTATGGGCAATTTAGCAGAGGGAGATTTCAAGACGTATCTGTTTCGCAAGAAGCCAACTAGTTACGATGACTTAAGAGAGCGGGTGTCAAGGCAGATTGAGGCAGAAGAAGCAGCCGCGTCCAGCTCTAAGGCGAATACAGGGAATCCATGTCTCTTTGGGAAGCTTACTGGAAAATTTAGAAAAGAAAAGGCCAAGCCACCCAGGCATCATTCAGAAGCAATAGATTTTCATCTCCGCCGCGATGAAGTGCATATGAATTTAGAAAGAGGACAGGGATCTCGCCACAGGGAAGATCACCTGCGTTCCTATCATCCAAGAGAGAACCGATATGGAAATCATGATATGAGGTCTCCACCTAGAAGGGAGAATCGACCTGACCATAGGCCACGTTGGGAGGACCGAAACCCTAGGTTTGGAGAATCTCATAATCCACAGGAACGATTTTTCAGGCAACCGGATCAACATAGAGATTACCCTTTCCACAACCGGGGAAGAGGGAGAGGAAGAAGGGGACGCGGAGGTAGATACAACAATACGCCTACGGTCCAGAGATCTGTCAACCAGAGAGAAGCTCAAAAGTCAGAGGCAGGCCAAATACGAGAACCTGAGGGCTTCATCAATATCCTCGCAGGGGGCTTTTCCATGGCTGGGTCCAGTAGACAGGAAAAAAGAAATTATGAGAGAGAAGGAAGACAGCCACCGTCCGCGTCAAGCAGAAGAATTTCTCTTGCACAACATGAGAACATTTCCTTTTCCTCAAAGGACGCTGAGGGAGTAAGGATGCCGCACTCAGACCCCCTGGTCATTCACACTCAGATAGCCGCCAAGACAGTAAAAAGAGTATTTATTGATACTGGGTCATCTATTAACATCCTATCATGGGAGGCATTTTCTCAAATGGGAATTTCTGTAGCATCGTTGAAACCATATTCATGAACACTAATCACGTTCTCAGGAGGAGAGGTACAAGTAGCAGGCACAATCGAGCTGACAGTTGTTTTGGGGACATCCCCAAATAGACGCGTGGAAAACATTGTGTTCACAGTGGTAAAGATTCCCACTGTATACAATGCTTTGCTGGGTCGCGTCTCACTCTATAAGTTCCAGATGGTAGTTTCAATCTACCACTTTGTGGGAAAGTTCCCTTTATCCGAAGGAGGAATTGGTGAGGTTCGCGGACAACAACCAGAAAGCAGAAGCTGTTACCTAACTTCCATCAAGAAGAATAAAGAAGTGATGTGTATCAGTGAAAATTGTGAATCCGTGGTCGGGGACAATGACTCGACAGAACTTTCAGAAGCTGAACTAGAGGTTAGACCGTCAGAAGTAAAAATACCTACCGCGGATGAAAGAATTATGTATACACCCTTCCCAAACCTTGAGGAGAAGATCTACTTGGGGCAGGCACTGGAGACAGTAGAAATAGTTCGAGTCTTAGAAATCATAACGAAGTCGAGAGACATTTTTGCATGGAATCCTTGATATCTGCTGGGTGTCCCACCCGCAATAGCTTTGCATACCTTGATAATTCGGCCAGGAACGAAACCCATAGTACAGAAGAAGAGAAAGATGGCTCCGGAGAAAGCTGTCGCGGCAAAAGAGGAAACTGATAAACTTTTAGAAGCAGGCTTCATAGAGGAAGTAGAAGACTCAGAATGGCTCTCAAATGTGGTTTTAGTGAAGAAATCTAATGGGAAGTGGAGGAAGTGCATAGACTTCACTGATATTAACAAATCCTGCCCAAAGGATAGTTATCCATTACCGTCCATAGATGAACTCGTTGATGGAACCGCGGGTAACAAAGTCCTTAGTTTTCTTGATGCTTACTCAGGATACAATCAAACAAACCTGAACCCTTCAGACAAGAAAGCTACAACTTTCATCACCAACCAGGGGATATTTTGCTACCGCGTCATGCCTTTCGGACTCAGGAATGCTGGAGCAACATTTCAGAGAGCAGTTGACCGGATCTTTCATAATCAAATTGGCAGGAATGTATCAATTTACATTGACGATATCGTGGTCAAAAGCGAGAGAGCAGAGGATCATGCAGCAGATCTACAGGAGACTTTTGATTCTCTTCGAAGAGGAGGTTTGAACTTGAACGCGGAAAAATGTGTCTTTGGGGTTGATTCCGGAAAATTCCTTGGTTTTATGGTTAGCCATAGAGGAATCGATGTGAATCCCGAAAAAGTCACAGCAATTCAGAATCTTCAACCACCGCGGACAATTAAAGAGTTACAGTCTTTAAATGGAGCAGTAAATTATTTAAGCCATTTTTGCTCCTGCCTGGCGGATAGGTCATTACCTTTTTTTGCTCTGCTCAAGAAAAAGGGACTGATACGATGGACTCCCGAGTTACAGGAAGCATTTGGAAGTTTGAAAGTCTTTATGTCATCACTTCCCACTCTTCATCAACCCGAGAAACAAGAAGTCCTTCATCTGTACCTGCCAGTAAAAAATGTCACCATCAGTGCAGTTTTGACGCGAGAAGAGAAATTCCCAGTTTATTACATCAGTCGTGTGATGTAGGATACTGAGACACGATATGAACCAGTAGAAAAAATGATTTTGTGCTTAATATTCGCGGCAAGGAGGTTGAGGCCATATTTCCAGGACCATTTTATCCGAGTTATGACGGACTTACCGATGCGTCAAATCCTCCACTCACCATGTTTGTCAGGAAGAATGATGAAGTGGGCGGTCGAACTCACAGAATTTGAAATAGAATATACCCCGCGGAAAGCAGCTCTCGCTTAGGTTTTAGCCGATTTTATTGGCGAAACGAGTTTCGAATTAAATGCCCAAACAGAAAGAAGTGAGTGGACACTCAGGGTAGATGGTGTGGCCAACAAAGATGGGTGCGGAGCAGGGGTCACACTAACAACACCTGATGAACGACAGTACAATTACGCTTATAAATTGGACTTCCAGGCTACAAATAACGAGGCTGAGTACGAAGCCCTGCTAGCTGGACTAGAGATAGCTTTAGTTAAAGGTGCTAGGCAGGTATCAGTCTACACTGATTCAGAAGTGGTGACGCGGCAAATAACAGAGGAATATGAAGCGAAAACTAGTTTAATGCCTGATTATCAGAGAAAAGCACGGGCATTATCAAAGGCTTTTTTATAAGTTTTTGCCTAACAGCTGTTCCCAGGGATGACAATCAGCAGGCGGACGCGTTAGCTCGATTAGGAGCTATTATGCCTGAGGAAGTAGGAAAAGAAGTGATCCTCGAAAGAATGAACAATCGAAGACTTATTCAGGAAGTCTACCAAGTACAGGAAATTGAGATAGAAGATTGGAGGTCACCGATCGCAGACTATCTGGGCAAGGGTGTTCTACCTGAAGAAAGAAATGCTGCTAAGAAGATAATTTCCAAATCCTCTCGATTCACCATCAGGGAAGGAAAGCTATACAAGAGAGGATATTGCCTCCCGGATTTGTCGTGCATATCATCGAAAGAAGGAAGTCTCGTAGTAGAAGAATTGCATGATGGAGTTTGTGCGCATCACCAAGGATGGAGGGCTGTTGTGGCCAAAGAAACCAGGCTAGGATATTATTGGCCAACTATGAAGCATGATGTTCAAGATTATATCCAAAAATGTAACGCGTGTCAAAGGTTTGGAAACTTGAATCACCGCCCTTCTGAGGTACTGAAAAGTATAACCGGTGCTTGCCCTTTTTCTGTCTGGGGAATGGACATTCTAGGTCCATTTCCCACTGCTCCCGGTCAGTTAAGATATGTTTTGGTCTTGGTTGATTATTTCACAAAATGGGTGGAGGGCGAAGCAATGGGATTAATCACCGCAGAGAAGGTGAAGAGATTCCTATGGAAGAATATTGTATGCCATTTCGGAGTGCCCGACTCAATAATTACGGATCATGGACCTCAATTTAATTGTGAAACAATTAGAGATTTCTGCGTTGGTCTAGGCATCAACCTCAAAATCTCGTCCGTGGCTCACCCGCAGACGAACGGACAGGCAGAAACAACCAATCGACAATTGTTATATGGGATACAAAAGAAACTTGGCAACACAGCAAAAGGACGGTGGGCAGAACTTCTACCTTTAGTACTCTGGTCCTACCGCACGTCAGAAAAGACTCCGACTGGAGAAACCCCATTTTCTTTAGTCTTTGGTATGGACGCGGTTATCCCAATTGAGAGATTGGTTCCTTCGGCGCGAATAATGGCATACGACCATGACACCAACGATGAAGCATTGGAATTCGAGCTCCATCTCATAGAAGAACGTAGGATGACGGCAACCTTGAAGGAGCAAGAATACAAGAAGAGGCTCTCCAAGTATCGGGATAGACAAATTCACCCACGACATCTCAAGGAGGGGGATTTGGTGCTACGCCAAGCTACCTCTGGAGGGATATTAGACCCCAACTGGGAAGGACCTTATGTGATCATCAAAGAAGTTCAAGAAGGTGCGTACAAGCTCAGCACCCCTGAAGGTATCGTTCTGAACAAGACCTAGAATGCGGACAATAAAAAAAAGTACTATGTCTAATCACCGGGTAGTAATATGAACATAAAACTTAGTCGCCCCCGCAAAAATTAAATAAAGCGGTTAGAGGGCGCTTTCTATCATGTCTTGCACCTAAGGAATTTTATTATAAGTCCTGGGACCCTGGAGCTTGGCTCCGCGTCAGGCCTTTGATCGAATCCGCATTCTCAAAGATGATATTTTATAATAAGTCCTGGGAAGCTGGAGCTTGGCTCCGCATCAGGCCTCTGATTGAATCCGCATTCTCATAGATGATATTTTATAATAAGTCCTGGGACGCTGGAGCTTGGCTCCGCGTCAGGCCTCTGATCGAATCCGCATTCTCAGAGATGATATTTTATCATAAGTCCTGGGACGTTGGAGCTTGGCTCCGCGTCAGGCCTCTGATCGAATCCGCATTCTCAGAGATGATATTTTATAATAAGTCCTGGGACGCTGGAGCTTGGCTCCGCATCAGGCCTCTGATCGAATCCGCATTCTCAGAGATGATATTTTATAATAAGTCCTGGGACACTGGAGCTTGGCTCCGCGTCAAGCCTCTGATCGAATCCGCATTCTCAGAGATGATATATTATAATAAGTCCTGGGACGCTAGAGCTTGGCTCCGCGTCAGGCCTCTGATCGAATCCGCATTCTCATAGATGATATTTTATAATAAGTCCTGGGAAGCTGGAGCTTGGCTCCGCGTCAGGCCTCTGATTGAATCCGCATTCTCATAGATGATATTTTATAATAAGTCCTGGGACGCTGGAGCTTGGCTCCGCGTCAGGCCTCTGGTCGAATCCGCATTCTCAGAGATGATATTTTATAATAAGTCCTGGGACGTTGGAGCTTGGCTCCGCGTCAGGCCTCTGATCGAATCCGCATTCTCAAAGATGATATTTTACAAAAAGTCCTGGAACGCTGGAGCTTGGCTCCGCATCAGGCCTCTGATCGAATCCGCATTCTCAGAGATGATATTTTATAATAAGTCCTGGGACGCTGGAGCTTGGCTCCGCGTCAAGCCTCTGATCGAATCCGCATTCTCAGAGATGATATATTATAATAAGTCCTGGGACGCTGGAGCTTGGCTCCGCGTCAGGCCTCTGATCGAATCCGCATTCTCAGAGATGATATTTTATAATAAGTCCTGGGACGTTGGAGCTTGGCTCCGCGTCAGGCCTCTGATCGAATCCGCATTCTCAAAGATGATATTTTATAAAAAGTCCTGGAACGCTGGAGCATGGCTCCGCATCAGGCCTCTGATCGAATCCGCATTCTCAGAGATGATATTTTATAATAAGTCCTGGGACACTGGAGCTTGGCTCCGCGTCAAGCCTCTGATCGAATCCGCATTCTCAGAGATGATATATTATAATAAGTCCTGGGACGCTAGAGCTTGGCTCCGCGTCAGGCCTCTGATCGAATCCGCATTCTCATAGATGATATTTTATAATAAGTCCTGGGAAGCTGGAGCTTGGCTCCGCGTCAGGCCTCTGATTGAATCCGCATTCTCATAGATGATATTTTATAATAAGTCCTGGGACGCTGGAGCTTGGCTCCGCGTCAGGCCTCTGGTCGAATCCGCATTCTCAGAGATGATATTTTATAATAAGTCCTGGGACGCTGGAGCTTGGCTCCGCGTCAGGCCTCTGATCGAATCCGCATTCTCAAAGATGATATTTTACAAAAAGTCCTGGAACGCTGGAGCTTGGCTCCGCATCAGGCCTCTGATCGAATCCGCATTCTCAGAGATGATATTTTATAATAAGTCCTGGGAAGCTGGAGCTTGGCTCCGCGTCAGGCCTCTGATCGAATCCGCATTCTCATAGATGATATTTTATAAAAAGTCCTAAGACGCTGGAGCTTGGCTCCGCGTCAGGCCTCTAATCGAATATGCATGCTCAGAGATGATATTTTATAAAAAGTCCTGGGACGCTGGGGCTTGGCTCCGCGTCAGGCCTCAAACCGAATCCGCATTCTCAGAGATGATATTTTATAATAAGTCCTGGGACGCCGGAGCTTGGCTCCACGTCAGGCCTCTGATCGAATCCGCATTCTCAGAGATGATATATTATAATAAGTCCTGGGACGCTGGAGCTTGGCTCCGCGTCAGGCCTCTGATTGAATCCGCATTCTCAGAGATGATATTTTATAAAAAGTCATGGGACGCTAGAGCTTGGCTCCGCGTCAGGCCTCTGATCGAATCCGCATTCTCAGATATGATATTTTGTAAAAAGTTCTGGGACGCTGGAGCTTGGCTCCGCGTCAGGCCTATGATCGAATCCGCATTCTCAGAGATGATATTTTATAATAAGTCCTGGGACGCTAGAGCTTGGCTTCGCGTCAGGCCTCTGATCGAATCCGCATTCTCAAAAATGATATTTTATAAAAAGTCCTGGAACGCTGGAGCTTGGCTCCGCATCAGGCCTCTGATCGAATCCGCATTCTCAGAGATGATATTTTATAATAAGTCCTGGGATGCTGGAGCTTGGCTCCGCGTCAAGCCTCTGATCGAATCCGCATTCTCAGAGATGATACATTATAAAAAGTCCTGGGACGCTAGAGCTTGGCTCCGCGTCAGGCCTCTGATCGAATCCGCATTCTCATAGATGATATTTTATAAAAAGTCTTAAGACGCTGGAGCTTGGCTCTGCGTCAGGCCTCTGATCGAATCCAAATTCTCATAGATGATATTTTATAATAAGTCCTGGGACGCTGGAGCTTGGCTCCGCGTCAGGCCTCTTATCGAATCTGCATTCCCAGAGATGATATTTTATAATAAATCCTGGGACGCTGGAGCTTGGCTCTGCGTCAGGCCTCTTATCGAATCCGCATTCTCAGAGATGATATTTTATAAATAGTCCTTGGACGCTAGAGCTTGGCTCCGCGTCAGGCCTCTGATCGAATCCGCATTCTTAGAGATGATATTTTGTAAAAAGTTCTGGGACGCTGGAGCTTGGCTCCGCGTCAGGCCTATGATCGAATCCGCATTCTCAGAGATGATATTTTATAATAAGTCCTGGGACGCTGGAGCTTGGCTTCGCGTCAGGCCTCTGATCGAATCCGCATTCTCAAAGATGATATTTTATAAAAAGTCCTGGAACGCTGGAGCTTGGCTCCGCGTCAGGCCTCTGATCGAATCCGCATTCTCAGAGATGATATTTTATAATAAGTCCTGGGATGCAGGAGCTTGGCTCCGCGTCAAGCCTCTGATCGAATCCGCATTCTCAGAGATGATATATTATAAAAAGTCCTGGGACGCTAGAGCTTGGCTCCGCGTCAGGCCTTTGATCGAATCCGCATTCTCATAGATCATATTTTATAAAAAGTCTTAAGACGCTGGAGCTTGGCTCTGCGTCAGGCCTCTAATCGAATCCAAATTCTCAGAGATGATATTTTATAATAAGTCCTGGGACGCTGGAGCTTGGCTCCGCCTCGGGCCTCTAATCGAATATGCATGCTCAGAGATGATATTTTATAAACAGTCCTGGGACGCTGGGGCTTGGCTCCGTGTCAGGCCTTAAACCGAATCCGCATTCTCAGAGATGATACTTTATAATAAGTCCTGGGACGCCGGAGCTTGGCTACTCGTCAGGCCTCTGATCGAATCCGCATTCTCAGAGATGATATATTATAATAAGTCCTAGGGCGCTGGAGCTTGGATCCGCGTCAGGCCTCTGATTGAATCCGCATTCTTAGAGATGATATTTTATAAAAAGTCATGGGACGCTAGAGCTTGGCTCCGTGTCAGGCCTCTGATCGAATCCGCATTCTCATATATGATATTTTATAAAAAGTCCTGGGACACCGGAGCTTGGCTCCGCGTGAGGCCTCTGATCGAATCTGCATTCTCAGAGATGATATTTTATAATCAGTTCTGGGACGCTGGAGTTTGGCTCCGCGTCAGGCCTCTGATCGAATCCGCATTCTCATAGATGATATTTTATAAAAAGTCCTGGGATGCTGGAGCTTGGCTCCGCGTCAGGCCTCTAATCGAATATGCATGCTCAGAGATGATATTTTATAAAAAGTCCTGGGACGCTGGGGCTTGGCTCCGCGTCAGGCCTCAAACCGAATCCGCATTCTCAGAGATGATATTTTATAATAAGTCCTGGGACGCCGGAGCTTGGCTCCACGTCAGGCCTCTGATCGAATCCGCATTCTCAGAGATGATATATTATAATAAGTCCTGCAACGCTGGAGCTTGGCTCCGCGTCAGGCCTCTGATTGAATCCGCATTCTCAGAGATGATATTTTATAAAAAGTCATGGGACGCTAGAGCTTGGCTCCGCGTCAGGCCTCTGATCGAATCCATATTCTCAGATATGATATTTTGTAAAAAGTTCTGGGACGCTGGAGCTTGGCTCCACGTCAGGCCTATGATCGAATCCGCATTCTCAGAGATGATATTTTATAATAAGTCCTGGGACGCTAGAGCTTGGCTTCGCGTCAGGCCTCTGATCGAATCCGCATTCTCAAAGATGATATTTTATAAAAAGTCCTGGAACGCTGGAGCTTGGCTCCGCATCAGGCCTCTGATCGAATCCGCATTCTCAGAGATGATATTTTATAATAAGTCCTGGGATGCTGGAGCTTGGCTCCGCGTCAAGCCTCTGATCGAATCCGCATTCTCAGAGATGATACATTATAAAAAGTCCTGGGACGCTAGAGCTTGGCTCCGCGTCAGGCCTCTGATCGAATCCGCATTCTCATAGATGATATTTTATAAAAAGTCTTAAGACGCTGGAGCTTGGCTCTGCGTCAGGCCTCTGATCGAATCCAAATTCTCATAGATGATATTTTATAATAAGTCCTGGGACGTTGGAGCTTGGCTCCGCGTCAGGCCTCTTATCGAATCTGCATTCTCAGAGATGATATTTTATAATAAGTCCTGGGACGCTGGAGCTTGGCTCTGCGTCAGGCCTCTTATCGAATCCGCATTCTCAGAGATGATATTTTATAAAAAGTCCTTGGACGCTAGAGCTTGGCTCCGCGTCAGGCCTCTGATCGAATCCGCATTCTTAGAGATGATATTTTGTAAAAAGTTCTGGGACGCTGGAGCTTGGCTCCGCGTCAGGCCTATGACCGAATCCGCATTCTCAGAGATGATATTTTATAATAAGTCCTGGGACGCTGGAGCTTGGCTTCGCGTCAGACCTCTGATCGAATCCGCATTCTCAAAGATGATATTTTATAAAAAGTCCTGGAACGCTGGAGCTTGGCTCCGCATCAGGCCTCTGATCGAATCCGCATTCTCAGAGATGATATTTTATAATAAGTCCTGGGATGCAGGAGCTTGGCTCCGCGTCAAGCCTCTGATCGAATCCGCATTCTCAGAGATGATATATTATAAAAAGTCCTGGGACGCTAGAGCTTGGCTCCGCGTCAGGCCTTTGATCGAATCCGCATTCTCATAGATGATATTTTATAAAAAGTCTTAAGACGCTGGAGCTTGGCTCTGCGTCAGGCCTCTAATCGAATCCAAATTCTCAGAGATGATATTTTATAATAAGTCCTGGGACGCTGGAGATTGGCTCCGCGTCAGGCTTCTGATCGAATCCGCATTCTCAGAGATGATATTTTATAAAAAGTCCTGGGACGCTGGAGCTTGGCACCGCGTCAGGCCTCTGATCGAATCTGCATTCTTAGAGATGATATTTTATAATAAGTCCTGGGACGCTGGAGCTTGGCTCCGCCTCAGGCCTCTAATCGAATATGCATGCTCAGAGATGATATTTTATAAAAAGTCCTGGGACGCTGGGGCTTGGCTCCGTGTCAGGCCTTAAACCGAATCCGCATTCTCAGAGATGATTCTTTATAATAAGTCCTGGAACGCCGGAGCTTGGCTCCTCGTCAGGCCTCTGATCGAATCCGCATTCTCAGAGATGATATATTATAATAAGTCCTAGGACGCTGGAGCTTGGATCCGCGTCAGGCCTCTGATTGAATCCGCATTCTTAGAGATGATATTTTATAAAAAGTCCTGGGACGCTAGAGCTTGGCTCCGCGTCAGGCCTCTGATCCAATCCGCATTCTCATAGATGATATTTTATAAAAAGTCTTAAGACGCTGGAGCTTGGCTCTGCGTCAGGCCTCTGATCGAATCCAAATTCTCATAGATGATATTTTATAATAAGTCCTGGGACGCTGGAGCTTGGCTCCGCGTCAGGCCTCTTATCGAATCTGCATTCTCAGAGATGATATTTTATAATAAGTCCTGGGACGCTGGAGCTTGGCTCTGCGTCAGGCCTCTTATCGAATCCGCATTCTCAGAGATGATATTTTATAAAAAGTCCTTGGACGCTAGAGCTTGGCTCCGCGTCAGGCCTCTGATCGAATCCGCATTCTTAGAGATGATATTTTGTAAAAAGTTCTGGGACGCTGGAGCTTGGTTCCGCGTCAGGCCTATGATCGAAACCGCATTCTCAGAGATGATATTTTATAATAAGTCCTGGGACGCTGGAGCTTGGCTTCGCGTCAGGCCTCTGATCGAATCCGCATTCTCAAAGATGATATTTTATAAAAAGTCCTGGAACGCTGGAGCTTGGCTCCGCATCAGGCCTCTGATCGAATCCGCATTCTCAGAGATGATATTTTATAATAAGTCCTGGGATGCAGGAGCTTGGCTCCGCGTCAAGCCTCTGATCGAATCCGCATTCTCAGAGATGATATATTATAAAAAGTCCTGGGACGCTAGAGCTTGGCTCCGCGTCAGGCCTTTGATCGAATCCGCATTCTCATAGATGATATTTTATAAAAAGTCTTAAGACGCTGGAGCTTGGCTCTGCGTCAGGCCTCTAATCGAATCCAAATTCTCAGAGATGATATTTTATAATAAGTCCTGGGACGCTGGAGCTTGGCTCCGCGTCAGGCTTCTGATCGAATCCGCATTCTCAGAGATGATATTTTATAAAAAAACCTGGGACGCTGGAGCTTGGCACCGCGTCAGGCCTCTGATCGAATCTGCATTCTTAGAGATGATATTTTATAATAAGTCCTAGGACGCTGGAGCTTGGCTCCGCCTCAGGCCTCTAATCGAATATGCATGCTCAGAGATGATATTTTATAAAAAGTCCTGGGACGCTGGGGCTTGGCTCCGTGTCAGGCCTTAAACCGAATCCGCATTCTCAGAGATGATACTTTATAATAAGTCCTGGAACGCCGGAGCTTGGCTCCTCGTCAGGCCTCTGATCGAATCCGCATTCTCAGAGATGATATATTGTAATAAGTCCTAGGACGCTGGAGCTTGGATCCGCGTCAGGCCTCTGATTGAATCCGCATTCTTAGAGATGATATTTTATAAAAAGTCATGGGACGCTAGAGCTTGGCTCCGTGTCAGGCCTCTGATCGAATCCACATTCTCATATATGATATTTTATAAAAAGTCCTGGGACACCGGAGCTTGGCTCCGCGTGAGGCCTCTGATCGAATCTGCATTCTCAGAGATGATATTTTATAATCAGTTCTGGGACGCTGGAGTTTGGCTCCGCGGCAGGCCTCTGATCGAATCCGCATTCTCAGAGATGATATTTTATAATAAGTCCTGGGACGCTGGAGCTTGGCTCCGCGTCAGGCCTCTGATTGAATCCGCATTCTCAGAGATGATATTTTATAAAAAGTCATGGGACGCTAGAGCTTGGCTCCGCGTCAGGCCTCTGATCGAATCCCCTTTCTCAGATATGATATTTTATAAAAAGTCCTGGGACACCAGAGCTTGGCTCCGCGTCAGACCTCTGATCGAATCCGCATTCTCAGAGATGATATTTTATAATAATTTCTGGGACGCTGGAGCTTGGCTCCGCGTCAGGCCTCTAATCGAATCCGCATTCTCAGAGATGATATTTTATAATAAGTCCTGGGACGCTGGAGCTGGGCTCCGCGTCAGGCCTCTTATCGAATCCGTATTCTCAGAGATGATATTTTATAATAAGTCCTGGGACGCTGGAGCTGGGCTCCGCGTCAGGCCTCTTATCGAATCCTTATTCTCAGAGATGATATTTTATAATAAGTCCTGGGACGCTGGAGCTTGGTTCCGCGTCAGGCCTCTTATCGAATCCGCATTCTTAGAGATGATATTTTATAATAAGTCCTGGGACACTGGAGCTTGGCTCCGTGTCAGGCCTCTGATCGAATCCGCATTCTCAGAGATGATATTTTATAAAAAGTCCTGGGACGCTGGAGCTTGGCTCCGCGTCAGGCCTCTGATCGAATCCGCATTCTCAGAGATGATATTTTATAATAAGTCCTGGGACGCTAGAGCTTGGCTCCGCATCAGGCCTCTGATCGAATCCGCATTCTCATAGATGATATTTTATAAAAATCCCTGGGACGCTGGAGCTTGGCTCCGCATCAGGCCTCTGATCGAATCCGCATTCTCCGAGATGATATTTTATAATAAGTCCTAGGACGCTGGAGCTTGGCTCCGCGTCAAGCCTCTGATCGAATCCGCATTCTCAGAGATGATATATTATAATAAGTCCTGGGACGCTAGAGCTTGGCTCCACGTCAGGCCTCTGATTGAATCCGCATTCTCATAAATGATATTTTATAAAAAGTCCTGGGACGCTGGAGCTTGGCTCCGCGTCAGGCCTCTAATCGAATCCGCATTCTCAGAGATGATATTTTATAAAAAGTCCTGGGACGCTAGAGCTTGGCTCCGCGTCAGGCCTCTGATCGAATCCGCATTCTCATAGATGATATTTTATAATAAGTCCTGGGAAGCTGGAGCTTGGCTCCGCGTCAGGCCTCTGATTGAATCCGCATTCTCATAGATGATATTTTATAATAAGTCCTGGGACGCTGGAGCTTGGCTCCGCGTCAGGCCTCTGGTCGAATTCGCATTCTCAGAGATGATATTTTATAATAAGTCCTGGGACGCTGGAGCTTGGCTCCGCATCAGGCCTCTGATCGAATCCGCATTCTCAGTGATGATATTTTATAATAAGTCCTAGGACGCTGGAGCTTGGCTCCGCGTCAAGCCTCTGATCGAATCCGCATTCTCAGAGATGATATATTATAATAAGTCCTGGGATGCTAGAGCTTGGCTCCGCGTCAGGCCTCTGATCGAATCCGCATTCTCATAGATGATATTTTATAAAAAGTCCTAAGACGCTGGAGCTTGGCTCCGCGTCAGGCCTCTAATCGAATCCGCATTCTCAGAGATGATATTTTATAAAAAGTCCTGGGATGCTAGAGCTTGGCTCCGCGTCAGGCCTTTGATCGAATCCGCATTCTCATGGATGATATTTTATAAAAAGTCCTGGGATGCTGGAGCTTGGCTCCGCGTCAGGCCTCTAATCGAATATGCATGCTCAGAGATGATATTTTATAAAAAGTCCTGGGACGCTGGGGCTTGGCTCCGCGTCAGGCCTCTAACCGAATCCGCATTCTCAGAGATGATATTTTATAATAAGTCCTGGGACGCCGGAGCTTGGCTCCACGTCAGGCCTCTGATCGAATCCGCATTCTCAGAGATGATATATTATAATAAGTCCTGGGACGCTGGAGCTTGGCTCCGCGTCAGGCCTCTTATTGAATCCGCATTCTCAGAGATGATATTTTATAAAAAGTCATGGGACGCTAGAGCTTGGCTCCGCGTCAGGCCTCTGATCGAATCCGCATTCTCAGATATGATATTTTGTAAAAAGTCCTGGGACGTTGGAGCTTGGCTCCGCGTCAGGCCTATGATCGAATCCGCATTCTCAGAGATGATATTTTATAATAAGTCCTGGGACGCTAGAGCTTGGCTTCGCGTCAGGCCTCTGATCGAATCCGCATTCTCAAAGATCATATTTTATAAAAAGTCCTGGAACGCTGGAGCTTGGCTCCGCATCAGGCCTCTGATCGAATCCGCATTCTCAGAGATGATATTTTGTAATAAGTCCTGGGATGCTGGAGCTTGGCTCCGCGTCAAGCCTCTGATCGAATCCGCATTCTCAGAGATGATACATTATAAAAAGTCCTGGGACGCTAGAGCTTGGCTCCGCGTCAGGCCTCTGATCGAATCCGCATTCTCATAGATGATATTTTATAAAAAGTCTTAAGACGCTGGAGCTTGGCTCTGCGTCAGGCCTCTGATCGAATCCAAATTCTCATAGATGATATTTTATAATAAGTCCTGGGACGCTGGATCTTGGCTCCGCGTCAGGCCTCTTATCGAATCCGCATTCTCATAGATGATATTTTATAATAAGTCCTGGGACGCTGGAGCTTGGCTCTGCGTCAGGCCTCTTATCGATTCCGCATTCTCAGAGATGATATTTTATAAAAAGTCCTTGGACGCTAGAGCTTGGCTCCGCGTCAGGCCTCTGATCGAATCCGCATTCTTAGAGATGATATTTTGTAAAAAGTTCTGGGACGCTGGAGCTTGGCTCCGCGTCAGGCCTATGATCGAATCCGCATTCTCAGAGATGATATTTTATAATAAGTCCTGGGACGCTAGAGCTTGGCTTCGCGTCAGGCCTCTGATCGAATCCGCATTCTCAAAGATGATATTTTATAAAAAGTCCTGGAACGCTTGAGCTTGGCTCCGCATCAGGCCTCTGATCGAATCCGCATTCTCAGAGATGATATTTTATAATAAGTCCTGGGATGCAGGAGCGTGGCTCCGCGTCAAGCCTCTGATCGAATCCGCATTCTCAGAGATGATATATTGTAAAAAGTCCTGGGACGCTAGAGCTTGGCTCCGCGTCAGGCCTTTGATCGAATCCGCATTCTCATAGATGATATTTTATAAAAAGTCTTAAGACGCTGGAGCTTGGCTCTGCGTCAGGCCTCTAATCGAATCCAAATTCTCAGAGATGATATTTTATAATAAGTCCTGGGACGCTGGAGCTTGGCTCCGCGTCAGGCTTCTGATCGAATCCGCATTCTCAGAGATGATATTTTATAAAAAGTCCTGGGACGCTGGAGCTTGGCACCGCGTCAGGCCTCTGATCGAATCTGCATTCTTAGAGATGATATTTTATAATAAGTCCTGGGACGCTGGAGCTTGGCTCCGCCTCAGGCCTCTAATCGAATATGCATGCTCAGAGATGATATTTTATAAAAAGTCCTGGGACGCTGGGGCTTGGCTCCGTGTCAGGCCTTAAACCGAATCCGCATTCTCAGAGATGATACTTTATAATAAGTCCTGGGACGCCGGAGCTTGGCTCCTCGTCAGGCCTCTGATCGAATCCGCATTCTCAGAGATGATATATTATAATAAGTCCTAGGACGCTGGAGCTTGGATCCGCGTCAGGCCTCTGATTGAATCCGCATTCTTAGAGATGATATTTTATAAAAAGTCATGGGACGCTAGAGCTTGGCTCCGTGTCAGGCCTCTGATCGAATCCGCATTCTCATATATGATATTTTATAAAAAGTCCTGGGACACCAGAGCTTGGCTCCGCGTGAGGCCTCTGATCGAATCTGCATTCTCAGAGATGATATTTTATAATCAGTTCTGGGACGTTGGTGTTTGGCTCCGCGTCAGGCTTCTGATCGAATCCGCATTCTCAGAGATGATATTTTATAATAAGTCCTGGGACGCTGGAGCTTGGCTATGCGTCAGGCCTCTTATCGAATCCGCATTCTCAGAGATGATATTTTATAATAAGTCCTGGAACGCTGGAGCTTGGCTCTGCGTCAAGCCTCTTATCGAATCCGCATTCTCAGAGATGATATTTTATAAAAAGTCCTGGGACGCTAGAGCTTGGCTCTGCGTCAGGCCTCTGATCGAATCCGCATTCTTAGAGATAATATTTTGTAAAAAGTTCTGGGACGCTGGAGCTTGGCTCCGCGTCAGGCCTATGATCGAATCCGCATTCTCAGAGATGATATTTTATAATAAGTCCTGGAACGTTGGAGCTTGGCTGCGCGTCAGGCCTCTGATCGAATCCGCATTCTCAAAGATGATATTTTATAAAAAGTCCTGTAACGCTGGAGCTTGGCTCCGCATCAGGCCTCTAATCGAATCCGCATTCTCAGATATGATATTTTATAAAAAGTCCTGGGACACCAGAGCTTGGCTCCGCGTCAGGCCTCTGATCGAATCCGCATTCTCAGAGATGATATTTTATAATAAGTCCTGGGACGCTGGAGCTTGGCTCCGCGTCAGGCCTCTGATTGAATCCGCATTCTCAGAGATGATATTTTATAAAAAGTCATGGGACGCTAGAGCTTGGCTCCGCGTCAGGCCTCTGATCGAATCCGCATTCTCAGATATGATATTTTATAAAAAGTCCTGGGACACCAGAGCTTGGCTCCGCGTCAGGCCTCTGATCGAATCTGCATTCTCAGAAATGATATTTTATAATAAGTTCTGGGACGCTGGAGCTTGGCTCCGCGTCAGGCCTCTGATCGAATCCGCATTCTCAGAGATGATATTTTATAATAAGTCCTGGGACGCTGGAGCTGGGCTCCGCGTCAGGCCTCTTATCGAATCCGTATTCTCAGAGATGATATTTTATAATAAGTCCTGGGACGCTGGAGCTTGGTTCCGCGTCAGGCCTCTGATCGAATCCGCATTCTCAGAGATGATATTTTATAAAAAGTCCTGGGACGCTGGAGCTTGGCTCCGTGTCAGGCCTCTGATCGAATCCGCATTCTCAGAGATGATATTTTATAAAAAGTCCTGGGACGCTGGAGCTTGGCTCCGCGTCAGGCTTCTGATCGAATCCGCATTCTCAGAGATGATATTTTATAAAAAGTCCTGGGACGCTGGAGCTTGGCACCGCGTCAGGCCTCTGATCGAATCCGCATTCTTAGAGATGATAATTTATAATAAGTCCTGGGACGCTGGAGCTTGGCTCCGCCTCAGGCCTCTAATCGAATATGCATGCTCAGAGATGATATTTTATAAAAGGTCCTGGGACGCTGGGGCTTGGCTCCGTGTCAGGCCTTAAACCGAATCCGCATTCTCAGAGATGATATTTTATAATAAGTCCTGGGACGCCGGAGCTTGGCTCCTCGTCAGGCCTCTGATCGAATCCGCATTCTCAGAGATGATATATTATAATAAGTCCTGAGACTCTGGAGCTTGGATCCGCGTCAGGCCTCTGATTGAATCCGCATTCTTAGAGATGATATTTTATAAAAAGTCATGGGACGCTAGAGCTTGGCTCCGTGTCAGGCCTCTGATCGAATCCGCATTCTCATATATGATATTTTATAAAAAGTCCTGGGACACCGGAGCTTGGTTCCGCGTGAGGCCTCTGATCGAATCTGCATTCTCAGAGATGATATTTTATAATCAGTTCTGGGACGCTGGAGCTTGGCTCCGCGTCAGGCCTCTGATCGAATCCGTATTCTCAGAGATGATATTTTATAATAAGTCCTGGGACGCTGGAGCTTGGCTATGCGTCAGGCCTCTTATCGAATCCGCATTCTCAGAGATGATATTTTATAATAAGTCCTGGAACGCTGGAGCTTGGCTCTGCGTCAGGCCTCTTATCGAATCCGCATTCTCAGAGATAATATTTTATAAAAAGTCCTGGGACGCTAGAGCTTGGCTCTGCGTCAGGCCTCTGATCGAATCCGCATTCTTAGAGATAATATTTTGTAAAAAGTGCTGGGACGCTGGAGCTTGGCTCCGCGTCAGGCCTATGATCGAATCCGCATTCTCAGAGATGATATTTTATAATAAGTCCTGGGACGTTGGAGCTTGGCTCCGCGTCAGGCCTCTGATCGAATCCGCATTCTCAAAGATGATATTTTATAAAAAGTCCTGGAACGCTGGAGCTTGGCTCCACATCAGGCCTCTAATCGAATCCGCATTCTCAGATATGATATTTTATAAAAAGTCCTGGGACACCAGAGCTTGGCTCCGCGTCAGGCCTCTGATCGAATCCGCATTCTCAGAGATGATATTTTATAATAAGTCCTGGGACGCTGGAGCTTGGCTCCGCGTCAGGCCTCTGATTGAATCCGCATTCTCAGAGATGATATTTTATAAAAAGTCATGGGACGCTAGAGCTTGGCTCCGCGTCAGGCCTCTGATCGAATCCGCATTCTCAGATATGATATTTTATAAAAAGTCCTGGGACACCAGAGCTTGGCTCCGCGTCAGGCCTCTGATCGAATCTGCATTCTCAGAAATGATATTTTATAATAAGTTCTGGGACGCTGGAGCTTGGCTCCGCGTCAGGCCTCTGATCGAATCCGCATTCTCAGAGATGATATTTTATAATAAGTCCTGGGACGCTGGAGCTGGGCTCCGCGTCAGGCCTCTTATCGAATCCGTATTCTCAGAGATGATATTTTATAATAAGTCCTGGGACGCTGGAGCTTGGTTCCGCGTCAGGCCTCTGATCGAATCCGCATTCTCAGAGATGATATTTTATAAAAAGTCCTGGGACGCTGGAGCTTGGCTCCGTGTCAGGCCTCTGATCGAATCCGCATTCTCAGAGATGATATTTTATAAAAAGTCCTGGGACGCTGGAGCTTGGCTCCGCGTCAGGCTTCTGATCGAATCCGCATTCTCAGAGATGATATTTTATAAAAAGTCCTGGGACGCTGGAGCTTGGCACCGCGTCAGGCCTCTGATCGAATCCGCATTCTTAGAGATGATAATTTATAATAAGTCCTGGGACGCTGGAGCTTGGCTCCGCCTCATGCCTCTAATCGAATATGCATGCTCAGAGATGATATTTTATAAAAGGTCCTGGGACGCTGGGGCTTGGCTCCGTGTCAGGCCTTAAACCGAATCCGCATTCTCAGAGATGATATTTTATAATAAGTCCTGGGACGCCGGAGCTTGGCTCCTCGTCAGGCCTCTGATCGAATCCGCATTCTCAGAGATGATATATTATAATAAGTCCTGGGACTCTGGAGCTTGGATCCGCGTCAGGCCTCTGATTGAATCCGCATTCTTAGAGATGATATTTTATAAAAAGTCATGGGACGCTAGAGCTTGGCTCCGTGTCAGGCCTCTGATCGAATCCGCATTCTCATATATGATATTTTATAAAAAGTCCTGGGACACCGGAGCTTGGTTCCGCGTGAGGCCTCTGATCGAATCTGCATTCTCAGAGATGATATTTTATAATCAGTTCTGGGACGCTGGAGCTTGGCTCCGCGTCAGGCCTCTGATCGAATCCGTATTCTCAGAGATGATATTTTATAATAAGTCCTGGGACGCTGGAGCTTGGCTATGCGTCAGGCCTCTTATCGAATCCGCATTCTCAGAGATGATATTTTATAATAAGTCCTGGAACGCTGGAGCTTGGCTCTGCGTCAGGCCTCTTATCGAATCCGCATTCTCAGAGATAATATTTTATAAAAAGTCCTGGGACGCTAGAGCTTGGCTCTGCGTCAGGCCTCTGATCGAATCCGCATTCTTAGAGATAATATTTTGTAAAAAGTGCTGGGACGCTGGAGCTTGGCTCCGCGTCAGGCCTATGATCGAATCCGCATTCTCAGAGATGATATTTTATAATAAGTCCTGGGACGTTGGAGCTTGGCTCCGCGTCAGGCCTCTGATCGAATCCGCATTCTCAAAGATGATATTTTATAAAAAGTCCTGGAACGCTGGAGCTTGGCTCCACATCAGGCCTCTAATCGAATCCGCATTCTCAGATATGATATTTTATAAAAAGTCCTGGGACACCAGAGCTTGGCTCCGCGTCAGGCCTCTGATCGAATCCGCATTCTCAGAGATGATATTTTATAATAAGTCCTGGGACGCTGGAGCTTGGCTCCGCGTCAGGCCTCTGATTGAATCCGCATTCTCAGAGATGATATTTTATAAAAAGTCATGGGACGCTAGAGCTTGGCTCCGCGTCAGGCCTCTGATCGAATCCGCATTCTCAGATATGATATTTTATAAAAAGTCCTGGGACACCAGAGCTTGGCTCCGCGTCAGGCCTCTGATCGAATCTGCATTCTCAGAAATGATATTTTATAATAAGTTCTGGGACGCTGGAGCTTGGCTCCGCGTCAGGCCTCTGATCGAATCCGCATTCTCAGAGATGATATTTTATAATAAGTCCTGGGACGCTGGAGCTGGGCTCCGCGTCAGGCCTCTTATCGAATCCGTATTCTCAGAGATGATATTTTATAATAAGTCCTGGGACGCTGGAGCTTGGTTCCGCGTCAGGCCTCTGATCGAATCCGCATTCTCAGAGATGATATTTTATAAAAAGTCCTGGGACGCTGGAGCTTGGCTCCGTGTCAGGCCTCTGATCGAATCCGCATTCTCAGAGATGATATTTTATAAAAAGTCCTGGGACGCTGGAGCTTGGCTCCGCGTCAGGCTTCTGATCGAATCCGCATTCTCAGAGATGATATTTTATAAAAAGTCCTGGGACGCTGGAGCTTGGCACCGCGTCAGGCCTCTGATCGAATCCGCATTCTTAGAGATGATAATTTATAATAAGTCCTGGGACGCTGGAGCTTGGCTCCGCCTCATGCCTCTAATCGAATATGCATGCTCAGAGATGATATTTTATAAAAGGTCCTGGGACGCTGGGGCTTGGCTCCGTGTCAGGCCTTAAACCGAATCCGCATTCTCAGAGATGATATTTTATAATAAGTCCTGGGACGCCGGAGCTTGGCTCCTCGTCAGGCCTCTGATCGAATCCGCATTCTCAGAGATGATATATTATAATAAGTCCTGGGACTCTGGAGCTTGGATCCGCGTCAGGCCTCTGATTGAATCCGCATTCTTAGAGATGATATTTTATAAAAAGTCATGGGACGCTAGAGCTTGGCTCCGTGTCAGGCCTCTGATCGAATCCGCATTCTCATATATGATATTTTATAAAAAGTCCTGGGACACCGGAGCTTGGTTCCGCGTGAGGCCTCTGATCGAATCTGCATTCTCAGAGATGATATTTTATAATCAGTTCTGGGACGCTGGAGCTTGGCTCCGCGTCAGGCCTCTGATCGAATCCTTATTCTCAGAGATGATATTTTATAATAAGTCCTGGGACGCTGGAGCTTGGCTATGCGTCAGGCCTCTTATCGAATCCGCATTCTCAGAGATGATATTTTATAATAAGTCCTGGAACGCTGGAGCTTGGCTCTGCGTCAGGCCTCTTATCGAATCCGCATTCTCAGAGATAATATTTTATAAAAAGTCCTGGGACGCTAGAGCTTGGCTCTGCGTCAGGCCTCTGATCGAATCCGCATTCTTAGAGATAATATTTTGTAAAAAGTGCTGGGACGCTGGAGCTTGGCTCCGCGTCAGGCCTATGATCGAATCCGCATTCTCAGAGATGATATTTTATAATAAGTCCTGGGACGTTGGAGCTTGGCTCCGCGTCAGGCCTCTGATCGAATCCGCATTCTCAAAGATGATATTTTATAAAAAGTCCTGGAACGCTGGAGCTTGGCTCCACATCAGGCCTCTAATCGAATCCGCATTCTCAGATATGATATTTTATAAAAAGTCCTGGGACACCAGAGCTTGGCTCCGCGTCAGGCCTCTGATCGAATCTGCATTCTCAGAAATGATATTTTATAATAAGTTCTGGGACGCTGGAGCTTGGCTCCGCGTCAGGCCTCTGATCGAATCCGCATTCTCAGAGATGATATTTTATAATAAGTCCTGGGACGCTGGAGCTGGGCTCCGCGTCAGGCCTCTTATCGAATCCGTATTCTCAGAGATGATATTTTATAATAAGTCCTGGGACGCTGGAGCTTGGTTCCGCGTCAGGCCTCTGATCGAATCCGCATTCTCAGAGATGATATTTTATAAAAAGTCCTGGGACGCTGGAGCTTGGCTCCGTGTCAGGCCTCTGATCGAATCCGCATTCTCAGAGATGATATTTTATAAAAAGTCCTGGGACGCTGGAGCTTGGCTCCGCGTCAGGCTTCTGATCGAATCCGCATTCTCAGAGATGATATTTTATAAAAAGTCCTGGGACGCTGGAGCTTGGCACCGCGTCAGGCCTCTGATCGAATCCGCATTCTTAGAGATGATAATTTATAATAAGTCCTGGGACGCTGGAGCTTGGCTCCGCCTCATGCCTCTAATCGAATATGCATGCTCAGAGATGATATTTTATAAAAGGTCCTGGGACGCTGGGGCTTGGCTCCGTGTCAGGCCTTAAACCGAATCCGCATTCTCAGAGATGATATTTTATAATAAGTCCTGGGACGCCGGAGCTTGGCTCCTCGTCAGGCCTCTGATCGAATCCGCATTCTCAGAGATGATATATTATAATAAGTCCTGGGACTCTGGAGCTTGGATCCGCGTCAGGCCTCTGATTGAATCCGCATTCTTAGAGATGATATTTTATAAAAAGTCATGGGACGCTAGAGCTTGGCTCCGTGTCAGGCCTCTGATCGAATCCGCATTCTCATATATGATATTTTATAAAAAGTCCTGGGACACCGGAGCTTGGTTCCGCGTGAGGCCTCTGATCGAATCTGCATTCTCAGAGATGATATTTTATAATCAGTTCTGGGACGCTGGAGCTTGGCTCCGCGTCAGGCCTCTGATCGAATCCTTATTCTCAGAGATGATATTTTATAATAAGTCCTGGGACGCTGGAGCTTGGCTATGCGTCAGGCCTCTTATCGAATCCGCATTCTCAGAGATGATATTTTATAATAAGTCCTGGAACGCTGGAGCTTGGCTCTGCGTCAGGCCTCTTATCGAATCCGCATTCTCAGAGATAATATTTTATAAAAAGTCCTGGGACGCTAGAGCTTGGCTCTGCGTCAGGCCTCTGATCGAATCCGCATTCTTAGAGATAATATTTTGTAAAAAGTGCTGGGACGCTGGAGCTTGGCTCCGCGTCAGGCCTATGATCGAATCCGCATTCTCAGAGATGATATTTTATAATAAGTCCTGGGACGTTGGAGCTTGGCTCCGCGTCAGGCCTCTGATCGAATCCGCATTCTCAAAGATGATATTTTATAAAAAGTCCT
Source organism: Persicaria tinctoria (assembly GCA_037127255.1). Classification (NCBI taxonomy): domain Eukaryota; kingdom Viridiplantae; phylum Streptophyta; class Magnoliopsida; order Caryophyllales; family Polygonaceae; genus Persicaria; species Persicaria tinctoria. The sequence continues at coordinate 56,992,713 of JBANSL010000016.1, read as the reverse complement.
GGAACGCTGGAGCTTGGCTCCACATCAGGCCTCTAATCGAATCCGCATTCTCAGATATGATATTTTATAAAAAGTCCTGGGACACCAGAGCTTGGCTCCGCGTCAGGCCTCTGATCGAATCTGCATTCTCAGAAATGATATTTTATAATAAGTTCTGGGACGCTGGAGCTTGGCTCCGCGTCAGGCCTCTGATCGAATCCGCATTCTCAGAGATGATATTTTATAATAAGTCCTGGGACGCTGGAGCTGGGCTCCGCGTCAGGCCTCTTATCGAATCCGTATTCTCAGAGATGATATTTTATAATAAGTCCTGGGACGCTGGAGCTTGGTTCCGCGTCAGGCCTCTGATCGAATCCGCATTCTCAGAGATGATATTTTATAAAAAGTCCTGGGACGCTGGAGCTTGGCTCCGTGTCAGGCCTCTGATCGAATCCGCATTCTCAGAGATGATATTTTATAAAAAGTCCTGGGACGCTGGAGCTTGGCTCCGTGTCAGGCCTCTGATCGAATCCGCATTCTCAGAGATGATATTTTATAAAAAGTCCTGGGACGCTGGAGCTTGGCTCCGCGTCAGGCCTCTGATCGAATCCGCATTCTCAGAGATGATATTTTATAATAAGTTCTGGGACGCTGGAGCTAGGCTCCGCGTCAGGCCTCTGATCGAATCCGCATTCTCAGAGATGATATTTTAAAATAAGTCCTGGGACGCTGGAGCTGGGCTCCGCGTCAGGCCTCTTATCGAATCCGTATTCTCAGAGATGATATTTTATAATAAGTCCTGGGACGCTGGAGCTTGGTTCCGCGTCAGGCCTCTTATCAAATCCGCATTCTTAGAGATGATATTTTATAATAAGTCCTGGGACGCTGGAGCTTGGCTCCGTGTCAGGCCTCTGATCGAATCCGCATTCTAAGAGATGATATTTTATAAAAAGTCCTGGGACGCTGGAGCTTGGCTCCGCGTCAGGCCTCTGATCGAATCCGCATTCTCAGAGATGATATTTTATAATAAGTCCTGGGACGCTAGAGCTTGGCTCCGCATCAGGCCTCTGATCAAATCCGCATTCTCATAGATGATATTTTATAAAAATCCCTGGGACGCTGGAGCTTGGCTCCGCATCAGGCCTCTGATCGAATCCGCATTCTCCGAGATGATATTTTATAATAAGTCCTAGGACGCTGGAGCTTGGCTCCGCGTCAAGCCTCTGATTGAATCCGCATTCTCTGATTGAATCCGCATTCTCATAAATGATATTTTATAAAAAGTCCTGGGATGCTGGAGTTTGGCTCCGCGTCAGGCCTCTAATCGAATCCGCATTCTCAGAGATGATATTTTATAAAAAGTCCTGGGACGCTAGAGCTTGGCTCCGCGTCAGGCCTCTGATCGAATCTGCATTTTCATAGATGATATTTTATAAAAAGTCCTGGGACCCTGGGGCTTGGCTCCGCGTCAGGCCTCAAATTGAATATGCATGCTTAGAGATGATATTTTATAAAAAGTCTTGGGACGCTGGAGCTTGGCTCCGCGTCAGGCCTCAAACCGAATCCGCATTCTCATAGATGATATTTTAAAATAAGTCCTGGGACACCGGAGCTTGGCTCCGCGTCAGGCCTCTGATCGAATCCGCATTCTCAGAGTTGATATATTATAATAAGTCCTGGGACGCTGGAGCTTGGCTCTGCGTCAGGCCTCTGATTGAATCCGCATTCTCAGAGATGATATTTTATAAAAAGTCCTGGGACACTGGAGCTTGGCTTCGCGTCAGGCCTCTGATCGAATCCGCATTCTCAGAGATGATATTTTATAATATGTTCTGGGACGCTGGAGCTTGGCTCCGCGTCAGGCCTCTGATCGAATCCAAATTCTCAGAGATGATATTTTATAATAAGTCCTGGGACGCTGGAGCTGGGCTCTGGGTAAGGCCTCTTATCGAATCCGCATTCTCAGAGATGATATTTTATAATAAGTCATAGGACGCTGGAGCTTGGCTCTGCGTCAGGCCTCTGATCGAATCCGCATTCTCAGAGATGATATTTTATAAAAAGTCCTGGGACGCTAGAGCTTGGCTCCGCGTCAGGCCTCTGATCGAATCCGCATTCTTAGAGATGATATTTTATAAAAAGTTCTGGGACGCTGGAGCTTGGCTCCGCGTCAAGCCTCTTATCGAATCCGCATTCTCAGAGATGATATTTTATAATAAGTCCTGGGACGCTAGAGCTTGGCTCCGCATCAGGCCTCTGATCGAATCCGCATTCTCATAGATGATATTTTATAAAAATCCCTGGGACGCTAGAGCTTGGCTCCGCATCAGGCCTCTGATCGAATCCGCATTCTCAGAGATGATATTTTATAATAAGTCCTAGGACGCTGGAGCTTGGCTCCGCGTCAAGCCTCTGATCGAATCCGCCTTCTCATAGATGATATATTATAATAAGTCCTGGGACGCTAGAGCTTGGCTCCACGTCAGGCCTCTGATTGAATCCGCATTCTCATAGATGACATTTTATAAAACGTCCTGGGACGCTGGAGCTTGGCTCCGCGTCAGGCCTCTAATCGAATCCGCATTCTCAGAGATGATATTTTATAAAATGTCCTGGGACGCTAGAGCTTGGCTCCGCGTCAGGCCTCTAATCGATTATGCATGCTTAGAGATGATATTTTATAAAAAGTCTTGGGACGCTGGAGCTTGGCTCCGCGTCAGGCCTCAAACCGAATCCGCATTCTCATAGATGATATTTTATAATAAGTCCTGGGACGCCGGAGCTTGGCTCCGCGTCAGGCCTCTGATCGAATCCTCATTCTCAGAGTTGATATATTATAATAAGTCCTGGGACGCTGGAGCTTGGCTCTGCGTCAGGCCTCTGATTGAATCCGCATTCTCAGATATGATATTTTATAAAAAGTCCTGGGACACTGGAGCTTGGCTCCGCGTCAGGCCTCTGATCGAATCCGCATTCTTAGAAATGATATTTTATAATATGTTCTGGGACGCTTGAGCTTGGCTCCCCGTCAGGCCTCTGATCGAATCCAAATTCTCAGAGATGATATTTTATAATAAGTCTTGGGACGCTGGAGCTGGGCTCCGGGTAAGGCCTCTTATCGAATCCGCATTTTCAGAGATGATATTTTATAATAAGTCATGGGACGCTGGAGCTTGGCTCCGCGTCAGGCCTCTGATCGAATCCGCATTCTCAGAGATGATATTTTATAAAAAGTCCTTGGACGCTAGAGCTTGGCTCCGCGTCAGGCCTCTGATCGAATCCGCATTCTTAGAGATGATATTTTATAAAAAGTCCTGGGACGCTGGAGCTTGGCTCCGCGTCAGGCCTCTGATCGAATCCGCATTCTCAAAGATAATATTTTATAAAAAGTCTTGGGACGCTAGAGCTTGGCTCCGCGTCAGGCCTCTTATCGAATCCGCATTCTTAGAAATGATATTTTATAATATGTTCTGGGACGCTTGAGCTTGGCTCCCCGTCAGGCCTCTGATCGAATCCAAATTCTCAGAGATGATATTTTATAATAAGTCTTGGGACGCTGGAGCTGGGCTCCGGGTAAGGCCTCTTATCGAATCCGCATTTTCAGAGACGATATTTTATAATAAGTCATGGGACGCTGGAGCTTGGCTCCGCGTCAGGCCTCTGATCGAATCCGCATTCTCAGAGATGATATTTTATAAAAAGTCCTGGGACACTGGAGCTTGGCTCCGCGTCAGGCCTCTGATCGAATCCGCATTCTTAGAAATGATATTTTATAATATGTTCTGGGACGCTTGAGCTTGGCTCCCCGTCAGGCCTCTGATCGAATCCAAATTCTCAGAGATGATATTTTATAATAAGTCTTGGGACGCTGGAGCTGGGCTCCGGGTAAGGCCTCTTATCGAATCCGCATTTTCAGAGATGATATTTTATAATAACTCATGGGACGCTGGAGCTTGGCTCCGCGTCAGGCCTCTGATCGAATCCGCATTCTCAGAGATGATATTTTATAAAAAGTCCTTGGACGCTAGAGCTTGGCTCCGCGTCAGGCCTCTGATCGAATCCGCATTCTTAGAGATGATATTTTATAAAAAGTCCTGGGACGCTGGAGCTTGGCTCCGCGTCAGGCCTCTGATCGAATCCGCATTCTCAAAGATAATATTTTATAAAAAGTCTTGGGACGCTAGAGCTTGGCTCCGTGTCAGGCCTCTTATCGAATCAGCATTCTCATAGATGATATTTTATAAAAAGTCCTGGGTTGCTGGAGCTTGGCTCCGCGTCAGGCCTCTAATCGAATATGCATGCTCAAAGATGATATTTTATAAAAAGTCCTGGGATGCTGGAGCTTGGCTCCGCATCAGGACTCTTATCGAATCCGCATTCTCAGAAATGATATTTTAAAAAAAGTCCTGGGACGCTGGAGCTTGGCTCCGCGTCAGGCCTCTAATCGAATATGCATGCTTAGAGATGATATTTTATAAAAAGTCCTGGGACACTGGAGCTTGGCTCCGCGTCAGGTCTCAAACCGAATCCGCATTCTCAGAGATGATATTTTATAATAAGTCATGGGACGCCGGAGCTTGGCTCCGCGTCAGGCCTCTGATCGAATCCGCATTCTCAGAGATGATATTTTATAATAAGTTCTGGGACGCTGGTGCTTGGCTCCGCGTCAGGCCTCTGATCGAATCCAAATTCTTAGAGATGATATTTTATAATAAGCCCTGGGACGCTGGAGCTTGGCTCCGCGTCAGGCCTCTTATCGAATCCGCATTCTCAAAGATGATATTTTATAATAAGTCCAGGGACGCTGGAGCTTGGCTCCGCGTCAGGCTTCTGATCGAATCCGCATTCTCAGAGATGATATTTTATAAAAAGTCCTGGGACGCTGGAGCTTGGCACCGCGTCAGGCCTCTGATCGAATCCGCATTCTTAGAGATGATATTTTATAATAAGTCTTGGGACGCTGGAGCTTGGCTCCGCGTCAGGCCTCTGATCGAATCCGCATTCTTAGAGATGATATTTTATAATAAGTCCTGGGACGCTGGAGCTTGGCTCCGCGTCAGGCTTCTGATCGAATCCGCATTCTCAGAGATGATATTTTATAAAAAGTCCTGGGACGCTGGAGCTTGGCACCGCGTCAGACCTCTGATCGAATCCGCATTCTTAGAGATGATATTTTACAAAAAGTCCTGGGACGCTGGAGCTTGGCTCCGCGTCAGGCCTCTGATCGAATCCGCATTCTTATAGATGATATTTTATGAAAAGTCCTGGGACGCTGGAGCTTGGCTCCGCGTCAGGCATCTGATCGAATCCGCATTCCGAGAGATGATATTTTATAAAAAGTCCTGGGACGCTAGAGCTTGACTCCGCGTCATGCCTCTGATCGAATCCGCATTCTCAGAGATGAAGTTTTATAAAAATTCCTGGGACGCTGGAGCTTGGCTCCGCGTCAGGCCTCTTATCGAATCCGCATTCTCATAGATGATATTTTATAAAAATTCCTGGGACGCTGGAACTTGGCTCCGCGTCAGGCCTCTAATCGAATATGCATGCTCAGAGATGATATTTTATAAAAAGTCCTGGGACGCTGGAGCTTGGCTCCGCGTCAGGCCTCTTATCGAATCCGCATTCTCAGATATGATATTTTATAAAAAGTCCTGGGACACTGGAGCTTGGCTCCCCGTCAGGCCTCTGATCGAATCCAAATTCTCAGAGATGATATTTTATAATAAGTCCTGGGACGCTGGAGCTTGGCTTCCCGTCAGGCCTCTTATCGAATCCGCATTCTCAGAGATGATATTTTATAAAAAGTCCTGGGACGCTGGAGCTTGGCTCCGCGTCAGGCCTCTGATCGAATCCGCCTTCTCATAGATGATATATTATAATAAGTCCTGGGACGCTAGAGCTTGGCTCCACGCCAGGCCTCTGATTGAATCCGCATTCTTAGAAATGATATTTTATAATATGTTCTGGGACGCTTGAGCTTGGCTCCGCGTCAGGCCTCTGATCGAATCCAATTTCTCAGAGATGATATTTTATAATAAGTCTTGGGACGCTGGAGCTGGGCTCCGGGTAAGGCCTCTTATCGAATCCGCATTTTCAGAGATGATATTTTATAATAAGTCATGGGACGCTGGAGCTTGGCTCCGCGTCAGGCCTCTGATCGAATCCGCATTCTCAGAGATGATATTTTATAAAAAGTCCTTGGACGCTAGAGCTTGGCTCCGCGTCAGGCCTCTGATCGAATCCGCATTCTTAGAGATGATATTTTATAAAAAGTCCTGGGACGCTGGAGCTTGGCTCCGCGTCAGGCCTCTGATCGAATCCGCATTCTCAAAGATAATATTTTATAAAAAGTCTTGGGACGCTAGAGCTTGGCTCCGCGTCAGGCCTCTTATCGAATCCGCATTCTCATAGATGATATTTTATAAAAAGTCCTGGGTTGCTGGAGCTTGGCTCCGCGTCAGGCCTCTAATCGAATATGCATGCTCAAAGATGATATTTTATAAAAAGTCCTGGGATGCTGGAGCTTGGCTCCGCGTCAGGCCTCTTACCGAATCCGCATTCTCAGAGATGATATTTTATAATAAGTCCTGGGACGCTGGAGCTTGGCTCCGCGTCAGGCCTCTTATCGAATTCGCATTTTCAGAGATAATATTTTATAATAAGTCCTGGGACGCTGGAGCTTGGCTATGCCTCAGGCCTCTGATTGAATCCGCATTCTCAGAGATGATATTTTATAAAAAGTCATGGGACGCTAGAGCTTGGCTCCGCATCAGGACTCTTATCGAATCCGCATTCTCAGAAATGATATTTTAAAAAAAGTCCTGGGACGCTGGAGCTTGGCTCCGCGTCAGGCCTCTAATCGAATATGCATGCTTAGAGATGATATTTTATAAAAAGTCCTGGGACACTGGAGCTTGGCTCCGCGCCAGGTCTCAAACCGAATCCGCATTCTCAGAGATGATATTTTATAATAAGTCCTGGGACGCCGGAGCTTGGCTCCGCGTCAGGCCTCTGATCGAATCCGCATTCTCAGAGATGATATTTTATAATAAGTTCTGGGACGCTGGAGCTTGGCTCCGCGTCAGGCCTCTGATCGAATCCAAATTCTTAGAGATGATATTTTATAATAAGCCCTGGGACGCTGGAGCTTGGCTCCGCGTCAGGCCTCTTATCGAATCCGCATTCTCAAAGATGATATTTTATAATAAGTCCAGGGACGCTGGAGCTTGGCTCCGCGTCAGGCTTCTGATCGAATCCGCATTCTCAGAGATGATATTTTATAAAAAGTCCTGGGACGCTGGAGCTTGGCACCGCGTCAGGCCTCTGATCGAATCCGCATTCTTAGAGATGATATTTTATAATAAGTCTTGGGACGCTGGAGCTTGGCTCCGCGTCAGGCCTCTGATCGAATCCGCATTCTTAGAGATGATATTTTATAATAAGTCCTGGGACGCTGGAGCTTGGCTCCGCGTCAGGCTTCTGATCGAATCCGCATTCTCAGAGATGATATTTTATAAAAAGTCCTGGGACGCTGGAGCTTGGCACCGCGTCAGACCTCTGATCGAATCCGCATTCTTAGAGATGATATTTTACAAAAAGTCCTGGGACGCTGGAGCTTGGCTCCGCGTCAGGCCTCTGATCGAATCCGCATTCTTATAGATGATATTTTATGAAAAGTCCTGGGACGCTGGAGCTTGGCTCCGCGTCAGGCATCTGATCGAATCCGCATTCCGAGAGATGATATTTTATAAAAAGTCCTGGGACGCTAGAGCTTGACTCCGCGTCATGCCTCTGATCGAATCCGCATTCTCAGAGATGAAGTTTTATAAAAATTCCTGGGACGCTGGAGCTTGGCTCCGCGTCAGGCCTCTTATCGAATCCGCATTCTCATAGATGATATTTTATAAAAATTCCTGGGACGCTGGAACTTGGCTCCGCGTCAGGCCTCTAATCGAATATGCATGCTCAGAGATGATATTTTATAAAAAGTCCTGGGACGCTGGAGCTTGGCTCCGCGTCAGGCCTCTTATCGAATCCGCATTCTCAGATATGATATTTTATAAAAAGTCCTGGGACACTGGAGCTTGGCTCCCCGTCAGGCCTCTGATCGAATCCAAATTCTCAGAGATGATATTTTATAATAAGTCCTGGGACGCTGGAGCTTGGCTTCCCGTCAGGCCTCTTATCGAATCCGCATTCTCAGAGATGATATTTTATAAAAAGTCCTGGGACGCTGGAGCTTGGCTCCGCGTCAGGCCTCTGATCGAATCCGCCTTCTCATAGATGATATATTATAATAAGTCCTGGGATGCTAGAGCTTGGCTCCACGCCAGGCCTCTGATTGAATCCGCATTCTCATAGATGACATTTTATAAAATGTCCTGGGACGCTGGAGCTTGGCTCCGCGTCAGGCCTCTAATCGAATCCGCATTCTCAGAGATGATATTTTATAAAATGTCCTGGGACGCTAGAGCTTGGCTCCGCGTCAGGCCTCTAATCGAATCTGCATTTTCATAGATGATATTTTATAAAAAGTCCTGGGACGCTGGAGATTGGCTCCGCGTCAGACCTCTAATCGAATATGCATGCTTAGAGATGATATTTTATAAAAAGTCCTGGGTCGCTGGAGCTTGGCTCCGCGTCAGGCCTCAAACCGAATCCGCATTCTCATAGATGATATTTTATAATAAGTCCTGGGACGCCGGAGCTTGGCTCCGCGTCAGGCCTCTGATCGAATCCTCATTCTCAGAGTTGATATATTATAATAAGTCCTGGGACGCTGGAGCTTGGCTCTGCGTCAGGCCTCTGATTGAATCCGCATTCTAAGAGATGATATTTTATAAAAAGTCATGGGACGCTAGAGCTTGGCTCCGCGTCAGGCCTCTGATCGAATCCGCATTCTCAGATATGATATTTTATAAAAAGTCCTGGGACACTGGAGCTTGGCTCCGCGTCAGGCCTCTGATCGAATCCGCATTCTTAGAAATGATATTTTATAATATGTTCTAGGACGCTTGAGCTTGGCTCCGCGTCAAGCCTCTGATCGAATCCAAATTCTCAGAGATGATATTTTATAATAAGTCTTGGGACGCTGGAGCTGGGCTCCGGGTAAGGCCTCTTATCGAATCCGCATTCTCAGAGATGATATTTTATAATAAGTCCTGGGACGCTGGAGCTTGGCTCCGCGTCAGGCCTCTGATCGAATCCGCATTCTCAGAGATGATATTTTATAAAAAGTCCTTGGACGCTAGAGCTTGGCTCCTCGTCAGGCCTCTGATCGAATCCGCATTCTTAGAGATGATATTTTATAAAAAGTCCTGGGACGCTGGAGCTTGGCTCCGCGTCAGGCCTCTGATCGAATCCGCATTCTCAAAGATAATATTTTATAAAACGTCTTGGGACGCTAGAGCTTGGCTCCGCGTCAGGCCTCTTATCGAATCCGCATTCTCATAGATGATATTTTATAAAAAGTCCTGGGATGCTGGAGCTTGGCTCCGCGTCAGGCCTCTTACCGAATCCGCATTCTCAGAGATGATATTTTATAATAAGTCCTGGGACGCTGGAGCTTGGCTCCGCGTCAGGCCTCTTATCGAATTCGCATTTTCAGAGATAATATTTTATAATAAGTCCTGGGACGCTGGAGCTTGGCTATGCGTCAGGCCTCTGATTGAATCCGCATTCTCAGAGATGATATTTTATAAAAAGTCATGGGACGCTAGAGCTTGGCTCCGCATCAGGCCTCTTATCGAATCCGCATTCTCAGAAATGATATTTTAAAAAAAGTCCTGGGACGCTGGAGCTTGGCTCCACGTCAGGCCTCTAATCGAATATGCATGCTTAGAGATGATATTTTATAAAAAGTCCTGGGACACTGGAGCTTGGCTCCGCGTCAGGTCTCAAACCGAATCCGCATTCTCAGAGATGATATTTTATAATAAGTCCTGGGACGCCGGAGCTTGGCTCCGCGTCTGGCCTCTGATCGAATCCGCATTCTCAGAGATGATATTTTATAATAAGTTCTGGGACGCTGGAGCTTGGCTCCGCGTCAGGCCTCTGATCGAATCCAAATTCTTAGAGATGATATTTTATAATAAGTCCTGGGACGCTGGAGCTTGGCTCCGCGTCAGGCCTCTTATCGAATCCGCATTCTCAAAGATGATATTTTATAATAAGTCCAGGGACGCTGGAGCTTGGCTCCGCGTCAGGCTTCTGATCGAATCCGCATTCTCAGAGATGATATTTTATAAAAAGTCCTGGGACGCTGGAGCTTGGCACCGCGTCAGGCCTCTGATCGAATCCGCATTCTTAGAGATGATATTTTATAATAAGTCTTGGGACGCTGGAGCTTGGCTCCGCGTCAGGCCTCTGATCGAATCCGCATTCTCAGAGATGATATTTTATAAAAAGTCCTGGGACGCTGGAGCTTGGCACCGCGTCAGACCTCTGATCGAATCCGCATTCTTAGAGATGATATTTTATAATAAGTCCTGGGACGCTGGAGCTTGGCTCCGCGTCAGGCCTCTGATCGAATCCGCGTTCTCAGAGATGATATTTTATAAAAAGTCCTGGGACGTTGGAGCTTGGCTCCGCGTCAGGCCTCTTATCGAATCCGCATTCTCAGATATGATATTTTATAAAAAGTCCTGGGACGATGGAGCTTGGCTTCCCGTCAGGCCTCTGATCGAATCCAAATTCTAAGAGATGATATTTTATAATAAGTCCTGGGACGCTGGAGCTTGGCTTCCCGTCAGGCCTCTTATCGAATCCGCATTCTCAGAGATGATATTTTATAATAAGTCCTGGGACGCTGGAGCTTGGCTCCGCGTCAGGCTTCTGATCGAATCCGCATTCTCAGAGATGATATTTTATAAAAAGTCCTGGGACGCTGGAGCTTGGCTCCGCGTCAGGCCTCTGATCGAATCCGCATTCCGAGAGATGATATTTTATAAAAAGTCCTGGGACGCTAGAGCTTGGCTCCGCGTCATGCCTCTGATCGAATCCGCATTCTCAGAGATGATGTTTTACAAAAATTCCTGGGACGCTGGAGCTTGGCTCCGCATCAGGCCTCTTATCGAATCCGCATTCTCATAGATGATATTTTATAAAAATTCCTGGGACGCTGGAACTTGGCTCCGCGTCAGGCCTCTAATCGAATATGCATTCTCATAGATGATATTTTATAAAAAGTCCTGGGACGCTGGAGCTTGGCTCCGCGTCAGGCCTCTGATTGAATCCGCGTTCTCAGAGATGATATTTTATAAAAAGTCCTGGGACGCTGGAGCTTGGCTCCGCGTCAGGCCTCTTATCGAATCCGCATTCTCAGATATGATATTTTATAAAAAGTCCTGGGACGCTGGAGCTTGGCTCCCCGTCAGGCCTCTGATCGAATCCAGATTCTCAGAGATGATATTTTATAATAAGTCCTGGGACGCTGGAGCTTGGCTTCCCGTCAGGCCTCTTATCGAATCCGCATTATCAGAGATGATATTTTATAATAAGCCCTGGGACGCTGGAGCTTGGCTCCGCGTCAGGCTTCTGATCGAATCCGCATTCTCAGAGATGATATTTTATAAAAAGTCCTGGGACGCTGGAGCTTGGCTCCGCGTCAGGCCTCTGATCGAATCCGCATTCTTATAGTTGATATTTTATAAAAAGTCCTGGGACACTGGAGCTTTGCTCCGCGTCAGGCCTCTGATCGAATCCGCATTCTGAGAGATGATATTTTATAAAAAGTCCTGGGACGCTGGAGCTTGGCTCCGCGTCAGGCCTCTGATCGAATCCGCATTCCGAGAGATGATGTTTTATAAAAAGTCCTGGGAAGCTGGAGCTTGGCTCCGCGTCAGGCCTCTTATCGAATCCGCATTCTCATAGATGATATTTTATAATAAGTCCTGGGACGCTGGAACTTGGCTCCGCATCAGGCCTCTTATCGAATATGCATGCTCAGAGATGATATTTTATAATAAGTCCTGGGACGCTGGAACTTGGCTCCGCGTCAGGCCTCTGATCGAATCCGCATTCTCAGAGATGATATTTTATAAAAAGTCCTGGGACGCTGGAGCTTGGCTCCGCGTCAGGCCTCTGATCGAATCCGCATTCTCAGATATGATATTTTATAAAAAGTCCTGGGACGCTGGAGCTTGGCTCCCCGTCAGGCCTCTGATAGAATCCAAATTCTCAGAGATGATATTTTATAATAAGTCCTGGGACGCTGGAGCTTGGCTTCCCGTCAGGCCTCTTATCGAATCCGCATTCTCAGAGATGATATTTTATAATAAGTCCTGGGACGCTGGAGCTTGGCTCCGCGTCAGGCTTCTGATCGAATCCGCATTCTCAGAGATGATATTTTATAAAAATTCCTGGGACGCTGGAGCTTGGCTCCGCATCAGGCCTCTGATCGAATCCGAATTCTTATAGATGATATATTATAAAAAGTCCTGGGACGCTGGAGCTTGGCTCCGCGTCAGGCCTCTGATCGAATCCACATTCCGAGAGATGATATTTTATAAAAAGTCCTGGGACGCTGGAGCTTGGCTCCGCGTCAGGCCTCTGATCGAATCTGCATTCTCAGAGATGATGTTTTATAAAAAGTCCTGGGACGCTGGAGCTTGTCTCCGCGTCAGGCCTCTTATCGAATCCGCATTCTCAGATATGATATTTTATAAAAAGTCCTGGGACACTGGAGCTTGGCTTCGCGTCAGGCCTCTGATCGAATCCGCATTCTCAGAGATGATATTTTATAAAAAGTCCTGGGACGCTGGAGCTCGGCTCCCCGTCAAGCCTCTGATCGAATCCAAATTCTCAGAGATGATATTTTATAATAAGTCCTGGGACGCTGGAGCTTGGCTTCCCGTCAGGCCTCTTATCGAATCCGCATTCTCAGAGATGATATTTTATAATAAGTCCTGGGACGCTCGATCTTGGCTCCGCGTCAGGCTTCTGATCGAATCCGCATTCTCAGAGATGATATTTTATAAAAAGTCCTGGGACGGTGGAGCTTGGCTCCGCGTCAGGCTTCTGATCGAATCCGCATTCTTATATATGATATTTTATAAAAAGTCCTGGGACGCTAGAGCTTGGCTCCGCGTCAGGCCTCTGATCGAATCCGCATTCTTATAGATGATATTTTATAAAAAGTCCTGGGACGCTGGAGCTTGGCTCCGCGTCAGGCCTCTGATCGAATCCGCATTCTTATAGATGATATTTTATAAAAAGTCCTGGGACGCTGGAGCTTGGCTCCGCGTCAGGCCTCTGATCGAATCCGCATTCTCAGAGATGATGTTTTATAAAAAGTCCTGGGACGCTGGAGCTTGGCTCCGCGTCAGGCCTCTTATCGAATCCGCATTCTCATAGATGATATTTTATAAAAAGTCCTTGGACGCTGGAACTTGGCTCCGCGTCAGGCCTCTAATCGAATATGCATGCTCAGAGATGATATTTTATAAAAAGTCCTAGGACGATGGAGCTTGGCTCCGCGTCAGGCCTCTTATCGAATCCGCATTCTCAGAGATGATATATTATAATAAGTCCTGGGACGCTGGAGCTTTGCTATGCGTCAGGCCTCTGATTGAATCCGCATTCTCAGAGATGATATTTTATAAAAAGTCATGGGACGCTGGAGCTTGGCTCCGCGTCAGGCCTCTTATCGAATCCGCATTCTCAGAGATGATATTTTATAAAAAGTCCTGGGATGCTGGAGCTTGGCTCCGCGTCAGGCCTCTAATCGAATATGCATGCTTAGAGATGATATTTTATAAAAAGTCCTGGGACACTGAAGCTTGGCTCCGCCTCAGGTCTCAAACCGAATCCGCATTCTCAGAGATGATATTTTATAATAAGTCCTGGGACGCCGGAGCTTGGCTCCGCGTCAGGCCTCTGATCGAATCCGCATTCTCAGAGATGATATTTTATAATAAGTTCTGGGACGCTGGAGCTTGGCTCCGCGTCAGGCCTCTGATCGAATCCAAATTCTCAGAGATGATATTTTATAATAAGTCCTGGGACGCTGGATCTTGGCTCCGCGTCAGGCCTCTTATCGAATCCGCATTCTCAAAGATGATATATTATAATAAGTCCTGGGACGCTGGAGCTTGGCTCCGCGTCAGGCTTCTGATCGAATCCGCATTCTCAGAGATGATATTTTATAAAAAGTCCTGGGACGCTGGAGCTTGGCACCGTTTCAGGCCTCTGATCGAATCCGCATTCTTACAGATGATATTTTATAATAAGTCCTGGGACCCTGGAGCTTGGCTCCGCGTCAGGCCTCTGATCGAATCCGCATTCTTAGAGATGATATTTTATAAAAAGTCCTGGGACGCTGGAGCTTGGCTCCGCGTCAGGCCTCTGATCGAATCCGCATTCTGAGAGATGATATTTTATAAAAAGTCCTGGGACGCTGGAGCTTGGCTCCGCGTCAGGCCTCTGATCGAATCCGCATTCTCAGAGATGATATTTTATAATAAGTCCTGGGACGCTGGAGTTTGGCTCCGCGTCAGGCCTCTTATCGAATCCGCATTCTCAGAGATGATATTTTATAAAAAGTCCTGGGACGCTGGAGCTTGGTTCCGCGTCAGGCCTCTAATCGAATATGCATGCTCAGAGATGATATTTTATAAAAAGTCCTGGGACGATGGAGCTTGGCTCCGCGTCAGGCCTCTTATCGAATCCGCATTCTCAGAGATGATATTTTACAATAAGTCCTGGGACGCTAGAGCTTGGCTCCGCGTCAGGCCTCTTATCGAATCCGCATTCTCAGAGATGATATTTTATAATAAGTCCTAGGACGCTGGAGCTTGGCTCCGTGTCAGGCCTCTGATCGAATCAGCATTCTGAGAGATGATATTTTATAACAAGTCCTGGGACGCTGGAGCTTGGCTCCGCGTCAGGCCTCTTATCGAATCCGCATTCTCAGAGATGATATTTTACAATAAGTCCTGGGACGCTAGAACTTGGCTCCGCGTCAGGCCTCTTATCGAATCCGCATTCTCAGAGATGATATTTTATAATAAGTCCTGGGACGCTGGAGCTTGGCTCCGCGTCAGGCCTATGATCGAATCCGCATTCTCAGAGATGATATTTTATAATAAGTCCTAGGACGCTGGAGCTTGGCTCCGTGTCAGGCCTCTGATCGAATCAGCATTCTGAGAGATGATATTTTATAACAAGTCCTGGGACGCTGGAGCTTGGCTCCGCGTCAGGCCTCTGATCGAATCCGCATTCTCAGAGATGATATTTTATAATAAGTCTTGGGACGCTGGAGCTTGGCTCCGCGTCAGGCCTCTTATCGAATCCGCATTCTCAGAGATGATATTTAATAAAAAGTCCTGGGATGCTGGAGCTTGGCTCCGCGTCAGGCCTCTAATCGAATATGCATACTCAGAGATGATATTTTATAAAAAGTCCTGGGATGATGGAGCTTGGCTCCGCGTCAGGCCTCTTATCGAATCCGCATTCTCAGAGATGATATTTTACAATAAGTCCTGGGACGCTAGAACTTGGCTCCGCGTCAGGCCTCTTATCGAATCCGCATTCTCAGAGATGATATTTTATAATAAGTCCTGGGACGCTGGAGCTTGGCTCCGCGTCAGGCCTATGATCGAATCCGCATTCTCAGAGATGATATTTTATAATAAGTCCTGGGACGCTGGAGCTTGGCTCCGCGTCAGGCTTCTGATCGAATCCGCATTCTCAGAGATGATATTTTAAAAAAAGTCCTGGGACGCTGGAGCTTGGCTCCGCGTCAGGCCTCTGGTCGAATCCGCATTCTTATAGATGATATTTTATAAAAAGTCCTGGGACGCTGGAGCTTGGCTCCGCGTCAGGCCTCTGATCGAATTCGCATTCCGAGAGATGATATTTTATAAAAAATCTGGGACGCTGGAGCTTTGCTCCGCGTCAGGCCTCTGATCGAAACCGCATTCTCAGAGATGATGTTTTATAAAAAGTCCTGGGAGGCTGGAGCTTGGCTCCGCGTCAGGCCTCTTATCGAATCCGCATTCTCATAGACGATATTTTATAAAAAGTCCTGGGACGCTGGAACTTGGCTCCGCGTCAGGCCTCTAATCGAATATGCATGCTCAGAGATGATATTTTATAAAAAGTCCTGGGACGATGGAGCTTGGCTTCGTGTCAGGCCTCTTATCGAATCCGCATTCTCAGAGATGATATATTATAATAAGTCCTGGGACGCTGGAGCTTTGCTATGCGTCAGGCCTCTGATTGAATCCGCGATCTCAGAGATGATATTTTATAAAAAGTCATGGGACGCTAGAGCTTGGCTCCGCGTCAGGCCTCTTATCGAATCCGCATTCTCAGAGATGATATTTTATAAAAAGTCCTGGGACGCTGGAGCTTGGCTCCGCGTCAGGCCTCTAATCGAATATGCATGCTTAGAGATGATATTTTATAAAAAGTCCTGGGACACTGGAGCTTGGCTCCACGTCAGGTCTCAAACCGAATCCGCATTCTCAGAGATGATATTTTATAATAAGTCCTGGGACGCCGGAGCTTTGCTTCGCGTCTGGCCTCTGATCGAATCCGCATTCTCAGAGATGATATTTTATAATAAGTTCTGGGACGCTGGAGCTTGGTTCCGCGTCAGGCCTCTGATCGAATCCAAATTCTCAGAGATGATATTTTATAATAAGTCCTAGGACGCTGGAGCTTGGCTCCGCGTCAGGCCTCTTATCGAATCCGCATTCTCAAAGATGATATTTTATAATAAGTCCTGGGACGCTGGAGCTTGGCTCCGCGTCAGGCTTCTGATCGAATCCGCATTCTCAGAGATGATATTTTATAAAAAGTCCTGGGATGCTGGAGCTTGGCACCGCGTCAGGCCTCTGATCGAATCCGCATTCTTAGAGATGATATTTTATAATAAGTCCTGGGACGCTGGAGCTTGGCTCCGCGTCAGGCCTCTGATCGAATCCGCATTCTTAGAGATGATATTTTATAAAAAGTCCTGGGACGCTGGAGCTTGGCTCCGCATCAGGCCTCTGATCGAATCCGCATTCTGAGAGATGATATTTTATAAAAAGTCCTGGGACGCTGGAGCTTGGCTCCGCGTCAGGCCTCTGATCGAATCCGCATTCTCAGAGATGATATTTTATAATAAGTCCTGGGACGCTGGAGCTTGGCTCCGCGTCAGGCCTCTTATCGAATCAGCATTCTTAGAGATGATATTTTATAAAAAGTCCTGGGACGCTGGAGCTTGGCTCCGCGTCAGGCCTCTAATCGAATATGCATGCTCAGAGATGATATTTTATAAAAAGTCCTGGGACGATGGAGCTTGGCTCCGCGTCAGGCCTCTTATCGAATCCGCATTCTCAGAGATGATATTTTATAATATGTCCTGGGACGCTGGTGCTTGGCTCCGCGTCAGGCCTCTGATCGAATCCGCATTCTCAGAGATGATATTTTTTAATAAGTCCTGGGACGCTGGAGCTTGGCTCCGCGTCAGGCCTCTAATCGAATATGCATACTCAGAGATGATATTTTATAAAAAAAGTCCTGGGACGATGGAGCTTGGCTCCGCGTCAGGCCTCTTATCGAATCCGCATTCTCAGAGATGATATTTTACAATAAGTCCTGGGACGCTAGAACTTGGCTCCGCGTCAGGCCTCTTATCGAATCCGCATTCTCAGAGATGATATTTTATAATAAGTCCTGGGACGCTGGAGCTTGGCTCCGCGTCAGGCCTATGATCGAATCCGCATTCTCAAAGATGATATTTTATAATAAGTCCTGGGACGCTGGAGCTTGGCTCCGCGTCAGGCCTCTGATCGAATCCGCATTCTTAGAGATGATATTTTATAAAAAGTCCTGGGACGCTGGAGCTTGGCTCCGCGTCAGGCCTCTGATCGAATCCGCATTCTCAGAGATGATATTTTATAATAAGTCCTGGGACGCTGGAGCTTTGCTATGCGTCAGGCCTCTGATTGAATCCGCGATCTCAGAGATGATATTTTATAAAAAGTCATGGGACGCTAGAGCTTGGCTCCGTGTCAGGCCTCTTATCGAATCCGCATTCTCAGAGATGATATTTTATAAAAAGTCCTGGGACGCTGGAGCTTGGCTCCGCGTCAGGCCTCTAATCGAATATGCATGCTTAGAGATGATATTTTATAAAAAGTCCTGGGACACTGGAGCTTGGCTCCGCGTCAGGTCTCAAACCGAATCCGCATTCTCAGAGATGATATTTTATAATAAGTCCTGGGACGCCGGAGCTTGGCTCCGCGTCTGGCCTCTGATCGAATCCGCATTCTTAGAGATGATATTTTATAATAAGTCCTGGGACGCTGGAGCTTGGCTCCGCGTCAGGCCTCTGATCGAATCCGCATTCTTAGAGATGATATTTTATAAAAAGTCCTGGGACGCTGGAGCTTGGCTCCGCATCAGGCCTCTGATCGAATCCGCATTCTGAGAGATGATATTTTATAAAAAGTCCTGGGACGCTGGAGCTTGGCTCCGCGTCAGGCCTCTGATCGAATCCGCATTCTCAGAGATGATATTTTATAATAAGTCCTGGGACGCTAGAGCTTGGCTCCGCGTCAGGCCTCTTATCGAATCCGCATTCTCAGAGATGATATTTTATAAAAAGTCCTGGGACGCTGGAGCTTGGCTCCGCGTCAGGCCTCTAATCGAATATGCCTGCTCAGAGATGATATTTTATAAAAAGTCCTGGGACGATGGAGCTTGGCTCCGCGTCAGGCCTCTTATCGAATCCGCATTCTCAGAGATGATATTTTATAATAAGTCCTGGGACGCTGGTGCTTGGCTCCGCGTCAGGCCTCTGATCGAATCCGCATTCTCAGAGATGATATTTTTTAATAAGTCCTGGGACGCTGGAGCTTGGCTCCGCGTCAGGCCTCTAATCGAATATGCATACTCAGAGATGATATTTTATAAAAAAAGTCCTGGGACGATGGAGCTTGGCTCCGCGTCAGGCCTCTTATCGAATCCGCATTCTCAGAGATGATATTTTACAATAAGTCCTGGGACGCTAGAACTTGGCTCCGCGTCAGGCCTCTTATCGAATCCGCATTCTCAGAGATGATATTTTATAATAAGTCCTGGGACGCTGGAGCTTGGCTCCGCGTCAGGCCTATGATCGAATCCGCATTCTCAGAGATGATATTTTATAATAAGTCCTGGGACGCTGGAGCTTGGCTCCGCGTCAGGCTTCTGATCGAATCCGCATTCTCAGAGATGATATTTTATAAAAAGTCCTGGGATGCTGGAGCTTGGCACCGCGTCAGGCCTCTGATCGAATCCGCATTCTTAGAGATGATATTTTATAATAAGTCCTGGGACGCTGGAGCTTGGCTCCGCGTCAGGCCTCTGATCGAATCCGCATTCTTAGAGATGATATTTTATAAAAAGTCCTGGGACGCTGGAGCTTGGCTCCGCGTCAGGCCTCTGATCGAATCCGCATTCTCAGAGATGATATTTTATAATAAGTCCTGGGACGCTGGAGCTTTGCTATGCGTCAGGCCTCTGATTGAATCCGCGATCTCAGAGATGATATTTTATAAAAAGTCATGGGACGCTAGAGCTTGGCTCCGCGTCAGGCCTCTTATCGAATCCGCATTCTCAGAGATGATATTTTATAAAAAGTCCTGGGACGCTGGAGCTTGGCTCCGCGTCAGGCCTCTAATCGAATATGCATGCTTAGAGATGATATTTTATAAAAAGTCCTGGGACACTGGAGCTTGGCTCCGCGTCAGGTCTCAAACCGAATCCGCATTCTCAGAGATGATATTTTATAATAAGTCCTGGGACGCCGGAGCTTGGCTCCGCGTCTGGCCTCTGATCGAATCCGCATTCTCAGAGATGATATTTTTTAATAAGTTCTGGGACGCTGGAGCTTGGTTCCGCGTCAGGCTTCTGATCGAATCCGCATTCTCAGAGATGATATTTTATAAAAAGTCCTGGGATGCTGGAGCTTGGCACCGCGTTAGGCCTCTGATCGAATCCGCATTCTTAGAGATGATATTTTATAATAAGTCCTGGGACGCTGGAGCTTGGCTCCGCGTCAGGCCTCTGATCGAATCCGCATTCTGAGAGATGATATTTTATAAAAAGTCCTGGGACGCTGGAGCTTGGCTCCGCGTCAGGCCTCTGATCGAATCCGCATTCTCAGAGATGATATTTTATAATAAGTCCTGGGACGCTGGAGCTTGGCTCCGCGTCAGGCCTCTTATAGAATCCGCATTCTCAGAGATGATATTTTATAAAAAGTCCTGTGACGCTGGAGCTTGGCTCCGCGTCAGGCCTCTAATCGAATATGCATGCTCAGAGATGATATTTTATAAAAAGTCCTGGGACGATGGAGCTTGGCTCCGCGTCAGGCCTCTTATTGAATCCGCATTCTCAGAGATGATATTTTATAATAAGTCCTGGGACGCTGGTGCTTGGCTCCGCGTCAGGCCTATGATCGAATCCGCATTCTCAGAGATGATATTTTATAATAAGTCCTAGGACGCCGGAGCTTGGCTCCGTGTCAGGCCTCTGATCGAATCCGCATTCTCAGAGATGATATTTTATAAAAAGTCCTGGGACGCTGGAGCTTAGCTCCGCGTCAGGCCTCTGATCGAATCCGCATTCTCAGAGATGATATTTTAAAAAAAGTCCTGTGACGCTGGAGCTTGGCTCCGTGTCAAGCCTCTGATCGAATCCGCATTCTCAGGGATGATATTTTATAATAAGTCCTGGGACGCTGGAGTTTGGCTCCGCGTCAGTCCTCTGATCGAATCCGCATTCTCAGAGATGATATTTTATAATAAGTCCTGGGACGCTGGAGCTTGGCTCCACGTCAGGCCTCTTATCGAATCCGCATTCTCAGATATGATATTTTATAAAAAGTCATGGGGCGATGGAGCTTGGCTCCCCGTCAGGCCTCTGATCGAATCCAAATTCTCAGAGATGATATTTTATAATAAGTCCTGGGACGCTGGAGCTTGGCTTCCCGTCAGGCCTCTTATCGAATCCGCATTCTCAGAGATGATATTTTATAATAAGTCCTGGGACGCTGGAGCTTGGCTCCGCGTCAGGCTTCTGATCGAATCCGCATTCTCAGAGATGATATTTTATAAAAAGTCCTGGGACGCTGGAGCTTGGCTCCGCGTCAGGCCTCTGATCGAATCCGCATTCTTATAGATGATATATTATAAAAAGTCCTGGGACGCTGGAGCTTGGCTCCGCGTCAGGCCTCTGATCGAATCCGCATTCCGAGAGATGATATTTTATAAAAAGTCCTGGGACGCTAGAGCTTGGCTGCGCGTCATGCCTTTGATCGAATCCGCATTCTCAGAGATGATGTTTTACAAAAATTCCTGGGACGCTGGAGCTTGGCTCCGCATCAGGCCTCTTATCGAATCCGCATTCTCATAGATGATATTTTATAAAAATTCCTGGGACGCTGGAACTTGGCTCCACGTCAGGCCTCTAATCGAATATGCATTCTCATAGATGATATTTTATAAAAAGTCCTGGGACGCTGGAGCTTGGCTCCGCGTCAGGCCTCTGATCGAATCCGCGTTCTCAGAGATGATATTTTATAAAAAGTCCTGGGACGCTGGAGCTTGGCTCCGCGTCAGGCCTCTTATCGAATCCGCATTCTCAGATATGATATTTTATAAAAAGTCCTGGGACGCTGGAGCTTGGCTCCCCGTCAGGCCTCTGATCGAATCCAGATTCTCAGAGATGATATTTTATAATAAGTCCTGGGACGCTGGAGCTTGGCTTCCCGTCAGGCCTCTTATCGAATCCACATTCTCAGAGATGATATTTTATAATAAGTCCTGGGACGCTGGAGCTTGGCTCCGCGTCAGGCTTCTGATCGAATCCGCATTCTCAGAGATGATATTTTATAAAAAGTCCTGGGACGCTGGAGCTTGGCTCCGCGTCAGGCCTCTGATCGAATCCGCATTCTTATAGATGATATATTATAAAAAGTCCTGGGACGCTGGAGCTTGGCTCCGCGTCAGGCCTCTGATCGAATCCGCATTCCGAGAGATGATATTTTATAAAAAGTCCTGGGACGCTAGAGCTTGGCTGCGCGTCATGCCTTTGATCGAATCCGCATTCTCAGAGATGATGTTTTACAAAAATTCCTGGGACGCTGGAGCTTGGCTCCGCATCAGGCCTCTTATCGAATCCGCATTCTCATAGATGATATTTTATAAAAATTCCTGGGACGCTGGAACTTGGCTCCGCGTCAGGCCTCTAATCGAATATGCATTCTCATAGATGATATTTTATAAAAAGTCCTGGGACGCTGGAGCTTGGCTCCGCGTCAGGCCTCTGATCGAATCCGCGTTCTCAGAGATGATATTTTATAAAAAGTCCTGGGACGCTGGAGCTTGGCTCCGCGTCAGGCCTCTTATCGAATCCGCATTCTCAGATATGATATTTTATAAAAAGTCCTGGGACGCTGGAGCTTGGCTCCCCGTCAGGCCTCTGATCGAATCCAGATTCTCAGAGATGATATTTTATAATAAGTCCTGGGACGCTGGAGCTTGGCTTCCCGTCAGGCCTCTTATCGAATCCACATTCTCAGAGATGATATTTTATAATAAGTCCTGGGACGCTGGAGCTTGGCTCCGCGTCAGGCTTCTGATCGAATCCGCATTCTCAGAGATGATATTTTATAAAAAGTCCTGGGACGCTGGAGCTTGGCTCCGCGTCAGGCCTCTGATCGAATCCGCATTCTTATAGTTGATATTTTATAAAAAGTCCTGGGACACTGGAGCTTGGCTCCGCGTCAGGCCTCTGATCGAATCCGCATTCCGAGAGATGATATTTTATAAAAAGTCCTGGGACGCTGGAGCTTGGCTCCGCGTCAGGCCTCTGATCGAATCCGCATTCCGAGAGATGATGTTTTATAAAAAGTCCTGGGACCCTGGAGCTTGGCTCCGCGTCAGGCCTCTGATCGAATCCGCATTCTTAGAGATGATATTTTATAAAAAGTCCTGGGACGCTGGAGCTTGGCTCCACGTCAGGCCTCTGATCGAATCCGCATTCTGAGAGATGATATTTTATTAAAAGTCCTGGGACGCTGGAGCTTGGCTCCGCGTCAGGCCTCTGATCGAATCCGCATTCTCAGAGATGATATTTTATAATAAGTCCTGGGACGCTGGAGTTTGGCTCAGCGTCATGCCTCTTATCGAATCCGCATTCTCAGAGATGATATTTTATAAAAAGTCCTGGGACGCTGGAGCTTGGCTCCGTGTCAGGCCTCTAATCGAATATGCATGCTCAGAGATGATATTTTATAAAAAGTCCTGGGACGATGGAGCTTGGCTCCGCGTCAGGCCTCTTATCGAATCCGCATTCTCAGAGATGATATTTTATAAAAAGTCCTGGGACGCTGGAGCTTGGCTCCGCGTCAGGCCTATGATCGAATCCGCATTCTCAGAGATGATATTTTATAATAAGTCCTGGGACGCTGGAGCTTGGCTCCGCGTCAGGCTTCTGATCGAATCCGCATTCTTATAGATGATATTTTATAAAAAGTCCTGGGACGCTGGAGCTTGGCTCCGCGTCAGGCCTGTGATCGAATTCGCATTCCGAGAGATGATATTTTATAAAAAGTCCGGGGACGTTGGAGATTTGCTCCGCGTCAGGCCTCTGATCGAATCCGCATTCTTATAGATGATATTTTATAAAAAGTCCTGGGACGCTGGAGCTTGGCTCCGCGTCAGGCCTCTGATCGAATTCGCATTCCGAGAGATGATATTTTATAAAAAGTCCGGGGACGTTGGAGCTTTGCTCCGCGTCAGGCCTCTGATCGAAACCGCATTCTCAGAGATGATGTTTTGTAAAAAGTCCTGGGAGGCTGGAGCTTGGCTCCGCGTCAGGCCTCTTATCGAATCCGCATTCTCATAGATGATATTTTATAAAAAGTCCTGGTACGCTGGAACTTGGCTCCGCGTCAGGCCTCTAATCGAATATGCATGCTCAGAGATGATATTTTATAAAAAGTCCTGGGACGATGGAGCTTGGCTTCGTGTCAGGCCTCTTATCGAATCCGCATTCTCAGAGATGATATATTATAATAAGTCCTGGGACGCTGGAGCTTTGCTATGCGTCAGGCCTCTGATTGAATCCGCGATCTCAGAGATGATATTTTATAAAAAGTCATGGGACGCTAGAGCTTGGCTCCGCGTCAGGCCTCTTATCGAATCCGCATTCTAAGAGATGATATTTTATAAAAAGTTCTGGGACGCTGGAGCTTGGCTCCGCGTCAGGTCTCAAACCGAATCCGCATTCTCAGAGATGATATTTTATAATAAGTCCTGGGACGCCGGAGCTTGGCTCCGCGTCTGGCCTCTGATCGAATCCGCATTCTCAGAGATGATATTTTATAATAAGTTCTGGGACGCTGGAGCTTGGTTCCGCGTCAGGCCTCTGATCGAATCCAAATTCTCAGAGATGATATTTTATAATAAGTCCTGGGACGCTGGAGCTTGGCTCCGCGTCAGGCCTCTTATCGAATCCGCATTCATAAAGATGATATTTTATAATAAGTCCTGGGACGCTGGAGCTTGGCTCCGCGTCAGGCTTCTGATCGAATCCGCAATCTCAGAGATGATATTTTATAAAAAGTCCTGGGACGCTGGAGCTTGGCACCGCGTCAGGCCTCTGATCGAATCCGCATTCTTAGAGATGATATTTTATAATAAGTCCTGGGACGCTGGAGCTTGGCTCCGCGTCAGGCCTCTGATCGAATCCGCATTCTTAGAGATGATATTTTATAAAAAGTCCTGGGACGCTGGAGCTTGGCTCCGCGTCAGGCCTCTGATCGAATCCGCATTCCGAGAGATGATGTTTTATAAAAAGTCCTTGGAAGCTGGAGCTTGGCTCCGCGTCAGGCCTCTTATCGAATCCGCATTCTTATAGATGATATTTTATAATAAGTCCTGGGACGCTGGAACTTGGCTCCGCATCAGGCCTCTTATCGAATATGCATGCTCAGAGATGATATTTTATAATAAGTCCTGGGACGCTGGAACTTGGCTCCGCGTCAGGCCTCTGATCGAATCCGCATTCTCAGATATGATATTTTATAACAAGTCCTGGGACGCTGGAGCTTGGCTCCCCATCAGGCCTCTGATCGAATCCAAATTCTCAGAGATGATATTTTATAATAAGTCCTGGGACGCTGGAGCTTGGCTTCCCGTCAGGCCTCTGATCGAATCCGCATTCTGAGAGATGATATTTTATAAAAAGTCCTGGGACGCTGGAGCTTGGCTCCGCGTCAGGCCTCTGATCGAATCCGCATTCTCAGAGATGATATTTTATAATAAGTCCTGGGACGCTGGAGCTTGGCTCCGCGTCAGGCCTCTTATCGAATCCGCATTCTCAGAGATGATATTTTATAAAAAGTCCTGGAACGCTGGAGCTTGGCTCCGCGTCAGGCATCTAATCGAATATGCATGCTCAGAGATGATATTTTATAAAAAGTCCTGGGACGATGGAGCTTGGCTCCGCGTCAGGCCTCTTATCGAATCCGCATTCTCAGAGATGATATTTTACAATAAGTCCTGGGACGCTAGAACTTGGCTCCGCGTCAGGCCTCTTATCGAATCCGCATTCTCAGAGATGAAATTTTATAATAAGTCCTGGGTCGCTGGAGCTTGGCTCCGCGTCAGGCCTATGATCGAATCCGCATTCTCAGAGATGATATTTTATAATAAGTCCTGGGACGCTGGAGCTTGGCTCCGCGTCAGGCTTCTGATCGAATCCGCATTCTCAGAGATGATATTTTATAAAAAGTCCTGGGACGCTGGAGCTTGGCTCCGCGTCAGGCCTCTGATCGAATCCGCATTCTTATAGATGATATTTTATAAAAAGTCCTGGGACGCTGGAGCTTGGCTCCGCGTCAGGCCTCTGATCGAATTCGCATTCCGAGAGACGATATTTTATAAAAAGTCCTGGGACGCTGGAGCATGGCTCCGCGTCAGGCCTCTGATCGAATCCGCATTCTCAGAGATGATGTTTTATAAAAAGTCCTGGGAGGCTGGAGCTTGGCTCCGCGTCAGGCCTCTTATCGAATCCGCATTCTCATAGATGATATTTTATAAAAAGTCCTGGGACGCTGGAACTTGGCTCCGCGTCAGGCCTCTAATCGAATATGCGTGCTCAGAGATGATATTTTATAAAAAGTCCTGGGACGATGGAGCTTGGCTTCGCGTCAGGCCTCTTATCGAATCCGCATTCTCAGAGATGATATATTATAATAAGTCCTTGGACGCTGGAGCTTTGCTATGCGTCAGGCCTCTGATTGAATCCGCGATCTCAGAGATGATATTTTATAAAAAGTCATGGGACACTAGAGCTTGGCTCCGCGTCAGGCCTCTTATCGAATCCGCATTCTCAGAGATGATATTTTATAAAAAGTCCTGGGACGCTGGAGCTTGGCTCCGCGTCAGGCCTCTAATCGAATATGCATGCTTAGAGATGATATTTTATAAAAAGTCCTGGGACACTAGAGCTTGGCTCCGCGTAAGGTCTCAAACCGAATCCGCATTCTCAGAGATGATATTTTATAATAAGCCCTGGGACGCCGGAGCTTGGCTCCGCGTCTGGCCTCTGATCGAATCCGCATTCTCAGAGAAGATATTTTATAATAAGTCCTGGGACGCTGGAGCTTGGCTCCGCGTCAGGCCTCTTATCGAATCCGCATTCTCAAAGATGATATTTTATAATAAGTCCTGGGACGCTGGAGCTTGGCTCTGCGTCAGGCTTCTGATCGAATCCGCATTCTCAGAGATGATATTTTATAAAAAGTCCTGGGACGCTGGAGCTTGGCTCCGCGTCAGGCCTTTAATCGAATCCGCGTTCTTAGAGATGATATTTCATAAAAAGTCCTGGGACGCTGGAGCTTGGCTCCGCGTCAGGCCTCTTATCGAATCCGCATTCTCAGAGATGATATTTTATAATAAGCCCTGGGACGCCGGAGCTTGGCTCCGCGTCTGGCCTCTGATCGAATCCGCATTCTCAGAGAAGATATTTTATAATAAGTCCTGGGACGCTGGAGCTTGGCTCCGCGTCAGGCCTCTTATCGAATCCGCATTCTCAAAGATGATATTTTATAATAAGTCCTGGGACGCTGGAGCTTGGCTCTGCGTCAGGCTTCTGATCGAATCCGCATTCTCAGAGATGATATTTTATAAAAAGTCCTGGGACGCTGGAGCTTGGCACCGCATCAGGCCTCTGATCGAATCCGCATTCTTAGAGATGATATTTTATAATAAGTCCTGGGACGCTGGAGCTTGGCTCCGCGTCAGGCCTTTAATCGAATCCGCGTTCTCAGAGATGATATTTTATAAAAAGTCCTGGGACGCTGGAGCTTGGCTCCGCGTCAGGCCTCTTATCGAATCCGCATTCTCAGAGATGATATTTTATAATAAGCCCTGGGACGCCGGAGCTTGGCTCCGCGTCTGGCCTCTGATCGAATCCGCATTCTCAGAGAAGATATTTTATAATAAGTCCTGGGACGCTGGAGCTTGGCTCCGCGTCAGGCCTCTTATCGAATCCGCATTCTCAAAGATGATATTTTATAATAAGTCCTGGGACGCTGGAGCTTGGCTCTGCGTCAGGCTTCTGATCGAATCCGCATTCTCAGAGATGATATTTTATAAAAAGTCCTGGGACGCTGGAGCTTGGCACCGCGTCAGGCCTCTGATCGAATCCGCATTCTTAGAGATGATATTTTATAATAAGTCCTGGGACGCTGGAACTTGGCTCCGCGTTAGGCCTCTGATCGAATCCGCATTCTTAGAGATGATATTTTATAAAAAGTCCTGGGACGCTGGAGCTTGGCTCCGCGTCAGGCCTCTAATCGAATCCGCATTCTGAGAGATGATATTTTATAAAAAGTCCTGGGACGCTGGAGCTTGGCTCCGCGTCAGGCCTCTGATCGAATCCGCATTCTCGGAGATGATATTTTATAATAAGTCCTGGGACGCTGGAGCTTGGCTCCGCGTCAGGCCTCTTATCGAATCCGCATTCTCAGAGATGACATTTTATAAAAAGTCCTGGGACGCTGGAGCTTGGCTCCGCGTCAGGCCTCTAATCGAATATGCATGCTCAGAGATGATATTTTATAAAAAGTCCTGGGACGATGGAGCTTGGCTCCGCGTCAGGCCTCTTATCGAATCCGCATTCTCAGAGATGATATTTTACAATAAGTCCTGGGACGCTAGAGCTTGGCTCCGCGTCAGGCCTCTTATCGAATCCGTATTCTCAGAGATGATATTTTATAATAAGTCCTGGGACACTGGAGCTTGGCTCCGCGTCAGGCCTATGATCGAATCCGCATTCTCAGAGATGATATTTTATAATAAGTCCTATGACGCTGGAGCTTGGCTCCGTGTCAGGCCTCTGATCGAATCCGCATTCTCAGAGATGATATTTTATAAAATGTCCTGGGACGCTGGAGCTTGGCTCCGCGTCAGGCCTCTTATCGAATCCGCATTCTCAGAGATGACATTTTATAAAAAGTCCTGGGACGCTGGAGCTTGGCTCCGCGTCAGGCCTCTAATCGAATATGCATGCTCAGAGATGATATTTTATAAAAAGTCCTGGGACGATGGAGCTTGGCTCCGCGTCAGGCCTCTTATCGAATCCGCATTCTCAGAGATGATATTTTACAATAAGTCCTGGGACGCTAGAGCTTGGCTCCGCGTCAGGCCTCTTATCGAATCCGTATTCTCAGAGATGATATTTTATAATAAGTCCTGGGACGCTGGAGCTTGGCTCCGCGTCAGGCCTATGATCGAATCCGCATTCTCAGAGATGATATTTTATAATAAGTCCTATGACGCTGGAGCTTGGCTCCGTGTCAGGCCTCTGATCGAATCCGCATTCTCGGAGATGATATTTTATAATAAGTCCTGGGACGCTGGAGCTTGGCTCCGCGTCAGGCCTCTTATCGAATCCGCATTCTCAGAGATGACATTTTATAAAAAGTCCTGGGACGCTGGAGCTTGGCTCCGCGTCAGGCCTCTAATCGAATATGCATGCTCAGAGATGATATTTTATAAAAAGTCCTGGGACGATGGAGCTTGGCTCCGCGTCAGGCCTCTTATCGAATCCGCATTCTCAGAGATGATATTTTACAATAAGTCCTGGGACGCTAGAGCTTGGCTCCGCGTCAGGCCTCTTATCGAATCCGTATTCTCAGAGATGATATTTTATAATAAGTCCTGGGACGCTGGAGCTTGGCTCCGCGTCAGGCCTATGATCGAATCCGCATTCTCAGAGATGATATTTTATAATAAGTCCTATGACGCTGGAGCTTGGCTCCGTGTCAGGCCTCTGATCGAATCCGCATTCTCAGAGATGATATTTTATAAAATGTCCTGGGACGCTGGAGCTTAGCTCCGCGTCAGGCCTCTGATCGAATCCGCATTCTCAGAGATGATATTTTAAAAAAAGTCCTGTGACGCTGGAGCTTGGCTCCGTGTCAAGCCTCTGATCGAATCCGCATTCTCAGGGATGATATTTTATAATAAGTCCTGGGACGCTGGAGCTTGGCTCCGCGTCAGTCCTCTGATCGAATCCGCATTCTCAGAAATGATATTTTATAATAAGTCCTGGGACGCTGGAGCTTGGCTCCGCGTAAGGCCTCTAATGGAATCCGCATTCTCAAAGATGATATTTTATATATAGTCCTGGGACGCTGGAGCTTGGCTCCGCGTCAGGCCTCTTATCGAATCCGCATTCTCAAAGGTGATATTTTATAATAAGTCCCGGGACGCTGGAGCTTGGGTCCGCGTCAGGCCTCTAATCGAATCCGCATTCTCACATATGATATTTTATAATAAGTTCTGGGACGCTGGAGCTTGGCTCCGCGTCAGGCCTCAGATCGAATCCGCATTTTCAGAGATGATATTTTAAAAAAAGTCATGTGATGCTGGAGCTTGGCTCCGTGCCAAGCCTCTGATCGAATCCGCATTCTCAGGGATGATATTTAATAATAAGTCCTGGGACGCAGGAGCTTAGCTCCGCGTCAGTCCTCTGATCGAAACCGCATTCTCAGAGATGATATTTTATAATAAGTCCTGGGACGCTAGAGCTTGGCACCGCGTCAGGCCTCTGATCGAATCCGCATTCTTAGAGATGATATTTTATAATAAGTCCTGGGACGCTGGAGCTTGGCTTCGCGTCAGGCCTCTGATCGAATCCGCATTCTTAGAGATGATATTTTATAAAAAGTCCTGGGACGCTGGAGCTTGGCTCCGCGTCAGGCCTCTGATCGAATCCGCATTCTGAGAGATGATATTTTATAAAAAGTCCTGGGACGCTGGAGCTTGGCTCCGCGTCAGGCCTTTGATCGAATCCGCATTCTTAGAGATGATATTTTATAATAAGTCCTAGGACGCTGGAGCTTGGCTCCGCGTCAGGCCTCTTATCGAATCCGCATTCTCAGAGATGATATTTTATAAAAAGTCCTGGGACGCTGGAGCTTGGCTCCGCGTCAGGCCTCTAATCGAATATGCATGCTCAGAGATGATATTTTATAAAAAGTCCTGGGACAATGGAGCTAGGCTCCGCGTCAGGCCTCTTATCGAATCCGCATTCTCAGAGATGATATTTTATAAAAAGTCCTGGGACGCTAGAGCTTGGCTCCGCGTCAGGCCTCTTATCGAATCCGCATTCTCAGAGATGATATTTTATAATAAGTCCTAGGACGCTGGAGCTTGGCTCCGTGTCAGGCCTCTGATCGAATCCGCATTCTCAGAGATGATATTTTATAAAAAGTCCTGGGACGCTGGAGCTTGGCTCTGTGTCAAGCATCTGATCGAATCCGCATTCTCAGGGATGATATTTTATAATAAGACCTGGGACACTGGAGCTTGGCTCCGCGTCAGTCCTCTGATCGAATCCGCCATCTCAGAGATGATATTTTATAATAAGTCCTGGGACGCTGGAGCTTGGCTCCGCGTAAGGCCTCTAATGGAATCCGCATTCTCAAAGGTGATATTTTATATATAGTCCTGGGACGCTGGAGCTTGGCTCCGCGTCAGGCCTCTGATCGAATCCGCATTCTCAAAGGTGATATTTTATAATAAGTCCTGGGACGCTGGAGCTTGGGTCCGCGTCAGGCCTCTAATCGAATCCGCATTCTCACATATGATATTTTATAATAAGTCCTGGGACGCTGGAGCTTGGCTCCGCGTCAGGCCTCTGATCGAATCCGCATTTTCTGAGATGATATTTTAAAAAAAGTCATGTGATGCTGGAGCTTGGCTCCGTGCCAAGCCTCTGATCGAATCAGCATTCTCTGGGATGATATTTTATAATAAGCCCTGGGACGCAGGAGCTTGGCTCCGCGTCAGTCCTCTGATCGAATCCGCATTCTCAGAGATGATATTTTATAGTAAGTCATGGGACGCCGGAGCTTGGCTCCGCGTCAGTCCTCTGATCGAATCCGCATTCTCAGAGATGATATTTTATAATAAGTCCTGGGACGCTGGAGCTTGGCTCCGCGTCAGGCCTCTAATCGAATCCGCATTTTCAGAGATGATATTTTAAAAAAAGTCATGTGATGCTGGAGCTTGGCTCCGTGCCAAGCTTCTGATCGAATCCGCATTCTCAGGGATAATATTTTATAATAGGTCCTGGGACGCAGGAGCTTGGCTCCGCGTCAGTCCTCTGATCGAATCCGCATTCTCAGAGATGATATTTTATAATAAGTCCTGGGACGCTGGAGCTTGGCACCGCGTCAGGCCTCTGATCGAATCCGCATTCTTAGAGATGATATTTTATAATAAGTCCTGGGACGCTGGAGCTTGGCTCCGCGTCAGGCCTCTGATCGAATCCGCATTCTTAGAGATGATATTTTATAAAAAGTCCTGGGACGCTGGAGCTTGGCTCCGCGCAAGGCCTCTGATCGAATCCGCATTCTGAGAGATGATATTTTATAAAAAGTCCTGGGACGCTGGAGCTTGGCTCCGCGTCAGGCCTCTGATCAAATCCGCATTCTCAGA
The DNA here is from genome assembly GCA_037127255.1 of Persicaria tinctoria. Lineage (NCBI taxonomy): Eukaryota > Viridiplantae > Streptophyta > Magnoliopsida > Caryophyllales > Polygonaceae > Persicaria > Persicaria tinctoria. The sequence continues at coordinate 56,960,734 of JBANSL010000016.1, read as the reverse complement.
GGTGATATTTTATAAAATGTCCTGGGACGCTGGAGCTTGGGTCCGCGTCAGGCCTATAATCGAATATGCATGCTCAGAGATGATATTTTATATAAAGTCCTGGGACGATGGAGCATGGCTCCGCGTCAGGCTTCTTATCGAATCCGCATTCTCAGAGATGATATTTTATAATAAGTCCTGGGACGCTAGAGCTTGGCTCCGAGTCAGGCCTCTTATCGAATCCGCATTCTCAGAGATGATATTTTATAATAAGTCCTGGGACGCTGGAGCTTGGCTCCGCGTCAAGCCTATGATCGAATCCGCATTCTCAGAGATGATATTTTATAATAAGTCCTAGGACGCTGGAGCTTGGCTCCGTGTCAGGCCTCTGATCGAATCCGCATTCTCAGAGATGATATTTTATAAAAAGTCCTGGGACGCTGGAGCTTGGCTCCTCGTCAGGCCTCTGATCGAATCCGCATTCTCAGAGATGATATTTTAAAAAAAGTCCTGTGACGCTGGAGCTTGGCTCCGTGTCAAGCCTATGATCAAATCCGCATTCTCGGGGATGATATTTTATAATAAGTCCTAGGACGCTGGAGCTTGGCTCCGCGTCAGTCCTCTGATCGAATCCGCATTCTCAGAGATGATATTTTATAATAAGTCCTGGGTCGCTGGAGCTTGGCTCCGCGTAAGGCCTCTAATGGAATCCGCATTCTCAAAGATGATAGTTTATATATAGTCCTGGGACGCTGGAGCTTGGCTCCGCGTCAGGCCTCTGATCGAATCCGCATTCTCAAAGGTGATATTTTAGAATAAGTCCTGGAAGCTGGAGCTTGGGTCCGCGTCAGGCCTCTAATCGAATCCGCATTCTCACATATGATATTTTATAATAAGTCCTGGGACGCTGGAGCTTGGCTCCGCGTCAGGCCTCTTATCGAATCCGCATTCTCAGAGATGATATTTTATAAAATGTCCTGGGACGCTGGAGCTTGGCTCCGCATCAGGCCTCTAATCGAATATGCATGCTCAGAGATGATATTTTATAAAAAGTCCTGGGACGATGGAGCTTGGCTCCGCGTCAGGCCTTTTATCGAATCCGCATTCTCAGAGATGATATTTTATAATAAGTCCTGGCACGCTAGAGCTTGGCACCGAGTCAGGCCTCTTATCGAATCCGCATTCTCAGAGATGATATTTTATAAAAAGTCCTGGGACGCTGGAGCTTGGCTCCGCGTCAGGCCTATGATCGAATCCGTATTCTCAGAGATGATATTTTATAATAAGTCCTAGGACGCTGGAGCTTGGCTCCGTGTCAGGCCTCTGATCGAATCCGTATTCTCAGAGATGATATTTTATAAAAAGTCCTGGGACGCTGGAGCTTGGCTCCGCATCAGGCCTCTGATCGAATCCGCATTCTCAGAGATGATATTTTAAAAAAAGTCCTGTGACGCTGGAGCTTGGCTCCGTGTCAAGCCTCTGATCGAATCCGCATTCTCAGGGATGATATTTTATAATAAGTCCTGGGAAGCTGGAGCTTGGCTCCGCGTCAGTCCTCTGATCGAATCCGCATTCTCAGAGATGATATTTTATAATAAGTCCTGGGACGCTGGAGCTTGGCACCGCGTCAGGCCTCTGATCGAATCCGCATTCTTAGAGATGATATTTTATAATAAGTCCTGGGACGCTGGAGCTTGGCTCCGCGTCAGGCCTCTAATCGAATCCGCATTCTTAGAGATGATATTTTATAAAAAGTCCTGGGACGCTGGAGCTTGGCTCCGCGTAAGGCCTCTGATCGAATCCGCATTCTGAGAGATGATATTTTATAAAAAGTCCTGGGACGTTGGAGCTTGGCTCCGCGTCAGGCCTCTGATCGAATCCGCATTCTCAGTGGTGATATTTTATAAAATGTCCTGGGACGCTGGAGCTTGGCTCCGCGTCAGGCCTACAATCGAATATGCATGCTCAGAGATGATATTTTATATAAAGTCCTGGGACGATGGAGCATGGCTCCGCGTCAGGCCTCTTATCGAATCCGCATTCTCAGAGATGATATTTTATAATAAGGCCTGGGACGCTAGAGCTTGGCTCCGAGTCAGGCCTCTTATCGAATCCGCATTCTCAGAGATGATATTTTATAATAAGTCCTGGGACGCTGGAGCTTGGCTCCGCGTCAAGCCTATGATCGAATCCGCATTCTCAGAGATGATATTTTATAATAAGTCCTAGGACGCTGGAGCTTGGCTCCGTGTCAGGCCTCTGATCGAATCCGCATTCTCAGAGATGATATTTTATAAAAAGTCCTAGGACGCTGGAGCTTGGCTCCTCGTCAGGCCTCTGATCGAATCCGCATTCTCAGAGATGATATTTTAAAAAAAGTCCTGTGACGCTGGAGCTTGGCTCCGTGTCAAGCCTATGATCGAATCCGCATTCTCAGGGATGATATTTTATAATAAGTCCTGGGACGCTGGAGCTTGGCTCCGCGTCAGTCCTCTGATCGAATCCGCATTCTCAGAGATGATATTTTATAATAAGTCCTGGGTCGCTGGAGCTTGGCTCCGCGTAAGGCCTCTAATGGAATCCGCATTCTCAAAGATGATAGTTTATATATAGTCATGGGACGCTGGAGCTTGGCTCCGCGTCAGGCCTCTGATCGAATCCGCATTCTCAAAGGTGATATTTTAGAATAAGTCCTGGGACGCTGGAGCTTGGGTCCGCGTCAGGCCTCTAATCGAATCCGCATTCTCACATATGATATTTTATAATAAGTCCTGGGACGCTGGAGCTTGGCTCCGCGTCAGGCCTCTTATCGAATCCGCATTCTCAGAGATGATATTTTATAAAATGTCCTGGGACGCTGGAGCTTGGCTCCGCATCAGGCCTCTAATCGAATATGCATGCTCAGAGATGATATTTTATAAAAAGTCCTGGGACGATGGAGCTTGGCTCCGCGTCAGGCCTTTTATCGAATCCGCATTCTCAGAGATGATATTTTATAATAAGTCCTGGGACGCTAGAGCTTGGCACCGAGTCAGGCCTCTTATCGAATCCGCATTCTCAGAGATGATATTTTATAATAAGTCCTGGGACGCTGGAGCTTGGCTCCGCGTCAGGCCTATGATCGAATCCGTATTCTCAGAGATGATATTTTATAATAAGTCCTAGGACGCTGGAGCTTGGCTCCGTGTCAGGCCTCTGATCGAATCCGCATTCTCAGAGATGATATTTTATAAAAAGTCCTGGGACGCTGGAGCTTGGCTCCGCGTCAGGCCTCTGATCGAATCCGCATTCTCAGAGATGATATTTTAAAAAAAGTCCTGTGACGCTGGAGCTTGGCTCCGTGTCAAGCCTCTGATCGAATCCGCATTCTCAGGGATGATATTTTATAATAAGTCCTGGGAAGCTGGAGCTTGGCTCCGCGTCAGTCCTCTGATCGAATCCGCATTCTCAGAGATGATATTTTATAATAAGTCCTGGGACGCTGGAGCTTGGCTCCGCGTAAGGCCTCTAATGGAATCCGCATTCTCAAAGGTGATATTTTATATATAGTCCTGGGACGCTGGAGCTTGGCTCCGCGTCAGGCCTCTGATCGAATCCGCATTCTCAAAGGTGATATTTTATAATAAGTCCTGGGACGCTGGAGCTTGGGTCCGCGTCGGGCCTCTAATCGAATCCGCATTCTCACATATGATATTTTATAATAAGTCCTGGGATGCTAGAGCTTGGCTCCGCGTCAGGCCTCTGATCGAATCCGCATTTTCAGAGATGATATTTTAAAAAAAGTCATGTGATGCTGGAGCTTGGCTCCATGCCAAGCCTCTGATCGAATCAGCATTCTCAGGGATGATATTTTATAATAAGTCCTGGGATGCAGGAGCTTGGCTCTGCGTCAGTCCTCTGATCGAATCCGCATTCTCAGAGATGATATTTTATAATAAGTCATGGGACGCTGGAGCTTGGCTCCGCGTCAGTCCTCTGATCGAATCCGCATTCTCAGAGATGATATTTTATAATAAGTCCTGGGACGCCGGAGCTTGGCTCCGCGTCAGGCCTCTAATCGAATCCGCATTCTCAAAGATGATATTTTATAATAAGTCCTGGGACGCTAGAGCTTGGGTCCGCGTCAGGGCTCTAATCGAATCCGCATTTTCACATATGATATTTTATAATAAGTCCTGGGACGCTGGAGCTTGGCTCCGCGTTAGGCCTCTGATCGAATCCGCATTTTCAGAGATGATATTTTAAAAAAAGTCATGCGATGCTGGAGCTTGGCTCCATGCCAAGCCTCTGATCGAATCAGCATTCTCAGGGATGATATTTTATAATAAGTCCTGGGACGCAGGAGCTTGGCTCCGCGTCAGTCCTCTGATCGAATCCGCATTATCAGAGATGATATTTTATAATAAGTCATGGGACGCTGGAGCTTGGCTCCGCGTCAGTCCTCTGATCGAATCCGCATTCTCAGAGATGATATTTTATAATAAGTCCTGGGACGCTGGAGCTTGGCTCCGCGTCAGGCCTCTAATCGAATCCGCATTCTCAAAGATGATATTTTATATATAGTCCTGGGACGCTGGAGCTTGGCTCCGCGTCAGGCCTCTGATCGAATCCGCATTCTCAGAGATGATATTTTATAATAAGCCCTGGGACGCTAGAGCTTGGGTCCCCGTCAGGCCTCTAATCGAATCCGCATTCTCAAAGATGATATTTTATAATAAGTCCTGGGACGCTGGAGCTTGGCTCCGCGTCAGGCCTCTGATCGAATCCGTATTCTCAAAGATGATATTTTATAATAAGTCCTGGGACGCTTGAGCTTGGCTCCGCGTCAGGCCTCTGATCGAATCCGCATTCTTAGAGATGAAATTTTATAATAAGTCCTGGGGCGTTGGAGCTTGGCTCCGCGTCAGGCCTCTGATCGAATCCGCATTCTCAAAGATGATATTTTATAATAAGTCCTGGGACGCTTGAGCTTGGCTCCGCGTCATATCTCAAATCATATCTAAACACTTTAAGATCCAAACTCCACGACGGATCTCTGTTGAAGGCAATCTAGAAAAAAGAGACATGGTTTTCATCAACCCTCTTGGGACTCCCAAAGTTTTCTAATTTTCGAAGGAAATTGTGGCTATAAATCCACCATTAAAATAAAAACAACCAAGGATAAAAACATGACACCACGTTCAAAAGGGTAGACAATTTAGGACAAAAGAAAACAAGCATCCATCTGCTCACGTCCGCGGAGCCCGAGCCGGGAAAAGACGAGTTCTGCCCTGACTTAAGCGAAATCCATTCGAAGGAGGACCTTCTGACTCCGGATAAGCCCACTCCGCATCTACCTCATCCCCCACAGCATCTAAGATCTGGACATCAAAGCGACTTCCTCCTTTATGGATAAAGGTTAAAGAGGAACCAATATGGACGCTGTGTGACTCGGCAAAATTATTCCAGCCTCCGCTTAAAAATGGAACCCTATAGTCTCCGCGTATAACCTCCACTGGGAAGTCCCGAAGAATCCTAGTTGATAAAAGAACGCTCCTGGGAAGATCTAGCCCAAGTCTATCTTCAAAACATAGTGGCAAAGACTAACAAGAAACAGATTTTAAGGGATGTTAAAAGATAAACTAACCCAATAAAGGAAAAATTCAGCAATAAAGGAACTAACCAAGCGGAGAAGTTGCTCAGGAAAACTAATCCTCTCAAAAAAAGACCAAGGTGAACCAACAGAGGAGGGCATAATGAAAGCATACAACAAGTCTAGTAGTCCTTTCCCCCATACTCTCTTTTATAGAGCACGTAAACAATACTGGACATGTGTCAAAAACAGAAATATGGGGCAAATAAATTCGAAAGGTCAAATCATTGAGACAAAAAACCACAGGCACCATGCATGAGATAAACAGTAAGCACTATTACTGAACTTCTCAGAAATCTCGTGAGAAGAATATCATAACAAATAGACTTCGAAAGACTAAAACAATCACACCATTAGCATACATAACTGACAAATCTCCAGAAACAATTATCAAAGGTTTGACAAACAACAAAGTTACGACTAAAATAACAAAGAGGCTTAAAGCCTTATTCCATTGTGAAAGTACAGTTTAATATCCATGCGAAGCTGCGACGCGGAGGGTAGGATCATCATGATTTCCCCCGCGTGGATCCACCACCCGAACCTCGAAACGAGCCTCACCCATGTGAGTGAAAATCATGGAGACCCCCCATTCAAAACCATGCGATTCCACGAAATCTTTCCATCCACGGCCAAGGTAGAGAAGACCTCCGTTACGCCGCTGTATACAAACAAGGAAATTGCGCAGCAGATGAGAAGAAAGTAAAACCTGGCTAGGAACAACATCCGCGTACTCCTCCTCAAACGTAAGTGGAAGCAACTAAAAAATAGAAGGAAAATATAAGCCAAAAGGAAGTTCTCTAAAATAAGTGAAAATTTAGTATAATTAGCTCACCAATTGCAAGAACTGTTCGGGGTAATCGATTGCTTGGAAAAAAGCCCATCGGGGTTCTGGCCCAAAAACCCCGTCCGCCCTAAATGACAGGGGAGGGATTATAATGGATCCCCGCATCTCGATGAAATTAGAGAAAAACAGTAAAGATCCCCTTGCTTGTATTGTCGATCACGTGGGAACAGTTGAACAGGAAAAAGGAGAATTGCATGCATGACATGCAATGGGTGACACAACCACCAAGGCCACGCGTCTCCCTTTCTCTAAAAATAAAGTTAACCAGAGAAGAGTCTTTTCCCAAAATCAGTAAAAGTAAATTACAAAGAGGGAAATTTAAATTACTTTTTGATAAAAAGCGATAAAACCAACGGCAGGAAAGCCTCACGCAGCAAGTATAAAACACGCTTGGGTATCCATAAGTGATGAACAATCATAAAACAACATGGATCCAAACCCACAGCCTAGGGCTTTTTATAGAGTCATTATGAGGGAGGAATAACTTCAAACCCTTCGACTCCCCCTCATGTATGTTCTAATCGACGAAGATGCTCACACTCAAGCTAGGCTCTGGTCCCGCTCCAACCAGGAACACGAAGTGAAGGTGGATAAGGAGGAAGATGGTTTATTCTGGCTGACAAAAGGGTGACACGCCTTTACACAAGCAAATCGAGTCAATGTACGGTCGGCTTTGATTTTCACCTACATGGGCGATTCCATCTTTGAAGTCGACGTTGTCAGCCCAGACAGCGAAGAAAATGGAGAGGTAGGCCATCCTTAAATTCCTACTCGGTTCTTCGCGTCAATGATGTAACAAGTTTAGAGGGATCCAACCCCTAAGAAAGGTTTCTGCATGCTGTTCCGTATTATTAATAATAAAGGATCCCTCCTTCTATTTTATTTCTAAAAACACAAGGGTACGATAAAGAGAATCATGAATTCCCTTTTTTCTTTATTTTACAAAAGCTTACATCAAAAGATCGGTTTACAAACTCCTAAAACATGACGCAGAGATAACTTAATTAGAACTGCATGATAAAGAAATCGAGTCTAGGGTAGCCCCGTGATCATCCTCGATTTCACGACGCGGACAGACGTGGAAGGAAACGTTACCCTTATGAAAAAACATCATAGCACTTCCTATTCCCAGGTGGTGAAGCATAAGGAACTCATCCCAACCATTATCGATCTGAAAAAGACCATTCTCACTCCAAGATACGGCCACTGGAAAATCACGAACGAGATACGTTGAAGGAAAAGCCCACCGAGGCGGAAGAGGCCCATATTCAGCCTCAAACTGGGGAGGCATGACCTACATATCAATAAAATCAAGACCTAATATAGGAAGCCCAAACTAGAACCCTTCGAAGTACCTGCAACCATTCCCTTCCGAAAATAGCTAAAGCACCTAACCTTCAAAATACTAGAACCCTTCGAAGTCTGGAGGCAAGCTTTAGCCACGGAGGATAAGAAGGAGATACCAACCTCAGTTTTTATCCACTCGGAAGATAAGTAATTCAAACCTTCAGGACCCAGAAGCCATTGGAGGGCCACATCTTGATCTGAACGCGCCTTGATTGTATCAAGTTCTTGTTTAGTGATGTACAGTTCCTCGCGAAGGATGGAGAAATCCTCTTCCATTTTATCACTAATGGTCTGTCTAGTTTGGAGGAGCTCCCGCGAAGCCCCTTCAGCAGCTTCCAACTCTTTGACGCGAGTGATGGCAGAGTTCGAAGAAATTTTTAAATCACCATATTTCTTATGTAAAACGGCCATAGCTTCTTTCCGAGCTTGCACCTCCTCATGAAGGTCAGTTGACCTTTTCTTGAACTTCTCCACTGAGGTCGGATCTCCCACTGTATTCCCCAATATTCGAAGCTGATGGTTCAGTTTTTTAATTTCTTCTTCTTTCTTTCTAAGATCCTCCTCGCCACATACCATACGCCTTTCAACATCCGGTTGAATCACCCTCAACTATAAGAAGCAAGGTAAAAGTAAGAAAGATTGAAAATAAACCGCGCCAAAAAGTGAGAAAAGGATGTTAACTTATCCATTGAATAATACGATCCAGGTTAGTTGAAAGAGTAACGGGATCTAATCGATTGATATATCCTTGCTCTGGGAGACAACGCTTCTTAGCTGGAAAAGCAAGACCTTGTAAGTCAATCAGGTCGAAGCCTAAGATAGGGAATTCACGAAGAGTCGCTACACCCTCCAAAAAGAGCCCCCTTTTGTCTGTAGCCGATGGCCCAACAGCAATGGCAACCTTCCTCCTTTTTGATTTAGAAGTCTCAGGCGCGGACGGACAAACACGTTTCTCTCGAGATACATGAACCAGTGAAGAAGATTCAACTAAAGCCCCGGTCTCGTCCGCGGCACTCACGTCAACATTCGATGCCACTTCTAGGGCCTGGGGAGGAACAGGAGGATCATTGGCTACCAAACTAGATTTCTTCTTCTTCCCAGATTTGGCCTTATGCCGCTTCAAAAGTGCATCCAAATCCATTTTGTCTAAACACAAAAATACATTCCCCGATAAGTTATCCATTGAAGAAAGACAAAACATAAAGACACAAATCTATATACTGAAAGAAACAAATACACAAAGAAGCCACCTAGTCGCGGATGAGGCATACTCAAGCCAGCCATCTCAAGACGAAACGCAGATAACATTTTATCCCACGGAAATCTAGGAATATGAGAAAACGATAGCTTGAATTGAGAAAGATTGGAAATTTTTGGTTTCATCACAGAGCAAAAAGGCCCTTGAACCGTTCGATAGTTAAAACCTTGCCCAGATCTATCACAGACCAAAAACCACTTGTACTTCCAATTCGGCTTACTAGACAACCTTTCCATGTACCTACAACTTGAGTTGCACTGGTAAAATCTTGAATCTTGAGTCCCCTTTTTTAAGGAAAAAATATTGAACATTAACTTCAAAGAAGGAGCAACACCAATCTCCTTGCACCTCATAATAAAACTGGTAAAAAACATCCAACCATTAGGGACGATCTGAGCAGGACTCAAATTATATTCCTCCAAAAACTTCGAGAAAAAAGGATGTAAAGGAAGTCGGAAGCCTTGAGATAAGCTAGCTGCATACACGACCAAACAATCTTCGTAAGCGTCCAAACAACCACCCCCTTCCTCAGGAAGACAGAATTCTACACCCGCTGGCCAAGGGAAGACTTGCGAAAGAGCGTCAAGATCTTCTAAGTTCAAAAGAGTAGTACAACCCCTCAACTTACTCACAGGAGACCTCCACGGATGAATCCTATCAGGCACAACTGGTGGACGACTGGTTGGAGGTGGAAAAGGTTTAAAATCTCCCAAGAAAAGACAAGTATCTAAATCCCCTAAGTTATACACTGGGGTGTCCAAATCGCTCAAGTTCTCCTTAGAACGGATTACCTTCGGACTTTCTGCTAAACCAATTGAAGGAAGCTCATAAGGAATCTAAACCTCCTCCGACTCTTGATCCACAGACTGAGAAATAGACAAAGCCCCCGCGTCCATTGAAGAACTAGCACCCGATTCATCCACAGCCCTTGGATTTTCATCTTCCGCGCATCCCTTTGACGAAGAAGAAACTGTGTAAGGTGAAGAATAGTAATCAGGGTCAGAACGCTTCCGGCGCCTTCTCACCTTAATAGGACTACCAGTAGGACCAACTCGATCCGGAGTAGACGCGGATGTGGAAGAAGATTACTCCGACGAAGAATCATCAGAGTTGGAAGAAGAACTCCCAGAAGAGGAAGAAAGTGCCTCTGGGGACGGACGCACCTGAGAGGATGAAGCGACACCACTCCTCCATCCTTCACCCCTCTCAAAATCTTCTAACAAATCGCGCTCCTCGCTGAGACTAGCCATTTCCAAAGAAACTAGAAGAAAATCGCGTGAAATTTCACTAATACAAAGCAAAATCTCATCCAAAAAACACATTCAGGGACAAACTTGCACCCAAGCTTACGATCTAAATGTCAAAAGTTTAAAAAACTGAACAAGGAAAAATCAAGAACAGTTTAGAACAAAGAGAAATACCTTGAAAAGTTGAAGGAAACTGCCGAAAAATTCAAGCAAACAACCGAAAACCTAGGAAACCGCCGCCGGAAAACCTCGAGATGGATAAGGATAAAATCTCCGAAAAAGCAAAAGAAGACAGTTGTGGGGTAAAAAAGAAACGGGACGGGGTAAATTATAGGAAATTACTGATGTTTGAACTTCCGAGCCTAAATGGGCCTGATGGACCCAAATTGGGCCAAAGATCTATGAAGAAAAAGCCCACCACCACTAAATCAGAATTATACTAGTAACGAAACTACAAATGTTTTCTTGAAGAAACTTTATCGATCCGCGTCAATCCCAGGTTGGGATCAACTCGGCCCGAGGAGCTGTGACTAAACCAATATTAAAAAACATCTGTAAAGATATAAAAATAGCAGAATAAGGAACACCAATCAGTTAAAGAAAAAGGAAATAACATTATTCGCGGATAATTATCCAAGAGCTGACTCATGAACAATCATCCGCGGATAGAAGAGAATAGGCACGTGGCGGCCATGCCCACCCCCCACAAGTAGAACACGTGTCGAAAGGTGAACACCACATGGCACAACTTACCAGACCACCCCAGACCTATAAAAGTGAGAAATCTCACCAAAGAAAGGGGACTTTTCGGGGAAAAAAGGGGAGAAAAAGGCGGATCCAGGCCTAGTGAACTCAAGAAGAAAGAAAAGCAAGAAGAAGAATCCGTACGCGTGGAAAAGAACCTATTTCATAGTAAAATCAGCACAGTTCACTAGACCAACTCCGCGGATACAGACTCTGTTTGTCCTTAGTATAAATTTATATTAAGGAAAAAGACTGTTGTTATTAATTCTCAAGATATTCAACAGCGACAGGTAAGCGAACCGATTTTCCGAATTGTCTAGAGAAAACTCGATAAGGGAATCACCTTTCAGAATAGCGCTAAGGTTACTTCCCGCGGCACAGGTTGGGCCGCGTCGATTATGTCGATGCGGGTCAGGTAAGCCCGTTGGGAAGATTGATCACTTCACCAGGTAGATTCCCGGGCCCCACTAAAAATGGTGGCCTTGAGAGATCGGGGCTTTTTCAGATAAGGCCCTAGATTGCTTGTATAGTTAATTTCCAATTCACTATGAATCACATTTCTCTAGCTTGATGTTATATTTGGGGTCATTTGGAATTGTGATTTGGTTCTGTTTACTTTTTGTCTTGATAATGACGAGAATTCTCGGAGTACCTTATTTATTTGGTCGCAAGCAGTTTTGGTGGCTGATGCAAAGATAACTATATCATCTACGAAGGACAGAAAGGGAATTATGTAACCATTACGTGTTATTAAGACTTCTAACAAGATGAGGAAGAGATATGGTGATAGAGGGTCTCCCTGTCTAAGTCCTTGTTCAGGTGTAAATAGATCAGTGGGCTCGTTGTTTACTAGTGCCGAATAGGTGACTTTGGTTATACATTATTTTATCCATCCAGTGAAAAGAGGAGAGAAGCCAAATCGATCCATTACATATAGTAGGAAATCCCAGTCAATTAGGTCAAACACTTTTTCGATATCAAGTTTCAATGCCATCCAACCAGAATTTCCTTTTTTCTTTGAGAATGAATGGAAAATCTCATTTGCTATTAGTATATTGTCTTATATCGATCTTCCCTCAGTAAAAGTACTCTGCAATGGGTTGATGATCTTAGGTAAAATCCTCTTTAGTCTTGTCGCCATTACTTTGGAGATTATCTATATATCATTGAACATAAACTTATTGGTCTGTAATGAGATGCCATATTTGAGTTGTCTCGTTTTGGTATGAGTGTTATGAAGGTATGGTTTATTTATTTTAAAATCCGGTCCCCACGGAAAAAACCTTTGACCGCCTAGATGACAGTCGGAACCACAATATGCCAGTATTTTTTAAAGAAACTAGGAGGGAACCGATCAGGGCCAGAGGATTTGTCATTAGCTAGGCTAAAAGTGGCATTTTTTATTTCACTGTTCAATATTTGCTTAGTAAGCCACTCATTATCCTCATTAGTGATTTCTTTTGTGATGTAACTAAGATGGTTGCTCGAAGTTGTTTGTCTGCAAGTGTTTTGGTATCTTTTTGTGAAATCATGTTTTATTGCTTCTCTGATTTCTGCGTTTATTGTAGCCGAAATTCTAGCTGAAGTTTGGAGAGATTTGATAATGTTTTTGTTTCTCCTCTATGTTGCTATTATGTGGAAATACTTAGTGTTTGCATCTCTGGATTTTATAAGGTTTCTTTTAGCTCTTTGTCCCCAGTATGTGTTTTGATAATTTAGTAAAGAAGCGTGTTTTTTGGTTAGCCTTTTGATCTTCTCGTCAGTTTTTGGGTCATAAGTATTGAAGAGTTGCATTTGAAGATCTTGTAGTTCCTTTTCTACCACTTCTAGTTGGCGAAATATATTGCCATATATGAATTTACTTCATATTTTACTCTTTCTTTTGACCTCTCCTAGTTTCTTTGTTATTTTATACATATGTGATCCCAGTACATGGACACGCCATGCGTTTTTAACCAGAATTTCAAAATCCGGTCTAGTAGTCCAAGCTAATTCAAATTTAAATGGTTATAATTTTGGTTTTTGTTTATCCATTAGGTCAAAAGTAATTTGGGTGTGGTCTGATCTGATAAAAGCATGAGTTTTTGTATATAGATCAAGGAACTATTGCAAAAGGTTATGACTTATCAAGGTTCTATCGAGCTTTTCCATAATGTTATTAGCTCCTTGAGAGTGCTTCCTCCAAGTATATTTATTTCCATTTTTCGGGGTGTCTATAAGATTATGTTAAGTGATGAATTCGAAAAGTCTATGGAATCGATGCGCATATGGAGTAATTCCACCCTTTTTATTCGTTGATTCTAGTATTTTATTGAGGTCTCCCATAAGGATAATTGGGTCCTTAATGCTCTGAACCTTTTGGGATAGAGAAGCCCAAAAGCTAACCTTATCACGCTCATGAGGAGGATCATAAACAAAGAGGATCGTGATGGTGAGTGATGAAGTGTGGTTAGTGTATTTTGCTTGAATGGTTCTGTAATCAGAGTTGATAATGTCAAAAGATTCATTGTTGAATTGTGAAGTTTTCCAAAGAAGGAAAATACCACCAGAGAGCCCAACTGACGGACAAAAGTGGATGTTGCCAAAGCCTGGTTTTTTCCAGCAATTATCCAGAGGGGGTTCTTGTAATTTGGTCTCCGCAAAGGCTAAAATTTTAATATGTTCTGATCTGCGAGTTGATTCAATATGGGTCCAAATGTGTTTCCTGCTAAGTCCTCGGACATTCCAGAAGTTGAATTTCATTTATCAGAATCTATAATTTTGGGTAAAGCTCGTTTAAGGCGCCTAATGGGCGAGAAACGAACTAGTAATACTTAGGTTGGTTTGGTTTTGGTTTGTTGCATTCATTTTGTTTGTTATGGATTATATTTCTTAGTTTCCTTATTTTAAGGGATCTCAATATGTTATTAATTGTTGTTGTACTCTTAGACGGGTTGTCCCCTGAGTGAAGGTCATATTTATGAGCCAAAAAACAAGTCAGTGGGCATTTCCTGGTAGCATATGGATACACGCAGAGATTGCAGTAATCTAAAGAGGTAACATTGTGAGCTTGTATGCCCAGAAGGTAATGAAGTTTGTGTCTAAATATTACATTGAAAGGTTTGGAGTATTCTACAGTTTTTAATTGTTCCAATACATTTGTGAGAGTCCTAATAGTGCATCGAGAAATGAGTGTGAGACTTGAAAACAAAGTCCAAAGGAAACAAAACAAGTTATTATCATAACTGTTATAGTGGATTAAAATTAAATTTTGTTCATGGATGCAATATAGCATGAAGCAGGAACATGTGTGAACCTCTTTGTTATTTTGCTTGATGTTTAAAGCAATGTGTCTGGTATGCTTTACAACTCTGCTACTTGTGTTATGGTTTGGGTTACATTTGTTGTGTCTCCAAAGACTATCCTGTAGGAGGAGATAATAGTACAAGAGCCCAAAAGAGTAGATATCTCGAGCCAGAACAATATTAGTTAGAAATATTGTTAATGCAAGTGAGTTCATAGCAAAGTATTGAAGCAGAATGTGCATTGTGAGCTTCATGTATTTATCCTGGGCACAATGAATTTTAAAAGAATTGCAGCAGCTAAAGTCTAACTTAATTATCAAACATAGTTGGGGGTCTCAAAACAGTGGATATTATGTCCAATTGCTTCATCAAGTAGATATTTTTGGTTATTTACCTTTTTTTGTGACAGCCATTGGAGCTCTATTTCTCCCTTATGTTCCTGCGTGTGGTAGATAGAAAGTAAAAACTCGACAGAGCAGGTCACTCGAGAGAAGTTAGTATGTGATATATTAGGTAAAGAAAGCAGAAGTCTATAAATCCTCATGTTATAATGTCTGTTATGGGTGAGAGTAATGCTACTACTAAAATTATGATTGCTTTTGCCTATGTTAAGAGTATACTGACGTAATGGGGTACCAAGTAATATGCTTATGTGTTGAAAGTAGAGTACAAAGTAATAGTAGTGCAATGTAACTTTTATGGAGTAATTAGTATAAGAGAAAGAATTATGATCAAGATAGAACCAAGTAAGCTGTTCATTTTTCATGTAGTGTCTCCATGGACTATCCTGCAAGAGGGCAAGAGCCCAATAGAGGAGATCTCTCGAGCCAGAACAAGTTTTAATACAAGTGAGTTCATATCAAAGTATTAATACAGAGTGTGCATAATGAAACTCATGTAGTTGTCCTGGGCACAATGTATTTTAGAAGAAATGTAGCTGCTAGAGCCTAATTTGATTGTCAAATGTAGTTGAGAGGTCTCAAGACAGTGGATACTATGTTCAATTGTTCCAGTGAGTAGATATATTTGGTTATTTACCTTTATTTGTGATAGCCATTGGAGCTCTTGTTCTACCTTATGTTTCTGCATATGGGTATAGAATAGGAACTCTATTCTATACCGTGGGAGCTGATCAAAGAATAGGTTGAGATCAAGTTTACCTTTTCCTTTATCACTCTTGAGTGACATAGGAGCATGTGGTGGTTTATGGGTGTCACCTGGAGGTTTCCCATTGGTTTGGTTATTTTTGGGTGTTGGTGGAGCCCCATTAGGACTCCCCTTCACTTTAGTAGGTTGGGTGCTTGCCATGAAAGCAAGAATGAAATTCTTGTTACTACAACAACTAGAGATAGCATAATTTTGGTAAAGAGTAGAAGAAAAGAGTATGCATTTAATTTGTTCATGAGAGTTATTTTATAGTAGCATTTAGTGCTCAAATATATGTGGGTGTCCCAAAATCCAGAAAGCATCTGGACTTTAGGATTGATTGAAAGAGTAGAAGCATCATACGTGTCACAACAAAGAAGAACGCCGTGCCAAAACTGGGCAAGCCAGAAGCCATGAAGAGAGCGCAATCCTTTGAGGCCAAGAACCAGACGAGGACTTAAGTTGGAAAGAGACTCGTCCATTCGACCAAAATGGCCAAGGAAGAGAGAGATAGAGTGAAGCCCCTTGATTGGAGTAATGATTTAACCCTATGCAACTCCATTGAATCGATTTGAACGAACGGTGAGACCCAAACCCTAGAAAGTGGATTTCGCTCATTTTCCACTGGAGTTCCAAAATTTCTTCCAAATCCAAAACCAAAAATGTTTGAGGCTGATTGGACAATACCAAGATAGATTATGGGAAGTGATTTGAGTAGGATTTGCAATGGAATTTCTATTCTTTTCAGATTTGGTTTTTTATTTCGCTTTGGATGGTAAAAGGTTGTGGGTAAAGAGGGGTGTGTGTCCCCGTGCGTACTCTGGGAGAGTTTTGGGTTTTCGGGGTTGGGGTTCTATTTGATAGATATTGGGTTTGGGCATAAAAGAGTTTATTTGTAAAAAAAAATTGGACTTTATTTGGTTATTGTTAGAGGTATTTTGGTAATTTCAAACCAAATAAACTAAAAACAAAAAAAAATCACAAATATCTTTTTTTAAAACACATACTTTAATTAAAAAAAAAAGCTCTATTAAACAGGTCTCATACAATGATTATTATTTTAACCCATAATTTTAATAGTTTTCAAACTACTCCAAGCTTCCCCATACACACCCATATTCTTTCTTCCTCATATTTTTTTTAATAAAATGATTATTATTTTAACCCATTAATCTATTAATCATTACAAAGATCAAAATAACTACAATGACATTTTTTTAACAAAATTTACACTTTAAAATAACATATTTTGCTAAATAGAGAATACTGTTATGTAATTGTAGATCTTGTCTCCAAATTCTAGTCTTGTACATATTTGACTGTTTTACTTTCTCTCTGGGTTGCTTTACAGACGGAGAATATTTCACCAAACACATGGTGGAAATGTAGAATTCCCCGTTTATGGAAGTCAATGATGACATATATATCACCCACAATCACGACCACAAACCAAAGTCAGCATCCCTTTGAGATCAGCATGTCCTTGCCATACCCTGCCATCCACGTTGTCATTGGAAGCCGGAGTCTACATGTCCATCACCAACATCGACATCAAATATCGACATATCCCCTAATAAGACGTGTTACTAGAAATTAAATTTATGAAATACCCCAAAGTATTTTTGGGTATTTATTTTCTAATTTAAATAAATCAATTTTCTTTGTATTATATTATATGAAGAGAAGTTTGATTTATTTTCAACTTGTGAAAATTCTTATAAAGTATATAATATAAAAAGTTTTTGAATAATGTAAACATAACATAGTGTTTTGCTCCTAAACCAGTTCGATGAACCAAACCAAAGAAAAAAAAAATACTCAACATGACATAGTTACCCTTCTCCTTCCTCCATCCGCTGTTTAGGTTGCACAAATTAAAATTATCCCTAATTCAAGCCCATTCATATAACCAATTTTGAGATTCAGGATCGAAATGAAACTGGACTAAAATTATTGCTAATTCAAAATTTTATCAATCTGGACAAATCGGAGCAGTTTTGAACAAATTAAAATTGTGACTTTTGTGAACTCGTAGATTTTTACTATTGCATGATTTATCCTCACCCTTTCATACTAAATTGGTTACGTGTGTAATATGTTTATTTCTTTAGTGTGTCCATCCTATTTATTTAATTATTTGGCATCCATATTACCTCTAAATAATATCGATTATTTGTGTGTTGTGTGATCATCTAGGATGACCTTAATCAGAGATAAAAAAAAATGTGAGGATTGTATGTGGCGACTAAAACTCAATTGAATTAAGGTCAATCAAATTGAACCTTATCAATCAAAGTAACACATAATAACCAAAGTAGAATGTGAAGTGTAGGTGGAGGCAAAAGGATTTGGTGAAATGTAGGTTAGGGCAAGTTATTCCTTAGTTTAAAAGTTTTGCGAAACTCACACATTTTTATTTTAAAATGTTACACTGTTGAACATGGTTTTAGGTTGTTACCTGCTATGGAGAGTAGGATCGGTATCACGTGATAATAAGAAGTGTCTTGTGTAAAACATTTAACTTATATTAAAAGTGGTAAAAGTGTAAAAGTGCATGGAAGGTTTTAAACATTTAACGTGAGGAAAGTGTGTGATGTATATTTGGTCGATGAAGTAAAAACATTTTTTCATAGTAATCATAATTAATTCAAAGTTATATCATATTCCATCCTTATTTGAGATATATGATTCCTTAGAGTGTTTGTTGCTTGATAATGCATGATTTGTATAGGCATGTTTAGTCATTTTTAAGTCATATAGGGTGCATTTAGATATTTCTTTTAGCATAAAGTAAATTCATTGTCTTTAAAGTTATAAAATTCAGAATCTACGCGTTTTACACCTATTTATGCAGATTCTCGAAAGTCAATTATTTAGAAGAGAGGAGGAAAGCTACATTATGGAGCCTTAGAAGCTTAGAGAAGAGTCGAAGATAAAAGAAGAAGTGGACAAGAGAAGACGAGAAAAAAGAAGAAATAAGAAGAATGCAGAGGAGGTGCCCGCAGCCAAGGGACCGGACCCACCAACTTACAACGCCCGCTAAAGACCTAGTGGCACCAGCAGAATCGGCGCCCGCCGATCGCAGTTTCAAGAAGATCTCCTCTCGATCGAATCTGGCCCATTGGGATTTACTTCTACCTTAATATTGTGGATTCATAGGGTTTCCTATGCCTATAAATACAGCTCTTCTTTGCTATAATTCACAACATCTCACTCACCACTCACACACTAATTTTCTCTCTTTTTCTTTTTTCCTTCGTTTTTGGTAAGCCACGCTCAGCTAAACATTTTTATATAGTTTTGCTTATATTTTATCCATTGGTTAAGGACATGTGAGAGTTTTTTTGAATATTAATTTATAGTTATATTTGGTTTATGTACATTTGGTTATTCAATTCTCTTGTTCTTTACATGTTTATGTTGTTTATTCGTCTTAACTAGCTACTAAGATAGGTAAGGAAAGTGCTGATTGATTATAGATAAATCCGCTGTTATGGGCCTTAATCCGATATAGTAGCAAACGTATCTTGATGAATAGGTTGAAATTCATGCATATGAAAGAGTAATGACATATAGTTTAATGGTATTCTTAGTGGATGCAATAGCTGGGTTGACAACCAGGTGACATGATGAATATGCAGGAATTACATGAACTATATGCTTATGTGATTAGGGACATATTGCTTCTCGAACCCCATGCAAGAGGTTAAGTAGTTGATAGTGATCGAATTAGGAAGCTATACAATATTGTGCACAAACCGACACTAAAATAGACAATCATAACCAAACAACCCAATGATCATGAAATTACCAATGTTGCGAATATAAGTAGAACTATATTCTCATCTTATTGTTATCTCTCATTTCAATCATTACTCTTATTGCTGCCTTTCTCTTGATTACTATTATTGCTTTATTACGAACTACTTGCCTACTTACTACGTTTAGCCAAAGTCGCACGCACTATTTGTGGGATCGACCTTTATTTGCTATTGATACTCATTATTAGTTAAAGATATAGATAATTACTATTTGGGGTGTCAAAACACACGACATGCTAACGTATACCATTGCTCTTTTTTTTTTCTTATTTAAATCCTTTGGGGTTATCTGTGACACATAAGTCATTTTTATAAAGTGTCGATCCACATAAACTCCTCTAAAAATAATCTTCTTTGGTTTTAATTCATACAATTTAATGGTTAGTATATTTAAATTCTAAAGTAGTCTTTTCTTTCGAGCCAACATTTGCAAGTTCTCGAAAACTCACCGTTCTATGGTTTATAGGCGACAGGTTTAGTTGGAGTATCAAAAGAGAAGATGAAGAGAAGTTGGGAAAACGTTGAAGTTACTTTAACGTTCTATTCTTGCAAACTCACCGTTCTATTGTTTATATGATGTTAATTTTTTTTTAATGTGAGGCATACGCTATGGAAATTTCATGTGTTGAGGGAATGCTAAGAAGCCACATTTAAGAAGTCAAAGAATCTAGACGTGGCAACAAGGTTTCAAAGTGCATGTTATGGCCTCTTTGAATCTAGAGCATTTGATGCATTCAATGCTCAATGAAGGGGTATGCGCGCTAAATGGGACCACATCGAAGGATTGGTGCCATATTTAAAGGCGACATGGTTGCAAGATTATACAAAAACATTTTTCAGGAGTGGACGGACACCATACTCCATTTTGGTACAAGAACTACTAATAGTGATGAAGGAGACATATTTTCCACTACAATTTTCCATTTAGAATGCAATTTCACATATGCTTTCTGAAATTTGTCATAGAGCTAAGTTTGCACATTCAGTGTTGAAGAACATGTTGCACTCCTCGATCGGTGACTTCACACACATATTGAAGGCAATCGATGTAGTGATGGATCAAAGATCAAATGAGTGAAGTGAAGATTACAATAGGTCGAGCGTACAACACATGGCCTACAAACCCTCATGGTTTATGGATATTCGATCGAGTAATGAATATTATATTGAAAGAATACTTCAGCCTACTGTTCGAAATATACACAAAAATGAAACATGTCCTCCATCAGAATAGTGTGGAGATCAATATCGTTACTAGAGACACGTGTATGGCCTGCCCTACACAAATGAAGTGCAAACACATCTAGATGCACAAACATCGAAATGGCCATTGCATATTCACGTATTTAGGAAGCAGTTAGATTGGGATCACCCATACATTGAGTGCAGATGACAATGTTTAGCTAACATGGGTGGATTTGAACATGGCATGGATTATCACGTTGTTATAGAGCGTAAATATGAATGACAACACTTTTTAGAGGATATTATTAGCATTTAGCAATGGGGGACGACCTGTTAAAATGCCCTTGGTTGTAGCAAATCCCAATGCTCATGGCCAGAGTGGGAGACAAATGACTAGACACCCTTGTCAAACCAACCCCTTGTCATGGGAAATGGAGCAAGCTCGAGTATAGCATAAGTAGATAAGGAGAGGAACCGTGACATAAGTCAAGGTTGCGGAAGCGGATGAGTTCGTTCAACATCAAATGATGATATGGAAGGTGAAGGTTGTGAAGAGGACACTGGTTTTAATGCAAACTAGCTCGAGTAAGCAAAAGATGGCAACAAGTTCAGGAATGCAGAAAAGGGACATGGTATTAGACATGTTTGGGAAGAGAATAGCGGTCGACCTGTAGGACCGAGTGTGATTCTGAGGGAAGACATCACGCACGTCGTTTTACTTAGGGAAACAAAACTATAGATGAATTCATTATAGGATTCATCCAAGATGTTATGAACTTCGCGGGTGATGGTCATTACGACTATAGATCATTCGCTTATCTGTTAAGCTTGGGGTAAAAAGCTTGGCCATAATTTCAACGACAATTGCTATCGGGGCTACATTTGCATGCATATTGCTATCATTATTATCCAAGATCAGATGAACTTATCATGAGGGTGAACTAATACGAAGAGGGTTATGATGCGACTTGTTGGATGGAGATTCCGATCATGGGTGAAGTTTATGCGATGGTCACCAATATCCACTAGTTATACTATCACAAAGAATGTTGATGTTGTGTCTCACCCTATTAGGCACTTGTGGTCCGTTATTGACTCATACCAAGAGCTAGATGAGATCGCTTTAGTCGGTCACAACAACCATTTTGTATAGTTATATTCACTAGCTCTTTATATTTTTCTTCAGAACTGTACAAATTTCCTTTGCATATTTGGTTATTGTCGGGATAACCATTGCTAACAATATATATGACCTAGACGATGTACAACCACCCAAGCATCGATGGCTGGGATGAACAATTTGCATCCAGAATTGCACGATAAAGAGCATACCGACGTTAGGATGGTGGACGTCTTCTCTCTTAGTAGGATTCAAGTTTTACCTTTGTTCGGTTTATTGTATCTGCTATGTGGACTGTTGTATTGGATCTTCCACTATCTACTTTCTTTGATGTATGGATTTTTTCTATATATAACTTCAAAGCATGCAGAATATTCAAGGGATCTATTATGTTACACACTCATTGTGGAGCAAACTGACCCGAATCTACCCACCCATAAAGATTCATATATACCACCGCATGTAGATTAGGTGGACTTGCAAATTCTTATTCACCAACATTTTAACACACCACAAAATACTGTGGTAAGTTCGACTTAGTTTTAATTTATGTATTATCTCACCACATGATACAACAATAGGTTTGATTAGTGGGCGCTTAATCAATCGCATGATCATGCGGTGGTTGGCGATAGACATAGTAAAAATTAATAGTGAAAATATCAACCTCGAAAACAAATAATATATACCCATTTTGATTTGTTTATAACACGGTCCTATGACTCCTATTTGTTTTTTTTTCGGGTAAGATCCTATTTATTTATTTAATAAACTGAATTAGTTAGGTAAAAGGGCAAGTAGAACATTATTAGAGATGATGCTAATATTGCCATATGAATTAGGGAACCAAATCAATTAGTCTTTGAAATTAAATCATAAATCAATTAATCTTTTAAACACTTTGTACTTATGCGACATTAATTACGTTGGTCCTCTATACACGGACATTAATTATGAGACATTATTTCAATTTTCAAAATCAGAGGTCATCTAAACACTTTCTGCTTATGCGACATCAAAAGGTTTTTTTTTAAAGGGTTTTTTTGCCACTAATTTTAAAATTTAATCATTATTTACCACTAACATTAATGTAGCAAGGGGGCAGGCAACTGTGGTGCTCAAGGTAACTATAATTATAATGGTGTTGAGGGCCAAACCCTATTTATAACAGTACTAATGGTTAAGCACCATTATAATTGTTGTCAAAGTATACCAATGTTATCTCATTACAACGGTGATGAGAGTTAGCATCATTATAACAATGTGGAAAAATTGCAAAAAATAACACACTCTTTAAGAGTGGTTGCGTTAGGTGGCACAAACTTTCAAAAATTCAATAAAAAAATTTCAAAAATTCAATGACTAACTTTGAAGGATGGTTATGGTTAGTAGCACAACCAAAAGTACAATCCTTATTAACATTTTATTTACAAAAAAAAATCACATTTTCCATTGATTTTTTAAACCTACTCACAATTTTCTTCTTTAAAAAAAACAATTTTCATGTTTATAAACTCAATTTCAATTTTTCAAACAACATCATTTTTTAAAAAATATAATTGTGATATTAGTTGGTATCTTGTTAAGACACTCATTTTTCATTTTAAAGACATTACTTATTATTTAATTTTTTGAAAAAAAACTGAGTTTATGGAGAAAATAAAATTAGTTCTTTTTTTAACCGGGTGTAAATAATGAGTGTATTCTTTTAAGAAAAAAGGGGGAAAAGTAGTGTTTTATAAAATAAATTATATTTTTTAAAATAAAAATTGAAAATGGATTATTTTTAAAAATGAAATTTGGTAATTTTTATAAAAAATTGAAAATTGGATGTTTTTTTTTTCTACAAAGAATGTTAATAAGATGTGATATTTAAAAAAAAATAGATGTTCCAGTTATTGCAACCAGAACCAAATTTGGTGATTATTTTTAAATTTTCAAAAGTCCATGCCATTGAAAGCAACTACCCTTAAAGTTCATACTATTTTTCACAATTTGCCCTAACAATGTTGATGGAGAATGGCATTATAACAATGTTGATCTATTATAAAAGTGTTGATGGCAACCATCGTTAGCTTTTTTTTAGCAAACATCATTAGCTAATTAAATGGAAAGGGATAATAAGAATTCAAGATCCACATAATCCACCTACAAACAATCAAAATTGAATACTGATATAAAAAACGAAGTTCAAAATACACATGTCATTTGCTCCTTTCTCCTTCTCTTTACCGCCGACAACTAAACAAGTTCCCCAATCTCCGACTAGGGCCATATATTCACCTTCATCAACCCTTGAGAAATTGTCAATGGACCTGAAGTTATGGAGGCAATTCAGATGTATCATGAGAAAGGAGAACGACGTGGGAAGATGGAAGCACGCAAACCTGCTAGTGGAAATTAATCTTGACTGTGAAATGAAAAAAATTTGTTTTACAACTAGTAGATACAATGTTAAAAATGTAGTTAGTGGTAAATATATATATATATATATATATATATATATATATATATATATATATATATATATATATATATATATATATATAAGAGCTAAAATGTTTATAACATATCAACTTTTTTTTAATATTTTGAAAACAATTTCATATTTGTTACTAATAAATAAAAAATTATTAGAAAATTAATATTTTATAAAGCTTTTATCTTTTTAAAAAAAGTATGTTAAAAAGTCCAATCATGTATTTTGAGACAAAGGAAGAAAGTAATTTACACTTGTTATTTGAGTGTTATTAGATACACCACAAATCCATTCTTGCCCAAATATAAAATTAAACAAATCAACCAACGAAATGTCAAGTGAGAGTGCCCACCAAGAGGCATCTACAAACTAAATGTAAACATAGATGCCTCTGTCAAAAGCTCTGGCACCTATGGTGATGGAGGAATCATTAATGATTACAATGATCAGATTTTTGATATTTTTCAGATTAGGGTCCTATCAGAATCAGCACTACAAACGAAAGCTTCTGCTTTCTATATTGGCTTAAAGGTAGCGCATGGAAAAGGTATAAGGATCATCATTATTGAAGGAAAGAGACTTACTATATCCAAAGCTATTGGGGACTTTGACAAAGTTCCGTGGTAGATCCTCAAAACAATTGATGAAATCCAAATACTTAGAAGTAAATTCACGAGCAGCCAAGTCAAACACTACTATGGAGAATCAAATCAGAGTGCTGACTACATAGCGGAAGCTAGATGTATTTGTAATATGATCCCTCTTTCAATAAGGAGCTATGTACCATCATCCTACAACAAGCACCACGTTCAATTAGACGTGGTAGAATTTTTAATTAATCATGTTTTTAGTCATCTATAGAAGGGATAATTAGTGAATGTCTGATAGGTACTCGACTCGGGTCGAGAGAGTACAAGTCTCAATAGTTCGATATCATAATAAATTGATCGATCCCCATGTCGTTGTAACCCTTGGATGGGATTCCTCGTGGAGTGGTACAAGACGGGATAGCGGAAAGTAAGACAAGGGAGTTTCGGAAGGGCGGCGGGCATCGTCAAAAAAACGACGGGCGTCGTTAAGACTAAGAGGCAGCGAGCGCTATAAGGGCACAAAGAGCACCATCCGAAGAGTAATGGGCACACTAGTGTGGCTGTCGTCGCAGATTAGCAGTGATCGCTACGACGATCTGCAAAACCCTTCGCCTCCTTCGCAAGTGAATAGGTTGGCAGCGAGACCTCGGGTTCAACTCGAATAAGGGTTTCAACCACATAGTCGATTCGGTTCTAGGAGTCCGATAGCAAGGGCAAGGTGGTGGTGGTTCACTGGTGGTGGGTGGCGCGAGCAGTGGTGCAGTTGTACGACGAAGGCGGAGCATTGATGGTGAGCAAAAACCAGCGAATCTCTTTCAAGCAAGGATGAGAACTCGTTCTTCAATCAATTCCATTGAGAACCTTTGATTGAATAACTCAATTCAGAGCCAGCAGCAAGCAAGAAATTCAGTAGCAATCAAGTAGCAAAGAGAATGATAAATTTAACATCAAGAAGAAAGAGGGAATCTTAACTCAGGGTTCTGCAATTCTCTAAATTTTACATGAAGATGAAAGTAAACCTAATAGTATATAAAGAGACCTTAATAAAACTCCAATTACTAATGGGCATAAATAACGAACAGGTTGGATTTCCTATGCAAAGGAAGTTCACACCTCTTATTAATAAGCAAAAAATAGAAATAATAATAAATAGTCTATATATGAAACCGACGTCAAAGTTGTATCTGACGAAGACTGGGTCATATCACGCGGAATATCGGTGATGAAGACTCTCAAGTACTTTCCCATTATAAGACAACTGAGATCTTCCATTATACGTGTGTGGGAGCAATTCAAACAAATATAAGACTGGTTCGGGAATGGTTCCAAGGGATAGCAGCCCTAGACGATGCAAAAGAATTGAGGAATAAAAACCATAGTGACCCCCCCCCCCCCCCCCCGGGGCACCGCCTTTGGTGTTTGACCAAACAAATAGGCCTATATCTATGCCCCTTAATGCATTAATGCATTAAATCGATACAGTAGCTCTTGCGATCACCTTGGCTCTCGCTCTAGTCATCAATGCATCCAAATGCACACTCCGCCCCTTCTAGAGAGGAAAGCATCCCCCCTTCCTAATTGAAGTACTCGGGATCATCATATGGAGACAAGTTGGAGACGTTGAAGGTGGCATAGACTCCATAAGAATCGAGCAACTCCAGGTTTTCGGCATTGTCACCAATGGCCTGAATAAATCTAAAGGGTTTGTCACCTTTGTTGGATAGCTTCGATTTCCTTTTTGACAGGAAACAATCATTCTTCAAGTTTACCAAAACAAGATCACCGGGCTTAAGCAACATCTTCTTGCGACCTTTACTCCACTGAGTCTCAATATGTGTAGCACGACGTTCCAACTGCAGTCGTGTCCTCTGCGCCCGACTTCCAGCTTGCAGGCAGTCATCCTTCATAGGCTTATGCGTCAAATCCAATGGTGTCAATGGATTTCAACCATAGACGATCTCAAAAAGACATAAGTTGGTCGTCGAATGCCTACAACTATTATAACAAAACTCCACTATAGATAGTAAATCCTCCCAAAGCCCGGGGTTGGTGGTGCAACTAGAATTTCGTTTGTTCTAACGCCCAAAGAGTAACATATCTATCTTCAACAAATAACTAGTATCAACAATAAGTAAAGTTCGATCCCATAGAGAGTGCGTGCGACTTTTGGCTGAGCGTAGTGTGTAAGCAAGATAATCATAACAATAGCAAGAAGAGATAAGAGTAATAGTATTAATGATTGTAATAAGAGACATAATGATGATCAGAATGTAGTTCGACTTATAATCACAACATTGGTAACTTCATGATTATCGGGTTATTTTGGTTATGCTTGGCTATCTTAGTGTTGGTTTGTGCAGAGAGTTGTATAACTTCCTATTCAATCACTACCAACTCCCTAAACTCTTGCATGGGGTTCGAGAAGTAATAAGTACCTAATCATCTAAGCATGTAACTCATGTAATTGTCGTATAACTCGACATGCCACCAAGTTGTCAAATCAGTTATCGCTTCTGCTAAGAATAAAACTTAATTATCTGTTATTACTCTCACATATGCATTATTTCCAACTTTTTACTCAAGATATGCTTGCTACTTTATAGGATTCATGCTCGCAATAGTAGATATAGCTATAATCCCTAGCACGTTGTTTATCTATTCTAATGGCTAGTTAAGACGAATAAACAATATAAATATGTGGAGAGCAAGAGTAATGAATAACCAAATATGCATAAACCATATATTAACTATAAAATAGTATATAAACAACGTTTACATGTCATAAAACAATGCACTGAATATAAGAAAAACTATAGAAAAGATTTAGCCAAGCATAGCTCACTGAAAAGCTAAGAAAAGAGAGATGAGAGATGTGTGGTTGATGTGAGAAATGGGTGAGGAGAAGCCTCTATTTACAGTTCTTAGAAACCCTAGGAGTCGGCAACACTTCCGTCCAATTACCATTAGCAATGTCGAGTCTTTTCTTGAGTGTTTCCAGGATTTGATGATTGGTTGTTTCATCCTAGTCATTTGACTGGGGGTAAACGACAGAAGAAAAGCGAAGGTCAATGTGAAGGCCCGCACAGAAATCGCGGATGATCTCGCAATCGAATTGTGGTTCGTGATTTGTGATAATTACTCATGGAACCCCAAAACGACATATCATGTTCTTCCACATAAACTTGTGTACCTTTTCGGCAGTAATTAGGGCCATAGCTTCTAATTTGACCCATTTAATGAAATAATCCATGATGACCAAGATAAAGTGTAATTGACCCGGACTTTCAAAATGGACCTAGAATCTCCATCTCTCATATCGCGAATGGACAAGTTGCCAAGATACATTTAAGTGAAGGTACTTCTGAAATGAGCCCCAAAAATTTCATATACCTGAGCAAAGTTATTTATTGACGATCGAGGCAAGTTGGTGAACCATGTCAAAGCCACGTCGCTCAGTGTAGATGGAAACGAGCAACAAAACATCGCGTCGTTGCTCTCCTTCACTCCCATTGATGTGTTGAATTGATCCATTGGATCATTAGGATCGGAACTTCCTCTGTATTTCGCAATAGAAGCATCCCTTCATCTCTTCGAAACAAGAGTATCGCGTATTCTTCTGCAAAAGGCATAATAAAAAACTGAGTCACCTTCCTCACTAATCGCGTCGTTGCTCTACTTCGTGAGCACATTCAAGGCCATTCTGCTCCGCCCATTACTAGCTTGGGCAGGTGCTTAACGCAGAGGGGAGGCCATCGTCACTGCTTGTCCACAAAGAGGCTACTAATGGTACGGATTTGCGTAATAAGGAGCATATGGAGCCCTATAGGAGTAACAACTGCATGTGCCATACTGATTGGGGGCTGTCGTGGTTGCATAATTCCAATACTGTTGAGGTTGGTTGGGTTCTTGAGATGAAATGTTTTCTCTCGTAGGGTTGTTGTCGTGGTTCTTATCATTTCCTCTCTCTGCCTCAAGGTAACATTACTGGTCAACCTCCTATCCAAATAGTTGGAAATTCATATTTTTAAGTTGTGTAAATATAATGTTAAGACAGTAGGATATATATTGAAATTTCATGCGTACATAAGGCAGACTAATAAAAAAAAATCTAATCACAAAATGAAAATAGCAACTAATTTTTATCAAGGAACCTCTCATTGTGAAGGGTTCTCACAGACGGTGCCAATGAAAGGTGGGTTCTCATCGTGAACTGGGATCGCAATCTCATTATGATTCTTTCTTACTATCCAATTGTCATCTCTAAGGTAACTTGTGAGATGAAAGGTGGGTTCTAAAAATGTTTTTTCTCCATTCAAGAGATCTGAGAACTCAACTCCGAGGGTTTTAGGTCCAGGAGATAATTGCAGAGCTTGCTTTTATATCTCCTGAGATTGGTCCCTATTTCTTAAGTAGAGGAGTGTATTTATAGAGTTAGGCTTGGATGGTCGGTGAGACCTCGTGGTAAGAATGCAATACTTGAGCCAATAGGGTGTTGCTAGGGAGATGGTACGTTATGGTCACTCTCGCCAGAACAACATAGAGTCGGCATAGTGTGAGACACATCATTTGGTATAGAGGGCGCCGCTCAGGGGGAACATGACAGCTAGGTAAGTAGGTGCCCCCATAATCGACTCTCTTTTATTTGGTCGTGAACATTGGTTTAGAGAGTGAACTAAATGTTTAGATATCGTGATGTTTCGAACAAGTAAGGATCTTTGTTGTAGAAGTAAAGAAAATATATGGTTGACTCGATTCACGGACTATTTGAAAAATTGAAGGGCAAGCCTTCGAATTGTCCGTGACGGCATCTTTATGTAATTGTCATATTTTGCATTGGTTGACCTATTTATGGCACATAAATGATAACTCTGAGGTGATATAGTTATTGAGGTATCGTCAATTACCATGGTTTATTAAGCTAAAATTTTTATAAAATCAAAAAATTATTAATTTTAAAAAATGATTTCATTCTTAATTTTAATAAGTATAAATTTATAATAAATAAATATTTAAAATTATTATTATTATTATTATAAAATTATTAGATTTTTAAAAACATGCTGAAAAGTTAAAAGATACGGAGTATATATTTTGAGAGGGGAGGAAGGAGTGTAATGTTTTTTTTTTTTGGAAACAGGAAAGCAATTAGAACGAATAACGTGCCACTAGTCGTTACTCATCCTAGAGCTTCCTTGCGGAATAGAACACATAGTTCTTGATCATTCATTCTCTAAGCTTCCGCCGTCAGGGTTACTGTAAGTCGTGTGCCATCCTATCGGCCATAGTATTACCTTCCCTAAAAATATGACAAATAATAACTTTAGAGAAAGAATTTAAGACAAACTTCATACCGGACTGAATCATTTCAATGTTCCACAGACAAGGCCAATCCCTCAGAACAGCTTTAAAGACACGAAGGTTATCTCCTTCAATAAGAAGGTTTTCCAATCCTATGTTTCTAGCACCTAACACCCCTTGTCTCAGGGCTACCACTTCGGTATAGAGTGCAGATGTACTATCGCAAGAACCCCACCCCGTTTGAACGATAGCAGCCTTGTCATCCTGAATGATATAACCGAAGGTACCGGCTCCAAAACTGCAATACGATCAATCAAAATTAAATTTGTAGAAACCATTTGGAGGTTTGATCTATCTCGCATTTGGACGCTTCTCAGTCTGAATATGCACCCCAATTGGAGTGTAATGCTATTTAAAAACGTTTTTTTCCCTCTTCTCTATCAAACCCGACAAAGCATCCAGTTCCGACGGTATGCAAGTTGCCTTTTATCAAACTTATTGGAACATTGTTGGACCTTCTGTTACTAAAGATGTTAAGGCATTCTTCACGAGTGGGAAAATGTTAAGACAGGTAAACCAAACATTCATAACCTTAATTCAGAAGCGGGATAACCCTGAAACTGTTCACCATTTTAGGCCTATTAGCCTCTACTCTACAGTTTATAAGATTATTTCAAAAATCTTAAAAGCTAAACTATCCAAAGTTTTTGATAAACTCATTCATCCCTTACAAAGTGCTTTCACAAAGGGGAGGTGCATACATACAACATTCTAATTGCTCATGAGATTTTCCACTCGTTTAGGCTTTCTAAGGCAAAAGAAGGTTACATGGCAGTAAAGTTAGACATGAAAAAAGCCTATGACATGGTGGGATGGCCATTCCTTTTTTCTGTCCTTACACGGTTCGGTTTTTCTACACAATTCATTCTCTGGATCAAGGAATGTGTGCAAACAGTGTCATATTTGGTTCTCGTTAACGATGAACTTTCCACTCCTTTTGTTCCTTCGAGGGGACTAAGAAAAGGGGATCATTTTTCACCTTTCCTCTTCATCCTCACTGCCGAGGTTTTAGCCAGAACTCTTGATCGGAATTCTGCGATTATAAAGGACGTTGGCTTTACTGTCAGTCAAAGCGGAGTTAAGATTCCTTTTCTGGCTTTTGCTGACGACATTATGCTATTCAGTAAGGCTAATCAAGCTACATGTACTAATCTGTGCAACATCATTCAACGTTTCAGCTCTATCTTTGGACAAAAAGTTAATCTACATAAATCTAGCGTCCAAGTCTCTCCTAACACCTCAACATCAGCCATTCCTATTGTAACAATAGTGTTGGGTATTCCTCAATCAAATAACTTAGAAAAGTATCTGGGTTTCCCAATCATTAATGGTAGAGTTAATACTGACGCCTTCGCAGATATCATTGTCAAAACAAAACAACAATTGTCTAAGTGGAAAGCGTCCTCACTCTCAGCTGAGGGCAGGAAAGTCCTCACCGTGTCCAACTTGGGTGCCCAACCATTGTACATTATGCAAGCATTCATGTTGCCTTCGTCGATCCTTCATGAGTTAGACGAAATCTACAGACAGTTATTTTGGAACAAACAAGAAAAATATACTCCACTCATCAGTTGGGATAAATTTTGCTCAGATACTCTATCGGGGGGTCTTGGAATCCACAAAGTTGAGACGATGAACATCGCTCTTCAATTGAACCTGTTGTGGAAAAATGGACAACATCTGGGTTAGAGTCATTACGGCTAAATATTTAAAAAATTAATCTCTACTCATGTATGTTAAAAAGGGTAACACTTCCTGGAAATGGACAAAACTTATGACTATTAGAACCGAGTTCAAGACAGCCCTTAACTGGTCAATCAGTAATGGACAATTGGTTAACTTCTGGGAGGACAACTGGGTGCTCAAAACTCCCTTAACAAAGTTTGCTTTCCATATGCTTGACGATACTACTTTGGCCTTGAACGTGGCACGATTCATTACTTCCGATAAGCAGTGGGATGTTGGGAAATTGTCCACTGACCTCCAAGGTATGCTGAACCCAGATACTATCACTGCAATAATGTCGACACATTTACAAAAAAATCCTTTTCTTAACCGACTTTTATGGTGGCCTTTCAAGGACGGTTGGTTCTCAACATGTTCTGCTGCAAATCTCTGTCCGAATTAAGCTAGTGATTCTCAGTTCGGTTGTCAATGGATTTGGAATGTAGACATTCCCTACAAGATTCGTTATTTTCTTTGGAAAATTGCTCAGGATGGTCTACTGACATCAGAAAGACTGCAACGGTCTCATCTCTCGGTTCCCTCGGGGTGTCATTTATGTGGCCCTACGATTGAGTACACCACTCATATGCTTTTAGACTGTCAAATGACCTTGGATTTGTTTTTTTCTAATGGAATTCGATGTCCAATTATACATAATGGATATGCTAACATTAAACCAAACAGATTTCTGAATGCCATTTACTCAAAAGAGGGGAAAAACGGTTTCGCTAAACTAGCCACTGCTTGGTGGGCCATTTGGTACTTTCGTAACCAACTTTCTTTCCAACACATACATACCATTTCAACTCAAGCTATTGCTTTATTCTACCGTACTGTTAAAAATTCGTGGACTACTAGAGGGGTCTCACAGGATGACAAGCCTGTAACACAAACGACCCGAAACAAGAGTAACACCAGCAACCAACCGGTCACTCTGACAACAAACCGCTCGAAGATCTGAGAGGTGGAAAAAGCCACCTTTGGGGCACTATAAACTTAATTTCGACGGTTCTTACTTCCCATCAAAAAATGGCTCTTTTGGATTCGTTATCGGCGACCACAATGGAACGGTAGTGTCCTTTGGTTCTGATCTTTGCGACAACACATCTGCTATCTTCTCCGAGGCAATGGGTCTACGCATAGGTGTGGTTAAGGCGCTACACTTGGGTCTCGATAATCTACTTATCGAAGGAGATTGTTTAGTCGTTATAAACGCTCTTCTAGGGGATTGGTCATACCTTTGGAACATTGAGATGTTGATGGCTAATACTTTTACCTTTCTTTGCTCCTTTTCTAATGTTGTTATTCGTCATATTTTCATGGATTCGAATGATATGGCTGATAGGATTTCTCGGCTGGCTCATAGCTCCCCTGTCGATGATAGCTTCGTTGCTGATTCAGAACTTTGTGTTCTCGTCCGCTCGGACGCGCTAGGAAAGAAGTCGGGTCATCGGCGACTTTCCTAATCCTTATTGTAGAATCATGACACTGATGTAAAGTCCTCCTTAAGGGTTTCATTCATTAGACAATCATATATATAGGTTACAAGAGATTGGGCCTTTTCGCCCACTATACAATATGGAACCTATGTAATCTATCAAACCCCCGCAGTCGAAAGTGGAGGGTCCCATACAGTGAGACTGGACCGAAAATCGAGGAACAACTGCCGAGGTAAACCCTTGGCGAAGATATCAGCGTACTCATAGGAGGACAGTACATGAAGAACACGAACTTGTCCAAGAGAAATCTTGTCGCGAATGAAGTGTAGATCGACCTCAATGTGCTTCGTGCGCTGATGCTGAACTGGGTTACTGGCCAGATAGATGGCGAAGACGTTGTCGTTGTAGACAAGGGTGGCTTTCTGAAGAGGGCAGCGGAGCTCAAGGAGGAGATTGCGCAGCCATGAGCACTCTGAGACAACATTGGAAACGCCCTTGTACTCGGCCTCGGCACTAGAGCGAGACACCACAGACTGACGCTTCGCAGACCATGACACAAGGAAGTCGTTGAGGAAGAAACGGTAGCCAGACGTAGAGCAACATGTGTCAGGACAACCACCCCAATCCTCACTAGTGTAAGCGATGAGGTCATGTTGAGAGGAAGGAATGATCGTGGTGCCCAGCTCGAGGGTAACGCTAATGTACCGGATGATCCGCTTCAAGGCATGAAAGTGTGGTTCCCTGGGCGCATGCATAAACAGGCAGATATGCTGAACGACGTAACTGATGTCTGGCCGAGTAAACGTAAGATACTACAACGCACCGGCGAGACTCCGATACAACGTCGGATCATCAAACAAAGGACCAGAGTGAGCACTGAGCTTGTTTGAGGTATCCACAAGGGTGACGACTGGCTTGCAGTTGCTCATCTTGGCCCGAGCAACAATTTTGGCAGCATACTTACTCTGAGAAAGAAACAACCCAGACGCAAGACCCTACACATCGACGTCCAAGAAGTAAGACAATGGACCCAGATCATACATGGCGAACTCGACATTCAACTGGACAATAATAGACGCCCGAAGAGCATCAGAAGAGGCGGTGAGGATGATATCGTCGATATATAGTAACAGAAAGGACATGTATGTGCTTCTGCGATATATAAACAGAGAAGTATCCGAGCGGCTGCCAACGAAGTCCAAGCGTAGCAGATGAGAAGCAAAGTGCTCGAACCATGCCTGCGGAGCCTGTTTCAGACCATACAGAGAGCGCTTCAGGAGACAAACGTGTTTGGGACGATCAGTATCAACGAACCCCGTCGGTTGAAACATGTAAACTGTCTCATTCAAATGACCATGCTGAAAGGCGTTCTTGACATCGAGCTTATGAATAGCCCAATGTCGCAATAACGCTAAGCTCAGCACCACTCGGATAGTGGCGGGCTTGACCACATGGTTGAATGTCTTATCACAATCAATACCTGCCTGCTGAGATCGACCATTAACCACAAGACGAGCTTTGTAGCGTTCCAATGACCCATCAGAGCGGAACTTATGGCGGAAGAGCCATATGCAGTGAATGACGTTCGCCTCATGAGGGCGAGGAATTAGAACCCAGGTACCATTCCTTGTAAGGCCCTGTATTCATCGAGCATAGTCGTTTGCCACTTCGGGTCAAGGAGGGATGTTTTGTGGGAGGTGGGGATGGGGGAGAGCGAGGCCGAGTTTGAGGTAGGAGGGACATGGGAAACAGTGGGGGCGAGGTGAGTCTGTGCGGCAGGCGCGACAAAAGGCTGCAGCCGCAGCAAGGGAGCCGCGACAGGGGGGTATGCGGCAATTGGTGTGATGGGAGGTGTTGTCGGGAGGTATGTTCAGGGGAGGTGTTGGCGGGGTGATCGAAGGCGTGCATAGAGACGATTTGACGAGGTCTAAATACACCAGAGACGCTACGGGTGTGCGGTCTGGTGGTAGCAGGTGGAGGTGGCGGTGGGGGCGGTGTAGGGAGAGAGGTAAGAGCACCGGTAGAGCTCTGGGAAAGGAGAAAGTGTGGGAAGGGAGACTCTGACTCAGACTGGGACATAGTAGGTGTGGGAGATGGGAGAGGAGGAGAAGAAAAGGGAAAGCGAGACTCCTCAAAAGTGACATGACGTGACATAATAAGCTTATGGCTCTACACATCTGAACTGGTAAATATATATAAGATGGTGTAACCAAGTTACAAAAAAACGCAGACCAAACCAAGGGTCTCGTGAGCAAAATACATACGATGTATACCTCCCAAAAAACCTCAAAAAACTATCCACTCCACACAAAGGAACCCGTCAAAAAACCCTATCCTCACGCCCTCTATACATCCATCCTCATACCCCAAAGCTAAGCTAACGTATCAGCCGCTTGACCCACATTTTCTCCATCCTCGTACTGCACTTACATTTGATGGATATTCTGTTACGGCATGATTTGATAATCTCAAGCGCGCAAGAAGCCGGGTTGAACTGCTCGCCCCCAAAGATGACCCGATTCCGCGCCCTCATATGAAATACACAAGTGCACACAATGCCAGGAGCTTCCCTTGGAACAACGCCCCTTTTCTACATATCGAGGCAAGGGTAACCACGATGATCAGACGGATAGCCGATGAAGACACATAGAGTGGAGCGCGGGTGGAGTTTGTGTGGGGCGGTGGAGGAATTGTTTGGGAAGCACAAGCACGCGAATGTACGAAGGTGATCATACCTAGGTAGGGTGCCATATAGTGTCTGAGTGGGCGAGCGATGTTGTAGGGTAGTAGATGGGAGGATGTTAAGGAGATAACATGTGGTTGATAAGGCGTGAGGCCAATAGGCAAGGGGAATGGATGCGTGAAAGAGGAGAGAGCGCATCATGTTGGTTATAGTTCTAATGATTCGTTCAGCCTTGCCATTCTGCTGGGAAGTATAGGGGCAAGATAACCGATAGGAGATCCCATTTGTGGTGAAGAAAGTGTGAAAGTCTTTGTTATCAAATTCACGACCATTGTCACATTGAAAGCATTTGATGGATGTTTGAAATTGTGTTTTGATGTAAGCATGAAATTTGGAAAAGATAGGAAACACTTGAGACTTGAAATGCAACGGGAAAAACGATAAGAAATGACTATAAACATTCAGAAACAAGAGGTAGTACTTGTGACCCTCCTTGCTAGGCACAGGAGAGGTCCAAATGTCACTATGAATAATATCAAAGGGTGCAAAAGTAGTGTTCAAAGACCTCTGAAATGGCAATCTGGCCTGCTTGCCTAACTGACAAGAAGAACATAAACTAGAGCGAGACTCTTTATTACATTTGACTAGACTCATAGAATGAAGCAAATCTAAAATGGTCGCACTGGGATGGCCAAGGCGTGCATGCCACAGACTGGATGACGATGCCGAGAGGGCGATCGGACACAACGGACGGGACGGTGAGGGCGACGGCATAGGATCAAGCTCCCCAATGCTGTTACATCTCAGGCGAGTAACCCTCATAGTAAGATCCTTCATAGAGAAACCAAACGGATCAAACACAAGAGAAACATTATTGTTATTGGTGAACCGACGGACATAGATAAGGGTTTTTACTAGTTTGGGGGCAATGAGGACATTGTTGAGGTGTAAAGGGTTGGTTGGGATCTGTAATGTGGCGTGCCCAATACCCGAAGTAACAAGGCGACCACCATTGCCGACGATAATTGAGTGTGCAGGACCCTTAAAAGAGAGAGAAGAAAGAGTACCTGAGGAGTTCGTCGTATGGGAGGTCGTGCCAGTGTCCATCTACCAAGCGGAGTCAGGAGGTGCTAGCTGCATAGAAGAGAAGGTGGGATGCACATCAGTCGAAGTGTAGCCCTGATCGGACAAAGACGGGTAGGCCTGGTGTCCCGCGGATCTAGGACCTGGGAGATATGACGGAGGCGGGTAGCCATAGGGCATCCAAGGAGGGTTGAAGCCGGGGACGGGAGACTAGGTGGGGCAAGGTGAATCCGACCATTGTTGCGGTCGCCGCCCATTGTTGCGCGGACTGGTCGTTTTTGCGGCTTCGCTGCGGGGCATAGGATTCGTCCAGGTCACTTAACGAGACCAGGGCGGTTTTG
This sequence comes from Persicaria tinctoria, assembly GCA_037127255.1. Classification (NCBI taxonomy): domain Eukaryota; kingdom Viridiplantae; phylum Streptophyta; class Magnoliopsida; order Caryophyllales; family Polygonaceae; genus Persicaria; species Persicaria tinctoria. The sequence continues at coordinate 56,923,426 of JBANSL010000016.1, read as the reverse complement.
TCCTTGGCGGTGTCGGTGGTCTTACGTTGAAGGCGGGTCTCCTCTAGGATCAACTAAGACCGGGTTTTTGTAAAGGCTCGGATTTTAAAATCCTAAATTTTCGGAAAAAGGAAATTAAAAATGAATTTAAATCGGATTTAAGACTCATTTAGCGGAATTCGACCGGAATATAAAATTTGATGAACAATTCCCGTCGTTGACCTCAAAAATTCAAAATAATTATCGGCTGGCGATATCCTTTGCGATTTTTAAAAATCTAATTAATCGAGGAACCAGAATTCGAGGAGACTAACATACGGGGACTAATTGTGGGATCCAAATTCGTGTATTCATAATTTATTTCCGGGTATTGTTTAACCGATTTAACACTCCACCCTCAGCCACTCCCTCCTACCTTACCCTGCTGAGCCCATTCCTTCCCCTACCCCAAAGTTCAAATGTTAAAAACCCACCCCCATACTCATAAACCCAATCACACACACCACTCTTTCCTTGCCCATGTTCGACACCACCCACCTGTACCTTGTCCCCTTCTATCTCCACCACCATTTCCTCTCCTTTTAGCCACCAGAGCACCTCCCTGCGCCACCAACGAGTCGTCAATGTATCACCACCAGCAACCCCTTGTTCCTTTGTTTTCGAACCAAGGAGCTGAGCCCAAACTTCACCCTCAATAACCATGTGTTCGTTGTCCGCGGGAAGAGTGCTCCGAGCAACAGCAGCAGCGACATCAGCGTCCATTACCTTCCTCGACGTCTCCAAGCAGCAACAGTGCACCCGACGAGCCCAGCCCCAGCCTCTTCACTCTGTTTTTCAATTGGAACCGATGGTGAGGATCTCCCCTCTCTTTCTCTAATTTAAAACTAGAAAAGCCTGACCTTTAACACCCATACATACTTCCTAGGCTCCCCCCATTGAGCTCCAGCTGTGAGGCACCCCCGAGTCTCGGACGAAGCACATCGAACCCCCGAGAAGCCTCGAGCCCTTTCGGTGAGCCCTTAACTTCTCTTTTGACTCTCGTTATTCAATTCCACCCCTTTGTTGTCTGATCAAACTGAGGAGTGATCGTGAGAGCGAATCAGGGAGGCTATTTGCAAGGCCGAGAGCTAACAGGATGTCGAGCGAGAGTCGAGAGCGGGAGCAGGAGTGTTTGAGCGTGAGGTTGCGAGCGAGAATGAGGGAGTAGAGTGCAAGAGCAGAGGAGAGTGAAGTCAGAGAAGAGGGTAGACGAGCTAGGGAGCGTGGGAGAGGAGCCGAGGCGAAGCCTGGCTAAGGCGGGCGAACGCGGAGGAGGCGGGAGGTTGAAGATAAACAATGGCTGGGTGGGTTCAGTTTTTGTTTTATAAAAATGGGTTCCGTTCGGTTTTCTTGTAAATTAAATAGGGCTGGTCCGGTTCAGATTTTAAAAAGGGGATTTTGGTTTTGGTTTGTTTTGAATTATATATAAGGGAGTTGGAAATATTTTATGCAAATGTTAATAAATGGTATTTAAAATAAAATATAATATTATTGGGGGTTTAAAATATAATAGTATTTGAACTTATAGATTTTAAAAGTAATTTGAAAAAAGAATTTCAAGGATCGAAAAGTAATTTAATAAATAAATTGAAAAAGAATTTTAGCGAGTATTTTTAAGGGTCGGAATTCTTAATTATTTGACTTGGATTTTGAAACGGTTTTTGAACTAACCTGGAAATTATACTTGTTCGGTGACTAACTAGCATGGTGATATGATTGTTTGACTAACGGTATGATATGTTTGACCAATAGCATGACTTGTGGTGAATTATTATAAGAGATTAAATGTTGGATAATTATGATGAGGTAGTAGGATTTTATATCACACAAATTATGTCTTATGATTTTGATGAACCGTTAAGGTATATGCGGAAATGATGTATATGAATCTGCAGAATTGGTTGAATGATTATGGAGAACGATGTGGTCTTGTGGAGCGGATAATGCGATGAAATGACTTTCATAATGTGTTACTTGTTCTATTGATTGAGGTGTGCTTTAGTGCTTAATAGTTGGATGTAGACTTATGTATATTCCATTATGTACTATATGATACTATGTGATTGTGACTACTATGGGTTGGATTCTTCTGTTGCCAATCTGCTAGCCAGTTAAGTCTCTTCGGAGCTTACTCAGATTGAAATAGAGAAATTCCCTGTTTTAGGTGCATGATATACTAGGTGCTTGCATTCATAATCAGCATGTCATGTAGTACCATGTTAGGTTGCATTGACCGTTATGCATTCTACTTCTTTATGCGTATGTAAACAGAACGGTCATTATCTGTGAAGTAACTAGAGTCTTTGCTAGGGTTATAGGATGACCCAGTCCCATCGGGTCCCGTCCCGAGTCAATCGAGTCATGGAACTTCCTTTGCTTATATTATGAGCTGCTTGCGGGCTTTAGGGTTAGGCATGCGTGCCACACGAGTATTATGGCATGCATGTCATCTCTGCCCCTATCGGAAGGGGGTGGAGGTAGAAGAGGGATCTACCACTTGGTATTTTGTGCTAAGGCCTTATTATTCTTATGCACTTCATATTAGGAGCATGTTAGTGTGTTAATGTTTCGTCTTGCATCTAGAAGCGTCTTTATTAGGTATAGCGTATGTGTGTGCTTAGGGACGGGGGATGCAGAGCCAAAGTGGGCATCGATCTGATCCCGCCCACTACCAATTTTCTTAGGTATCAGTTATCCTTACTACTATTGATGCTAATTTGGCTCCATTACCGCGGGGTCTAACACGGCGGAAAGAGAGAGTTGAGATTCCGACTTCACCAATTTAATTACGCTTGGATTTGAATGGTTGATCATATTTTGATCCGGCTCAGCCGTGGCACCCCCTTGTATTATGCTTTACTTCCATTATTTGTGTGACCATTGGTTTTCCACGTTTAGACTTACGACAGGTATAGGGGACTTCCCCGGGGATTCCAACGATCTCTTCGAACTTGGGTATGAAATCCCACTTTGAAAACGTTAGTTTAGAATTTCAAACCTTCAACCTGTACTCGGGGCACAAGATCCTAACGAGGGGTTTCATTCCTCGAAACGTAACCCGAGAATCATAATCCCGGGCCGTTACAGTTTTCTCGAAGGTAGGGAGAGGGTCCGTCTGCTGAATATGAGTAGCAGCAGCATTGTATTCAGAAGGAAGACCCGAAAGTACCTAGAGGACAAGGCGAGTAGCGCTAGGTTTGGAGTCGATGGCAGCCAATTGATCAGGCAGGGTTTTGCGATGCTGACGATAGGCGGATATCGACGGGAAAGATGCAAGCTTGCAACTTGAGAGTTCGTGCTCCAGGTAGACAGCACGGTGGACTTGTTGTCTTGAAAGAGATTTTGAAGCTTGGTGCAGGCACCCAAGGGGATGTCTTTGGGGTCGAGGATGGTTGTCAATAGATCTTTGGAGATGGTGTTTATAAGATTCATTGAAGAACGATGGTGTCTAGTTGAGCGAAGAGATCGTCGTCCTCAGTGACGGGACGATCGATAGAAGAATCGATATCGTGGAGGACCTTATGAGCCTTGACATGGGTCATGAAGAGGTGAGACCACATGGTGTAGGAGCTAGATTCATGATCAATGATGATCGAGATGCAGTTTTTGATGTTTGAGATCGTGAGAGCAGAGTGGAAGGGCGGCTTGGTAGGGGAACTTCGGCCATTAGGAGAGGTGGGGGAGGGAGAGAGGAATGCCGAGAGAGGGAGAGGTCGGCGGCAGTGGGAGGAGCGGGCCGGTGAGGCGAGGGGAGGAGAGAAAGAGATCGACGGCAAGAAGAAAGAGAGAGGGAGGGTCGGCGGTGGCGGCTAGAGGGGTGGGGAAGAAAAATTAGGGTTTAGGCTGTGATATCATTTAGAATCATGAAACTGATGTAAAGTCATCCTTAAGGGTTTCATTAATTAGACAATTATATATATAGGTTACAAGATATTAGGTTTTTTGGTGCATTATACAATATGATGGCTTCTAAAAAAACGTTGAGATTTGGCCACTAGTACTAGCATAGGATTTACCTCATATAAATCTTTTATTATTTTGTGGGTGGAAATGTGAAGAGCACCTCCCAATCTTCTAAACCCACGCAGAATTTGGATTTTTAGGTGGGTATGAATCAAGCATATGTATACTCGTAGCCCGATCAATATACATTAGCAATGGATAGATAGTCAAAATATTACAACACTATGAATTCGATGGAAGCTAACTACCATGACATACACGATACTATTTCGCACCGCAAATATAGGTGGAGGGCGCTAGATTAAGAGAGGATCAAATTATTTTAGTGGTCCAAAATCCAAATTATCAAATCCAAACGCCACTTTTTCTGAAATATGGAGTATGAATGAAGTTTTTAATTAAAATATTTTTAAAAATTCCTAAGTAGATATTTAGCACGGAGATTAAACACAGTAAATTCTTAAGGAAGCACATTTTATTTCAGACTGTGCGCCTAACAAAATTCATATACGTAAAGATTGTACCAAGATTTTTGGAATATTCAATATTTTTCTCGGAAATTTTGTCTGGTATAGCTGAGATATAGCTTATTTCGTGTGGTGTACAAAACTTTTATCTACTTCATGTGATACCTTCGAAATTTATAAAAAATTTATCTCGTGTCCTATCCCAGTATATTAAACAATTTCCGTTAAATAGCCAAATAACACCAACTTTAATGGTGCCAGCTCTTTACAGAGCATTTTGGCCCGCCACCACCCTCCATGACCTAGGTCTCCGTTGCCGCCGCGATGCTCTCAATTGCTACTACCCAGGGGCGGAGCTAGGGGGTGCTCGAGCACCCCCCGGCCCGGAAAAAAATACAAAGAAATGGTATTTTTTGTACATGTATTTAGTATTTTGAAGGTAATATAATATCTTTAAAAGATATTTAAAACATCAGAATTGTCTAGCTCAAATGGTAAAGGAGAGAAGGAAGGAAGGAGAACCAACTAGTCTTAGATTCAAATCTCAAATGCTTCACTTTTTATTTCTTTTACTATTTCATTAATTCTTCTTCATTTCTATCTATTTTTTTTGTTTCTATCAACTACTTTATTAAAAAAATGTCATATTTATGTTTTACTATATCATTAATTCTTTTTTATTTCTATTTATATTTCTTTGTTTCTATCAACTATTTTATTAAAAAAATATCATATGTATATTTAAATTAAAAAAATATCACACTTTTAGTGTTTTTTCAATATTTTCTTAGAAAAAAAACCTCCTTAATAAATGTACACCCAAAAAAAATTTTGTACGAAATTTGTTAATTCTTCTTGCCACCGCTTCTCCCTTACCACCGCTTACCACACCCAAAAAAAACTCCTTCATTAATTCTTCTTCACTGCTGCCACCGTCACCACTTCTCCCTTGCCACCGCTTGTCTGTCTCGGCTCAAAACCTTCACACACCGAGCTCAATCGCCACTTACCGGCCTCCACGACCTCCTTCTCCCTTGTTTTACAGGGTCCTTCCCAACCCAGCGGTACTGCCCTCACTGGCTCCTCCTTCTTTTCCGGCACCCTCCTCTTTCAGCCTGCCATGCTGCTTTTCCGAGGCTTCGACACCTCCTACACCCACCTCCGATGGTTCCTCCTCCAATGGTTTCTAGTTCAATTTGAATTTGAGATGGGATTGAACTGAAATTTAGTACAATATGTGTGCTTCCAATGATTTCTAGTTCAATTTGAATTTGAGAATTTTGTGAATGGATTTAGGGTTTAGGGTTGAGATTTTGGAATTTAATCAATCAAAGCAAGAAATTTTGACTGTATTTTAGTAATGCGCGCACATGAATCAACAATTAAATTAGCAACATAATTGGGTAAAACTTGATGATGTTCAACATAACTGCATCCCATATTATAGCACATCTAAAAGCGATTTTGTGTTTTAATGATAGTATGATACAATATATTCATTCAGAGAAGATCACAAGTAAATAGAAAAAAAAAAGGCTAAAGTAGCAAAGATAATGGAGGCTCCAAGTTGTGGTCGGTTTACAATTGGTGCATAAGTTGGTGCGCAGTGTTTCTGAGGTAAAGTTCAGCCCTTTTCAATATAAACAATTAAAGGTTACCTTTTTTAAGTGAAGAAGAGAAAGATATTCGAACAAGAATCATAAGAGAAGTGTTCTATAGGGAAAAAAAGATATATTGTTGGGATAAAAAAAGATAGTCATCCCACGTTGATTGTAAGTGCTATAACCATAAAAATATAACGAAGGGAAAAACCCTTACACATTGGCTTAACTTTTGTGTTAGAAGGGTTGATCTCAAACTTATAACCAAAAACAAAACAAACTCGACATGACTCTCATTTTCATATGACGCAAACAAGGTTTCTTGGAATTTCACTTGGTATCAGAGTAGGTCCTAGTCGGATCAATTTTTCTGGCTTGGGGTAGGCTAAAAGAGATTGAGACGCCGAAACTCGTCGTAAAAACAAAAAACCGGATGAGTTATAAAGAGATTGAGAGTCTCGATCTGGAACAAAAGAAAAAAAAATTTGTTCAAATGCCAACCCACCTGAGAGTCTCGACCCGCAAAAAAAGAAAAAAAAATTGTTCAAGTGTCAACCAGATCCAGGCGGGTTGCATTTGAGGGGACGTGTTGGGATAAAAAAAAAGACATTCATCCCACATTGATTATGGGTGGTATAACCATACAAAATATAAGGGAGAAGTCCATATGCATTGGATTAAGCTTTTGTATTAGAAGGGTGGATCCCGACCTTATAACCAAAAACAAAACAAACCCGGCAAGACTCATTTTCATACGAACGCATCGGGATTTCTCGGAATTTCACATAAATACATAGTGATAAAATAGCATATCCTTGAAAAAACAAATAGAAAACTATATTGTGCATAATGCAATCTCGCTTCACCTTCTTGATTAAACTTCAAATCATACCCACTTGCTATGTTCACTGTAGTAATGTTACTGCACTGAGTTGTTATCATAACCATACCCACTTCTCTGATTCAAGCAACAACAATTGTCTTTGAAAAAACTTGTATCCAAGAAAGATAAGAAAGCATTTCGGTCAACTGAAATTGTAAAGAGGCAAGCATTACAATACAGGGCTACATTTTTTTTTTTTGCAAACTTGACTCTAACATATTCTCGATGGTGACGATGATAATCGGAATAAACAAGAGGATGTCGATAACGGATTGGAGTGATAGTGTAGTCGACTCAGCCTGTCAATCTACTATATACATTTTCTTACCTCCATCGATAGCAGTGTACCAAATTCTTCATTTTTCAGGCATTTAAGGCATGTGGCGGTGAAGTCCTTACAGGGACTGACAACCCACCGTTGCGCTATACGAGAGGTTGTAACAGTCAAATTATATCTACTTGTCATCCTTATGGAGAATGTTGTATCTCGTTCTCCATTTTGGTGCAAGTAGTGGTTAATCATGGCTAATCAAACTTCGGATGTCCAAATACTTGTATTTTTTCACCATTGTTTTTTAATTAACCATAGTTTGGTTTTTTGTTGTGTGTATTATTGTTATTGAATCCGCTAATATCCCTTTTGTGGTAACCATAATTAGAAAAAATTTCGTTTATATTTGTCTCATTATATTAATTGTTTGTACTTGTTGTATTAATTTCCATTATTATATCATTTTTGCACGGACTACATATTTAAATTGTCTATCAATATCATGTATAGTGATCCCTTTTTTTCTCCTTAATTATCGTTTTTGTTGTTGATTGTACTGCTATTGAATTCATGAGTGTCGGTTACATTATTCGCCATAATTCTAAATTGTTTCTACGATTATCCCATTATTCACCATAATTCTTATACGAATTGTTGTTCTTCCCTTGTTGCTCCCCCATTCTAATGTTCTAGAATCCAATAAAAGAGCAATTTGGTCCATTGAAAGGTGAGTGGAATGACATTAACTACGAGAACTAGGATTTCCTTATTACACGATAGATTCCACTACATCACATACATGGACATATCGAAGTACCATGTTCAAGCACTTCCGTGACATCTCTTTGAAATTAAATATGTTACTAACAATTAAGAGATCGTGGAGAAGCACTTCCTTTAGACGTGGTAGTGTGTTACTTGCTTGCAGGAAGTACGGCGCATACACATCAAGGGAGAGGAGAAGGGCTGAAGGGGATGGCCGACGTTGAAGGAAAGGCAGGACGATATTGAAGCTTGAATAGTATCCATTTACCTTGTTCGGTATGCAATTCAAAAGAGGCGAATGGAGGATGGACGTCATTCATGGAATCTAGAACCATGACATTCCAAATTCGTTGGAAGGGCACTCATTTGTTGGCTAGTTAGATCAAGAGAAGGTAGAGACAACATTGTCTCCCATAGTTACTAGAACTTCACCAAAGCCTATTTTGGTATTTTTACAACAAACAGCTAAGAAGAGGAAGAGGTTCTTTGTGACTTCTAGAAGACAACTTTATAATGCAAGGGCAAAGTTGAAGAATGAAGCTTAAGGGGACATAATTGTCACAAAGGAAGCATTATACATGTTGATAGAGAAGGTCTGCTTCTACACTACAAGAAGAGTCGTGCGTGATGTAACACAACCAACAAGATATGTTCCTTTTGCATCCGAAAGCTCGACACTGGTTGAAAGTCTTTCCATATGCAGTCATAATGGATAGAACATGATGAATAAGTAAATATTTCTTAAAAACAACTTCGCATAAAAAAATCCATCATTTTATCAAGTGGAGCTTATTTACGTGACTACATTCATCCATGTGTATGTACGACATGCCTTTGTGTGAGTTCATTGGATTAACTTATAGGGGGCAGAATTTTAACATACCATTTTGCTTCATGTCATGACAGAATATTGATACTTACGCTTGGGCATTGGAATAACTAGTGTGTATATTTCCTAGAAAGCTGTCAAATGTCATTATGATGGATCGAGAGTTGGGCCTTGATCATCACAACTCTAATGGTGATTCTCCTGAATGTGAGACATGTGTTGTGCAAAATTTATGTGTTGAGACAATGCAAAGAAGCTGCTTTTAAGAAGCTGAATAATTTAGAAGTGATAAGAAGGTTTCAAAGCGCATGTTTTGACCTCTTCGAATCTAGAACAATTGATACACTCAACACTCGACAAAGGGATGTGTGTGTGTGTGTGTGTTTGTTTGCGTGTGTGTGTGCACGCTAAATGGAGGCACATTGAATAATTGATGTCATATTGAGAGACGACGTGGTTGCGAGATCATACAGAGAATATTTTTTCATGCATGGACGGTCACCATACTCAATTTTGGTACAACAACTACTAATAGGCATTAAGGAGACATATTTCCTTATACAATGCAATTATAAAATATTCTTTCTGAAATTTGTAATGGGTTGAGTCTGGACATTTAGTGTTGAAGAACACGTTGCACTCCTCCATCGGTGACTTCACCCACGTATTGAAGGTCATCGATCTTGTGATGGAAGATCAAATTAATGAGTGAAGTGAAGATTACAATGGGTCGAGCATACAACGTCACCTGGCCTATGGACTCCTCTGGTCTATAGCTATTTGATCAGGTAAGAAATATCGTATCTAAAGAATGCTTCAACCTATTGTTCGAAATATACACAAAAACGGAAACAAATCCTCCATCAAAACCATGTAGAGATCAATATTGGAGAGACGTGTATTGCCATCCTGTCCTGCACACATGAAATGGAAGCATATTGAGATATGCAAACACCAATAAGGTCATCACATATTCACGTGTTTTGGACACAGTTAGATTGGGATCGTCCATACATTGACAGCGCAGAAGACAATGTTTTGCTAACGAATTGTATCATAAGGAACTGCCTAAATTTAAAAATCAACTAGTCTGAGATCGCGCCTTAGGATCGGATATTTTATTACAATTTAATATAAAGTCAATTTTTATAACATATGTGGAATAATAATAATTAATTGAAATTTATATGTTTGATAAAATAATCTCAAAAATAAATGTATAAATAAAAAAAAATGTAAAAAATTGAATGTAAAAAATTAATTATTTGTAATTTTGAAAATGTGTGTGCTCATGTGTGCGTGTGTGCGATGTCAAGTCTGCTCATGCGAGTTGTTGTGACGAAAGAACGAATATTCAAAAAAAAAATATCGAGACACAGTTATCGTGGTTCACCAAATTGGCTACATTCACATTGAGAGTTCATTAAGGATTTTTTCTGAAGCAAGACGAGGATTACAAAATTTGTCACCCACACTAACTGATAAACCTATAAACCTGAAAATATAGAATATTGTTTTAGTAAAACGACTGCTAGCCCCTTGGACCCTAACCCTGCTGGTTAGGGCTTCACCCCCACACCTCTTGTCCCCGACCCGGCCTACTGGCTAGGGCCCTACCTCCGAACCCCTTGTGGTTACAATCACTCGGTCAGGATCCAACTGAATTGTGTTAAACTAAGTTGAATACCTCTAGGGTATGCCTATGGTAGGTTATATAGCCTTACATAATTCTAATTCTATTAGGATAAATATATCAATAAGGCACAAATAAATAAATCTAAATCTAAATAAAATCTATCTAATCTAGATCCTATTATAGATAAATTTATCTATGATAATCCGTTAAGATAAACCTTATTATATTCAAGTCATCCCAACACGATTCCCTGAGTGATAGTCATCCTCTTTAAATCCCCATCAAACAGAGAAGACTGGATCTACCGAAATATGAACACCAACAGCGAGTCCCGTGAGCAAAGCAGATAAATGGGATTAATGTTTGGATATGTTGGAGAGGTTATAAATGTACGTTGTGGCTTAGTGGATGGTGGAGAGGTTTTAAATGTAGTGATTTAGTGAGGGGAGATTGTAATAGTGTGAAAATTATTAGAGAGGGCATTAGAAATCAAGCTCTCAACGGGACATGTGGAACAGACACTCTCGAGATGTCACCTAAAACAGCACTGCTTCTTATTTTACATATACTTTACATATACTATAGACATAGATATCAAGTTCTAAAACTTTGTAGTAGGTAGAAAATTCACAAGTTAAATTATACTTAAATGTAATAGTCAAAAAATGACAAACTAACTATTTCGATATAAAGTATTTAAAATCTAACTGAAATGAACTCAAACCTCTTCTAGACTCAATTATTTGTCCCGCTTTTTGACTACGTGAAGGTGATTTTTTGTTTTTTGCTTTTATATTGTCTGACGAGAAATTTTGAAGTTCATACTTGGTTGGTGAGGCGAGTAAAAGATATGCCTGACCGTCTAATTTGTTATAAGCGATCAAATAATCAAATATCTTTGAAGGGATTGTTATCTTCATCGCTAATTTTTAATATGTCCATCACTAACTACCATACCCTGTTGCGGTGGATTTAATGACAATCAAGCAAGCCACCGATGTATGCTGTGGTGGGTGAAAGAGTATGTGTTCACCCACCGTTGTATTGTGCGGTGAGCTTCCCTGTCCCGTTTGGACCCCACCGCACAATGTTACGGTGGCTCTGGAACCATACAATGAGAGAATAGTGTTTTGAGGACCAGACCGGAGTTTTCCCCCACCGCAAACATATGCAGTGTGGTTGAGTAGAGAACAAGCGATTGTAACAAAAATGCGTAAATATCATAGCAGTTGAAAGGTACAAAATACATTGAGAAGTAGGGGTGGGACGGGACGAGGGACGAAGAGTTCGAATCCCACAAATCCCGTCCTGTATATATAATTTTATATATTTTATATATTTAATTAAATTTAATAAGAATATATTTACATTATACCTTAAATTTTATTTAAACCCAAAATTTAGAATTCAGAAAATAAAAAAAAACATTAAAAATATGCTCTGTAGAAGAAATAATAGTATAATACTGTTGGCCTAATGGCCTTTTAATTAACATTTACATTACAGTATGGGCATGTTGAATGTGAAGCCCATTTTACCTCTCATTCTCTTTGGATCTCTACTTCCCTTCTCTGTAATGTTCTATCTTCCTCTATCACTCATATTCTATCTCTTCCTTCTACGAAATTAAGGTGTGATCAAATAACAGATCCCCGCGGTTGTGGTCCAGATCACAACACTTACTGTTATATGCATGAATTAACAACTACATTTACAGTATTATGCATGCATGAATTTAATTTGCATGAATTATGGATGAATTTAATTTTTTTTTTTTAAAAACTTACTGTTATTTTAGATTGTATTTTAATCTTTTTTTACGAGGGACAAATCCCGTTCCGTTCCGATCCCGTCCCGTCCCGTGAGGGATAAGACCCGACGAGATTTGAAAAAAAAAATATTCAATCCCATCCCGCAAAAAATACGCGGGACAGGACGCGGGATTACTCCAATCCCGTCCCGTCCCGTCTCGTCCCATGCCCACCCCTATTGAGAAGTATACAATGAGAGAATAGTTTTTTGAGGATCGGACCGGCCCAGACCGAAAAATGACATACATCAGAAAACTTAGTTCAAAAAATGACATACATAAAATATCTGGTAATATAAGAAGTCCAAGGCTGCAAATACATGGAAATGGAAAATGTTAATAGTGCAGCTTACGACCGCCATCTTGCTGTTCTGTATCGTGCAATCATTGTCGCGAACTGGTCTTCCCACCCGTTAAATGTGGGATGGTGGTGGTGCGTCCATGTAGTGTATATCGGTGGTACAGACGATCCAAGCAACAACCAAATATGCGGCCAATATATGAAAATTGGCATTAGAAGGGAAAAACAAAACGTTAAGAAAAGAATGCATGTGAAATACGAAATGTACTGGTACGAAGTGGTTGCTATTGTCGACTAAAGCTATCCCATCTAACTCTTCGTATGACGGTACTGACGGGCCACTAGTGACGTACAGAGGCCGACACAAGATCGGCATCATCTACGACAGTATCACCAACGGACATTGGTGCAACGTGGCAAACACTTCGCCCATGATCAGAATCTCCATCCAATAAGTTGCATCATGACACGTTCGGAAGTAATTAACCCTCGTGATGAGCTCATCTAAGGCAGGATAGTAATGGTAGTGATCTGCATGCAATTGCAACTCAACAGCCAACTCTCGTCGAATTGGCCATGCGTCTTGCCCCAAGTTCAGAAGACAAGAAAAAGATCTATATCTACAATGACCATCACCTGAAATATTCGTGACGGCTCGACGTTGGGCCCGAGCACGCTCTGTGTCGTTTGATGAAGATTGACCTCGACCTCGACCTCGACTTTGTCCTCTAACTGATCTGTTGGTCCCCTCTTTATCGGCTCGACGTTGGGCCCGAGCACGCTCACATTCCCAAGGCAGAGGGTTCGTTTGAAAGGGGTGGCGAGTCCTCGGTCTCCCGATCGGTCTACAGTCCTCGGGGTCATGTGGAGTCAATGGTGTATAAGAGGGACGATCCCCATCGTTGAATACTAAGGCGCTTCTCCAACGAGTATCCTCGTCAATATCTCCACTTTAGAACAACGTGATTAAGCGCGACATGTCGACATCAACTCTTGTGAGCGAAGTGTTATCATCAACACGGTCAACGTAGGGATGATCTCAATCCAATTACTTCCAAAAAATGTGAATTTGGGACGCTCTTATCGGTATCTGCGCATCCCGAAAAGCTTGCATTTCATGTGTGCAAGGCAGACCGTAGACGTCCCTCTAGTATCTATCTTTGCATGGTTGCGATGGAGGATTTGTTTCCATCTTCGTGTATATGTCGAACAATAAGTTGAAACATTTCTTCGACACAATATGTTGAACCCGATCAAATATCCATACGTCGTGAGAGTCTGTCGGCCATGTGTTGTAAGCTCACCCCATTGTATTCTTCACTTCACTGATTTGGTCCTCCATCATTAGATCGATTGCTTTTATCACGTGAGTAAAATCACTGATTGCAGAGTTTAATGTGTTATTTAGCACCGAATGGGCAGACTCATCCCTACAGAAAAAGATATCGCGCGTGAATATCATCATGTATACAATTTATTACGAAAATGGCATGGCGATGAAAAAGTCGGGTACCTGTCCGTCGTGCTCGTACCAAAATGTTGTATAGTATCTGTCCATGCACGAACAATATTCTCTGAATAATCGCGCAACCATGTCACCTCCAAATACAGCATCAACCCTTCGATGTGGCCCCACTCGGCATGTGTACCCCTCCTTCGGGCTGATAACTCCCTCCCTTGATGAAAATCGGAATAAATGTTTCAAAGGCCTTGACAGGATGTTTGTGTCAAAGGTCTTGGAACATTAACTGTTGATGAAATCCAAAACCTGTTTTATAAGTCCGAATATTATTTAATATTATTATATACTTCCTTTATATTATATATATATGCTTGACTAATCTTTCAGGAAGTTTTTCGAATTATTTCCTTCCTTACGACAAGTGCTGAGAAGGTTCAAATCGGAAAGATTATGGCTTCATTTGTTTCCAAGTTTAGAAGATCTTAAAGATAGCCATGATCAGGAATAGCCGTTGGAGAAGATTCTCGACGCCGATTTGTCTCAATTAATAGAGAAGGAAGATGAAGACAGGATACACAAGTGCTACACGAGCTTTCATTCATTCAAGCAAGATCTGTCTTCCAAAGTGTACTCTCTGCTAGCGCTCAAGAGTTTGTTGTTTATTTCAAAGCCTTTGAGAGTCACTGTGAGCTTATAGGATATATTCATTTATAGTGTTACTCGAGAGTTTGTAACTCGGGAAGTTGCACTAGGCTATTGATTTGTGAGAGTAAGAGGATTGTACTAGATAGCTGAGAGAGGTGGGGCTCTTCTAGATTGGTCTAGGACTCCAAGGGAACGTGAGTTGACTAGATTGCAATTGTATAGGAGAGAGGCTTCTCGGTGAGCTATTAGGATCCTAAGCTAAGCAAATCAATAAAGCCTTTTGAATCCTAGGGTTGTGGAAGAACCCTAGGCGGGGACGTAGGCCAAGTTCGTGCTGAACCTCGTAAACAATTACTCGTGTCCTTTATCTATTGCTTTACCTTATTTCCGCACTTGGTTCGATTGTCTAACTTTGTGATTCAGGTTTAATCTCAAAGGGTTTTATACGAGCTCCAAAAGTCTTGAGACTTTCTGCGAAAAACGGGCATACTCTATTCAACCCCCCTTCTAGAGTATTTCTATATTACATTGTTTTATATTATCGAACCTTCACGGGCATTGAACGTCTCAGCTAATTTGGATTCGAAGAGGCCATAACATGCGCTCTTAAAACTACCTGCAACGTCAAGATTCTTCGACTTCTTGAAAGCAGCTTCTTCGCATTTGCGGAGGATGTGGACTTTGCACATCATATGTCTGACATTGGGAAGTACCGCTCGCAGTGCGGCAATGAGCCCTAGCTCTCGATCTACAACAACTACGTATCTGTGTACAAGAGTTGTTGCAACGCCCAGCTATACATATTTGTGTTCTCGTGTGACATGAAGCAGAAGCCAATGACGAAATTCTTCCCCATGGAAGTGAATCCAATGAACTCACACAATGGGATCTCGTACCTGCACCATGACATATTTTAGTTTTAAAACCCTTCTTGGTAGGAGTAGAAGATTTGTTATAAATAGAAATATATGAATTCGTCCTGTATGTACTATCGATGACGACGATGTATGGGAAGATGTGCAACAAGTGGCGAGAGCTTGGATGCGTGAGGAAAAGATCTTGAAGCTTGTTCGCATCATCAACAACTCTCCTTGTAACGTAGAAGCAACCCCTCTCTCGGAATAGGTGAAATGCTTCTTGTTTTACTGTCCACTCTCCTCTAGCTTCACCTTTAAACTCCGCCCTAGTATTGTAAACTTGTCACCGCGGTGTGAAGATCAAGTTCTTTCGTTTAGCAGCTATCTAATTTAAGGTTGCTAAAATTGGCTACAATGGGTTACCAACTTTGGCCAGGGCCAATGTAGTCTCCAGCTATCCATCCGACCAATATATTGATGATCGTCCAACAAAGTTGGAAGGTCATGTGTCTTCTATGAATTACGTCCAACCCTCATTCTCCTTGTTTGAATTCTACACTCGACAAGGCGAACAGATACTCTTCCAGCTTCAAAATGGTTCTGTGATTATTACACGCTAGCCATATCTCCAGAAACTCTCGGCCTCTTATACGAAGTGTACTCACCTTACTTCTCACACGCGAGCAACACACTGCCACGTCTGGTAGCGATGCTCCCCCAAGACCGCTTAATAGTTAGAACCATATGTAGCTGTATGGCGATGTCACGATAGTGTCGTATCAAGTCATCGCGATTTGACCACGTTTTCGTTGTGGTGAAATCCATCGTGTAATCGTGGAATACCCGATTACAGGGTTCCGTTTCGTTACACGCATCCGACATCTCGAATCAGGTTGCTCTTTTAATTGTTGTTGTGAGAAGGTAATACATGTATTTAGATATATGGCAGGACTACTATACACATTACCCATTTTTCCTATGAACATTGACTACATTACGATATCTATGCCGGTTTCCATGCAATTTGTTTCTAAACCTACAGAATAACGTCCTTACTGGTACGAGAATATAACAACCCTATAAATATAATTACATCAACAATATACTTAGAGGTATACGACAAATATAAACCTACGGAATAATGTAATTGTTGTTACGAGAATATAACAGTCCTATAAATATAATTACAGAAACAACATACTTATGGAAACTAGTACGTAGCAGTTGAGGTGTATGCGGAATTTCGTCCGATATTAGAGTGGTTCGTTGAGCGTTGCCGTCTGCTATCGGAGGAATTTATGGATGGAGAAGCACCCGTACGAGGATCGTTCTTATAGTGACCCACCACAACATGTAACGGGGAAAGAATATGACCGTTAGAGCAGCCCGTTTGAATGGAAAGGGACGCTCCACTGCACCGCTCTTTCAGGGAGTGCAACCCACCGCACAGATATACGGTGAGATCCACCGTCACTGTATGGTACAAAGAAGCAGCAGCTCACTCGATTTCGAGTACATTAGGTCGATATCGACCATATCACCCGAAATCGACCAGTTCTACAGAAGCAATGCCACTCGATTCTGACAATTAGCACGCCTGTCTAGTGAGCTTCTTTCTTTACTCTTATTTTTTATACAGTGAGGACACTGTAATGTTTAAGTATTGGTTGGGGGAAGGGCTTACTTTGTGCATATTGGGCTTTATTTGACATTATTTGTGCATTATTTCTTGAATTGCTTATACATGGTTACTTTGGATTTCATACTTGATTTATGTGCTTATATGCATGTTTTCCAAAGTTTATAAAAAAATCACCCCATCAAAATTTTTGAATAAGTGTCATGGAAGCCTGATTAAACCCGACGATGCAAAATTGAATTCATTAGAGATATATCATGAAATTGCCTAGTAAAGGGAAGCCACAATGAAGTACATATTTTTATGAAAACCATGAAAGGAGGTAAAATTTGAAGTTGCTTTTGACATGTTGCATTGTAAGAGGATGGAGGACTTTATATTTCCATATATACTCATATTTGTTATAATCCTAGCCTTACCTATGTTTATCCATCACCAAAGCCATATTATGCCTTACATTATACTATGCTCTACATGATCTAAATATTGTCATTCTTTACCTTATTTCCTATCCGGGGATTATGTTGAGAATGATGTTACATTATGGAGATTATTATACGGCGTTTGTGCATCCACCACATACTGTAATGGTGGATCCCCTATAAATACTGACCCCCCCCCCCCCCCCAAATCCGGTTTTCCATGGGACAGATATACGAGATATCACACGAGAAACATGCCAATGTCTTATGATAGTGTAAGGTTGTGCCAATACCATCGTAAGGCCTTTCGCATGTTGCTTGAGTCATAGTTCATATGATCAAATGAATGAGTTCAAAAAGGGAGAGATACGAAAGAGTGATTGCTCGATCAACATGCCTTCGCTCCCAGATTTCAGGCGAAGGGCAAGAAATCTTGTAGGCGCTGGCATGTTGAATGAGTCATCCCTCAACCCAACAAAAAAAAAGCAAAGAAAGGAGCAGCCAAAATGCCATTTTTGTGTCAACAAAGACCCATCGTATGTAGGTGCGGTGGTATGGACCATGCATATTAACGGTGACACCCACCGCATGGTTATGCGGTGGGTTTTACCGTGCACATATACGGTGGACCCCCTATAAATACTGGTTCCCCAATCTCCATTTTTCGACGGGAGGAATGTATGACCTATTACACGAGCAATTTGTCAAGCTCTTATGATTGTGTACGGTTGTTCCAATACGATCGTAAGGTCTCTCACAAATGGCTTGAGTCGTAGTTCGTACGAGCAGATATTTGCCTATGAGTGATGTCCCGTCCAACGTGTTATCGCCTTAGGATTTCGGGCAAACCCTAGAAATCTTGTGGACGTTGACATTGTTGAATGTGTCATCCCTCAGCCGAGCGGGTAGTCACTCTGTTGTTCCAGGAAAAAAGAGTGATTTTTCGGTCAACTTGCCATCACTCAATGATTTTCGTCTTTGGATAGAAATCGTTGGGATTCGGCAAGTTGAACGAGTTATCCCTCGACCAAATTGACAAAAGAAAATTAAAAAAAAAATCCAAACAAAGGGGCAGCCCAGTTGGACGGCCCCTTTCTTTGGATCATACAGAAGCCACAGCAGGCCTTGGCGGTGGGCCACACCGCATGCGTGTGCAATGGGAAACGCCACCTAGGGCCCTTACAGTGGACTCCACTGAAATTTCTACCCCCATTACCTTCGCTTATGCGCATGTTGCGACGACAGAGGACTTCCCGAGTCTTATTACTTAACGGTCGACGCGAAGATCATTAGGCGCCTTATGACCTATTTTCTTGATAATCTAATAAACATGTGCGCCCTCGAGATTAGTGAATATATACGTATACGAAATGGCAAGGACATTCAACCGAAACGACAGACGAGTTGCTTTCAACGAGATGAAGATTGATGTGTCGCCCAAGGAGACGACATCGTCTATCATGTAATATGTCGTAGTTATGTTTATGTTCGAAAGGGTTGTATGGAACGCCATTAGGTTGGGCTTGATGTATTTTAGAAAGTAAGAATTGTGAGATTAACTTTATCTTCCCAACTACAGTTCAGTTTGAAAATAACTGGATTTACTACAAAACAACGGAGCATTTCCTACAACGCCAACCAAACATTTCCTAAAACCCAAACCAACCAACTACTACAGATATAGTTAACTACGACCATTTGGTGAACATTCTACAGAACACCTACCAACTGACTCCTCGCTTATAAGCCCTTTTATCACCTCAGCTGCCTAACCATAGTATGACTCACGGTCCTCCATGTACGAAAGCTCTCCCTTCACGCAGTCAAGGTCCACTGAATCCGATGTCGTGAACGTCTCGCCGTCATAACATACGACCTGAAAAAGGCAACATGGAAATTCCTGTCACTTTCTATGCCGGCAATTGCACAAATAATCTTCGAACGGCCGACCAAATTTGTCGACGACGATTTTAAACGGTTTGTCAGATGTCTCTCCGTCAAAAACAACTATTTTAGGCGTTTTTTCCATCGTGCCATTGACGGTGGGATAGGGAGCCACCCTTATAGGCAAGCCACCATCACCCATTGGGGGGGAATGCCCCCTCCAACCCCCATAAATAGGGGTTGTTACTGTCCACACTTCTCAACTCGACACTACAAAATGTCTGACGACAGTAGCGACAGCTCGAGCAATGCTGAAATACGTCGAGGAACACTTGAAGAATATGAGGGAGTTCTATACACGGGAAGCCCACGGTCGAAGACCGTCGAGTCAATGATAAGGAGCCTACGGGAAGAGAATCGATCGTTGTTGGTTGCAAACCAACAACACCGCTGGCGTATCGAAATGTTAGAGAGCCTTCTCACAGCTCTCGAAGAGGAAAACAACACTTTACACGTACAACTGGCGCAGTCAAGATTATCTGCATTTCAATTACGTTAGACGATGTTGTAATATGTGAATTATGTTTTAGTTTCGTCAATTTCGTATGCATTAACAACATTTCGACGTTTAATGTTTTCATTTGTGTCTGAACAGGTGCACGAAAAAAATCCAGTCTCATAAATCTATAATCATAAATTCATATATCCAAATATCCATAAATCAACAACGCAAAACCAAATTTATTTAAATTAAAAAAACCACAGACGGTGCAGATATTGAACTAGTAGACGGATATAATTCAAAAACTGAGTATTAAGAGTTAGTGTTTCCCTCCTACCACAGATGTTTACCCTTCACTATGAGAAAAGCATGGATCATTTAGGCCACACTATGAGAAAAGCATGGCGAACGTGAAGCTACAAGGTGCCCTCCAATACACGTTTGAACTACAGTTTGGACACTTCAAATCAGCCAACATGTATCAACTAATCGAACTGCCTCAACACAAGGTTAGATTGCAACCCTATAGAACGCCATCTTTCAAGATGTAAGGGATTGATCAAATCATAATTCATATTGCTATCTTTATCGACGATTGCCCTGCTTTGAAAGGGCACCCGTGTGTCTGCAGATTCGTATCAATCCAGTAAGATTCTTGGGCTTTCTCAACGGCTGCTAGAAGCACGAGGCTTTGCGCTCCCTGAATTCAGGTGTTGGGTGACAAAAATGACACCCATTACAACTATGAGGCATCCAACTAGAGTGCTGAAGAAGAGAGTCCCAGGTTGCCTTGTTTGGACAAAGCCGTAAAGCCCGTTTTGAGTGACTAATATGATGTCAGTTAATCCATCATTTGAGAAGTCGTCACAGACCAAGGCATGTGTTGGTGGTGCAGGGAGCTCTATGGTGGTCAGTATGCTCCCTCCAGGAGATATGACGGTGGCTTCTTGGTCTCCGCCGGCAAGAATCATCTGCTGATTGTCATGGACTCTTAGGGAGAACGGCTTCAGTGTTGGTACCACTCTGCCAGATTCCATCATCCCTGATGGAGAAAGAAGGTTCGACCAGGTTGAACTTGTCAAGATCTGCCACTGCCAAACCGCCTCGTGGCCATGAACACTAGGAGAGTACGCAGTCACCTGAGAGACAGCCACGAAGTTCAATAACGAATGAAGCAAAGCATGTCATAAAGCATAGGCAACCGAAGTTCAAGCATTGTGCAATTGCAAAAATGGGCTGTAAGAAGAATGAAAAGAGTAAATTATGGTGCAAGGGATGTCAAGCTTAAGTACCCCCCAGCACAAGACATTCTGAATCATTTTTTATAAACCCAAAATACAAGTAGGAGACAAAGTGAAGTTGTTCAGCGGGGGTAGATTTGCTGCTTAAGAGGGTGGTGTTTCACAAATATAAATTTGCAAAATCCAGAGCAAAATTGTCAGTCATAGGATGGAAACAGTAGGGTTTGCGCATATGTGACCCGTATCTAAGGGACTGAAGAACAATGCTGCAAACAAATGCTTAAAAAGCACACTGGGCAAAGATGGAAATAGTTTTAACATATTGAGAAGAGAAACAAGCAACCATGTCAGAAGAGATCAATTTATATCAGATTAATATAGAGTAATCATTCATTAATTATGATCAACGTGTATAGCAGTTTACGACCTAACAAATTGTCACTGATAACCCTTTTCTTAGGAAAATTTGATCAGACTATTTAATGGTGTGGAGAACTGAAATTGCAGCGCAGCCAGATCTGGTGAACAAGCTATACTAGTTAAAGAATAAGTAAATAGGATGACAAAGGAAATTTTGTGCAGGTGGAATACACAATCTTATGGTTTCAAGAAAATTGTTTCGCACGTAGTTGATAGTTGTCCTGTGCACAAGAACATACCTCTCCTCTATTTGTGAAGAAGATCACGTCGCCATGGCTTCCCTTACGATGCTTATGGCCATCATTTTTTGGAATAAGAATTGGAGTTGCGACCTCCAAAGAACTAGAATCATGAGGCCGCCCAAATGTCCGGAAATCCCCATGATGAAATAAGTTAAATGGGGAATGGTGACATATTGATGCATTAAAGAGCTGCTCACGCACTGGTACCCCAGATGTTGCTACTGCCCAACAGGGCCGGAGTAGTTCCATGGATCCGCTAATGACTTTCTGCTCAAATCCATTTCCACCAACAACCTACAGTGCAAATGATAACATTTGTTCATTCAAGAATAGAGGCTTTCACATTACATAACATGGCAAGAATTCAGGTACACTTAAAAATGCAATCACAAAGGAGAGGAAAATGACAGATCTCAAACTGGCAAAAAAGACCAGAAACTCAGTCTCCAAATTCATCCAGAATGGGAATAGAACTGTTCACTAGTGTTGCCTCTTGTGAGGTGCCTCATAATTACCAAGTAGCCCCCTCCCCAAACTTCACCACACTCCAGTAAGTGAAACAGAAATAGAGAACTCATCGGAAAAAAGAAAAGCAAGAGGCAGAAATAAACACTATACCTGGACATGATCTAAGACTCCGTCACCATTAATATCAGCATGCAAGCCACCTTCTTCAAGATGAAGCTGCACACCATCAAAGAATTTCGAATGGAAACCAAGTGTTATTAATAATTAAAATGTGTAAACATTAGAAAATGCCATATTAAGTAATGAAAAACAGAAAGTAAGCATGAGGAAAAGTTAGTAGGGATCTATTGGCATGACACCACTATTCCAGGAAAAGATAGTGCGTCCACAAAAGAAATCTTTAGTTGATCACAACTTGTGCAAATGTAATTCGATTTTGCAGCATCCTCATTCCTCACTTAAATGGAGATGAACATGAAAACTACAACAGTGCCAAGAAGTGCCGCTAATCAGCAACATACAGATTCAAGAAACATCACCTTGCAAACAGTGCGACCAGTTGCAAGATGGAAAGCCTCAATCCCTTCCTTCTCATGGACAACAACAACATTAGGGACCCACCAAAGCTGAGTGTGGTTTGTTATTGTGGGTATGTATGTCGTTCCCTGCCCCAACAAATGACATAGAAAATGAGAACAAGGTTGAAGGCAATATCTAACATAATAGGTCGGAAAAAAAGTGAAAAGCAAAAATATCTCTTGATCCAATGAGCAAATCAAGATGAAGAAGAGAGAAGAAATGAGCATCTAGACTGAACAAAAGGTAGGCTTGATTGTTTTCTTAATAATTGCAATGGACTGTATAGATGCTAGATTCCATAATATGGGGTATAATTCTGTTGGCAATTCTGGAGTTATTGACACAACAAAGTGAGGAAGAAAGGCTTCTGTGAAGGACAATTTTTTTAATGAAAATACTATTTCTTTACATAGCAACAGAACTATATGTTCTAACAAGCTACCATCATGGCATTTTTATGTTCAAATACCTCATAAAATATGACCACCCTTCCTTCATTACAATACAGTTTTTAGTATGCTCTTTCCTATCACCAGAAGGATAAAGAGCCAAAAGAGAGGCAAGAACCAGATCAGGGGATAAATGACAAGGTTAAGTTATAGTCGTATCAATTCAAACTACCAGGAGTTAAGCAGGCTCCAGGATACCATCAACAAGAGATTTAACATCTTTTATATAAAGGAAGCATGTCACTGTAACAATGCTTAGAAAAGCATGCAAGTGTGAGACTTTCCCATTAGATTCAGAATGCATATTATTAGTTCCTAAAACTTCTTACTTGCCTTCTTGGTTTTTGCTGAATTAGCATATTTTGCAGCTTTTCCAATCATCTTTGAAATCTTTTTGGAGTCATCCTTGCCTGGAGGATGATTTTCTTCGGGTTTGTGGAAGGGATAATTTGTATGTCTCCCAGACATTTTCTTCATTGCTTTACGTTTGTGCCTTCGGAAGTGTGCTAACTCAAATGAGGTGTCTTCCCTCCTGTCCTGTCAAAATGCTCAAAAGACCATATATCAATGACAAACAGAAAAACAGCTCATTTTGGATGCAAGAAGATGGTGCAGCATATATTACTTACCCAATAATGAGGCATCACTCCAAGAATTGATTCTCTAAATTCCCTGCACTCAAACTAGGAAAAAAAATAAAGATTTTTTTCAGTTTAATATAGAACTCAGAAAGACTAATCAATCACCAAATAGCACATAAGAACACAATAGAAATGCAAAAGGAACAAGAAGCAACTGCGAAAGCTGGTTCTTTCAGAAAGCACAAATGAACCAAACAATAAGAAATCAAACGAACTTTTGCATCCATTTTGAGCAGCAAGCTAAATAGATTTAAAAAGCATAGAAAGGGCATCATCATGTACAGCAAATATGATAAAATCCATTGCTTGATAATTGGCAAACCGAACATTTCATGCACAAATACTCGGTAGAAGCGATTTGCCGCTTCCACCTCTCTAGGCTTCACAAGCATCCCTAGTCTACTTTTAGACATAATTATTATGTTTTCTAGGCATTAAGTGCAATTACTCCTTGTATGATGCAAGGAGTAATTGCATCTTCAGATTGTAACCCTTAGACTTCTATCCTTTCTTGTATTTAATCTGATTTTCTCCCTTTGTAGTGGATACAAAAATTATTATTATGTTTTCTAGGTTTTTCCTAAGCTGTTTTCACTTTTCATTGTTGAACCCACTTTCAGTTATGTAGGTTTCTTTCTTCAGCCTGCATGGCTGAGATAGTTAACCTTTCAGCCTTCTTTGCTGGGAAAGATATGCCTGAACAGCTGAACTCGTTTGTCTTCTTCCTCATCAATCAACACATGTTTTTCAGCCTTAAATGCCCTTTCATTACTGAAAGCTTCAACCTTTCCTCTCCATATTTCAGCCTTCGTTGCTGAAAAGTCGAACCTTTCATCTCCAAAATTCAAATCTTGTTTCAGTTTTGTGGATCTGCATTTTTCAGCCTTTATTGCTGAGACTTCAATCCTTTTTTCAGCTTCATTATTGAACTTGGTTATGCAGATTTGTGTTCTCGAGCCTTAATTGCAGAGAATATCACACCTTTTCTTCGGCCTTCATTGCTGAAACTTCTTGTTCTAGCCTTCATTGCTGAGACTTTAAACCTTGGGACACTGGTTTTCTTCAACTAAAAAAAAAAATTCATCTTCCTTAACCTATGAGTGGGATCAAGGACCAGTTTAGGTCCCAAACAACTCTGGATCAGAACAGGATCAGGAGCACTTTCAAATTTCTTGTGGTAGATGGACACTTCATACAGACAAAAATTCAAGGTGGATCTTCAAGATAACTCTCACATGCCAACGTAACAACTTGCAATCTCCAAACTCTTCATTATAGTCGGTTGCAAGAGCTTATTCCAAACTGGATTTGTAAGATCATTTCAAAACCAGCTTGAAGGGGAGTGTTGGAAATATGATTAGTCTTACTTTTCTGCTAAGTTGTGTTAGGCATACTACAAGCATCCCTAGTCTACTTTTAGACATCATTATGATGTTTTCTAGGTATTAAATGTAATTACTCCTTGTAAACCTTAGACTTCTATCCTTTCTTGTATTTAATCAGGGTTTCTCCCTTTGTAATGCATTCAAAAAATATTCTCTCTCAATAAAACTAACACTTACAACCAGAAGGAAAATTATTATGTTAGGCAGACTACAAACTACCCTTTGTTAAGCAGACTACAAGCATCCCTAGTCTAATTTTAGGCATAATTATTGGGGGTTTTAGGTATTAAATGCAATTACTCCTTGTAACACTTAGACTTCTATACTTTCTTGTATTCAATCTGGGTTTCTACCTTTGTAATGCATTCAAAAATATTCTTTCTCAGTAAAACTAACACTTACAACCAGAAGGAAAAGGTGCAAAGGAACATAGAAGAAAGAGACCTAAGCTTGTAGACAACGCCATGCAATGAAAGGGATAAACTCAAAAACATATGGACTAAAGAAGCATGGGCTACATCATTTTTCAAATATATCAAAATTTTGAAATCTTGTGACAAGTAAGCAAGGATACCAAACATGTGAAATCATGTGGCCAGTGGCTAGTGGCTAGTCAAAATAGACACTTTCTTTGGATAAGTCCAAGCAGGATTAGAATTGTTACATGAATTCCATGGAGAAGTTCCAATAAACATGCAAACCAATTTCCCCAAAAGTAGATAATGAGCAACATTCCACTTACTTCTCCAGGATGACGACTGTTTAGTGCATGAACATCAAGCTTGTAATTATGCTGTGGAATTAACATAGAAGCATCTGATGACTGTGGTTGCTCATCCTAAAGGGAAGAGACAAGTGAGAAAATAGGAATAAAATTAATTAATTTGATTCAATTTTTTCTTTTCATTTTACAAAACAATCATTTCGAAAAAAAAATTGTTGATATATGAAAGAATTGCTATTAGTACTTTCATCTTTCTCTTTGGTAAAAGAAGTTTTTTTGCCATAAATGAGGTGGAATAAATCAGAAATATTGAAGATTTTAAAAAGAAAATAAACCATCTTTAAAAGAAATTAAAGAGACTAAAAAGAAAATAAATAATCTTTATAAGAAGTTAAAGACACTAATTTTATTTTATCTAATCAATTATTTCTATAACATTTGAAAAGTAGAGAGTCAAGTAATCATCAATTTTATTTTAATTACTTTAATAAAAAAAATTTTATAAGTATTAATACACCATCAAAAGAAGATAAAATGTATAATTAATGTAAACAAAAAATGGTAGTGAAGTAAAATATTAGTAGGAAATATGGTAGTGAAGTAAAAATTTTAATCAATTGTGTAATATTTTGAAAGTAGAAAACCAATTATCATTTTTAAAATCAACACTTGAGTAAACACAATATACAATGAAAACAGAAAATTAAATTATATTCAAAAGCTTCGCCAAATATTTTTAAATTGTAAATTACCAAAAATAGACCCCATTATAAAAATAATTTATTATATACAATAATATATTTTAAAACACCTAATGCTATAAAATTTTCATTTATGGATAAATAAGTACGTACTCCGTATAATAGTAAGATGTATGCTCTACCATAATTTAAGTTTCCGACAAGAAAAAAAATAGTGTATAGAAAAATAAAACTAAAATACTTTTAGTATAATCTAGATGAAAAATTGAAACCTTACCTACTTAATTTAAGGAATAACTAAAATATGAAATGAAAAAAGTCTAAAAAATCAAATAGATTAGACCGAGTTTCTATGTAATTAATTATCAATTTTGATTTATTTTATTTGAATTAATATATGAATGTATATATTCATTGATACAAAAGTCGATAATCCCGTGCGTAGCATGGGGTAATCCACTAGTTTATAGTAGGAAAAGCTTTTATTTATCAATTGTATTCAAATAAGCGAAATCGATAACATTAATGTTTAGTATTGTTGGAGTAGTAGAAAATTGAAGTAGCCATTAAGAAGTTGCTGCTTATGACCAGATCACTGTGTCAAATGAGTTGGTAGTTAATTTAATGAATCATAAAAAAAATACTCGGAGCTGCAAATGCTTTAGCAAATTTATTTATTAAAAAAAAATAAATGTAAGATATTATGGAGATATAGTGTAAATAAAACAGAACCCAAGAAAACACTAGGGACACTTAAGCCTATATTTGACCATTAAACACAATTAGACCATGGGCGCTGTGTGACCTTAGCTCCACACATTATCAATAGAGAAAATGAGATATAATTCATCTTTTTTTTTACAACTTATAAAATTAACAAACACCACATGAAAGACCTGGTTCACTGCCACCAGTCACCGAAAAAGGGTGAAATAGTTATGTCCTCGTCCAAATAAGAACTCAAAAGTAAAATCTGTGAGAGGAGATAAGGAGCAACCTCTTGTTTCTTCCATCGAAGTTGGCCAGTTTTACCAGCAAATGCATACATTGCAAAATGTCGTAAATCCATGGTTCCCCTGTTCTCAATTTTCTACAGGAAGTAAAAAGAATCACCATAAGAATGATATACAGAAAAAAATATGTTACAGAAGAGGGCAAAGCATACTACTATAGGATGTAAGAAGGACAATTGGCATCTCCTTTCTGCATACTGATGGAACAAAGTCAAGTATGCATTTTTCAAGTATCCATACCTCATTCTCACTAGCACTTCTTCTATGCTCCTCTGCGATTCTCTCTTCTACACTGATCTCTTCAAAAGGATCCAGGTAAATCTAAAGCAATTGAAAAAGAAAACAAAGACTTTTTCATACATATTTAAACTCCTGGGATCTGATGACATTAGATATCAAATAATCTAATTAGAAGTTTAGAACAAGACTAATCAAACTAGAGGTAAATAATGATTTAACTTATTCAAATATAAAGTTCATATTCTATAATGCCAAGTGATAGAGATCAACCATCCCCAAGTCAAAAAAATTTTAATGAATAAAGATAAATCAGAAGGATAGGAAAGGCCAGCAGTACATAAATATGGGGAATCTTATACGAAAGGCACTTATGTGTTTAAGAAATAAACAATGGATACAGTTTGCAGGGTTTGAGGGCCACTGCAGAACAAAAACAATTTAAAAACATACATGTGGCTGTATCTCCATCCTTCCACCAACAATTATTAGCCCAGTATCTCCATGCCTTATAGTATAATTGCTTACAGAAATTGCAACCTCCCTGAGATGAGCATTATGTGGAAAATCATCCTGTTAAGATACATAGAGGGAAAAAAGAAAATTTAGGCCACAAAGTTGAAAATGTGAGTGTTTTTCATGATATCATCAGGAACCATACCAACCTGTAGGTTCGTTTCCCATAGCTTTTTGAGATTGTGGTCAAAACACATTACCGACCAACCTGATGTGACAACCACCAGCACCTGTTTCAATGGTTGCCCCTTCTTATAGTTCCGATCAATTACACCGGTTGCCATTGCAACAGCACATCTACCAGACATCACTCTGACTTTATCAGGCATTAAAGACACCTCAGCTAGAACCCGTGCTTCTGAAAACCCTTCATCTGCGTGTGCAATATGAGGCTGCAAAACCTGGTGATGAAACCCAGAGTTCAGAATAAAAAAAAAATCTATAGACAAGAATAATATCTACTGAGCTCCAATAAGTTAGGGAAACCCAAAGTTCAGAATCTGTCATTTAAAAGTTTTAAAGAAGACAAAAAAAAAAAGGTTTCACACGTATACTAAAAGCAAGAGTACACTTCAATTCAATGGTTGGTAATTCTATCAACAGTAGCTCCTTTGCAAACAACTTATCTCTTAGATCAATTGAAAATTAGACTACATTGATGGAGTCAGAAAGGAATCAATCAATGTTTTTCTCCGCGGAATATAGCCATCCCATACTAGAAAAGTACAAATGCAAAGGCTTTATCATTTTCAATTCTCGATATATTATTCAAAGAACCCAACAACTCATTCAACTTCGTGGTTTACTCCCCACTCTTTTCCTCCACAGCTATATCTATTATTTGTTATTAAGTCTAATTGGGAATTTGTTCCATCAAGGATGCTAAAAGTTAAGAATGAACAAGAGAAAACATAGTACTGATAACTCCCAATTCAAGGAAAAGGTTCAATCAAGTCAGCCATTTGCCAAGCTTTTCTAGTCCGCAGTAAAGTCTATATTAAAACTTGAAAAGAAGATTTTTTTTTTTTTCGCACAGCCACAAGCTTGGTACAGATGATGGCAAGCAGTATCCTAGCCCTCACATTTTTTCACAAGTTAGAAGGGTGTTGCCGGGAACACAGATTCCAAAATTCAAGATGAAGGTTAAAATTTCCATCTGTAGGACAAAAGCTCAATAAAAGTCTAGAGTGGAAACGATTTGGATTTCATCATTAACAGTCTAAGAGACCTAGAAATTCAAATCGAGATAGCCATAGTCACTCGTGACTTCTCTAAGCAATAACTCGACCTGAAAACAATAAAATCAAAGCTGCACCTGGATTTTGGCATCGTGAGTAGCAACAAGAACTTCTCTCTTGCCATCTCCATTCAAATCGGCAACAATAGGCGGAGGAAGGCGCTCGGCTTCGAATTTGATAGGGTAATCGTCGGACAGATGAAACCAAGCCTCTCGGAAGGAGAAATCGCCCTCGTGCTACAACCAAACAAATCAAGCAATCAAACTAAGCAGCTAATTTCCAAATCCAATCGCACGATAAGGATTTGGCCGCTTCCAAAAGTAAATCGGAAAAACAGAAAACTCGAGTTGGAATTGGGAGGCGTAGCAGCACAAACCTGGAGGGAGAAAAAAATAGCGAAGGCGCAGAGGATGAGAATTGCTAAGTCGCGCTTCCTCATCGCTCTCTGAACCTGTGGAAGAGTTTACTGAAAGATCAAACTGTTTGCAGACGTCGTCGGAGATCGGAGCCTGGGAGTTGAGAAAAAAAGAGAAAAGACTCTGGAGCAGAGCCCAGATGTGAGAAACGGGTACGGGTTAGCCCAGGTGACTGTTTCCGGGGTTTTTATTTTAAGAAAAAATGGCCGAAAATAATATCAATTATCACAAGTGAATCAAAAACAATACGAATTGGTATACAAACTATATTCAATTCAACCGATTTTGATACCATGGCTAAAATTCATATTTGAATAAAAAAATTTAACTCCAAATATAGTTTTTAAAAAAATGGGAAAATTTTGTAAAATTGGGGGAAAGTAGACATTGTTCATCGTCTTCTCGAATCTGCTTGAAAATTGCAAGGTGACGGGAGGGAAGGACATATGAGGATAGAGGAATCGAGATCGACTCGACCCGAAAGGGACTCATTATTCATCTGTCTCTAGAGACTTGGAGGCTGGAGCAAGGATTGTCAAGGAACCCTAAATCTGAAATTTGAAGGGTTTTCTTTCAAATTGGTCATGAAAGTTTGACAAATTTGAAATTTCTAGCCTAGAATATGCTAAAATCTCTTGCTTAATTCGATATATGATTTGTGTGCTTAGTGTTTTTCAGCACAGGTCGCGAGCGCCGCATTGCATCTTGATGGTCCGGGGAAGACAGTGAATAGTGTCTCCTTTCCCCCAATTTTACAATTTTTCCCAAACTTCTTGATAATTATATTTTGAGTTTAAATGATTTTTTCGTTTATGAATTTTAGCAATTATATCAAAATCGGTTTAATTTGATATAGTTTGTATACCAATTAGTAATTTTTAAAGTTCGTATTATTTTTGGTTCATGGGTGTTAGTTGGTATTATTCTTGGTTATTTTTCTTTGTTTTAAATGATGAATTTGAATAATATCAAAATGTGATGGTCGTTGTTCAATCTCTGTATGAGTAATTTTGATACGATTATTCATAACTTTGAATGTTGGTTTAGTGTAATAGACTTGTCATCCCAATATTTGACAATATTCTTAAATATTTTTTTTGGTTTTGTAACATGTTTCATGGCTTATTTTTGTGAAGATCACGATATCATCTACGAAGGCAAGATATTATATTTTAGTTCCTCCTCTAATATCGTTGAAGCCAATATCTTTTTTTCTCAAAATTTGCTTCGTTTCATCATGAGAATTTCCACCCTAAGGATAAAAGGAATGGAGAATTGGAGATTGTCTCAAACCTCACCTTGGTGTGAACAAATCAGTAGGACCATTGTTAACAAGGATCGAAAATGAAACATTATGAACACGCTCTCTAATATAGTCAATGGATTTTTTAGGGAACTCGATTTTTTAACGCTGCAAAAATAAATTTTCATTCAACTCTATCATAGGCTTTCTCCGTATCCAGTTTGATTGTCATTTATTCTTTCCTACCTGATCTATTCCGGAAAGAGTGGAAGATTTCATGGGCAATAAGAACATTACCCTAGATTTCGTTATCTTATGCAAAGGCTCCTTGTAGGATTGTATGAATTCTCATTATCGAGAATGAATGGAAATGAATAAGCTTTGATCGATTAGGGTTTGTTATCGACGTTTGGATGCTATGCACACTCCCCGGAGATTTTTTTAGTGAGGACGATGGTCATAGGTGATAGAGCCCATTGAGGTAGGCATAATAGGTTGCATTTAGCTTAGTTAAGATACATAACATGCATAATTTAAGTAGAATTTGCATATTTACTCGTTTTGTTCATGGAATCGGAATCTGCATGTTTTTATTGATTATTTCACGTAGATGTGGATCCGACGAAGAACGAGGAGACTCGTGGATTAAGTAAAGTCAAGAAGAGAAAGCTAATAGAAGAGCACGGGAGCGGAATTGGAGTTTGAGAGCCTAAGTGAAGAACAAGTCAACAAAAGTTATCATCCGACAAGCTAAACTTGTATCGCACTTTCTGGAGGTCTCGGTGGTCCTATTGACTATTATAAGCAAGCGTTGGAAATATCTTTTCAAGGGATACAACTTTCATGATGATGTCGAAACCAAATTCATAACATAAATTGCTAAAAGCTGAGAAAGTCGCGTCCGCGGCCAACAAAGCCGCACCCGCGGCCTGCACCTGGACACGCCCGTGGCCTTGCTAGGCTAAATCAGTATCGAATTTATCCGAGAACTCTATCTTTCTTTATTTAAATTGTATCTTTTGAGGACGTCTTCTAGGGTTTTTAGGTCAGTTCTTAGGCCTATTTAAAGGCTTGTTTTAGGTTGTTTTAGGCATCTAATCCTCTATCTTATCTTTTGACAATGGAGACTATGGAGTGTTAAACTATTTTGTTTCGCCTGCGACTTGAGACTCTATTTGGTTGAATTGTGAGTGTACTATTCTTATTCTTATTTCCATCATATGTTTCATCTTCTTTGTGATTTTAATTGATTTGTGTTGTTGATTCTATCTTGATTGATCACCTAGCTAGGATCTCATCATCGCTAGGGTTTTGAATTGTTCATTATGATTCTTAATCTTTCGTAGCAAACATGTGCTAGTGGACTTCGTTAGAAAGCTTGAATGTTTAAAAAGTTGACTATAGGTTAAATATTAGTTCTTTAGGGATATTGCTTATAAGCTTTACACATCTTGAGACTTATTGCAATTCCCATGATTAAACCTTAATCCGTGTTAAGATTGTCTAGGACTAAGGGATTATCAGGACTAATAGGGCTAATAATCTATTTAAATAAAGATAAGAACATTTTATTGGAATTGGAAAAGAACTTGAGTAGGAAACAATGATCGAATTCACTGAATAGGGTTCAAAATTGTAGGTGAAACTATCTCTTAACTATTGATTTTCCTAACTTGTTAATATTTCTCATTCTCCATCACTCAAAACCCCTCTTTTCTACAAATTGGTAAATTCACATTAAATAGGAATATTTGATTATCTGTGAGATCGACCTCTTACTTGCTCACTATACTAGTTTGTAAGTTTGAGTTTTATTTTTACTAGGAAACACAACAATTTTGTCCTGTCAATAGACGATGCTCCAAATGGCACCGATGACTTTAGTGGGAATTCAGAAGAGCTACTGTTTGTGAAGCAAGGAGTGGTTGAGTGGCATGTGTAAATCAAAGGCTCAAAAAGGGGTATTTATGGGAGAGAAATAAGGTTGAAAAGGAGAGGATTTGGCGCTATCCGAAAGAAGATTCGATGGGAACCATTGAACTACTGGATCATCTTGATTGAACTTGAAGATACGGTGATAGCATTGAAAGCGCGAATCGATAAGGATGAAGACGTTATTTGCTTTATTTATTTGAGTTAGTCTACGGCTATGGGGTTGAAGTCGGGCTCCACTTTCCCTTTGTTTTGTTATTCAACCCAATTTCGCACATTTACATACACATATATATGAACTTAGTTTGCGATTTGTATATGTTACCCAATATATTTTTAGTAGGGCATTATTTAAATAAGTCTCTATCCATTGTTCTCCTATAAATGTGTGAAACATTCTAAGAGACACACATATTCTAAAATGCCTAACGATACAAATATTATTTGATTTAATTCAGAATTAAATAAATGAAATAACAAGGGGTATTTCATGTCAAGCCTATTGACACCCTTAACACCTAGATTCACCTGAACTTGTCCCCTTAGGGCCATATTCACATTCCTACCAAAAGATATCTAAGATTTTGTGAAGTTGAGTTGTTGTCCTAATAGTTATCCATCATATGTGTGAAGGATATAAATTAATTCATTGCTTTGTTGACAATTTGCCTTAGCAAAAATCACGCTATCATCCTCAAAAATATAAATGGAGGGACAAGAGATGAAGAACAGTGAATGTCAAAACAACTAGGTGAAGCAAGGCTTTACAGTTAGGTCAAGTTGGAGAGTATTGGGAGCTAAAACGCGGTGTTTTAGTTAGTGAGCTGGATTTCTTCACACAAGGCTACAAGGCTTAAATATTTGGGCTTGTGGTTGGGCTCATTGTTTTTGGGATGAGCTCAAAGGTTTTAGAAAATCACATATGAAAACATTATACTAGCCTATAACTTATACAATTTAATTGCCACATTATTGTCCACTAATTAAGCTCGTTAGAGGATTGAAAATTTTTGGTTTAATGCAATTGATTGTATGTAGATTTACACTATTTTATGGTCTAGTTTTTGTTAAATTTTGAATCAATAGTTAGCTAGTTTAGTGTCAAAATGTATCGAATATCATGTTTGCCAAGTATAGATGCCTTTGTGTTTGTGTAATGTCATAGAGCTAAAATGTTCATGAGGAGACAAAGACGATCAAAGTTGGGATCTTAGTTAAACATTGAAGTCAAGAAAGAACAATAGTTACACATTAAAGGAGTGAGTACAGACACATTGGAGCAAGTTAGAAGATGCTCAAGCGAGTAGGGAGCTCCTTGAGCGAGTACTAGACCTCTAGGTGAGTACCGAACCTTTAGTGAGTACGAAGCACAACAAACACAAAACAAAGTGGAGCAAAGCGAAAATGCTACCACTACTTGGGTAAGCAGGCCACTACTTGGGTGAGTAGATGAGTTCTTGGGCGAGCACAGGGCAAATCTGGTGAGTATGAAAGTTTTTTTATGAGTATAGAGCCAAATCTTATCTAAATCTTCTAAAATCTTATACTTTATCTAATATTGTATATATAACCAATCTAGGGCATTATATATAAAAACATTCAAATACATTGAGAATGACATTCAAATACTTTGAGAAAGAAATTTAGACTTATTAGAGGCTATAACTTAGTCGAAACAGGGTTTATAAAAACGCTTAATTGAGTCACAGATTCATAGTTTAAGTTATAGTGTCAACCGGTTGTTGGTTTGGTATGTTGAGTACTTGAGTATTGCTTTTATATCATTATTAAGGGTCATGTTTATTCTTATATTGATGTTGATTATGGTTATGAGTGAGTAGTTTGATTGGTTATGGAGTTAAGGGATCCGATGTTTGAAAATGATCGATTATTTGTTATGTGTGCTTAATGTGTTTTCTATGGTGAATTACAAAGTCTAATATATGTTATGAACACGAGGAATTAATTCAATTGGGGAGTCGATTGATCGTTATAAAGTACAAGCTAAAGTGGGTTTCAATCTTTAGGGTTTTGGAAAACCGAGTATCTTAATAACATTAGACATGGATTTTGTGAAACAAAATTTGAATTCTAAATTGATGGATTACTTGTTCATATGATATGATGTGATGTCTTTTATGTATGAATTGTTTTTGGCTTTGGATGATAGCAAACGATTTGTGATTGCAGATCATATACTAGGTTTATCATTAGGCGTTGAATTGTTCTAGCTTTCTTAGATTACTATTATAAATTGCGTTTAAGGAGTTTATCTACAATTATTCATATGCAATGGCTATGCTTATGTCATATGCATGCAATGGCTATGCTTATGTCATATGCATGCACAATCTTGATGACTTAGGCAATTTATATATACCTCATATTACATAAGAAGAAAAGAACACTTCATGTTCACATGAGTTTATAAAGAAAATCATTATTTGATTGTCAATGAGATCATGCTAGTAAGACATTAGTGACCTAAAGCTCTAGAATCTATGGGTTTAATAGTTGATATTTGAATTGGTCCACAAGTATACAAATTGGTACCAACTAATTGCTTGTGTTCGATCATTTTCCTATACTTACATTTGTGTGTTTGGGGAATATTTCATCAAAAACATTAGACTCCCAATAACTTTAGCATATTCCTCTTGGGAAACATCTATACCTGAGTTCTTCACTAACTCTATGGTTGCATCATATGGGGTCCTAACTGGCGCCACATCATAGTTGTTAAACTTTTTCAATACCTTTTCTACCTAATTGGATTAAGACAATGTAAAGCCATTTTTAGTTCTAGTTACTTCAACACCTAGAATCACATCTGCTTCACCTAAGTCTTTTATTTCAAAGCGAGAGGAAAGAAACTTTTTGGTTTCATTTATCACATGCATGGTAGTGCCAAATAACAACATATCATCAACATATAGACACCCAATAATGCAACCAGAATTGTACATCTTGGTATAAACACATGCATCAGATCCACTAACCACAAATCCAAAACTCAACACAGTGTTATGGAATTTCGACGCCTGCTAGCCCAAACTCCGCCTAGAAGCATGCCGGTAGTGGCTGCACTCGTGAAGATCCCCTCATATTTTAATATAACTTAAATAATATTGGAAGCGATTGTTGAGTTTTTGAAAAGAGAGGCTTACCATCCTCTGCGTGAACGTAGCGTTCTGCACCCAGCGAAAGAAAATCTTGGGCCTCTACCTGTGACCAAGAAAATGGGCTCGGGTGAGTTGCCAGCAGCCATTTCGTTTCCTTCATGGGAGAGGGTTTCGTTGTCTTTTTGGGACAGAGTTGTGTGGTTTAGGACTCTTCTAGAGCCACATTTATAGGAAGAGTTCCTTCCTTCTTTATGTGATGATTTACTTTCTGTTTTTTCGAAGATTCGTCATGCCTTATTTTGCTGTTACCACATTTTTTCTTTTTTCCTTTTCAAGAAAAGTACCTCGGGAAGGAGGACATCTGAAAAAAAGGGGTACCCGTCTGGTCGATTTCATGACTCGGGGCCCTTACAATTATTCTGGAAAATGACAGAGACTACATCAAAAGGATTTATTCTTATCAATTGCATTTTAACTTGAGAGGAAAGGGAGAGCCATGGGCCGCACTTCTTTATTTTCTGCCAGCCAGTCTCATTACCTTGGTTGTCCCCTACTGCTGGGAATCCCTTCTCTGTTGAGCTGGGCCGGTGTCCGCGGTCGAGGGGGGTCATGATATGACACGTATACCTCGAAGTGTGAGTCGCCCTCATAAATGAAAAGGAGTGCGGACCCGACGTGTACGCGGTTTGAGAGGATGAAATCCGCCCACCCTCTCGTGTACCAATGTGTTCCCTCGTAGTCTACTTCGACACCGACCTCGCAATCCTGGCATGAGGTTGACCACAGGTGGACGAGCTCGTGGGCCTCCTCCCCCAATCGTCCGTATGATTGGGGCAGCTGCTGTCTCCGCAACTGCTCTCCCCGGGTGATGAAACGATAAAAAAAAACCTTGGGGGGTCTTCGGTCCCCATGGTTATTTTCTTAGAGTGGTGAATATTTTTGTGTGGGTTTCTAAAAAACCCTCGCTCCTTTTTATAACACTTACCGTTACGGGGATGTTTCACCCACGTGGCCTTTGGCCAAGTGCTTTTGCTCTACGTGGACGTTGCCTTGCCCCACGTCTGAGCTAAACGGTTCCGTGACTTTACTAGACTGGCCTATGTTGGAGGAACCCTGGCAGGAATGTTGGGATATAAGCTATTCTTATTTTGAAACAAATAAAGTTGGCGAGGAAAAAATCCTCTTACATCTTCTTAACGTAGTCATGGAGGAAGCGGGCCTTTTAGAACAGAAGTTTTGTGATACAGGCCGATTATCTTATGCGGCTGGGGAAGCTTCTTCGTTCTCAGGATGTGGGTCGACCACGGAAACCTCGTATTCGGCTCTTGTTTTTTTCCTTGGTGAACTTAAGGACGGCCCCCACTCGCACGCGATTTGCGGCGACGAAAACCTCCCATCCTTCGGTTAGCAGAGATCTCGTTGCCATCTCGTCCGACCACGACGTTGTGCTCTTGGAACAAGCGGGATCGAAGGATGACTTTCCCCTGGGCATCTTCCAGGGCTAGTTCATACGTTAAGGGAAGTCGGAGTCGTAGAAGTTGATCGCTTCGGAGGATTACCCTGTAGAATGAGGTTTGAGATGGGTTTGACTCCATTTGTTCCTGGGAGGGGTGACGCTCCTTGTGCCAAGGGTCCATTCCCCCCTCCTACCGTTGCGGGTAAAGTGCGAGGTCCATTTGCTCGCTTTTCCAAGGCGTGGTTCTCATACAGTGTAACGCTAGATCTTTTCGGACATGTGTCCTCCATGCTCATCCTCGAGCATACCACGTTTGGCTCTCTTATCCTTGTTTTTTCCCTTTTGAGACGTTGCTACTACGCTACTCGAGGCGGAGTTCCTTTGGACAGGTGTCCTTCATGCCTGGCCTTGGGCAGATCGCGCTCGTCCTTTCACGTACATCATTCTGGTGGTTCGCCGAAGTCCTGACGGGTTTGCCTCGGGGTGGTTCATGTGCGGCTCGTGACCCCTGGGGCTCTCCTTTAAAGAGAAGCCCTTTTCGCTTCTTTTTTCCTCATGTGAACCTTTTCTCTTTTCAAATATGCCTGTTTCGAGACGAACCAACTGAGCGTTCTTTCAAACCATCGACTTCCCGGAGCAGCTGCGTCACTTTGTAAATCCCTTGCTTTACCTTTATACTCTTTCAGGTTTATTTATTTCGTCCTAACTTTCACTCCCATGTTCTGTTTATTTCAGACAGATGCTGCCGCTTCGTTTCGAGGATGAGTATGGCCGGGTTCTTCCTGAGCGGGTCCTCTTAACAACTTGGATTCTGAAGGATTTCCCAGTGGCGGTGGTTCGCGGTGATTACGGCGTTCCTTATCTTCGTCATGGGTGAAACCACTTTTTTTGCACGCATAATGTGGACATCGGATCTTCTCTAACCTTCCTTCATAAAGGGGGACCCCGATTCATTGTTCGTATCCTTATTTCTGGAGGGGATGAAGTTGACGGGGAGTGGGAAGAGCCACACTTCGAGGGTCCTCTCCCTAATGGGGCTCGCTTGAGCGAGGATAGAACCCAGCTGGTCCACAATAGGCCAAGAGTGGGGTGAAGTTCGTTGGATGAATTCGGGATCTTCATTTCCCGGGCCTTTATGTATTACCTATTTTCTGAATGCTTTGCAAATTTAGTCAGGCGCCCTGTTGGAGGGTGATCCTGGCGATTCCCGTGCTTCTGTCTTGTCCATGGTTACTTTTGTTTCAGTATTTCTGAAGTTCCAAGCCCTCTTATAAGCTTCAGTCTTTTGGTAAGGGAGACATCTCCCGGCTCTTGGGGGCATCTGTTCCCCAGGTCACGCAACTTTGGCAAGTGTTTCAATCTGAGAGACCAATGCTTCATCTGGTAACCCGACGCGGATAAGCTCCAGCGTCACAAGGCTTAATAAGTATTTTGATACGGGAGACCAGTGTTCCAAACGGAAGCCCAATGCGGAGCAAGCTCCAGCGTCGGGACTTAACGAATATGTCGATCCGGGAGACTAGTGCTCCAACCGGATTCCCGACGCGGAGCAATCTCCAGCGTCCTGGACTTAATAAGTATGTCGATCCGGGAAACTAGTGCTCTAATCGGATTCCCGACGCGGAGCAAGCTCCAGCGTCCTGGGACTTAACGAATATGTCGATCCGGGAGACTAGTGCTCCAATCGGATTCCCGACGCGGAGCAAGCTCCAGCGTCTTGGGACTCAACGAATACGTCGATCCGGGAGACTAGTGCTCCAACCGGATTCCCGACGCGGAGCAAGCTCTAGTGTCCCGGAACTTAATGAATATGTCGATCCAAGAGACTAGTGCTCCAACCGGATGCCCCAACGCGGAGCAAGCTCCAGTGTCCTGAGACTTAACGAATACGTCAAACCGGGAGACAAGTGCTTCAACCAGATTCCCGACGCGGAGCAAGCTCCATCGTCCTGGGACTTAACAAATATGTCGATCCGGAAGACTAGTGCTCCAACCGGATTCCGACGCGAAGAAAGCTCCAGCGTCCTGGGACTTAACGAATATGTCGATCCAGGAGACTAGTGCTCCAACCGGATGCCCAATGCGGAGCATGCTCCTGCGTCGCGGAGGCTTAATCTTCGCTAGAGATGGGTGTTTGATCGTTTTGAATGGAGAGTTAGCACCCACTAACGGCCTTCATTTATTTACATTCAGCGGGTGATACGTTTGGAATCCCCGATCCTTCGCCTGTGGGTTCAGGATCAAGAACCCCAAACTGTTGATGGCCCGATCTTGTAATATTCTTGCTATCCTTGATGTTTACAAGTAGTTACAATAAAAGGGTTCGAACTATTGCGAAAGAAACGAAAACAAAAACTAAGTAAAAGACAACAAAGGAAACAGCAGCAGCGACGGCACAGTGATGGCGACGGATGCTGCGGGCACAGCAATCCTGCAGCGGCCGCTGCCAGCGACGGCTCCTGGGTTCTGCAGCGACGGATTCTGGGTTCCAGCGATAGTTTTTTTCCAGCTTTTCTCTTCTTTCTTGTGTTTGGTTTTTTGTTTGGGATTAGGGTTTGGTATCAGATGATTGATGAATGAACAAGAACATAAATTGATTACGAAGGCTTTTGGATTGAGAATCGAGGGAACCTTTTAATCCTTAAAAGGGTTCATCAATTATAATTCCAATCTGATTTAATTCAATAGAACCACAATGTTTAAATAGAAAACCTAAGAACCAATTCTACCGTGCAAGATAGAATTTAGGTTGATAAGGATAGAAATTTAATCCTAAAGATAAATAAACCTAGAAGATAAAACTTAATCTAAAATCCTAACCATCTTATTTAATCTAACTAAGAAATACTAAAAATAAGCAATTCTATAATTAGACTCCAACTAACATAGGAGTTACTAAAAATAGAATATATATAAAAAATAAGAAATATAAATAATAAAATAATTAACGTCGTTTCTTCAACGACTCCCAATGTGGAGCCTTCTTCTTTCGCTTGAGGATGAACTCATTCTCCTTCATTTGAAATCGACTCGTCCTCGAGTCGTCGCCTGGATCAAGATCGTTGTTTGACCCACAGAAGGCCATCTTGACCTGCATCATTCTCCCCCTCTTATCTTCGATTCGTCCTCGAATCGAGTCGGAGATGATCGGCGAGGAAGGAGCAACAACCTTCCTTGAAGATGATGGAGGAATGGGTGGAATAGGTGCCAGGAGATTTCGAGGTATAGGAACCCCAAAAACAACACCTTCATGCGCGATCGTTGAACGGACTTGATCTTCAATAAGAATAGGATCAATGACCACACAAATCTCAGCAACTGGAACTTCATGAACATGCTCAAGAGGTACAATCGCTAACTCTTGAGACACATCATCAAGTACCTCATCCTCGTCAACGGAATCAACATGCTCGTCCTGCAGAACACTGTCGCAGTCTGCTTGCAACACAAATTCGGAGGCCTTTCCGGGGGAGTCTTGTAGCGTGTGACCAACCGTTGGAAAGCTCGTCGAGTCAGCTTCGCAACAAGACTGAGTTGACTCAATTCCGAGTTTGGAGTCAATGGGATTAACTACTACTCCTAGAGCTACTCACTATGGTTTAAATGGCATTACTGATGATGGTTCTGATATATTGGTCACCAAACAATGTTTAGTTTTCCTTTCTATTGGAACATATCATGATAAAATATTATGTGATGTTGCTCGCATGGATTGTAGTCATATATTATTAGGACGTCCTTGGTTATATGATCGTTCTGTTCTTCATGATGGTCGTGCAAATACATATGCTTTCACCTATGACGGGAGGAGAGTTACTCTCCTACCCCTTTCGCCACACACTATTCTGAAGGACCAGGTTCGCAAGAAGCAACAACAGGACGCCCTGAGAGAAGCTGAAAGGATGGAAAAGCTAAAAGGGAGCTCGGCCACACAGGCCACTGCTGCCGCGCCCGCGGCCCCACCAGCAGCGCCCGCGGCCACTCCAGCCGCACCTGTAGCCCCCTTGGCGCCTCCTCCTCCCCACTCGACGTCGACTCAACCCTCTTCTGCATCACTTAA
The DNA here is from genome assembly GCA_037127255.1 of Persicaria tinctoria. Taxonomy (NCBI): domain Eukaryota; kingdom Viridiplantae; phylum Streptophyta; class Magnoliopsida; order Caryophyllales; family Polygonaceae; genus Persicaria; species Persicaria tinctoria. Next base: position 56,881,388 of record JBANSL010000016.1, on the reverse strand, counting down.
GGGCTCTGTAGAACGTCGATCATTGGTCTCGCATCCTCAGAAAGGGACCATCACATGGAATGCTCATCGACCTCATATTCTTCTGGTAATGAAACAAGTATTACTTAATGTTGAATTGAGTCATATTCCTGCACCTATTGCTGCACTTCTGCAGGATTATCTAGATGTGCTTCCAGCTGAACTACCACAAGGCTTGCCTCCTATTAGAGGTATTGAGCACCAGATTGACTTTGTGCCTGGGGCAGCCTTGCCTAATTGCGCCGCTTATAGAGCTAGTCCTGAGGAAACAAAGGAGCTGCAACGCCAAGTCACAGAATTGATGGATAAGGGATTTGTTCGAGAAAGCCTGTCTCCCTGTGCCGTGCCTGTCATTTTGGTTCATAAGAAGGATGACTCATGGCGCATGTGTGTTGATTGTCGCGCAATCAACCAAATAACGGTTAAGTATCGCCACCCTATTCCTCGTTTAGATGATATGCTTGATGAACTTCATGGTGCTGCTATTTTTTCTAAAATTGACCTTAGAAGTGGATATCATCAAATTAGGATGAAACAGGGAGATGAATGGAAAACGGCTTTTAAAACTAAGTATGGCTTATATGAATGGTTAGTAATGCCTTTTGGTTTGACAAATGCACCTTCTACTTTTATGAGGCTTATGAACCATGTGCTTAGAAGACACTTAGGAAAATTTGTCGTTGTCTATTTTGACGATATCTTAATCTATAGTAAGAATATGCATGATCACTTAAGTCACTTAAAATTGGTTTTTGATTGTCTTAGGAAAGAAAAATTATATGCCAATTTAAAGAACTGTTCTTTTGCATCCGAGTCTACCATTTTTCTTGGTTTTGTAGTGACTGCATCTGGATTGAAGGTGGATGAGGAGAAGATTCGTGCTATTCAGGAGTGGGCCAGGCCGAACACACCCACTCATGTCCGCTCATTCTTGGGCCTTGCTGGCTTCTATCGACGTTTTGTCAAGGACTTCAGCCTGATTGCCGCCCCCCTACATGAGCTGACAAAGAAAGATGTGACATTTCGCTGGATTGACTCACATCAAAAGGCTTTCGACGCCCTCAAGGACCGCCTGACACTAGCCCCAGTGCTGCAGTTACCTGACTTTGCTCAACCTTTTGAGCTCGAGTGTGACGCTTCTGGCACTGGCATTGGAGGGGTCCTGCTGCAGAACAAGCGTCTCATCGCCTACTTCAGCGAAAAGTTGGGCACCGTTGAGCTCAACTATTCTACCTACGACAAGGAGCTATTTGCACTGGTTCGCTGCTTACAGAATTGGCAACATTATCTCTGGCCTAAGGAGTTTGTGATTCATTCGGATCATGAAGCTCTAAAGTACCTCAAAGGACAAGCAGTGCTCAGTAGGCGACTTGCTCGATGGGTGGACTTTATATAGACCTTTTCCTATGTGGTTCACCACAAGAAAAGAAAGGATAATGTGGTAGCTGACGCGCTATCACGCAGGTATGTCCTCTTAAACCATATGGATGCACATGTTTTGGGTTTTGCTTTGATAAAGGAACTATATGCTTCTGATGGTTTCTTTAAAACTATATATGCTCATTGTGTATCCAAAGGTGAAGTTGATTCATATTTTCTTGATAATGGTTATTTGTTTAAGATGGGCAAGCTTTGTATCCCATCTTCTTCTATTCGACGATTGTTAACTCAAGAAATTCATGAATCTAGGGGATATGGTGGTTTCGAAAAACCTTAGCTGGACTTAAGGAACATTACTTTTGGCCTAAAATGTCTAATTATGTGCTGAGATTTGTCAAAAGTTGTGTTACATGTGCTATAGCCAAATCAAAATCTAATGCTAATGGTCTATACCAACCTTTGCCTATTGCTAATGCACCCTGGGAAGATGTTTCTATGGATTTTATCGTAGGATTGCCTAGAACTTCTAAGGGTCATGATTCCATATTTGTTGTTGTAGACAGATTTTCCAAAATGGCTCATTTTATTCCATGTCATAAAACTGATGATGCTATTCATGTTGCTCATTTATTCTTCAAAGTTGTTGTTCGCTTACATGGATTGCTATTATCTATAGTTTCTGACCGTGATCCTAAATTCCTAAGCTCTTTTTGGAAAACTCTATGGTCAAAATTGGGTACAAAATTGCTATTTTCTACTTCTTGTCACCCACAAACTGATGGTCAAACTGAGGTCACAAATAGAACTCTTGGGGCTCTCCTTAGAGTCATGCTGCGAACTAACCTCCGGAGGTGGGAAGACTGCCTACCATTTGTAGAATTTGCATATAACAGGTCTAGGCACTCTGCAACAAAACTTACCCCCTTCGAAGTGGTCTATGGCCAAAATCCTTTAACCCCAGTGGACATGCTGCCTCGGCCATACAAGGAAAAGGAGAGCTTGGATGCAGCTAAGCAAGTGGACTTCATCAAGCGCTTGCATGAGCGTACCAAAGCGCAGCTGGAGAGAAAGACTGCACAATACAAGGCCGCGAAGGACAAGCATCGCAAGGATGTGCAGTTCAACGTTGGTGATCTGGTCTGGCTGCATCTCAGGAAGGAAAGGTTTCCGTAACAACGGAAATCTAAGCTGGACCCCAGGGGAGATGGACCATTCATAGTGGTTCAAAAGATGGGTCCTAATGCATACAAGCTGGATCTCCCTGCCGATAAGTACAACGTCCATTCTACATTCAACGTCGCCGATCTATCCTTGTTCGTGCCTAACGATGACTCTGACGACGATTTGAGGACAAATCGAAGTCAAGTGGAGGAGAATGATTCCGTGCAATTATCGATGACTCCTGGTGACATTGAGGACAACATGAAGGTTCCATTTGATGACTCCTAATGCATACAGGAAGTGAGCTTGCGTCCACACACGGAGCTCATGAAGACTCGTCTGCACCCGCCATGAGCCAAACCTCACTCGGCATTTCCTAAGGCACTCGAGACCACCATTAGTCGAATGGGCCAAAGGACCTTGTCGAGTACCTGGGCCGAGTTCCTAGTGCTTGGGCCAATTATCTAGTTTATTTAATTATGTTATTATTTTATGCAAATTAGATAAATAAGGTGGAATTAATTATATCTCTTCTAGATATAATTTTTGGCCACCAAGTTATTAAATATCTATCTTATTAGGATTCATTTATCTTAGATTTATTTTATTTATCTCTAGATATAATAGATCTATCCAAACCCCTTTCCTTTGCAAGGAAGGATTGGTAAGATCTTCCATAACTTTACTATATATTCATGTTTATGCACTTTGAATTAATTAGATTGAATAGAATTGAGAAACCCCTTTATAGGATTAAAGGGTTCTCGATTATCAATCCCAAAAGGCTTTTGAGTTATATGTTCTTCGGCAATTACAATCACCCTCACCTACGTTCTTCTTTACCACCGAAACCAAACACAGCCTAAGCCCTAACCAGTCCAACGAACACCGGCGGCATAGTTCCTGGACACCAGCGGCTCGGCTTCGGCGCACAGCGCCAGGGCGCCCAGGCTCTCGCGCTCGCTGCTTCTTCGCCCGCAACTCTAGCGCTTCGCTTCGCAGCATCGCGCTCTCGATATCGTGCGCGCTCGCTTGTGCTGTTCCCTCTCTCGTTACCAGCAAGCAACCACGTCCGCACACCCTGAGTAGAGTGCTCCTGTGTGCTCGGCGCTGCGTCCAGCAAAGCCCCCGTCCGCGCTTACAGTTCCGCGCGCATCGGTCTCTCTGTCTTCGGCACTCTCGTCCGCGCGCTAGACCTGGCGCCTGTCTCCTTCTTCGCTTTCCTTTGTTAAACGCTATAGCTTAAGTTTACTAATTGAATTAGTTAATTTCCTTCGTAGTTAGTTTGTTAGAATTCTTAAGTTAGCATTGTTGCTTTTAATAAGTAATTCATTAGTTTCGATTTACTTAGTTTAATTTTCGTAGCTATTCATAGTTTAAATTTCTTAAGTTAAGACAATTGTTTTGTTTAGTTTATTAATTAGTTTAGTTAATTGTGTTAATCAGGAGATATCGGAAGAGCATTGCAAGATCGGGTAAATATACGGCGTGGTTCTTGATCTTGAGCCCACAGGCGAAGGATCGGGTATCCCAAACATATCAGCGGGGGTGACTTAAAACACTTTCCGAACCATGGGATGATTGCACATAGTACTTCTTCAGGTGGTCTACATTCCATGTTTTGTTGAGGACCACTCCTTCTGGTGTTTGGAGTTTTTAAGCTCCAATGTGTATGCATTCAAGCACTACGTACGGTCCCTCCCATTTCGCATCCAGCTTGCCACCTCTGAGGGTCAACCGGAGAACTAGATCTCCTTCTCAAATCGGCGGGAGACCAGGCGTTAGTCGTGGTATTTCTCCGTCTTCCTCTTATACTCTCGTGCCTTCAAGGCGGCCAACCTCCTTCTTTCTTCCCGGAGATGTAGGTCCACCTCCATGGCTTCATCATTGGCCCTTGACTCGTAGGCAAGGACTCGTGCCGAAGGGACCAGTCTTTCGATGGATATGACGACGTTCGATCCTAATACTAGTGCAAAGGGGGTTTCTCCGGTTTGGGTCTTGGCTGTTGTTCGATACGACCATAGTACTAGTGGGAGTAACTCCGCCCATCTTCCCTTGGCGGTCTTTCCCAACTTCTTCTTTATCCCTTCGAGGATCTGGCGGTTGGTGATTTCTGCATGTCCGTTAGTTTGTGGATGCGCGACGGATGAGAATTTCAATGCTATCCCCAGCCCCTCGCAGAAATCTCGGATTCCTTCACAGTCGAACTGTGTTCCATGGTCCGTGATGATGGCCTCAGGAACTCCGAATCTGCATACCAAATTCTTCCACAAGAATCTGCGGACTTTTTTGACAGTGATCAGCCCCATGGCCTCTGCTTTCACCCATCTAGTGAAGTAGTCTACCATAACAAGGATGTACTTCAGCTGTCCTAGAGCTGTGGGGAAAGGTCCCAAGATGTCCATTCCCCATAGGGCAAAGGGGCACGCTCCAAAGATACTCTGAAGTGGCTCGGCGGGCACCACGTGGACATTCCCATGTTTCTGGCACGCGTAGCAGCTCTGCACATGGCTTTTCACATCCCTCCTCATAGTTGGCCAGTAATACCCTAACCTCATGATCTTCGCGGTCAAGGATCTCCACCCTTGGTGGTGTGCACATACTCATGCGTGCAATTCTTCAACGATGATTTTCCCCTCGTCCACGGTCACACACATCAGATCGGGGAAATTAAAACCCTTCTTGTACAGTCTGCCTTCGCGGAATGTAAATCGAGTGGCCTGATAGTTCATCTTCTTGGCTTCCACTTTTCCTGGAGGAATGACTCCTTTACTAGGTACTCCGCTATCAGAGTGCGCCAATCTCCTGGACCTTCGGTTTGGACCGCGCAGATTTCCTGGATGAAATCTCGTTGCTCCTTTTTTCCAAACACGAAATTCCCCTCGGCTTCTGGGGGTACGGCAGCCCTAATCCAACCTAGAAGATCTGCTGACTCGTTCATCTCTCGGGGAACTGACTCCAGACTGAAGTGCAGAAAAGATTGTTTTAGCGCCATAACCTTGCGCAGATAGTCCGGCAGAAGGCATGTCTTGGCCTTATAGGTCCCATCCACCTGTCTTGCAACTACCTCCGAGTCGGTGTAGATGGCAATTGTTCTTGCCCACGGGCTAGCGCGATTTCTAGTCCAGCAATCAGGGCTTCATATTCCGCTTCGTTGTTGGTTACTTGGAAATCTAGTCTATGAGCGAAACACGACTGTTCTCCCTCGGGGGTAGTGAGCGTAATTCCAGTCCCGTTGTCGTCAGCATTCACGGCTCCATCCACCCTCAGAACCCATCTATTCTGGTTGTCTCCTCCGTCATCCTCAAAGCTCGTTTCATAGATGAAATCGGTGAGGACCTGAGCAAGAGTTGCTTTGCGAGGTGCATAAGTTGTTTCAAACTCGGAGAGTTCTACGACCCACTTGGTTAGCCGTCCCGACAAGCTGGGTGAATGGAGGATCTGCCTCAGCGGCAGGTCCGTCAGTACTTCGATCCCATGATCCTGGAAGTATGGCCGAAGTCTTCTAGCCGCGAAGACCAAACAGAGTATGACTTTCTCCACTGGTTCATATCTGATTTCTGCATCGTGCAAGACTCTGCTTACGTAGTACACAGGGTACTGGCCTTCTCGGGTGAGAATCGCTCTGATGGTGTGGTGCCCTTGGTGGCCAGGTAGAGCTTCAGATTCTTCACTCTTTGTGGTTGGTGCAAAGTGGGAAAACGGTGCAGGAAAGCTTTTAATTCTTCAAAGGCGCGATGGAGCTCTGGGGTCCACTGTATCGGCCCCTTCTTCTTTAATAGTGCAAAGAAAGGCAGTGACTTGTCGGCTAAGCATGAACAGAAACGTCCCAGGTAGTTCATTGCGCCATTTAAGGACTCTACTTCTTTGATTGTACGCGGCGGCCGCAATTCCTGAATTGCAGTAATCCTTGCTGGGTTCACGTCTATCCCTCGCTGGCTGACCATGAAACCTAGAAACTTACCAGAGTCGACACCGAACACACATTTCTCTGCATTTAAGTTAAGCCCGCCCCGCCTTAAAGAGTCAAAGGTTTCTTGCAGATCTACCGCATGATTTTTTGCTTTTCGGCTCTGTACTACTATGTCATCCACGTAGATCGACACGTTCTTTGCAAGCTGTCCGCGTAAGATTTTGTCAACGGTCCTCTAGAAGGTGGCCCTAACATTCCTCAGGCCAAAAGACATCACTCGATAGCAAAAGATTCCCTGATTAGTGATGAAAGTGTTTGCTTTCTTGTCTAGTGGATCCATGCGAATCTAGTTGTATCAAGAGTAGGCATCCAAAAAGCTCAAAGCTTCATTTCCCGTGGTGACGTCTACCAACTCATCAATCGAGGGTAGGGGGTAATTGTCTTTTGCGCACGACTTGTTTAAATCGGAGAAGTCTACGCACATTTTCCATTTCCCGTTTGCCTTCTTGACCAGGATGACGTTTGAAAGCCAAGCAGAATCTTCAACTGGTTGCATTGATGGTGATACATGTGATGACAATTTTTTTTGATAACTTTTCATCGAAGGAAAACTCTAGGACAAAGCATAGATAAAAACCTTATAGGGCTAATGCTTACCAAAAGAACATGTGGTGTTCAATATAAGTGATGACAAAATTTAAATATAATAGTCAACATCATAAAAAAAAGTGTAACCATTGTTGTCATCAAAGGAAAGCCCTATGATACATTAGCAAAGTGTTATTAGTGGTGTCACCGCCATAAAAAAACAGTGTCACCAAAGGAAAAACAACGTCACCAAAGAAAAACCCTAAGACAAGAGAAGTACAAACTCTAAAGGGGATAAAATTATGCAAAAGAGAACATGTGGTGTTCAATATATGTCATCACAAAATTCAAATACGAGTGTCACCACTATTATCACCAAAGGAAACCCCTAAGATAAGGGAAGCATAAACCATAGAGAGGCTAATGCTAAGCAAATCAATCACTGTCACCAAAGGAAAACCATAGAACAAGGGAAGCACAAATCCTAGAGAGGCTAATACTAATTTAGCAAAACCATTGTTGTAACCAAAGGAAAAACCTAGGACAAAGGAAAGTGTTATTAGTAGTGTCACCATGATAAAAAAAATTGTACCAGTGTTGTCACCAAAGAAAAACCCTAGGAAAAAGGAAACATATATAAGCCTTATAGAGGCTAATGCTAAGCAAAATCAATGTTATCATTAAAGCAAAAATCTAGGACAAGGGAAAGTCTTATTAGTGGTTTCACCACAATAAAATGGTGACGTACACAATGTCACCACGAGTGCATGTACAAAGTGATGTCACCACAAGTGTAGCAAGTGAAAAGAATAGCGAAGAGTTATTGGTGGTGTCACCAAGGAAAAATAGTGTAACCACTACTGTCACCAAAGGAAAACTCTAGGACCAGGGACAATGTTTTAACGATGTGTCACCACACGTGGTGACAACTTTTTTTAATGACATTTTTTTACAATTTTTTTTCTTTGGTGACAGCAGTGTAACCACTGCCGTCACCAAAGGAAAAACCTTAAGACAAAGGAAAAACATGGCCAAGTGGTAATATTGGTGTCACCAACATAAAAACAGTGTCACCACTAGTGTACAAAGTGGTGTCACCACCATTGTACCAAGGAAAAGAATGGTCAAGTGTTATTACTAGTATCACCAAGGTAAAAACAACGTACGTCACCACTGTTATCACCAAAAGAAAATCCCAGGACAAGGGAAAGTATTATTAGTAGTGTCACCACAATAAATAAAATAAAAAATAAAAAATGTAATCACTATTGTCACCAAAGGAAAATTCTAGGACAAAGAAAAGTGTTATTAGTAGTGTCACTACAATTAAAAAAATGTGACCACTGTTGTCATCAAAGTAAAACAGTACTCCGTTAAGAGATGAATGACTAAATGTGTTAATAGTAGTGTCACCAACACAAAAATAGTGTCACCACGAGTGTACCAAGTGTTGTCACCACGAGTGTACCAAATGTTGTCACCACCAATGTACAAAGTGAAACAATGGTCAAGTGTTATTAGTGGTATCACCAAGGTAAAAACAATGTAATTACTACTGTCACCAAAAAAAACTTAGGACAAGGGAAAGTGTTATTAATGGTTTTACTACCACAAAAACAGTACATGTTACCACAACTGTCATCAAAGGGAAAACCTAGGACAAGTGACACGGTTGGTGTCGCCTTTTTTTTTGGTGACGATGACAAATTTGTTTTTAGAGCTTTTTTCTACGAGGTCACTGTCACTACTTATCAATGGTGACACTGTTGGTAACATGTGGTGACAATTTTTTTTGGTGACATCTTTGTTTTTGTAATTTTTTATGAGGTCACTGTCACCACCCTTATTAATGTCACCACAAGTGTATACCAAGTATTGTCACCACCGGTGTACTAAGTAAAAGAATGATCAAATGTTATTAGTAATGTCAAAAAGTGTAATCACATATCACAATGCATAAATTAAAGATATGAAATGCGAATTTGAAATCTTTCTCCACGTCTTGTACTATAATGACTAATTTATTCCTTGCATGAGATTTAAGTTATCAAACTCTCCACAAAGTCAACATGTAATAATATAGCCTTCAAACATAGGGAACATGGAGTTTCCACACAGATTACTCTCTCAATTTTGCTTGTTTGCACTAAAATTGGATATACTTCCAACTAATTACATGGGATGCCACCTCAATATAGATACAACTAGAAAAAACTCTCAATTGGTTACACAATTTTCCAATTAAGTAACCCAATACATTCCAACAGACTTAAAGACAGCAACTCTAAATGGCAGCAACTCTCGATTCGGAATTAGTACTCCAAAGAAACAAGAAATCAAGTAAAATAGTAATAATGGCAGCAACTCAACACTAGTACCTGTAGCAAAATGGGAAGACACCATATATGTACAATGGAACCATTAAAATTCATCTTTGAAATCAAAACACAATGGTTGTCAACTAGTTTTATTTTAGCGTCGATTTGTCATTGTTGAATGGAAGACTGCAAAATTAGCTGACGGTGGCGGCAGAGCCATACGCAGGCGTAGCCGAAGCCGGAGTTGGAGTAGCTCTCTCATTTGGTGGCGTAGTCTCTAAGAAGAGCCTCGAGAGTCGAGATTCGTGATTCGAAATTAGAAATTTGGAGTCCGAGATGCGCATGATAAGATTAGATCTCCTTCTTTGATGCGCATGATAAGATTTCGAGCCGAAGTCTATTGTTTTTTTAAATATATACAAGTTAAGTAGGTAAGTGAACACAAAGATGTGTTGGCTCCTTGGTTAGGAGGCGGGAGGGGTTTAATTTGGAACGTTGGGACTCAAGTTCAAATCTCTGTAAAACCACCTATTTTGTATCTTTTTATTCCCTTTTTAAAACACCAAAATCCTCTTCTTCTTTTTTTAGCATATCCGAACAACGCTCTTATTTACGCAGCAACTCAGCACTCGATCTACAGCAATGACTTTCACAGCACAGCCAGAGCGACACCCGAGTCACCGAGCAACTGCCACCGCCAGCTCCACCTCCGACCGACCCTGGCACCGGCGCACCACCGCGACCCAGCCCATTGGCAGTTTGTGAAGTCCCGCAGAGACCCAATACCTCTTCATTGCTCTTCTTCTTGACTTCTTCGATTTAGACCCTCAATCTTCAAGGTTAGTTAGTTTTGTTCCTTTCCTTTTTAATTGATTGTTTTTAAGTTCAATTGATTGAAATGAGAATCAATTTAGATTAGAATATGAGAATCAATTTGGGGTAAATTCGATTAGGGTTTAAGATTTTGATAATAAATTTCGATAAATTTTGATTAAAATTTATGGTTTTGAGAAATGAATTTGTGGTAATTTGTGGTTTGTGATTTAGATTTGTTGTTTGTGGTTGTGGTTTTGAAAAGTAAGTTTGTGGTTTGTGATTAGGAATCATGGATTGCCTCTAAATGTGTTATTTCTCTCCAAGGTTTTTTATGTTCTTCTATTGATAATATTGTTGGAAATTTGTTCTTTTGGATGTGCTTTATGGTCTTATTTTACAATATTTTGCATCACTGGTAACAAAACGTCCATTAAAGTTCGAGCTACTCAATTTGTTAGGGAAGCCATTGATGGAGATTAATTTAAAGATACCATACTTTTCAGGGATATGTGCACATGAACGTATATTAAGAATCATAACACAACTTTGTGAGGATTGTAAAGTCCCAGGTATCCACCATTGGATTGAATTTCTTAACGCCGTACCATCTTTTATGTTGCATATTTCTTTGAGTTCTGATTGCTTCTACTACACAAAAAAAAGGGATCTATTTTATTACATTGTGTGTAGAAAAGAGTTGTTGGCCAACCTCCCTTAAAACATTCCCCTTGTTGAGATTGTGGTCAATGATATATCCGTGCTAAGCTCCCCCTTAACTAAAATCCTAGATCCGCCACTGGATCGAATGGTAGTAGAATTTGATATCGCGGATGCCCAAATCTCACGAACATCGTTGAAACCACGAGTAGCACTCCATGTCGAATCTCACGGCAAGAACAGATGCTTAATGCTGCTTTTTATGATTCTTAGTCGTTCGAATCTCTCAAATATTTGAAAGCTTCTCGCTTTTTGTAGGGTTTGAGTTGTGCGTTTTTTCTTGTAAATCAGGATGTGCCTTCCGGGAATTCATTATCTTGATTAAATAAGAAATACAAAATAAGGATAAATCCTAATTAACTAAAAATCCTAATAATTATCTAATGCTAAATCTTAATAATTATCTAGTTATTAATCCATGACTCTAAAAATAAAATAAAAATGAAAACCTCACATGAAATAACATAATGTTTGACACATTTTATTTAAAATAAAACAACTTGACATCCCAAGATTCGATGAACTACAAGTATCATGAACCTCGGGTCTTTCTAGACTTCCGACTCATATCATTCTTCTTTTCTTATCTTGATTCGTCCTTGAATCATGGGAAGGATGAACAATCACATCAACAACAATGGGAGAAAAATCAGGCGACCAACCGGGTGGCCTGTCGGAGAGAACGATGTTAGCTTCAGTCTAGGGTGCATGTAACTAAGACCCTTTCATATCTCCTTAGTGATGTATGTAACTAAGGACTATAAAACTGTTAAACACCGGCTTATCATGCAAGTAGATACCAACCTGCCCCTTGCGAAAATGAGCCTTCACACTACTCTAGTCATCACAAATTTCTAAATTAGTGTCCCATAGTGCCCATATCTCCTAATTTCAGCCTGCAAGCCTAGCAATAAAAACCAATCATTTTTGGTGTGTTTATATCAAAATTCACAAGGCAATAGTTGTTTTATATATAAGAGGGCACCATTTTGAAAGAGATAACAAATGCCACTCATAGAACAATTTCTTATAAATATAAGCCCTTGTCTTCCTGAGAGATACGCAGTTCTCTGTGTATATCCAACTTTAAAGAGAAATTAGGTTTGCTAAGCATTACAATATGATGTCAAGTTTTAGATAACTGGTGAAATGGTTACCTGCATCAATTCCTTCAGTTTCCCAGCAAATATCCAAGTAGCGCGTAGTCGTCCAATATTTCCAAAGTGCCGGCTTGTAGTCACATTTCTGCATACAATCAAGCATTAGTTGTGTGGTTTGTGGGTAGATAAAATTCAGTTAACACATTCTTCCCAAAAATAAAACACCTTAAATCATTCATTCTCAAATGCCTTAATGCATTCTACTACATTAGTTCTATTAAAAGCATCATGTCGTCTATTTAGTCATGTTTATAGGGCTTGCTTGCATCGAGTTTATGACCTTTTAGTTTTGTATTTATTTTTGTCCCTTTGTGTTTAGTTCCATGCAGTGGCGGGTCCACAGGGGGGCTCGGGGTAGCTGAAGCCTCCCCCCCCCCCTATCCGGAAAAGAGTGAGTATATTTTTTTTTATATCTGTTGTTTTTTTAAATATATACAAGTTAAGTAAGTAAGTGAGCATAAAGATGTGTTGGCTCCGTAGTTAGGAGGCGGGAGGAGTTTAATTCGGAATGGTGGGACTCAAGTTCGAATCTCCGTAAAACCACCTTTTTGTATCTTTTTTTCCCTTTTTAAAACACCAAAACCCTCTTTTTTTAACATATCCGAACATCGCTCTTATTTACACAACAACTCAGCACTCGATCAACAATGACTTTCACAGCCCAGCCAGAGCGACACCCGAGTTGCCGAGCAACCGCCGCCGCCAGCTCCACCTCCGGCCGACCCTGGCACCGGCGCACCACCGCAACCCAGCCCCTCGGAAGTGTGTGAAGCCTCGGTGTCCCACAGAGACCCAATACCTCTTCATTGCTCTTCTTCTTGACTTCTTCGATTTAGACCTTCAATCTTCAAGGTTAGTTAGTTTTGTTCTTTTCCCTTTTAATTTGATTGCTTTTAAGTAAAATTGATTGAAATGATAATCAATTTAAATTAGAATTTGAGAATCAATTTGGGGTAAATTCGATTAGGGTTTAAGATTTTGATAATAAATTCCGGTAAATTGTGATTAAAATTTATGGTTTTGAGAAATGAATTTGTGGTTTGTGGTTTTGAAAAGTAAGTTTGTGGTTTGTGATTTGGAATCATGGATTGCCTCCAAATGTGGTATTTCTCTCCAAGGTTTTTTATGTTCTTCTATTGATAATATTGATGGAAGTTTGTTCTTTTGGATGTGTTTTATGGTCTTATTTTACAATATTTTGCATCACTAGCAACAAAACATCCATTAAAGTCCGAGCTACTCAATTTGTTAGGGAAGCCATTGATGGAGATTAATTTAAAGATACCATACTTTTCAGGGATATGTGCACATTAACGTATATTAAGAATCATAACACAACTTTGTGAGGATTGTAAAGTCCCAGGTATCCACCATTGGATTGAATTGCTTAACTTTGTATCATCTTTTGTGTTGTATATTTCTTATAGTTCTGATTGCTTCTACTACACAAAAAAAGGGATCTAAACTAACATAAACCATGTCCCTCACACTTAAATGTTGCATTGTTCTCGATGCATAAATAAAAAGAACAATAAAATAAACTTAGGGTGAAGGAAGGGATACGAACCTATTACTGGGAAGGCGGAGGCTGGAATCCAGACTGATGGCGAAGATGGCTAAGAAGACTAACATAGACGCTCTGAATCTTATTAATCTTCTCTGCGCGAGCAGTCTGTGCTTGGGCCAACTCATCCAGTCGAGCTGCCTGCTGATCCTCAAAGTCTGTCAATCTATGCTCAGACCCGTATTACGTATCATGGTTGACCACTGGTGGTGACTCTGTCTGCATCTCCACAGTGTCGCTCTCAGTAGGGTGGTTCAAAAGGTCTGAACCGGCCCGAACTGAACCGACCCAAACAGGTCGGCCGAAACCGACGGCCCGAAAATTTTGAAGGGAGGAACTGAAGTCCGAACCGAAAAACGACGTAGCGGTTCAGTTATTTCGGTTCTAAGCCTAAAAAGACCGAAAAAACCGACCCAGACAGCTGCCTTTGCTATTGTCCGAAAATACACCTGTCTTACAAATCTCACAACCACCAAAATTGTCTTACAAATCTAAAATTAAAGTATAAAATAACAAATTAATGATAATCCAAGTGGATTAAAACACGGGAATGGTGAAATTTTGCCAAAAAAACTGAAACAAACCTTCGGAATCGGATGTGCTGCATTGCTGCTGTGTGGTACGACTTCGGATGGGGTTGTGCTGGACTGTTGGACGTGGGGGATGGGTGAGGGCGGTCGGCGGCGAGGGCAGGAGCGGGGCGGCGGGAGGAGCGGGGTACCGAGGGCGGCTGGTGTGTGTAGCAGTTGCTAATGTTGTGAACAACTCACTGGAACTAAACGGGATGGAAGGGAAAGAAAGAAAGGAACCCTACAGGCACACTTTGGCACTGGTACTCCCATTCAATAAAAATTACAAATGAAATAAATGCATTTTTTTTAACAAACTGTTGTATCGGTCCAAAACCGAAAAATTCGGTTCGGTTCATGTTTTCAGACCAAAACCGAATTTTTATTTTTTTTGGCCCGAGGCCCGAACCGTGTTCTACCCGGGCTGCCCCAAAACCGAGTTTTTTAGTTCGGTTTTCGGGTCGGGCTGCATTTTGAGCAACCCTAGCTCTCAACATCAACCGTCAAACCAACAGATCTCAATATATCCTCATCAACAGCTACGTGGCACATCCAAAAATCAACCAGAGTAGGACCCACAGGTAAGACAGTAGGGAGGTACTATTGATGTGTCTCCTATGGTCCAGATAACAAACATAATCCCTCTGGAACATGTGGTAGCTGCACCCTTTAGATCATGCGCTCAGACTCTAGGGTATCCATATAAAAAATTGTAGGAAGGTCTCCCAAGCCGTAGGATACTAATTTCAACTCCATAATAGTGTGCCAACAAGGTGATCATGCCTCAAAATGAAACAGTAAAAGGGCGTGCCTAGTGATGGCTCATGAGAACCCTCTCACAAGCTCCAAGGAATAGCTGCACCCAATTAGGGATAATTGTGGCCTCGGGAGTCAAATAGTATAGAAAATCAACCATACTTAACTCAAGAACACTCGAATCCCTAGAGTCAAAGAAAGCCGAACCCAATACCCGCAGACATAATCGAAGGGTCGGGTGTGTAATCATATCATCATACATGTCACCCTCGAAATCCTTAGATATACATTCCAGTCAAACTTCTCCGAATCTCAGCTGGTTTGAGGGCATTCATAGCGGTCTCCCATGCTCTCTAACACTTCTCACTTATCCTAAAGCGCACATGATAGATTCCTTCATAGCATAGCACTCTCTCCCCATCAACTTAAACCGAATATCCTTAGGAGAGCGTACCTCTAATGTTGTCAAAAACTCCTTGACTAAATAAGGATATGTTGGTGCACTCCTACTCATCAAACATCTCAATCCACCATGTGCAAGCAAAGCCACAACCGAATCTAACAAACCAAGACGTCTCAAAGTCTCAACATTGAAAAACTTAGTTTGTGCATAAATTCGATTACCAAGCTTGTTCCATCAAGCTTTTTCCGTATTATCAAAGTATCTAGGCATAATCTGATTTGGCCACACTTCCATATTTCACAAAACAAGCGAAGAGAGAAAGAGAATTCACAAAGAAAGCGAGAAAACCACTCACTGAGCCAACGACGGGAGCCAGCTTTTGGAGCGGCAGGCGCTGGTCGATGGTGCTCTCGAAAATCCTGAATTCCAACATCAATGTCCAGACATCGAAACTCCTTCCAAATTGCTTCCTTCAAATGCAAAACTTGGTTTCAAAGCCTTCTTTTTTGAAAAGGATGGGTGTGATGGTGAAAAGAATTGGCTTGTGTGGGGGTTTAGAAATTGGATTTGAAATTGATGGGTGACGGGTAAAAGATGATAGAAATTGTGATTTAGGGTTGAAGATGGAATGAATGGGTGATGATGGATAGGAAAATAATGGCTTTTTGATTGAAACTCAAGGAATTAGGTTTTGGAATTTAGATTTAAGTATGAGGTTTAGGGTTTCTTGTGTTGCTTGGAGAAAAAGTTTAAGAAATTATAGAAGATAGAAGATGGAAGGTATTTGTATGAAAAGGCAAGGATAAAAAGGATATAAGATAAATAAAGAATAATATCCCGTTACCTCTTTCCAAAAATCAATATTGCGTCTCATACTGAAGGAGTGGCGGGCGTCAGTATTGGAGCGGCGGGCACATGTTTTTCCAATGCTCCAACTTCGTTCTTTATCTTCGATCAAACTTACCTACAAGTTAGTTCTCACACAAAATCTTGCAAAAACACAACAAAATTGATTTGTCCTACTTTATGGAATTGAAAAACAAATGCAAACATCAAATAAAACTACCAACTTACCTTGGGTTGCCTCCCAAGAAGCGTCTTTGTTTCACGTCTTTTGCTCGACGTGTTGCTCTTCTTGCTCAAGTTACTCAATCCAACTAGGTTCTTCTACACATGTCCATTTCTTGACAAGGGCATGCACCTTTGGAAGGTGTAACACTCTATCCAAACAATCATCCATCTCTTCAATGAACTTGATTTCTTGAATCTCTCATGAAGGTTGTCCTGAAATTGAAAAAACCTCCACATTATTAGGAATCAATTCTCATAGGGTAGAGGAATAGGTTCGTGTGGACTAAGAACACTCTCAATCTTCATCTCAAGCTCTTCTTTTCCTACATCAAAATTCACTTTGTTAGAGAATTCAACATTTCATAAATCTTTTTTCTTAGGAATTTCTAACAACTCTTGAGATTCATCCTTGTAATCAACATTGTTAGTATTAGGAACATCTAAAGATTTTTCAGGAGAAAGTTTAATAGGATCATAAATAGAAAATTTAATCTTTCTGCTGTCAAACTCCATGGTTAGTGAACATTCACAACAATCAATCTTTGTCTTTGTCGTTCACATGAATGGTCTTCCTAAGATAATTGGTGTGTCAGGCGTTCCCTATTCCATATCTAAAACAAAGAAATCAGCAATAAATATTAAATCATCAACTTTCACTAAAACATCATCAATAACTCCTCTAGGTTTGATATTAGATCGATCAGTAAGTTGTATAATAACACATATTTCTGTCATAGCATTCAGACCCAAAAACATATACAAGTTATAAGACATAACATTAAATGACGCTCCTAAATTCAACATAGCTTTTGTGAATTTAGTATTTCCAATTGCACATGGAATTGTAAGCATAGCTAGGTCGCCACACTTTTCAGGAAATCTCTTTTGTAAAACACCAAAAACATTCTCATTCAAACTTACCTTTTCGTTTCTCTTCATCCTTTGCTTTTTCTTGATGGTGCATAATTCCTTCAAAAATTTAGCGTAGTAAGGCACAAATTTAATCAAATTTAAAAGTGGAATGTTTACCTCACAATGCGCAAAGGTATCGTACAAGATTTGCTCATCTCCCCACTTCCTATAAGCTTTCAAGGCATGTGGAAAGGGTGGTTCAAGCTTTGAAACCTCAGGGGACCACTCTTCCGATGATTTCCTCGTGGCATAACTAGTATCAACAATCGTCTCAGACACTAGCAGGGGCGGCGGGCGCTGATTAACGGTGCACCAAAATCTGAGATGCTCTTCTCTTCATCCTACACATCTATGACTTAGGCCTTTCTTCAATGGTTTTTGTGGGAATTTCAACCTCTTTTCCTCCTCTATGGATCATGGAACTTACATTCTTCTTTGGATTAACTACCACTTGTGACAGTAGCTTGCATGAATCCTTAGCGTTGAGTTCTTCAATCTCTTTAGCCACTTGACTCAATAACTTCTCTTGGACACTCATCTTATCCAACAATAACCTCAAAGTCTCTTCTTTATCCTCCTGTTGAGGATTCCTTGAACGGTTCTCAAATTGACCTCTTCCTTGATAAGGTACTTGTTGCTGCTGGAACCACTTTGGTAGAAATTGCTACCACTTTGGTATTTGAATTGTAGAAATTGTTACCAAAGTTCCAGAGAGGCCCACAATCCATTGCATTGACATCAACAACCTCTTCTTTAATAAATGAGCATTTATGATTAGGGTGACTTGGATTTCCATAGACTCCGCAGGGTTTAGACTGTTGTGTCTGACTCATCTGCATAGCCATGTTCTTGACTATCTCAACAAGCCTATCTAGATCATCCTTGTGATTGTCTCCAGAATTATTCAGTCTATGAACTCCTCTTACACCTTGGTGTCTCCCATATTGTTATGAAGCGTTGGCTAATTCCTCATAGATTTGCATTGCTTTCTCAGGTGTCTTGTCCAAGACATCTCCTCCACTTGTAACATTGATGACACTACGCTCTCAATCATAAAGATAGAGGACTAGATCATCATCTGGTATACCATATTACGGAGAACTTCCTTTAAGCTTTTTGAATCTCTCAACATATTGATACATGCTCTCGGTAGGCGATTGCTCAATACTAGACAATTCCTTCTTAAGTTTACTGAGGCGAGTGGCGGGAAAGTACTTTTGAAGGAAAACTTTCTTCAATCCAACCCAAGTAGTGATGTTTTCCGGAGGAAGATAATATAACCAATCACTAGCTACATCCTTTAGAGTAAAGGAAAACACTCTAAGCATTAATTGGTCATCTGTCAGGCCTTGAGGTCTCAATCTATCGCAAACTTTAGCAAATTCTGCGAGATGTTTGTTTGGCTCCTCCCCAGACCTTCCATGAAAATTAGGCAAAATACTATACCAATTGGATTTATACTCAAACCTTGAACCCTCAGGGAGAGAGTGTAGCCTGATTGCAAGCGATTTTGGATTCAGATTAGGCTCCTTTAAGCTTCTCAGAGTTCTTCTTGGAGGATTTATGATGTTGCCGTTACTGTTGTTATTATTTTCATCCATCTCCTCTTCTTGAATAAAATCAAGTCTTCTTCTTAACCTAGATAGAGATCTTTCAATCTTTGGATCAAAAGGCAAAGGCGATGAATTAGTAGCACGGGTATGGACCATACATAGTAGGTCAAACCTTAAAAAAATGGACAAAAACAAAACAAGAATATCAACAAAAAACAAAAAAAACAAAGAAAAATCAACAACATAATGCGAATAAAGACTTCCCCGGCAATGACACCAAGATTTGTTGAGCTGCTTTTAATAGTTGTAAATATTGTTGTCTGGTCCCCCAATTGCAGTTTTTATATCTTAACTCAATGCTAAACAAAAGATTAATATAGCAGACAAGTAAGAAGTTGATCCCACAGAGAACACTTATTCATATATTCTTATGATGATTTCTCAAGACAAATAACAATAAAGTTGTAGCAAACAATAGAAATATGCAAATAAACTAAGAAAAGTAATGATTGCAAAGTAGTAACAATATGATAAAAACGCTTCACCTGCAATTTTTTACAATGGTTAGGGTTTTAAGATCATTGGATTGATTTCATAGTTATTCATAAGTTATGCCGATTTGACTTAATTAGATCGAGCGTAATGATCAATCACTTATTCAATGTAACACTACAAAGAATAGCATGAAGAATCAAGTACTTTGGCCAATTGGCAATATCAATTCAACGAATTAGGAATCAAATGAATACAAAGCACAAAGCCTTTAACCCTAATATCATAGAATCAACAAAAAGCAATGATCATCATCCTGCAGAGACAATCGATGCTTCATAGAATCAATTGCTCTTGCTTGCTACAAAGAAACCAGTCCAAAGAAATTAAGAAATCGCTAGTAGAGATGCAATTTTCGTCTAGGTGATCAATCGTAAAGAGAACACGCGCAAATATATAATCAATAAAGAACAAAGATAGTGAAATAACTTAGAAATACTATATAAAATCAAATCCTCACAACTCATCCAACCATGTCTTCGAATCACAAACGAAACTATGAGTTTAGCAACTCATAGCCAAAGTATTTCTCTAAACAATAAGGAACTCACGCCTCTTCACCACACGGCGAAATAGAATAGAAAATAACCTAAATAGAATCGTGCAAACCCCAGAGAATAAGATAATAATAAAATAATAGAAAATATCTTTGGAGGATATTGCTTGCGCTGAACACTGCTCTTTATATTCTTTTGCTTCGACATTATGCTCTTTATATTCCTTTATGCTCATTCCTTAGCCTCTTTTATTTTCCAAAATCAGCTCATCCAAATCTCACAAGCCTCCCTTCAAGCTCGGATTATAAATCTGCAGAATAAACACAAAATAGCATAGATTCTGAACTCGAATACTCCAAATGCAGTACAATGTAAATAAGACAAAATATATGCAATATGAATACTTAAATGCAATAAAACCTATCTATAATGCCTATCTAAAAATGCATTATCAACAAACCATCTTATATTGGCCCTAATTAGCTGATTTGGAATAACCTTCGGCCTAATATAGTGAACAAAGCTGACCATTCAAAGCCTGGTCACATAAATTACATTGGCGAAAATGGGAAATACTATTGCTTTCATGAATGATGCATTTCCTTTTCAATTTCTCAATCTGAAAAATGTGAGAAGAAGAAACGAAGCTCAATACATTGATCTTCAAAACCATTATTCAGAGTATATACCAATTGCAATCAAGATAAAGTGATTGGATAAAAAAATTATTTATCTGTAGTGTCCATTGTTGGATTTATGCTAAATGATTCCAATAGTCAACAAATTTGTAAGTGCCCAAGGCCTTCATACGTTGTCATTAGTCTTTCTGGATTTGAATTTTCTAATAAAAACTCTCATTGTAATGAAAACCATTAATTTGCTTCATAAGACAACCCATTCTAGTAACATTTCGACTACCTCATTTGACCACCTAATCTCAATAACGTATAGCAATTCTTCGTATACAACCCATCCTAGTGTACAGTTTAATAAAAAAGGTGGATGATAATATGCTTTTGGAATTGTCATGGGAATGGTAGACCACACTTTTGGTCAGAAGTAAACGCGTTTTGTAAAAATGAACATATACACTCGCTTGCTTTATCAGAATAAAAAAAACTAAAACCATTTCTTAGGAAAAAAATGGAAATCGACGGGTTTTGATTGTG
Source organism: Persicaria tinctoria (assembly GCA_037127255.1). NCBI lineage: Eukaryota > Viridiplantae > Streptophyta > Magnoliopsida > Caryophyllales > Polygonaceae > Persicaria > Persicaria tinctoria. The sequence goes on along the minus strand of JBANSL010000016.1, from coordinate 56,860,271 downwards.
CAAGTTGTTGGTAGGGCTAGAGGCATCGATGTGCTATGGAAATCACATCAATTATCTTGCGCATAAATCTCTGTTGAAGGGAATTGACCACTGTATATTATCGTAAAGTATTCAAACACGAACATTAATTTTGAATGTCAAATAATATTTGTGTACGCACCTCTGGGTGAAAGAGATACGACTGCCTTTTAGAGGGAAATCACTTCTCATGTGTCAAATAATATTTGTGTACGTACCTCTAGGCAAATAAATCATACTTTCATAACACTCCTCTAAAAAATGGATAATCCAAAAACAACGAACCACTACAGACCAATTAGCCTATGTCGAACATTATACAAAATTATCTCTAGAATTCAGACTGAAAGGCTCAAGTTAGTAGTTGGCAAACTAATACACCCCCTTCAAGGTGGATTCATATATGATAGGGCTATCAAAGACAATGTTTTAATAGCACATGAAATTTTCCACTTCTTCAGATGTAGGAAGGGTAAGGGTACTGAAGGATGGATGGCAATCAAACTTGATATGGAAAAAGCGTGTGATAGAGTAGATTGAGACTTCTACTTTGAAATCCTAAGACGATTTGGCTTCCATAATACGTTCATTGGTTGGATTAGAGAATCTATCCCTTCTGTTTCCTTCTCGGTCCTTGTTAATTACATGAAATTATTTTAAAAAAATTATTTAAAATTTTGATGTTTTATATATTATTACATTTTATAAAAAATTATAAGAAATAATAAAAATCATATTTTTTTAATAAAATGTAATAATATAAAAAAATATCAAATTTTTAATAAAAAATTTTAAAAAAATTTTAAAAAAAATATTTAAAATTTTGATATTTATATATTATTACATTTTATTAAAAATTGTGAGAAATAATAAAATTCAAATATTTTAGATCAGATAGTATATAATTACAAGCACTCGAAGTTATGAACGCCTTTGATTTTAGAATTTTAAAATTATTGCAAAATTATCAAATCATGATTTTTTAAATTTTAAAAAAAATTGACAACCCCGAAATCGACCCTAAACCCGGTCAAACCCGGATTCGAGTCAACCCCGAAATCGAGGAGTCATTACTCGATATCGACAAAATTACTCGATATCGAGTAAACCAACAGCACATGTCTGAGCCAGTTCCGAGAAGAAGTTACTCGAGCAAGCCGACAAACCCGAAGTCGACGACGTTTCTCCTCGATAACGAGGAAATTCCTCGATGTCGACCAAAAAGTCCCTGGGCCGCAACGCTGTTGGGCCTATCCGATTACGAGTTGGGATGTGAAGATGTCCGAATCTATCAAGTCTATCAAGGATTTATCCACACATGAAGATATTTAGATATTTTAGATATATTTCCTTTTAAGATAAATGTTCCTTTTATTAAAGTTTTATCTTTAGAAATTAGATGTACTTTCTTTTCTTGATTAGCAAGGATTGGAAGCCTATAAATAAAGCCCATGGGGCTGAGTTTTAGTCATTCAATGTAGAAACTAAAGAAGTAGTAGAGAGAGAGAGTGAGTGAGTGGCCAAGAGAAGTTTGTGAAGCGAGAGCGGAATTGGCTTCCTTTGATTGTTAGCTCTGTTTGGTTTAATTTAATGCAAGTAGTTTCTTTTCCATCATCAATGTCCGCGATTGTGATAAGGCGCGAGTAGTCCACCTACTTCTAGGGTTGGGGTGAGCCCGACGATAGCCCTGCGTGTTTGAGGTAAAGATCCGATTTTTATCTTGTTTTGAGCATCTACTACCTTTTATGTGTTGATTACCCATTCAATGGAGATCCATGCTAACAACTTGGATTATAAACCTAAAATCGGTAGATACAATTAAGGTTTCTTGAAACAGTTGTCTAATTGTTGGAAAAGGAGAAAGCTTGATCCTTCGATGCAATTTGCATGATTATCGTTATTTATCTTGCCTTATGCATGCTTGGTTATTGTCATTGCAAACCCTAATCTTGGAAGTTCTCTTTAATCCATCGGTTAAGATTCGAAATTTGCTTGTTTTTACTTTATGCTTTTCCTCGATATGGACCAAAACTGGTCGACATCGACTACTGATTTTCGATCGCCTATATCGTCGTAGCTTCTGGTTTGCAGTAACTCGACGTCGAAAAAAGGTTTACTCGATATCGAGTAAATTCTCCTCGATATCGACCAAAACCCGGGAGCTGCTGCTTGCTTGTTTCGACTTGCCTAACCTTTTGTCGAGTAACCTTACTCGAGGTCGAGCATCTGTAGTCGACTTCTGCCGTGAGATTCATCCGCTGCCTAGGATCCGCTGACACGCTTCCTCGTGGATCGATCCTGACTTCCCATTGCTACATCAGGAGGAGGTCTTGTAATCATTTGCAAGGGGTGGAATCTGGTTTGCTTTGCTTTATTCGTATTTTATTTGCATTATCGATTTCCTCCCACAAATAATTGGCGCCGTTGTCGGGGAAGCAATCATTTGCGCCTTAGGTAGTTAAATCTCACATTTGCTTTGAGTTACTTAACAGGTGTATGCGCCGTTCTGGTCAACCACCTGAGTTTGACGGCTTAGATGAACCGGAACGCCTTCTACACGTCCACGCTAAACTAAAAAGAGCCATGGCGGCCGCAGAAACACAAGAACAACTGATACAAAGGCTTCAGAGGGAACTAGCAGCCAAAGATATTGCTCTCACCACTGAGAGAGCAGGCAGGGAACATGAAGTTGCGCGAATGAGGCAATTGGAAGATGAGCTTGCCCTATACCCTACCACTGCAGAGGATTACATGCACCCGACTCTCGTCGTGCCTGAATCGGCTATTTTAATCCCTGAGAATAACTATGAAATTCGCACTCACTTCCTTATTGAACGTAAAAATAATGCTTTTCATGGAAGATTTAATGAATGCCCTCTTGAACATATTACCAATTTTTCTGACATGTGTCGTACTCTTGTTGAAGGTACTACTCTGGAATATGTCAAGATGAAGGCCTTTCGTTGGTCTCTCATCGGTCCTGCATTGAAGTGGCTCGAAGGACTGAAACCACGATCCCTCACAACATGGGCTCAAGTAGAGCAGGAATTTCTCAACAAATTCTTTCCTCCTGCCAAGACAACACTCCTCCGCTAGAAGATTACAGCTTTCAAACAGAAGCCTGGGGAGCCGCTGGTAAAAGCATGGGAACGATATAAAGAACTACTGCGATCTTGCTCTACTCATGGATAGCCACCCTATGTCATTCAGGAGATCTTCTTCAATTCTCTTGACCAGGCCACTAAGAATAGGATAAATCAGTATACTCGATATGAGTATCTGACGATGCCACCAGCTGACGCATGGGGTGTACTCGACAAGCTCACCAACTACGATAACAAATATGGGGCTTCAACAAACTATGATGAAGATGCCTATGCCAGGCCAGCCCTATCCATGCCCCTCTATGAGCCTTCCAAGGAGATTGACCCAAATGTCAGGGAGCAGTACTACAGAGATCAGAATCGCAAGCTCCTCAAGCAAGTCAAGTATCTTTCTGTCAACCAACCCTGCATCGAATGCGGATCACAGCAGCACACCACTACTGAGTACCCACACACAGAGAAAGTCAGGATGGCAGAGAACCACGAAGAGGTAGCCTACGCAGGGGGTCCCAATCACTATATGGGGGACCAAAGGTTTCAGCAACCACAATGGAACCAAGGTGCCCCTAGGAACACCCCACCATACTGAGCTCCAGGACATCCAGAAAGAGATCAATGGAAGGATGATCTACAAATGATCCTTGATGAGATGCGCCGGAATCAGGCACAACAGCAGCAGGCTACAAGCGCCATCAATAATTAGCTCCAGAATTTCAACACAAGAGGAACATATAGACCCAGATGGGTTAATTCGCGGCACAAATCCCACGACCGACCGGGCAACACCCTGGGCAAACAGAACCAAATCTTAAAGGGAAGACCGGACACGTCGCAGCTGTAAAACTCAGGAGCGGGCACCAACTACGCGAGCCAGAGGTTGGAAAGCAGCAGGAAAAAGCCGAGAAGCAACTCGACAATGAGCAGCAGTAACTCGATGTCAACCAAAATTTGGTCGATATCGACAAAAAACAACTCGACATGGAAGAGAATCCAAGCCCAGACTCGACTACGCAGCGCAGCAACTCGAAATCGACAACTGTTGTCGATATCGAGAAAACCCTTGTCGATGTCGAGGAAAAAGTGGCCAATGTCGAGGACTTTGCAACCCCTCCGACATCTGTTCTGGCTCCGAAGCAGAAAAAGACATTGCCTTTCCCTTCCAAGGCGCTAAAAGATCCCACTACAGGTAAGTTTAAACGTTTTGTTAATATGCTTCGAGAACTGAATGTCTCAATTCCTTTTACAGAAGCTCTGCAAGAAATGCTTGCTTATGTCAAATTCCTCAAGGAGATCCTGAGCAACAAGCGATCTATCTTAGAAATCACCAGCGAATGCAAAGTGCACCACTTCCCTGAGAAGAGACCTGACCCTGGTAAGTTTTCTGTTACTTTGGGATTTGGACAATATAAATATGAGTCCTAGTGTGATTTAGGAGCAAGCGTGAGTATCATGCCCTTAACAATCTGGCGAAAGGTGAAGATAGAGTCTATAGAGCCTGTGGATGTCAAGTTATACATGGCAAACAATACAGTGGTCAACCCTACCGGTATGGCTGAGAATGTCCCTATCTAGGTTGGTAAATTCTTTATTCCCGCTGATTTCCTTATTATAGACCGTGTTGAAGATCCTACTAGCCCTATTATTCCTGGTAGACTATTTCTAGCTACTGCAGATGCCAAGATTAGTGTCAAACAACGATTGCTCACCTTCACAATAGGCGATGAGGTCTTAGATTTCTTTTTTGGCCCTGCAAAAGAGCAAATTTTATGGCTGAAGGTGAAGAGCATCAGCAACCACGAGATCAAGCAAACAACGGAGGAAGGCACCAAAATTCTGCTCGACATCGACGAAAGTTCCTCGACATCGACCAATCAACTTGATGTCGACCAAAATATCTTGACGTCGACTTCCTCTGCTGCGCACCAGACTTTCCAAGAGCCTAAGTATGGGGTCCCTGTACTCGATGTTAACCAGTATTGCTCGACATCGACCAACCCTAAGCCCAAAGACTTCTGTTTTGGGCCCGAAAAGGTAAGTTCAGGTATGAGTTCTACTCCTCCTCAGTCCATTAAGAAATTTATAAATAATTTAAGGGGAGGTAAGGCCCCATGGCGAGAGAATCTACGGAGAATGAGAGCTGGAAAGAAAAGGAAGGGAGAAAAGGAAGACTATGCAAGCAACCACCTATCAGCCGAGCTTGCATACAACAATCAGGACCTAGATGATCCAGGAGAAGGGCCAAGCAAAAAGTGGGCCCCACATTGACGGTCCTTGAGCACAAACGGAGAAGTCGGCCTAGTGACTCTAAAATCTAGAGCATGTATATACAACTTTTGAATTTTGGAACTTTGGAACTTTTGATTTTGGTTTTGGTTTTTGTTCTGTAGTTTAGAATACTTCATGTGGAAAGTCTTGTCTTCGTGTGAAATCTAACACATTTAGGTCGGCAAGCATAAAAGGATCGCGAAAGGTGGAATAAGAAGTCCCTAAAAGATAGTCGAAATCGACTAGGCCAGTTGAGAACGACCAAGAGGAGCAGCCCAGTTTTACTCGATATCGAGTAGGCCAACTCGACATCGACCAAGTCAGAAAGCTCCTCGACTTCATCATTCCACTCGACGCTGACAGTTTACTCGACATCGATTAAATTCCTCGATGTCGACTAACCCAGTTCCTCGACAGGCCCTGTTTTGCCTTCCTCAACGCATTATTTGGTGAGTTCCTTCCTTTACCCTATTTTTTATTTGATTTTATACAGTGGGGACACTGTATATTTTAAGTATGGGGTGGGGGAAGAGCTCATTATCATTATTATGTGTTTTATACTTGTTTTTGGTTTTACATGGTGAATTTTTTGAGCAAAATTTTAAAATTTTGTGCTTAAATTGCTAAACTCAAAGTTCTATGAGACATCTCCCATTGCTTTTAAATTGTTCAAAGAAATAGTGTCATGGAAGCTTTAATAGAACTCGACGATGCAAAATTGGATTCAATAGAGATATAGCATGAAACTGCATAGTAAAGGGAAGTCACAATGAAATGCATATTTTTATTGAAAACCATGAAAGGAGGTAAAATTTGAAGTTGCTTTTGACATGTTGCATGATAAGATGATGGAGGACATTATATTTCCATATAATGCTCATATTGTTATAATTCTAGCCATACCTATGCTTATGCATCACAAAAGCCATATTATGCCTTATTTCATATATTGCTCCACATGATCTAAATATTTTCCATTCTTTACCTTTCCTATCCGGGGATTATGTTAAGAATTATGTTACATTATGGAGATTATTATATTGTGTTTGTGTTGTTGTTATCATATTTGGAGTTTGGTAGGAAATTGTTTGAAATATATGGAAAATTTAATGAGTGAAAGAAAATCCGATCACCTCAGGAGATAAAGGTAGATCGACCCTGCCTGCGTTGAGATAATAGTTCCGCATGATGGGACACAATGTGAGGAGTCCAAAGCACTAAGTATCCGGGGCCATTCATGACACCCATATTTGCGACTCGTGAGAAGGCAGTGCTGAGGTTAGAGAGGTAAAAGCATTATTATTGATAAAAGCAATATGGAAAGGTGATGAATCTTATGAAAGTTGGAAAATACTCCATTTCCCCGGATTATTAAGCACCACATGGCAAAAAATTGCCCACCTTTAGCCTTTTACCAATCTACTTCTTATTGAGCTTAAATTAAATTCCTCTTGATTATTAATGCTTTGTCACGAATGAATTATTTTGCATAATCCTCCTTTTGTGAGTAGTTGTTGCTTTTTAAATTGCACATGCATGGATTTGTAACACTAGTACCTTTTCGATGATGGTAATTGATTGCAGAGTTATATGAGAATGAATCTATAATGTTGAGAGTCTTGAATTCTTCCCCTGAATGACCATCCAAGTTATTGCTTGGGGACAAGCAAGCTTAAGTATGGGGTGATTTGATATCCACCAAAATAGTCATGTTGAAATGCGCATTTTAGCTCCATATTCTATATACTTTGCATATTTCGGGCTGGGAATATGTTGAATTTATGTAATATATGCTTATTTGCAAGAAATAGAGGTCTACATAAGTTTTGGTTTAATATTACAGAATTTGGAGCCATTCCGGGACAAAACCAAGAAGCAAAGACAGAAGCTGAGTTTTACTCGATTTTGAGGACATCTCCTCGATATCGACCAAGCAATGTGAAGCAGAGCCAGCTCGAGGAAAGCCAAGTCAAAGAAGTGAAAACAAAGCCAACTCGAGTTCAGGGCATTACTCGATATCGAGTAAATTACTCGATGTTGAGCAAGACTTGAAGCCACACCTAGACTCGAGGAAGCAGATCTGATCGAGAAGCCAAAAAACAAGGCAACTCGAGGAGTCATTACTCGATATCGACAAAATTACTCGATATCGAGTAAACCAGCAGCACATGTCTGAGCCAGTTCCGAGAAGAAGTTACTCGAGCAAGCCGACAAACCCGAAGTCGACGACATTTCTGCTCGATATCGAGGAAATTCCTCAATGTCGACCAAAAAGTTCTTGGGCCGCGACGCTGTTGGGCCTATCCGATTACGAGTTGGGCTGTTGGGATGTGAAGATGTCCGAATCTATCAAGTTATATCAAGTCTATCAAGGATTTATCCACACATGAAGATATTTAGATATTTTAGATATATTTCTTTTTAAGATAAATGTTCCCTTTATTAAAGTTTTATCTTTAGAAATTAGATGTACTTTCTTTCCTTGATTAGCAAGGATTGGAAGCCTATAAATAAAGCTCATGGGGCTGAGTTTTATTCATTCAATGCAGAAACTAGAGAAGTAGTATAGGGAGGGAGAGAGAGAGAGTGAGTGGCCAAGAGAAGTTTGTGAAGCGAGAGCAGAATTGGCTTCTTTTGGTTGTAAGCTCTGTTTGGTTTAATTGCAAATAGTTTCTTTTCCATCATCAATGTCTGCGATTGCGATGAGGCGCGAGTAGTCCACCTACTTCTAGGGTTGGGGTGAGCCCGACGATAGCCCTGCGTGTTTGAGGTAAATATCCGACTTTTATCTTGTTTTGAGCATCTACTATCTTTTATGTGTTGATTACCCATTCAATGGAGATCCATGCTAACAACTTGGATTGTAAACCTAAAATCGGTAGATACAATTAGGGTTTCTTGAAAGAGTTGTCTAATTGTTGGAAAAGGCGAAAGCTTGATCCTTCGATGCAATTTGCATGATTATCGTTATTTATCTTGCCTTATGCATGCTTGGTTATTGTCATTGCAAACCCTAATCGTGGAAATTCTCTTTAATCCATCGGTTAAGATTCGAAATTTGCTTTTTTTTTTTTTTACTTTCTTCTTTTCCTCGATATCGACCAAAACTGGTCGACATCGACTATTGATTTTAGATCACCTAGATCACCGTAGCTTCGGGTTTACAGGACCTCGACGTCGACAAAAGGTTTACTCGATATCGAGTAAATTCTCCTCGATATCGACCAAAACCCGGGAGCTGCTGCTTGCTTGTTTCGACTTGCCTGACCTTCTGTCGAGTAACCTTACTCGAGGTCGAGCATCTGTAGTCGACTTCTGTCGTGAGATTCATCCGCTGCCTAGGATCCGCTGATACGCTTCCTCGTGGATCGATCCTGACTTCCCACTGCTACATCAGGAGGAGGTCTTGCAATCATTTGCAAGGGACGGAATCTGGTTTCCTTTGCTTTATTCGTATTTTATTTGCATTCTCGATTTCCTCCTACAACAAAGAGAATCAAGCCTTACGCAGTTCAGAATATTAGAACTGATTTAACTCTTGGGTTTTGGTGATTGAACCCGACGAGCTTGAGCTTTATGTCGGGTGTCCTACGTACCGGTTTGGAACGGGATCAAATCACCCTTAGTTCTTTAGGAACCGTTTGAATTTGGGGAAATTTGATTTAGGGTTTTGACTCCGTTTTCGATCATAAGTCAATTTTGAGATTGACCGGTGATAAAAATTTACGAGTTTAACTTTATAATTTCGTTAAACCCAATTTCGAATTTTTGTCAATCATAATTTTCATATTTTAGTGGGTAGGTGTATCCCACAATTATACGTTTAAAACTTAGGTCGAAGCATGTATACATATATAGGTATATCATTTACATGCTTATTTTTTTGTTTCTTCATTTTTATTTTCTTTTGAAACGTAGCCAGGGGCGGAGGGAGGGAGGGGGCATGCGGTGGCTCCAGCCCCCCGGAAAAATATATATATATATATATATATATATATATATATATATATATATAGGTAATACTACATATAGAGTAAAAGGGGTCTTAAAAACACAAATGTACACTGTAGCACAATGGTAGAATGCTTGTACGGGGAGAGTGGAGGTCAGGAGTTCGATTCCCACCCTCCCACCCTTATTTTCAATTATTTTTTTTTACCTTCTACACCTTGTTGAGCCACCCTCTGAACAAACCGCTGGCTCCGCCCCTGAACTTAGCCGATCTTTGCATGGCCTCATCAGCAAATAGGCTCCCTTTTGCATTCGGTAAGACCGAGCCGTATCCGTTCCATTTTTTTTAATGCTCAGCTCAAACCCCAGTTAAATCCCTTTTTAGTTTGTTTTCTCTGTTTGACATTAACGATGCCCAACTTCAATTTTTTTTACCTTCTACACCTTGTTGAGCCACCCTCTGAACAAACCGCTGGCTCCGCCCCTAAACGTAGCCCATCTTTGCATGGCCTCATCAGCAAATAGGCTCCCTTTTGCATTCGGTAAGACCGAGCCCGATCCGTTCCATTTTTTTAATGCTCATCTCAAACCCTAGTTAAATCCCTTTTTAGTTTGTTTTCTCTGTTTGACATTAACGACGCCCAACTTCAGTCCCAAAATCGCCCAGCCTCCGGCAATGGTGAAGCGACTTGCTGCTACACATCAGCTTGAGGAAATTCCGGCTTGAGCAAAGGAGGGAGACACGACTCCGGTACACTCAAGACGCGGCTGTCGGGGCACGAATTCGGGTCCTCCGATCCCAGGTACTTCCGAACAAGTATGTTTTAGGGTTTTTTTATTTATTTTTTATTGTTGTTTGCTTTGGGAATTTTAACCCCAAATCTCAAATTTGGGTGATATTTGAGAAATTGAAGCACGAATTATGCTCTTCTTTCGCCCTTCCCTTTAATTCAACGACTGAATTTCAATTTTTTTTAATCGATTTCATTGCAATTTCTAGGTTGCAAATTGGAGCCTTCCATTGGAAGAGTTGAGAAAGGAGGTAAGGGAAGAGAAGGACGATCAAGGCTCAAAAGTGTGGAGGAGTCCCGACTTTGAACGGCCGGCGCAAAGATATGTTGGTTTTGGTTTAGGTTTTATGTAATTTGTCCTCCAAACTTCAAATTCTCAATCAATTTCCTCTTCTGATTGAATATTTGATATCTTTTTTTTTTCCTGAGTTCTACCGTGGCCTTCTCCTTTCTTTCCTTTTCTTTTTTTTGGATGTGCTTTTCACAGTACTCAATTTGATGATTTGATCAATTTGATAGAAGTTGTGCCCAACTTGAATTGCACAATTTGAGGCATGTTTGCTTAGTATAATACAGCCCTAATTTATTTGGTTTGTTTAGGATGGAAATTGATTCGAAATCAATGAGATTGCTTTGGCTTTGACGCTGTTTTGATTCCAATTTCAGTTTAGACCTCTTTAGGTGCGAGTTTAGACTTGTCCCAAGGGCCTGATTTGCCTGTAATTGGTGAATCTTTTGGACTACACATGATGTGCAGAACATGTGCTTGATTTTAGTTTCCTTGAACGGATTGAATATGTCCAGCAAATCTGTGATCTTTCTTTTCTTTCAATTCCTTTGCCTTGGAAAAGTCTGACTGCAGCGAAGTTATTTCCTTTGGGTTTGCTTGAATGTCTTGCAATTTGTCTGCATGAATTAGTCACTTAGTTTAGGGAAAAATCCAGCAGCGTTTCACCCTCTTTTAGGGTGTTTGATGATTCTGAAACCCAGGCCACAAGCGAAAGCTCGCAAGGTTTGCAAGGGCGGGGTTTCGAGAATCGATTTTGATGGCACTTCGACTTGTTTTGGGGCAATTTGATGACTCCGACTTGATGAAGTTGCTTTGGTATGATTTATGCAGAAATCTGTCTAGCTGCAGTAACAATTTTTTTCCTTTTCCTTTTGCTTGTGTGAAATTGCTTGTGATTTGTGTGCAAACTTGTTGGCATGTTTTAAAATTTTTGGCAGCGCTTCGCCCTCACTTAGGACAATTTGATGATTCCGAAACCCACCACTACTAAAAACGCAGGAAATAGCTACGGAAAATAGCAACAGAATTGGCCACGAATGGCCGTGGCTAACCGGTTTAGCCACGAAAATAGCCACGGGTGGGCCTTCCATAGCCATATTGTAAAGGCTCGGATTTTCAAATCCTATTTTTTTCGGAAAAAGGAAATTAAAAATGAATTTAAATCGAATTAAAAGCTCGTTTAGCAGATTCCGACCGTAATATAAAATTTAACGAACGATTTCCATCCTTTCACCTCGAAAATTGAAAATAATTATCAGATGACGATATCCTTGTCTATTTTAAAAATCTAATTGATCGAGGAAGCAAGAGTCGGGAAAACTAACATTCAGAAACTAATTTCGGGATTCAAAATTCGCGTATTTGGAATTTATTTCCGGGTAAATGTTTACCCATTTTCACACTCTACCCTCACCAACTCCCTCACCATACCTCTTGGAAGGTTACCCCGTCATTCACCATTCACCATCATCACCTGCTCCCTCCTTCACACGCTTCACCATCACTCCCGCCCTCTCTCGGCTTCACCGTTCCCTCCCCATCACCATGATGCTTCATCACCAACTTCAATCTCTCCATCTCCATCTTCATCACCACCATCGGCGTCACCATCTTCGATCATAATCTCCATTGCCGCCACCGATTCCTCGTCCCTCCTTCCACCTCGAAGCCACCAGCGGTAGCAGCAGTACCCCTCGGAGCCACCAGGAGCAGCCACCCGAGCCACCGCAGCTCCGATGACCTCCCTTGTCCCCTGTTCCCACAACCAAGGTTGTCGCCCGATTCGTTCTCGAAACAAACTTCCGGTAAGCCGTTCTCACTTGTTTTCGATCGGAATCACCCCCGAGCTCTTCAATCACAATCACCCATGTCCGACGCAGGTCCGACGAGCCATCGCGGGCCACCGACAAAGCCCAGGACTCCATTCGAGAGCTCCGAAGTCGCGAACACCTCGGTGAGCTTCGTTCATTTCATTTGTTTCGTTCGATCCTTTGTTTCATATTGTTATTGGTCGGGAAGAGAGGGTGAGCTGAGTGCGGGACGATGTTGTGTGCTCGAGAGCTCCGGCGAGCTCGGGAGCGGCGAGGTCGTGAGCGTGAGCTGCGTATGCGAGGAGCGAGGTTCAGGCGAGTGAGCAACTGGGCAGTGAGCGAGACCGGAGACAGCGGCGTTGAGGTGCTGGAACGAGCAGCCGCCGGCGAGCCTTCTTCTCCGATCGGTGTCGAGCGGCGTCGCGAGGAGCAACGGCCGGGAGCTGCCTCTGCGTTCCAATTTGATGAAGAAGAAGAAGCGGGCGGGTCCCTCCCTCCATGCCCAGTCAGCGTGGGGCATGCCCAGTCAGCACGGAGCCCACCTCTTTTGTTATTAATTTAAGCAAACCGGGTTGAGAGTTTATATTGCGGGTTCGGTTTGGTTCGGTTCGGGTTTAACCGTTTACTTATCTAATTAGTTAGTGGTGATTAAAATAAAGATAAAATATTATTTTGGGAGAATTATAAAAAAAAAAGGGGTTGGTTTATTAAATGAAAATGGTCGGGATATTAGGGGATTTGAAAATAATTTATAAAGGTGTTTAATAAATGGTATTTAAAATATCATATAATACTATTGAGATTTAAAATATATTATTGGGACTTAAAGATTTGTAAAGAATTTGGAAACGAATTTTAAGATTGGAAAGTAATCTAATAAATAGATTTAAAAGAGAATTTGGCGAGTATTTTCAATGGTCGGAATACTTAACTATCTAACTGGGATTCGAAACGGTTTTGAAACTAACTTGGGAATAAGACTTATTCAAAGACTAACTAGCATGATATTATGATCGTTTGACTAACAGTATGATATGTATGACTAATAGCATGACTTGTGATGAATTATTATATGAGATTAAATGTTGGATAATTATGACGATCTAGTAGGATTTTATATCACACAAATTATGTCTTATGATTTTGATGAACCGTTGAGGTATATGCTGAATTGATGTATATGAACTTGCGGAAATTGGTTGAATGATTTATGGAGAACGATGTGGTCTTGGAGAGCGGATGATGCGATGAAATGACTTTCATAATAGGTTACTTGTTCTATTGATTGAGGTGTGTTTGAGTGCTTAATAGTTGGATGTAGACTTATGTGTATTGTCATTATGTACTTAGGTGATACTTTGTGATCGTGACAACTGTGTGCTGGATTCTTCTTTTGTCGATCTCCTAGCCAGGTAAGTACCTCCGGGGCTTACTCAGTAACCAGTACCTCCTGCCTGATGTGTCATATAGTATGTAGGTGTTGCATATGCATAAGAGCATCTCATGTAGTATCATGCTTAGGAATTGCATTTACGAATGAGCATCCTTATTCTGTATGCGTTTGAATACAGAACGGCCGTTATCTGTGAGTCCTAGAGTCCTTGCTAGGGTCATAGGGCAGCCCAGCTTCATCGGGTGTTGTCCTCCTCGAGTCATTTATATATATCACGAGATACGAGATGGGCATGAGATATGATATGATGATGAGATATGATATGATGATGAGATATGATATGATGATGAGATTCGATATGATTGTAACATCGAACTGGCCAGTCTCCACCCTATCTGTAAGGGGGGTGGTGGTAGAAGAGGGATATACCACTTGGTATTCTTTGTTAAGGCCTTACTTAATATTATGCACATATGAATTAGGAACATGATAGTGTGGTTAATATTCCAGTAATGCATGAAGGCATCCTTTATTCTAGGTATAGGCTTATTATATGTCCTCAGCGCGGTCAGAGGACCCGCGGGCGGACTCTTGGCCTGACTTGGTGGTATAGTTTCAGGTACCCGATACACTACTTGATTTTGTGCTGTTATGACGAGGTCTATTCATATGGCGGAGAGTGAGTGTTGAAATTTGACTTCACCAGATTCATGCTTTTGGGATTCTCCCTACTTATACTCTGTTTTGACCCGGCTCTGCCGTGGAACTGGTTGTATCATTTTCAGAACTTATGCCCTTGCATGATAAAGGATTTCTCGCGTTGTAGACTTAGGACAGGTACAGGGGTTTACCCCGGGGTCTCCAACGGACCTTCCAGATTTGGGTGCGAAATCCCGCTTTAAACTACAACCCTTCGGTTTCAAACCTTCAACCTGTACTCGGAGTGCAAGATCCTAACGAGGGGTTTCATCCCTCGAAACGTAACTCGGGAATCATAATCCCGGGCCGTTACAAAGGTGGTATCAGAGCTGAGGTTTCGCAATCCGAGTACAATAGGTTGAAGAGGTTTTGAAAATCGCCCAACATTTTCAAATGGTTTTGGAAAATATTTTATAAAGGGCAAAATGAATTTAATTGGACTTAAAACCTAAAATGAATAAAGGGGAAATAATCTCGTGGGTAGAGACCCAAGCGGTAGACTTCCCTTATGGATGTAGAATTCGGGGAACGGTAGGCAAAATACTAGCTTTTATTTACAGATGGGCCTAGAAGACTCCAAGGAACACCACGGAGGTTGGAGTGTTGAGTTAGGAGGCCGTGAGGTTTTGCCCCTCCGGTGAGTCGTCCCTCGAAGGACGGCATAGATCGTCTCTATGCTTATGTTTATATATGTACATATATGCAATTGGACCCGAGGGCGATCCTCCTTGAAGAGGATCATATTAATCTTGTTGATTGCTTTCGTGTTGAGTGCTATTGTGCGTAGGATAGCAAACTAATCGATATGCCTTGACTTGAATCATGTGTTGAATAACCGTGCAAACAGGATAGTGGGAGAAAAACTTGTTCTTATGTAATCGGAATTCCTGTTTTGTCGAAATAGCCCTTTCATAATTCAAACCCCCTGATGGTTCTGACTCTGTCATCCGCCCAACCAAAACATCTAGGCATGTTAGCAAGGGTCGAGAAGCATCCTCTCCCCTGTTTAGAGTCTTGTTTCGTATCCCACCATCGATGCTTCTATCGAGTCTCGTACCTGTGATTGGGGTCTTTCACGGGGAATTTGGGTCGGTCAACTAAATACCTTCGGAAATCGTGTCAGGTGTGAGGGTTACCTGAGTATGTTAGTGGGAGTGAGGATTTAAATCGTTTCGAGATAGAAGTGAGTTGTCTTATGGAGTCATCCCTTTCGATCATCGTAATGGCCAATCATGTCTTCTTGTCACAAGAGTCCAAACACGAGTTCTACCCTCATCTATCAGAAACAGCGTGAATGTCCTTGTATCCTACCCAGCAAGTCATACAAGCGTCCCACGGGAAAACGGGGTGGTGAGTCGGTGATTGCCCTTAGATAATTCTGTCAAGTTATAATGATAGTCTCCTTGTGATTTCATGAAATTGTATATTGGTATAATTCAGCATGAATTGCCTGGTACCTTGCATGGTTGCACTTATGAGTAGATGTATGTGTCGTAGATATTGAATCCCCATGATTACCGTCTCCCTATGAACTAGGTTCATGATAGTGTGCTCAACTCTCATTGTATGTTAAAACATGAATTGGATGACTTAGCATGCCAGATGAACCTCATTGGACCTCATGACTATGTACATGTTTAATAAGTATTGCTAGTATCATGTAGGATATATGCCTCCCAGTTATAAGCCCTCATATGATTGTGTGACGTCTTAGTCTTACTATGTGAATATGGATGTATGTGATGAGATAGTTGCTATACCAACCCTGCATGAACTGCCCATACCCTCAGCATGATTTTTAGGGTGCATGTTAGCATGCTTGCCTCAATCTCACAATATTATGACTTGCTTATGTGTGTATCTAAATTGAGTGATAAGTCATTCATATGATATCCTGTGATGTTTGCTAGGTCTTGCATAACTTATGCCATATATGTCCCATGTCAGTCTGTGCATACATGTTCCTAGTCTCTCAAGTATGATTGGTGAATGAAATGATAGGTTGCTAGCTTGTTCTGCGCACACATAAAGATGATTATATGAACATGTTATGAATGCATAAATCGATATCCCTTGAGATAGGTGCATACTAGTGTGAAATAATGTGATGATATCTCTTGATTTTTGTGTGCTTGGGTAGTTACGTGCCACAATTATAAGGGCATCGTTGTAACTCTCGGGTTAGGATCTTCTCCTTGGTCTCGTCGTCCCTAGTCCTGGTCCATGTCTGAACTCTTAAGGAAGTTGTGTCGTCCGCCTTTGTCTCTCCCCTATCTCCGTAACTTCTAACCCTTGCAATCCTTCGATGAGCGCCGACATGCAAGAAAGGACCGACGACCAAGTGGCACCATAGCAGCGTAACGGAAGTGTGATGGGTCCATGACCCATAGACCACAGGACTGACGTCGCCAGAAGTATACAAAGGACTAACACATTTGAAAGATGGTAGACGTGTACGTGATTCTCTTAGATGACTCAAGGAAGGACGTTCTTAATTCAAATCGTGGATTCTTCTATACTAATCGGAATTGATGTTTTGCGATAGGCCTAGAATTGACATAGTTGAATGTGTGATGACGGATGTGCTGAATTGGTAGCAATGATTGCCTAACTAACTTGTTTCTATGACGATGTGCCTTGGTGCTTGGTATACTGACTTGTTGCTGAGTAGGTTATGGGTTATATGTCTGGTAGTGCTTCTTCTTGGGCATGAGTTGTGAGATTCTTCAGTGAGACGGGTTGGAAAGTGGCAGGTGGATTAAGGTATTCGGATTAGGTCTTTGGTCGTGTGAAATGGGGTGCATGAATGATGTTTTAGCTTGAGTAGAGCCGAGTGAGTTGGGATGTGTCGAAGATAGTGGTTCGTGAGTATAGATGAGGTTCCAGGTAGGTCTTAGGTGGGGAGTGAGGCTAGTATGTCGAGATTTTGAGGGAAATGTCCTAGTGAGAAGTGGTAGTCTAGGCAGGTAGTGTGTGCGGGTAGTATAAGATAGTGGTTGGGTGAGGTCTAGACTAGCTTCTTTAGGGTGATCTTGAGATCGAGTCTGGGTAGAGGTAGTTAGGATAGTTCTAGAAGCAGATGGGCGAGCTAGGAGTTGATCAGGGGATTCTTGAAGGGAGGTGTTGTGAGACAGATTGGTGTGCCAAGGAAGGTGTCTAGATAGTCTAGGAGCGGATCGTGGGCGGAGTCGAGGATGATCGGTTAAGGAACGTCTGATGAATCGTAGAATTTGGGACTAGGTGGTGTGTGCTGTGAGTGGGAGCAATTTCGGTAAGGGATGAGGTTGAGGAATTTCCAAGGAAGAGTAGTATGAGGTTGCTTGGGAAACTATCGATCGGGATATTAGGTTGTTCATATCAGGGTTGTTCGTGTGATGAGTATTTGGGGTTATTTAGGTAGGATTGGTAATGCTTGGGGAATTTATGAGTGAAGGATCTCTAGATGCGTTGTTGGAGGATTTTGGCATAATGAATGAATCGAGATTTATGAGCGGAGTTCATTGTGGCTATTGAGGTAATTGAGGATGTGAGATGAATCTTCAAGGAAATGCTGGTAGCTATGCAATGATGTAGTTTAGATTCCTAATAAGACTGTGGGTTTAAGGTTGAGATAGAGAGATTATGCGCATGGATTTGGGAACTAGGCAAAGCAGAAGGTATTGAGGACGCTAGAGAGATTTTTGAAGGTTGGTGAAGTTGCAGTGCTTAGGAAATTCGGACGAGGATGTCATAGGAATTCGGTGAAAATGATGATCGGTACATAAGGGATTAAGTGGTACAGATTTCAAAGTTTAAGGAAGCGCGATCTGAGGCAATTTGGAGAAACATGCGGAGTTGAGGGAACTAGTCATGGTAGAGTATGCTGGGAAGAGGATCTAGAATGGGTCGGCTTGAGGGTCATGGTGATTCGTGGTTGGGAGTACCACTAGTTGGGATCTGCGTTAGAATTGGTCAGGGGTGTCAGGTGTGAGATGGTCAGCATGACTTGGGTCCTTAGAGGTGGATGGTTAGTGAGAGTGGTTACTGGCGTGGGAAGTATGATTGGGTTAGCAAGTTGATTCGAGATGTCTCTTTTGGGGATGATGTTCAAGTGGAGTCTTGGTAGTAGATCGAGTTGTTCAGCTTGTCGGAATGAGGGAATTTTGTGATTTGGGAACTCCGAGAGATAGTTTTAAATAGTCGAGTGGAAGGTAGGACTTGAGATCGGGATGTCGAAGTGGATTGACTCTTAGATGGCTTGATGACATAGGAGTTGAGATACCTAGTAGTTGGTTTGGGTATTCGGCCTAGATTGCAAATAGTTATGAGGCTAGAAGGGTTATTTGTGAGCAGGATACAATGATGCCTAGAACTGGTAGTGGATTGAGTTGGTAGACCTCGGTGAAGTTGGTCTTAGTGAAAGGGATGGTGAGTAGTGGTCGTGTCTCATCATGATTGGTAGTGTAAGGCAGATTCTCCTGAGATAGTGATCTAGTGTATACTTTACTTGGGGGTCAAATGTTGTGCGAATTCTATGTTATAGACGATGTTGATTCTCTGATGTGTTGTCGTTGACAATAGGGAACTATTAGTACTAACATAGTTATCCCTGAACTCGATTGAATGCTACTGTACGGAAACAGTTGTTTGCCTCTAATGCAATGACGCTTGGTAGTTAGAATGAGTATGATGTACTTATCTGATGGATATAACATGCTTATATGATTGATATGGTGTGTAACTTCCGTGAGATGGTGTGATAAATTCTACCATATATGATACGATGCTAGAAATGATATGTTATGCTATGTGGCTATTCTTGGGGTGATTATGTTATGCTATTAGACGTGAGGTGCTATTGTTATTCGGTATATATACATGATGCTTGATGATGGAAATGATAGAAATTGAACTATTGAACCTTGATAATGTCTTAGAACCTAGGAAGAGAATATGGGATTAGCCTTTAGAATTGGATGGTAGGATGAATAGAGAGGTTAGGAATGCTTTTAACTAATGCCGAACTTGAAATTTTGAACGGTGTTTTAAAGAGGACGTTGTGATATTTTGAGTTATGATATGACCGAGGAGTCGGAGTAAGGATGTGGTAGGGGCCCATATCACATTCTTACTACGGTCTAATGGGGATATTATGATCATGACAACGCTACTGTGAGGATCTCATAGGGGCACTTATGAGATACTTACGGGATCAATGACATGATCCTTGAACTCAACAATTTCAAACTTCATCCCCTATTTTAAAATAATTTTAGTCTCGGGGACGAGACCTGTTTTTAGAGGTGGATGATGTAAAGGCTCGGATTTTCAAATCCTATTTTTTTCGGAAAAAGGAAATTAAAAATGAATTTAAATCGAATTAAAAGCTCGTTTAGCAGATTCCGACCGTAATATAAAATTTAACGAACGATTTCCATCCTTTCACCTCGAAAATTGAAAATAATTATCAGATGACGATATCCTTGTCTATTTTAAAAATCTAATTGATCGAGGAAGCAAGAGTCGGGAAAACTAACATTCAGAAACTAATTTCGGGATTCAAAATTCGCGTATTTGGAATTTATTTCCGGGTAAATGTTTACCCATTTTCACACTCTACCCTCACCAACTCCCTCACCATACCTCTTGGAAGGTTACCCCGTCATTCACCATTCACCATCATCACCTGCTCCCTCCTTCACACGCTTCACCATCACTCCCGCCCTCTCTCGGCTTCACCGTTCCCTCCCCATCACCATGATGCTTCATCACCAACTTCAATCTCTCCATCTCCATCTTCATCACCACCATCGGCGTCACCATCTTCGATCATAATCTCCATTGCCGCCACCGATTCCTCGTCCCTCCTTCCACCTCGAAGCCACCAGCGGTAGCAGCAGTACCCCTCGGAGCCACCAGGAGCAGCCACCCGAGCCACCGCAGCTCCGATGACCTCCCTTGTCCCCTGTTCCCACAACCAAGGTTGTCGCCCGATTCGTTCTCGAAACAAACTTCCGGTAAGCCGTTCTCACTTGTTTTCGATCGGAATCACCCCCGAGCTCTTCAATCACAATCACCCATGTCCGACGCAGGTCCGACGAGCCATCGCGGGCCACCGACAAAGCCCAGGACTCCATTCGAGAGCTCCGAAGTCGCGAACACCTCGGTGAGCTTCGTTCATTTCATTTGTTTCGTTCGATCCTTTGTTTCATATTGTTATTGGTCGGGAAGAGAGGGTGAGCTGAGTGCGGGACGATGTTGTGTGCTCGAGAGCTCCGGCGAGCTCGGGAGCGGCGAGGTCGTGAGCGTGAGCTGCGTATGCGAGGAGCGAGGTTCAGGCGAGTGAGCAACTGGGCAGTGAGCGAGACCGGAGACAGCGGCGTTGAGGTGCTGGAACGAGCAGCCGCCGGCGAGCCTTCTTCTCCGATCGGTGTCGAGCGGCGTCGCGAGGAGCAACGGCCGGGAGCTGCCTCTGCGTTCCAATTTGATGAAGAAGAAGAAGCGGGCGGGTCCCTCCCTCCATGCCCAGTCAGCGTGGGGCATGCCCAGTCAGCACGGAGCCCACCTCTTTTGTTATTAATTTAAGCAAACCGGGTTGAGAGTTTATATTGCGGGTTCGGTTTGGTTCGGTTCGGGTTTAACCGTTTACTTATCTAATTAGTTAGTGGTGATTAAAATAAAGATAAAATATTATTTTGGGAGAATTATAAAAAAAAAAGGGGTTGGTTTATTAAATGAAAATGGTCGGGATATTAGGGGATTTGAAAATAATTTATAAAGGTGTTTAATAAATGGTATTTAAAATATCATATAATACTATTGAGATTTAAAATATATTATTGGGACTTAAAGATTTGTAAAGAATTTGGAAACGAATTTTAAGATTGGAAAGTAATCTAATAAATAGATTTAAAAGAGAATTTGGCGAGTATTTTCAATGGTCGGAATACTTAACTATCTAACTGGGATTCGAAACGGTTTTGAAACTAACTTGGGAATAAGACTTATTCAAAGACTAACTAGCATGATATTATGATCGTTTGACTAACAGTATGATATGTATGACTAATAGCATGACTTGTGATGAATTATTATATGAGATTAAATGTTGGATAATTATGACGATCTAGTAGGATTTTATATCACACAAATTATGTCTTATGATTTTGATGAACCGTTGAGGTATATGCTGAATTGATGTATATGAACTTGCGGAAATTGGTTGAATGATTTATGGAGAACGATGTGGTCTTGGAGAGCGGATGATGCGATGAAATGACTTTCATAATAGGTTACTTGTTCTATTGATTGAGGTGTGTTTGAGTGCTTAATAGTTGGATGTAGACTTATGTGTATTGTCATTATGTACTTAGGTGATACTTTGTGATCGTGACAACTGTGTGCTGGATTCTTCTTTTGTCGATCTCCTAGCCAGGTAAGTACCTCCGGGGCTTACTCAGTAACCAGTACCTCCTGCCTGATGTGTCATATAGTATGTAGGTGTTGCATATGCATAAGAGCATCTCATGTAGTATCATGCTTAGGAATTGCATTTACGAATGAGCATCCTTATTCTGTATGCGTTTGAATACAGAACGGCCGTTATCTGTGAGTCCTAGAGTCCTTGCTAGGGTCATAGGGCAGCCCAGCTTCATCGGGTGTTGTCCTCCTCGAGTCATTTATATATATCACGAGATACGAGATGGGCATGAGATATGATATGATGATGAGATATGATATGATGATGAGATATGATATGATGATGAGATTCGATATGATTGTAACATCGAACTGGCCAGTCTCCACCCTATCTGTAAGGGGGGTGGTGGTAGAAGAGGGATATACCACTTGGTATTCTTTGTTAAGGCCTTACTTAATATTATGCACATATGAATTAGGAACATGATAGTGTGGTTAATATTCCAGTAATGCATGAAGGCATCCTTTATTCTAGGTATAGGCTTATTATATGTCCTCAGCGCGGTCAGAGGACCCGCGGGCGGACTCTTGGCCTGACTTGGTGGTATAGTTTCAGGTACCCGATACACTACTTGATTTTGTGCTGTTATGACGAGGTCTATTCATATGGCGGAGAGTGAGTGTTGAAATTTGACTTCACCAGATTCATGCTTTTGGGATTCTCCCTACTTATACTCTGTTTTGACCCGGCTCTGCCGTGGAACTGGTTGTATCATTTTCAGAACTTATGCCCTTGCATGATAAAGGATTTCTCGCGTTGTAGACTTAGGACAGGTACAGGGGTTTACCCCGGGGTCTCCAACGGACCTTCCAGATTTGGGTGCGAAATCCCGCTTTAAACTACAACCCTTCGGTTTCAAACCTTCAACCTGTACTCGGAGTGCAAGATCCTAACGAGGGGTTTCATCCCTCGAAACGTAACTCGGGAATCATAATCCCGGGCCGTTACACATATGCCTCGTGACTAATAGTGACGGCTGTTTAGCAATGGATTTAGCAACGAATTGTCAGGTCGTGGCTAAGCCCGTGGCTAGTGATGGACATTTGAATCTCGTGGATGAGGCAACGAATTTAGCTTCGGAATTAGGCCATTGCTGAATTCGTGGCTATGTTCGTAGCTAGATTCGTTTCTACAAATAGATCATGGCCGTTGCTAATTCCGTGGTTGAGCCGTTGCTATGATTGTTTCTATTGTTGTTGCTTTCATTGGTAATGTTGTTGTTAAGGTTGTTGCTAGAGTTGTTAGTAACGCCAGTATTTGTCATTGCTATTGTTGTTGCTCGTTTCATTAGTAATGTTTTATATACTTAAAAATGTACAAAACTTTTATGAATACATCCAAAGCAATAACAAATCTAAATATACATAAATAGGGTACAAAAATAAAAAATATATTCTAGATACAAAAAAACCCAAACTACAAATGAACAAATCAAAACATCCAATTTCTTGTTGACACAAACTCATGTTTATAGCATTCCTTGAACCAATTGACACCCCAATAACTGAAGAAGCCTGCAAGATGAAATACAATATTGTAAGATGAAATAAAATATTATTCAACTAGTAATCCCCAACTTATTTTAAATAAATAAAGTATTTTGAGATGTCGTTTAATAGGATTGGAGCAAGAAAGTAAATGAAAACAAAATTAGGTATTAAAAAATCTAGACAATCTAAGTTTATACCCCTGGAAACGAAATTTGTGTGAAACAGAAAAACGAAATCGAAATCAGGTATATTAAAGACTAGGAAATTCAACCCTTTCATCCATCTCCCCTTTTACTGAATTTACCTCTGCACCTAGTTTTCTTTGTAATTTTCTAGACTTTGTTCCGAGGGCTTCATCCTCCATTACCTTAATTAATAACCAAAGTCAATACCCACTTTCAGACCCAAAAAAAAAACTAGGAAATTGAAAAATCAAAAAGAAGAAAAGGAAAGGGACAACCTTTGAGTATTCAACACCGGAAAACCACAAACCCGGTTGCTAATCGAAATTTCTGTCGCTCGCCATCGACCTATCGGACGGAAGCTGGTTGGACATTTCCGGTACCGGAAAACCACAAACCCGAGAGAGATGGAGTGAGTACCGGTCGCCTGGTTCGATTTCGAGGATTTCAAGAACGGATTTCTTCCGTTGATTTTGTGCTTTGTTTATAGGGAGGAGAGATGGGGAAGAAGGGGAAAGGGGAGGGTGACGGTTTTGAAAAACAGAGGGGGGGGGGGGGGAGTCGAGTCTACCTTACAGATTCGAAGCAAGGAGGGAGCAGAAGGCGTCAATCCCTCCATCCTCGTTCTCCATGGTGCCGCCTCCTCCGATCTGACCACCGACACCGAGTCCAGGTGAATGAAGGAGCGACGACGGTCTGAATTTGGGCCAAGATCTGAAATTTTGGGGATAGATCTTAAATTTTGGGGAGAGAGAGATCTTGAATGAAGGGCGAGAGGGAGGACTGAGGGTGAGCGAGAGGGAGGAGCCGAGGAATGGTGGCAGCCATGGAAGGGGAATGCCGAGCGCGAAGAAGAGGCGGCCAGGGATTCTGGGAAGCGGAAGAAAATTGGTGAAGAGGGAGAGCGGCGTTTTAGGGTTTGGCTTGTGGGAAGCCGCGTTTTAGAGTTAAAAGTCTCAATTTTCACCGCTTTGAATTTTGGCCTAAATTTTTGGGGGGGAATTTCCCGCTTAAAAATACATTGGGCGCTAACATTGGGGGCTAACAATAATTTTGACAATCTGAATTGCTTTTTTTCTTCATAATTTACATTTAGAAAATAAACCTATCAATACAACTATTTATTATAAATATATATATTTCCAATAAGTTTTAATCAAATTTAATTAGTTATCTATATATTTTTATAACATTTTACCCAGCATCATTAAACTAGTTTAGTATCCGTATCTTATGCGAATTTTTTAAATATCAATTTTAATATTTATAGGTTTGGTATAGAATAAATTCATATAAAAAAGTTTGTAATTGCATAGTATTCATACAAAATTTTATTTCTTAAAATAAGTTTTTCTCAAATCTTAGACTAGCGTTGTTTTTTTTTCTCATAACATACGTAGTTTTTAAAAGTTCATATATAAGATTTTATTCTAATAAGAATTTATTAGTCAATATAAGGTTTTATTAAACATTTAATCATTACTTATATGAGTTTTCCTCAAAACATAACCTTTTCTTAGTTACCATAATACTATTGTGGTATTCTAATAAGAATTTCTCATTTAACATAAGATTTAATTAAATATTTATTTGTTAATTATTTGAGTTTTCCTCAAAACATACTCTTAATTATAGTATTTTCGTAAGAATTTATTAGTTAATATAAGATCTTATTAAACTTTTCTTAGTTACTTATATGAGTTTTCCTCAAAACATAGCTTTATAGTATTCCAATATGAAGTTATTACTTAATATAAGGATTTATTCAACTTTTAGTAGTTAGTTATATGAGTTTTCCTCAAAACATAACGTTATAGTATTAAAATAAGAATTTATTACTTAATATAAGGTTTTGTTAGCTACCTATATGAGTTTTCCTCAAAACATAACCTTATAGTATTATAATAAGAATTTATTACTTAGTATAAGGTTTTATTAGTTAGTTATATGAGTTTTCCTCAAAACATAACCTTATAGTATTATAATAAGAATTTATTACTTAGTATAAGGTTTTATTAGCTACTTATATGAGTTTTCCTCAAAACATAAGCTTATAGTGTTATAATAAGAATTTATTACTTAGTATAAGGTTTTATTAGTTAGTTATATGAGTTTTCCTCAAAACATAACCTTATAGTGTTATAATAAGAATTTATTACTTAGTATAAAGTTTTATTAGTTACTTATATGAGTTTTCCTCAAAACATAACCTTATAGTATTATAATAAGAATTTATTACTTAGTATAAGGTTTTATTAGTTAGTTATATGAGTTGTCCTCAAAACATAACCTTATAGTGTTATAATAAGAATTAATTACTTAGTATAAAGTTTTATTAGTTACTTATATGAGTTTTCCTCAAAACATTACCTTATAGTGTTATAATAAGAATTTATTACTTAGTATCAAGTTTTATTAGTTAGTTATATGAGTTTTCCTCAAAACATACTTTTAGAGTATTCTAATAAGAATTTATTAGTTAATATAAGGTTTTATTAGTTACTTATATGAGTTTTCTTCAAAACATAACCTTATAGTATTATAACAAGAATTTTTTACTTAGTATAAGGTTTTGTTAGCTACCTATATGAGTTTTCCTCAAAACATAACCTTATAGTATTATAATAAGAATTTATTACTTAGTATAAGGTTTTATTAGTTAGTTATATGAGTTTTCCTCAAAACATAACCTTATAGTGTTATAATAAGAATTTATTACTTAGTATAAGGTTTTATTAGTTAGTTATATGAGTTTTCCTCAAAACATACTTTTAGAGTATTCTAATAAGAATTTATTAGTTAATATAAGGTTTTATTAGCTACTTATATGAGTTTTCCTCAAAACATAACCTTATAGTATTATAACAAGAATTTATTACTTAGTATAAGGTTTTATTAGCTACTTATATGAGTTTTCCTCAAAATATAACCTTAGAGTATTCTAATAAGAATTTAATACTTAATATAAGGTTTTATTAGCTACTTATATGAGTTTTCTTCAAAACATAACCTTATAGTATTATAACAAGAATTTATTACTTAGTATAAGGTTTTATTAGCTACCTATATGAGTTTTCTTCAAAACATAACCTTATAGTATTATAACAAGAATTTATTACTTAGTATAAAGTTTTATTAGCTACTTATATGAGTCTTCCTCAAAATATAACCTTAGAGTATTCTAATAAGAATTTAATACTTAGTATAAGGTTTTATTAGCTACTTATATGAGTTTTCGTCAAAACATAACCTTATAGTATTATAATAAGAATTTATTACTTAGTATAAGGTTTTATTAGTTAGTTATATGAGTTTTCCTCAAAACATACTTTTAGAGTATTCTAATAAGAATTTATTAGTTAATATAAGGTTTTATTAGTTATTTATATGAGTTTTCTTCAAAACATAACCTTATAGTATTATAATAAGAATTTGTTACTTAATATAAGGTTTTATTAGCTACTTATATGAGTTTTACTCAAAACATACTCTTAGAGTATTCTAATAAGAATTTATTAGTTAATATAAGGTTTTATTAATTACTTATATGAGTTTTCTTCAAAACATAACCTTATAGTATTATAATAAGAATTTGTTACTTAATATAAGGTTTTATTAGCTACTTATATGAGTTTTACTCAAAACATACCTTTATAGTATTCTAATAAGAATTCATTACTTACTATAATATTTTATTAAACATTTATTAGACACTCACATGAGTTTTCCTCAAAACACTCTTATAATATTCTAATCAGAATTTATTAGTCAATATAATGTTTTATTAAACAATTTTTAGTAACTTATATAAATTTTTCTCAAATCATACTCTTATAGTGTTATAATAAGAATTTATTTCTTAATATAAGGTTTTAATAAACATTTATTACTCACTTATATGAATTTTTCTCTAAACATACCCTTATAATATTCTCTTAAGAATTTATTAATGAGTTAATATATTTTTTTTTCAAAATTTGTTAATTTATATATAAAAAAATTCATAGGCATATTTGGGCCCGTCAATGGGCCAATCGGAAAAACCATAGTCATATTTGGGCTGATTTAGCCACAGATTCAATCGTCGCTAAATCACCACTTCATTCAATGGGCTGAGATAAGATAATTGGGCTTTCACTAGCTTAATGGGTCGAGCCCAAAAATTTTGGGTGAGTTTGTACTCGGATTTAGCCATGAATTGAGTATCATCGGATAACCCATTCATGATATATATCCGGCCCACCCACAATTAGTGATCCAAGGCCCACTCACCACATATGTTCATTTGATTTCCGATGATTAATAGACACGAATTTAGCGACGTATATTGTGTTGTGGCCATATTAGCGTCGAAAACAGCCACGACAATTCTATTTGTGGCTACGTTTGTGGCTATTTACTGACACTGACACATATCGAGCCACGAAATCAGCTACAGACATCTGGGTCATTGCTAATAGCCACGAATGTTTTGGCATGTCATACCAGGATGAGTATTAGCCACGAATATAGCCACGGTCAGGAACAGTCGTGGCCAATGTCATCGCTAATGGCCACGAATACAGAGTCGCCTATAATCCGTGGCTAACCATCTGGGCTATTTCCTGTTTTTTTAGTAGTGCAGGCCACAAGCGAAAGCTCACAAGGTTTGCCAGGGCGGGGTTTCGAGAATCGATTTTGGCAGCAATTCCACCCAATTTAGAGTAGTTTAATGATTCCGGAACCCAAGCCACAAGCGAAAGCTCGCAAGGTTTGTCGGGGCGGGGTTCCGGGAGCCACATCTTGCCTGTCTTCAGGGGAATGTTATGGTGCTCGAAACCCAGGCCACAAGCGAAAGCTCGCAAGGTTTTCCAGGGCGGGGTTTCGAGAACCAAAAGAGCCTAGATGAAAGCTCCTACCTTGCTTTGTGATTTTTGCAGTAGGGTGCTTTCTCTCCTCCTTTTTTTTTCTTTTGTATTTGGATGCTCAGCCGTATATGTCAGCCTCCTCCCTGTTCTCAACTGCTCTAGGTCATTTTTTATAGGGGAAAAGAAAGAAAGTGAGGATATACACGTTTCCTTTTTCATGTACAACCAATATCTTTTATTTTCCTTTGATTTGGGAAGTATATATGCATATGTACAGGAAACGTGTATAGGGATTTCCCTGGAGAACCTCAACTGAGAGAAGCTTGACTTTTCTAAATGATTCTTCCCCTATATAATAAGCCATATGTCGATTTGACTTGCTATGCATAGACTCTCCTAGCCTATTTTGGCTTAATATATTTTATTTATTTATTTTATTGTTGCATTTTCATTCACTTATTGCCAGTTCATTCACTTTGCCTACAACAGGCCCTCGACTTGGATTTTTTTTGTGAATGGGTTGGGCCTTGCTTTGTGAACCGCTTAGGCTAGGCCCTGGTATGAACATCCCTCTAACTCATTTTCCTTTTTCTTTTGCAACAGGAACTTGAGCAGAGGGAACAAGACACGGTTGATTATAAAGAACTTGCCGTCAAAGCAACTTTTTTTCTGTAGTTTGGGACAACTTCACTTAGTTTCCTCGCATTGTATGTTTGATTTCCTGTATAATTCAGTTTACAAATTTGTAGTGCACTTAGCATATTGTATTTGACATTGTAATGCTTTCCGTTCACATTTTACTTGTTCGTAATTGCTACCATCGACTTGTACTTATTTATGAATTGTCGAATAGAGGCTTGCACGAATACGAACACCTATGAAGTGACTTTTTTCTTGAATTACGAAATGCACTTTTTTTTTTCTCGAACATCCAGAGCTAATGGATTCTTGAAAGAGATATAGAGCTGTAGTTGTAAAAACACTTGCAGGAGAGGTCCTCCTAACTTCAATGAACTTCTGAAATCTGGAATTTTTTTCTTCAGTATGTGCTAGTGAGGTTTGATTAATTGAAGTGATCGACATTTTTTTTTGCCTTTATAGGTTGTTTTGATTTCTGTTTACAGGTTGTTTTAATTTTTGTTTTCAGGTTGCTTTGATTTCTCTTTGTTTAGAAATATCTATTAGAAGCTCTTGTTTCTATTGTAGTAATATATTTTGGTAATGCAATGATGGAAACAATTCCCTTTTCTGCTACATTAATTTTTGAGTTTGGTTGCTGGATTTACCTTCAAAGGGACCAAGTGTTCTTTTTTTTCCCTAGTTCTGTTGAGACAAGTTCCAATTTGAATTACATATTATGAAAAATCTGTTTTACAGAAAATAGATTTTGAGAGATTTGTTTTACAGAAATATGCATCTTGCATTTTAAGAAATCATGCATCTTGTATCTTGCATTTTAAGAAATCTGTTTTTACAGAAATCAAATTTTTATAACATGCATCTTGCATTTTGAGAAAACAGATTTTGATAAATCTA
Source organism: Persicaria tinctoria (assembly GCA_037127255.1). NCBI lineage: Eukaryota > Viridiplantae > Streptophyta > Magnoliopsida > Caryophyllales > Polygonaceae > Persicaria > Persicaria tinctoria. Next base: position 56,830,436 of record JBANSL010000016.1, on the reverse strand, counting down.
TTTTTACACAAAATAGATTTTCTATTTTTACAGAAACAAAAAACAGATTTTGAGAAATATGTTTTTACAGAAATATGCATCTTGCATTTTGAGAAATCTTGCATCTTGAATTTTGAGAAATCTTGCATCTTGTATGTACTTTTGAGTTCTAAATGTATTTTGACATGTAATTCCTAATATAAAGATACACGGGTTAAAAATGAGCCGAAGTAAGCTTGAAAACGAGCTCAAAGCAATCAAAATGAGCAAAATTGACCAAACGAGCATAACAAGAAGAAACGAGTAAACGAGCTCGAATTCTAGCTCGAGCTTGTCTAATTAGTCGTGACAATGTATGATTTTGGCTTCATAGCCCGGTCTTGTTGCTAGGCTATAAAATCATGTAATTTTTTTCTTTTATAAAGGAACTTTATAGTCCAGACCAAATATGACCGGACTGTAAAGTCATGCATCAAATAAAATAGACCCATTTTGGTAATTTTACCTTTTAATCTCCAAAAAGCTTGAATAATCAATAGTCATGCCAAACAAGATGTTCAATTTTAAGCTAGATTACAATCTTAAGCTAGATTAAAATTTTCATCTACACTATAATCTTAAACTAGATTAAAAAAATGTGCATACCAAATATGCCCTAAATCTCGTCGGGAGACAATAATACTGTTGGTTAGCCAGTAGCATTCCCAAAAGCTTCTCCATTTTGGAGAAAATTAGAGTTTTGGGGAATTTTGGGCTTAAATTTGGCCCAACAGTTTTCCTAATCTAGTCTCTAAAATAGAGATTTGGCAAACAAATACAAGGGCTTGCCCCATATTTGCATTAGGGCTGGGCTTCCGGTCTGGATCGGATCGGACCGGACCGGAAATTCCGGTCCGATCCAAGACTGATGGACCGGAAACTTTGAGGGCATGTACTGCGGATCGGACCGGGATCGGGATTTATGGTCCCGGGTTTTCCGGTCCGCAGACCGGTTGGACCGTATGGACCGGATTTTCCCAGCAGCCCCTAAAATTTTAAAGTCCAAATTGAAATTTCTCCAAATCTGATAAATAGATCTGAAATTGAGACTAAAATTTAGACTGAAATTAAGATTTCTCCAAAACTAGAATAAAATCGGCATAGATTTGAAAAGAGAGGCTTCACGATGGGATCTGGCGGTGGCCGGTAAAACTGGCGAGGACGAGAGACTCAGGGCGGTGGCGACTGACGAGAGGGCGAGGGTGCTGGTGTGCGAGAGTGAAGATAAAGAAAGAGAGAGGAGACAATTTCTTCAGAAAAAGAAAGAAAGAAAAGAGGAGAGAATGAGTGAGACAGTTTGTTCAAAAAAGAGAGAGAGAGAGGACAGTACACGTGAAGAGAGAGAGAGGGGGGCTTAAAAAGGCTGAATTGAAAAGAGTAACCAATAGGAGAAGGAGTTACTTTTTTTAAAAACAAAACACGCCAACGGTATGCAACTATTTTTATTTTTTTTAAAATAAACCCGGTCCAATTCCGGTCAGGACCGGAAATTCCGGTCTGGTCCCGGGTTTGGACCGGAATCCGAAAATTAAAATATCTTGGACCATGGACCAGACCGTAATATCCCGGTCCGATCCAAAGACCGTAAATTTCGGTCTGGTCCCGGTCCGATTCCGGTCCGATCTACATTTTGCCCAACCCTAATTTGCATCATCCCTAAATTTTTTTAGCGGCTCTGTTTGCCTAGTTTTCCCACGTTCTTTAGATAAAAAACTGCCATTTTTCCCATCGGAAACTCCAAGTGCTTGGCCATTTCCCTGTTCGGGAAAATAGTTGGTGCCCTCGCTTCACTTCCTGTCGGCGTTGAGTATTTCCGAGCTTCCTCTTGACGCTTTTGTCGCCCTCGTGAGTTTAGGTCAGTCAAACTCGAAACTTTTCAGCTTTTATTTCAACGATTAGGAGGAGCTTTGATTAGTTTTTGTCTCAATCTTGTTCGTTTTGGGTACTGCGTCTTTGTACCTTATCTGATTTTGGTGTTATTTCTCTCAATCTCATCCCAGAGAATCCAATTTGTAGGACCTCATCTGATCTTGGTAGAGTTGCTTCTTCATCTGTGCTTGTAGCCTATAGACATACCATATAATACAATATGTTTGCTATGCAAGGAAACGAATAAATTATACAAGAAACTCTCCATCGTAGGATTCATCACTGCAGCAGTGTTAGTCTAAGGAATCCTACTCTGAACCACCTCTCTACGATTAGCAAGTCGTACCCATCATGCTATATGTAGGAAACATTGGTGCACTCAAAGTGTTCGATTAAATGCCTATAAACAAAATTTCTGAATTTTTAGTACAATTGAAGTTGAAATCTTAATTTACCAACTTGAAACTTTTTTTGTTACTTTTGCAAGGAAGCTATTCAACTTGTTTGTCAATGATGATTAGATTATTATTGCATTAATATGTGTTGTTTTTCTTCCAGAAGTTACTTCCTTCCTCTTTGTAGGTTTTTGAATTGGTATTAATCTTAAATATCTAATTAAGGATGATCGGTTTATTCCAAGTGAAGCAGTCTACATGTTTATGTTTTAGATTAAGTTAATTAATCTATAACTTATTTAAAAATATTTTATTTGTGTGTTTGATGAGCTTTTATTTTTATACAGTGATGCTTTGTATTCTTTTCACTTCTATCATATCTTTAAATCTCTTTAGAGTGAGAATTCAGATTATTTTTATACACTTAATTCTACAACAATATTGATTCGGCTATGCAATTGTGTTATAGGCCATGGTATATGGATAGATCATAATGGATGGATGGATAACAAACACATAAATCTGTAGCATTGAACGAATGTTTATCCATGGTTGTCCTTGGAAATTATATGGATCTATGCATTTCTGTAGAAACATAGCTCATATAGGCCCCCTAGCTATAAGACAAGATAGATTCATCTGAAGTTTGAATCTGTTGGCCGGTGGCAGAAGTTCTAGACCTGCAAGGACATAGATTAAGGTTATACAAGAAAATATGTAGCTCTAAGCTTGATTTATGGTGTAACATAGCAAGGAATGAGTTCTTCTAAATAAGGATATGTAGCCGGTTTAGGCGTTGCGACTTTCAACTTTAAATTGTCATGCCATGGTTTTGTAGGCAAGGGTCTTGTACATGGGGAATTTTACTTCTTTTTATGTAAACATAGAGGAGATGCATTTTGGAACGCTTAAGTAGCCTAATCAAATTTTCTATATTTCTTCACTAGTATTATTTAGAGTATCTAAATTTCATTCACAAACTTGGAACTGGTATGACAGACGATGAAAATAGATTATCCAAAGACAAACCCAAATTTGTAGGCTTGAGAACCCCCACTATCTCCAATTCAACAATTTCTTTGTTGCAACTCATGTATTTAATTCTTACCTAGTTACTTACGTGGACTCTATATTGTTTTTAACTTTGGGAGTTGCAGGGACAAATTTATCTTTGTTTTGGTCTTTAAAGGTGTATGTTGTGAATATTATAACTGAGTGGAACTGTGGAAGTATAAAGCTCGGTGGCTTTGAAATTCGCAGGACGAATTTTGCCTAATGCACACCCTCTTTATTCACTCTCTTGACTTTCATTGAACAGGTGGCTTACATGGCACTAGTTGGTTCGTTTCCTTTCTATCTGGTTTATTCTGTTATTAATGTTTAGCTATTTGCTAGCTCGTTTATGGTGAAGACAAGTACCAATGTCATGGTTTATTCCTTTTAAAAATACAATCCCCTTCCCCTTTGAAGACTCTTTTGCTAATGTTGTCACTAAATTTTAGTCCTTTAGGAGCTGTTTTTCAACATATGCTTGTCTAACTGTCTGGAATTGGTAATATGTGTTTCTCAGAAATCGGTTCGGGATGTTCATATATGATGTCAATAACAACGTTCATAAAATGCTATGGTTGAGGGTTCAAGCCTTGCTATAGTACATTAGTACTTATGCATGAGCACTGATTTACAACATGTCATCTGATTTATTTATTTATTTTGATTCCATGATATGTATCGTAAACTTGTTGCAGTACTCATCTCTCTCATATTCTTGTACTCTACAGATGAATTTCACCGATCTTCTTAAGAATGGATTAGGGATGTGCATCGGTCTAAAATCGAGCCGAACCGGGCCGAACCGAACCGAACCGAAACCGAAAATCTCAAATTTTCAAACCGAAAGCCGAACCGAAAGTATTAGGTTCGGTTCGGTTATTTGCCGGTTCGGTTTGTGTTCGGTTCGGTTTTAACCTAATTGAACCGAATTTCCATAAAAAAAAAATTTAAAGTATACAAATATATATAAAATACAGTATATATACAAATATTCTAATATAAAGTATACAAATATAGTTACAAATATAAATATATGGTTACAAATACAGTACGTGTGTGTATATATAGACATTGTAGTTGTATGTATACAAGATTAAAATTTATATATGTATATCCAGTATATAATATATGTATATACAATATATATGTGTATATATACACTATATAATATATGTATATATAGTAAGTATGTGTGTATATATAAAGTATAGAAATATATATACAATGTATTTATGTAGTGTATAAAAAAAATTCGGTTTAACACAAACCGAACCTAAACCGAACACAAACCGAACCGAAACCGAAAAATGAAAATTCTCGAACCGAAAGCCGAACCGAAAAACTTCGGTTAGGTTCGGTTTGTGTTCGGTTTGTGTTGGTTCGGCCCAAAAATTCGGTTTGAGCCGAATCATGCACACCCCTACAATGGATCGCCCCTTGATGATCTTAATGAACCACCTATACCATATGATTCTGAAGTCAGCCAGTATCCTTCCAATTGTTCTAATTTGGAAGGGACACATATTCTTGTACCCTACAGATGTATGCTTCAAAAAAATTGCTACTGTATACAGCAGCATGTAAGTACGTAGTATACTACTATATTTATATATACATATACCACTGTCTTTTATTTTTTGGTGAACGCATATTCCACTGATTAGCTAGCTAGCATATATATGAAGACAAGGTGCAAAGTTTGTTTTCACATTTAGATTGAGATACATGAAATTTAAATTAAAATTTAATTCACCATTAAAAAACTAAATTACAATTCAGAGAATTTGTTAGAATTGGGTTAAATTTTTTTTAGGGAAGATGGGTTGTCATTCTCCATACTTCTTAAAATATGGGGATGCTCTTAGGCCATCTCCTACCGTAGGCGATAAAATGAGTTTTTGACCTTTTTTTCCTCCCATCATAGGTCAAAATGGGTTTGGCCAAAAAAACTTTTTGGCCTATTTCTAAAATGAAGGCCAAATTTGGCTTGAAATTTTAGAAGGCTAAATGTGAATTTCACCATTTTTTTATTTTTAATTGTTTAATATTAATATAAATTTATAAATCACACAATTAATTGTATATAAACTATCTAGTTATAATTTTTATCAAAACTAAAAGTTTATAGTGTTGTAAAGATATTGATGAGTTCTTTGATATGACTATAATATTTAATATGTTTGTATTATATTTGCATAAATAATATGTTTAGAAAAACATATTCATTTTTTATTATTATATCTTCATCAAAATCATACCTCATAAACAAATATCGAGTTGCATAAACTACTTTATTTGAAAATAATAATAATAAATTCCTAAACACATCAAAACCATAATACGAAGTAATATCTAATATGATTGCAAATTAATATTGACTCTCTCCAAAATCATTCCTTATTTCGAGGTCATCACTCTAATCGTTTTCATGTGAATTTTAATGGATTGTTCCCAAGTTACTAGGAAATTTTGAATATATATAAAAAATTTCACAATGACATACGTCTTGTGATTCACTTTGAAATTAGTTAAAGTTAGCACAACCAAATGGATTAAGTGATGCATAGAATTAATGAAAATATGCATTAATTTATAGATAATTTTAACAGTTTTAGCAAGCGAAAATTGGCTTACGAGGGGAATCAAAATAATAGACGGTAAATTAAAAGAGAATATCCTATATAATATTCTTTTTTAATAGGCTACTAGTGCAGTTCCCGCGCCATGGCGCGATTTAAAAAAAAATAAAATTTAAATAATAAAATAAATTAATATTATACAATTAAATAAAATATCAGTTTAATATTTTGAATTAAACTTATAAGAACAAACTCATAAGAGAAGAGTATAATAGATTCATTAAGGATGGATTCTATTGTGATAGTATATAAAGATTTACAAATAGATATAAGTTATATATTAATTTACTATTTTGAATTAAACCCATTAGTTATTTCAAAAAAATTAATTGCAAAAAAGAAATAAATCCATTAAAATTCTATTGTGATAGTATATGAAGATTTACAAATAGATATAAGTTATATATTAATTTATTATTTAGAATTAAACCCATTAGTTATTTCAAAAATAAAAATTAATTGCAAAAAGGAAATAAAAAGGAAAGAGAAAAAAGTGATTGGTTAAAAAAGAGAGGATTACGGTGGGTGTGCCACGCAGGCAAAACTCTTCTGTTTTAAGAGTTTATATAGATATATAGATTAGTTATTTCAAAAATAAAAATTAATTGCAAAAAGGAAATAAAAAGGAAAGAGAAAAAAGTGATTGGTTAAAAAAGAGAGGATTAAGGTGGGCGTGCCACGCAGGCAAAACTCTTATGTTTTAAGATTTTATATAAATTATATAAAAGTTAGTAAAATTAAAGAAAAAAGAGAATTAAATGAAAAAGAAGAAAAAAGGAGAATTAAAGAAAATCAAAGAAAAACGGCAAAAATAAAAATAAAAATTAGTTAAGACTCCTAAAATGCTTCTAAGATTGACACGTCATCCTATACTCTTCTAAATTAAGAGTTTATATAGATAGATATAGATAGTTTGTAAGAATAAAGAAAAAAAAAGAATTAAAATAAAAAGAAGAAAAAAGGAGAATTAAAAAAAAGGATTAGAGAGAAAAAAAATTATAATTGATCAAAACCCTAAAATCTCTCTAATGTTGGCACCTCAGCATAAACTATTCTAAATTAAGAGTTTATATAGATATAGATAATTAGTAAAATTAAAGAAAAAAGAGAATTAAAGGAAAATGAATAAAAAAGGAGAATTAAAGAAAATAAAAAAATTCAAAAAAATCATAATGATTAGTTAAGACTCCTAAAATGTCTTTAAGAATTACAAATCATTCTAAACTCTTTTAAATTAAGAGCTCATAATGATTATTTAATACTCTTAAAATGTCTCTAAGAATGACATATCATCCTAAACTCTTCTAAATTAAATATTTATATAGATTTTTTTATGACCAATTTGGCCTACGGGGAAGATGCTCAATGCCCTTAGAAAAAAGAGAGAGAGAGGAAGGCAACGTTTTTATTTCATTTTCACGAAACCTCCCTTCTGCTTAAGTCGGGATTTCTGATCGCTTCGACGCTCCTCTCCACTTCTCCAGTTGGCTGAGTGCAGCCGTGCAGGCCACGTCTGAGTGCAGGCTGTGCAGCCAGCAGTAGCGCAGGCCGCCTCCGCCTTCTACTTCTACTTCTCTCGCTAGCTGATTGGCTACTCTCATCCCGCCCGGTAATTTTCGGCCTTCAGATAATCAATTATAGTTCAGAATCGAAGTTTGATCTATGGCTTTATGAATTTTAGAATCAATTCTGAATAAAGTTTGTGAATTGTTGTTCCAATTTTGTATTAGGGTTTGAAGTTAGAATTGCAATTTGTGAATTTGTGATTTGGACTTGAAGTTGCTGTCTTGCTGACTGAATTTGTAGTTGCTAACTGATTTGGAATCGAAGTGTGATTTCAATTTGTGCTTTTAGTTTATGATTTCAAGTGTGCTTCTAAATTGCTGACTGAATTCAATTTGCTGCTTGATTTCAAGTGTGCTTTCAAGTTGCTGACTGAATTTGTCTTGGTTTTGCTTACTGAATTCAAGTGTACGTGCTTTCAAGTTGCTGTCTTGAAGTTCCTGACTGATTTGGAATTGAAGTTGCTGTCTTGGTCTTGCTGTCTCGATAAGTGTGATTTGAATTTGTAGTTGCTGTCTTAGCTACTGCTTTTATCGTGTTTTTCATAAACTTGTTTGTATATTTTTCGATCCCCTTGGAGAGTTTTTTGGCTCCGCCACCGGCAACAACAACACAGATTCTTGTCACTCAATGTGGGTGTGGTTTTCACAATCCCATATCCAACATGAAGTGGGCGAGGGATGGGGGGGTGCCCGGGGTGGGGTGTTATATTAGGATGGTAGTTTAGGAAACACTAGAAATAAATCAATAATGACAGCAGCAACTATATAAGCTGATCAATGATTGTACATAGTTGACTTCATATAACTGCAGTCTGCTATTCAATAGACTTATTGCAATTGATTAACATTTGTAAGATATTTTATTTTGAATTCTCATTCTTTTAAACACATTGTAAGTTCTGTTAATCCATCACTTTCCAAATATTTATGTTTATATACATTCATTATAAACATAATCATTTGAAATCTTAGCACAGCCAGGCTGTTGAGACCATTTAAAATGTTTGATTTATGTAATTTCATTGATTTTATGACAAATACACTAGTTTGATATGATTTTATACTAAGTTAACTTTTTTATTATTTGACACAAACCACTTTTTAAAGTTTTTATTTTTCAATAAACCACCATTTAAAATGAAAAAGATAACATTTGTGAAATAAATTAACCAAGGATAGTTTAGTCAGTCATTATGTCATCTATCTACACAATGGGGGCAGTGATGGCACTAAATTCATGAACACTAAAATGTGCTTTGACTTTAAATTTAAAACATATTTAAACAATAGGGTTGTTTAAAAAAAAATTAAGTGAATTTTTTTCTCAATAAAGGAAAGAGGTTCAATTTCACCAAGCTGCTTGGTTCTGCTTCAATAGCTTCCAGTTAGCTTCACACTATGAAGTGATATTTTCGATAGTTGATTTTTTTTTTTCGAGTTTATCTCTTTTGGAAAATTAGATATGTAGCTGATTTTTGCACTATGAAATGATATTTTCAATAGCTTTCGGTTAGCTAATTTTGGATGTACTTGATATCCAATGCATTCCGTAATTGTGCTGATATGTGATATTACAGATTAGTGGCTAGTTGTTTAGAGAGCCGTTTGTATTTTTGAGGATTAGAGCTGATAAGAAAAAAATATCACCTGTCTTAGTCCATGTGCATGAGACCTGGCAAACGCAGGTCAGCCGTCCTGTCCTGCCGGGTCGCTATTATGGATGAGCATGGAGATTGTGCAAAGCCCACACGGGCTGCGTTTGCCCGGGTACACAAATGTATGATGTAAAACTAGTACATCTGATTCCAAGATGACTACTTCCTTTAGCCTTACTATAAGATATGTGATCTGCCAAGTATGTGATGTATACGAGTATATCTGAATGTTGGGACACCTAATTATCTAAGATTGTGGAGAAAAGTAATGTGAGTAATTCTAAGAGAGATGATATTTCTCAATGCATTACAATGGGAGAAAACCCAGAATAAATATACAAGGGAGGATGGAAGTCTTAGGGGTTACACTTTGAAAGTTAGAAGGAGTAATTGCATCTAATACCTATTATCTAGAACATAATAATGAAGTCTAAAAGTAGACTAGGAATGCTAATAAATGCCATGTTTACCTAACACAACTTACAAGTAAAATACAGCTAACTTAAACAATAACTTTCTGACATTACTTTATTATATATCCAACACTCCCCCCTCAAGCTGGGTTAGTAAAGATCTTTCATTCCTAGCTTGGAAGTAAGCTCTTGAAACCGGCCACAATTAAGACTTTTGGTAAGCAAGTCTGCAAGTTGTAGTTGTGTTGGAATGTAACTAATCCTTATCATTTCAGGCTCAATATTTTCCTTTGAAGTGCCCATCTTTTTTTTTTTTATAATGGAAGAAGTGTCTATCTACCTCAACATGCTTAGTCCTGCCATGTTGAATAGGATCATGAGCAATGCTGATAGGAATAATAGGATCCCCCAACTTGACCTTCAAGTCATTGAGAATAATTCGAAGCCATAATAACTCACAAATGCTATGGGCAACAGCTCTGAATTCAGACTCAGCACTAGACCGTGCTACAACTCCTTGTTTTTCGCTTCTCTAGGCAATCGGATTTCCAGCAAGAAAAATGCAATATCATGTTGTAGACCTTCTATCAACAATACATCCTTCGTAGTTAGCATTAGTGTAGGCTTCTAAGATCAGAAATTCTCTTCTAAATAGGATGCCTTTCCCTGGACAACCTTTTAGATAGTGCAATATGCAGAATGCAGCTTGCATATGTGGTTCTCTAGGGTCATGCATAAACTGTATGGTCTAGTGTGTGCAAGGTATATTAAACTTCCACATAAGCGTTGATACATGGCCTTATCAACTGGCTCAGCAGCTCTTGCCTCATCTATCTTGCAATTAGGGTCCATAGGGGTGGTGGCAGGTTTACAGCCACTCTTTCCAGTTTCCTTGAGCAAATCTGCGATATACTTTTGTTGAGATATAAAGATGCGTTCTTTGGAACGTGCATCCTCAATCCCCAAGAAGTATTTTAGCCTTCCAAGCTCTTTGATTTCAAATTCGCTTGCTAGTTTTTGCTTTAACCTTCCCTGTTCCTTGATGTCATTACCCAATACGATAATGTCATCAACATAAACAAGTAACATGGTCACTCCCCCTGAATTAGAGTGACGGATAAACAATTTATGGTCACCTTGACTCTCATAATACCCAACATTCTTCATAACGCTAGTCAATCTTCCAAACCATGCTTTAGGGGATTGCTTTGGCCATAAAGAGCTTTCTTCAATTTGCACACTTTGTTTGGAAATAAATCAAAGAAACCAGGAGGCAAGTGCATGTAGATTTTGTCATTAAGGTAGCAATTGAGGAATGCATTCTTGACATCAAATTGCAGTAAATTCCAGCCAAAGTGAGCAGCGAGGGAGAGCACAATTCTGACAGTGTTCATCTTATTAACTGGGGCAAAAGCCTCTTGGTAGTCAATTCCAATTCCATAGGTTTGAGTGAAACCCTTTGCTACCAACCGAGCTTTATATCTCTCAAGATTTCGATCAGCTTTGTATTTGAGAGTAATTATCCATTTACAATCAACAATGTTCGTCTCATCGGGATGATCAACAAGGACCCATCTTATTTCTTTCAAGAGCACGCATTTCTTCCTCCATTGCTTTGCGCCATTCTGGTTGAGCTAGACTGCTAGAGCCTCCTTAATATTCTTGGGAATAGATAGGGTAGCTACAAACTGCTGGTGTGTAGGTGAGAATCGATGTAAGGACACAAACTCACAAAGTTAGAAAGAGGATAAATAGGCTGATTTCTGCACTCTGTTACCTATCCTTAAGGCAATTGGCAAGTCAAGTTCTGAGGTGGGAGTTGGTGTATCATCCGTCACAGTCCTCAGATCATAATCTTGAACTTTCTGAATGTTGGAAATAGCATTTCTTCTAGCATACACCTGGGAAAAGTCCCGAGAGAGCTGCTGAGATATAGGTGTGGAAGGAGTGGGTAGAATGTCATTGGTTTGTATTGGGGTATGTGGTTCAGGAGTTGCGATATCTAGAGGAGGAATAGGTGTTGTAACAGGTGAATGGGTGCTGTCCGACTCAGTGAAGTTGGGATTACAGTGTTTTGGAAAATAAGGAGTATTTTCAAGAAAGTTAGCATCAGTAGTGATGTAGATCTTTTGGATGGCTGGATTGTAACATTTGTAGCCTTTTTGTGTGGTGGAGTAGTCGATGAAGATGCACTTAAGGGCCCTAGGGTCAAGCTTTTCTCTCGAATATGAACATGAGCATGATAAACAAAAGCAGTACATCCAAACACCTTGGGAGCAGGACAACTTTCCCCCCAAAGTGTTTAGGAACGTTATGGTGGAGAAGAAAAGCACGAGTGATATTCAGGAGATGAACATTTTTCCGTTCAGCGGGACCATTTTGTTGAGGGGTATAAACACATGAGGATTCATGGATGATGCCTTTATTAGAAAATAATGATCCTAAGAGCATCCTCATTAGTGAGCTTAAGGGCACCATTTCATCTTTTTATTATTTGTACCCTCATTCATGGGCCCGAGTCTCGGGTCCTTAAATTATCTTTTTATTATTTACCTTTTTCAATTACTCAAATGGTGGTTGTTGTTCCATTGGTTGTTCACAATTTTTTAGTAGATGTGGAGGGAACATATGTGTCAAAGGCATGAGAAGATGAGGTCATGTGGTTTGTAGCACCCGAATCAATGATCGAATGCTTGATTGAGTGAAGGCAAGTAGAAATACCTTTAAGATTGAAGAAGGTTTGGGAGGAAGTGTTACCCGCAGGAGTCGAAGTAGACTCAAAGTTCTGGATAAGTTGTTTAAGCTTTGCAATATCACCACTGAATTTGGAAAAATGTCCCCCGATTCAGAAGTAACTGTGTTGTCATTCTCGACAAGATGTGCTTGAGGCTTAGGTTGATCCTTGTTTCCCCACTCATGGTTGGAAGGTTTGCCATGCAACTTCCAACATTTCTCTTTTGTGTGCCTTGGTTTCTTGTGGTGGGAGCACCACACGTCAGGTCTTCTCTCCCTTTTTTTCAAAATTGGCAGCAAGGGCAGTGCTGCTCTGGTTGGCATTGAATCCAGCATAACACCCCTGCGACTTTCTTCTGCCCTCGTGAGGGAGATGATCCCCTCAAGAGAAGGGATTTCACTCTTCCCCCATTACTTGAACCCGAATGGGATCAAATTTGGAATGCAGCCCAGCCAAGAAAACATAAGATCTATGTTTTTCAAGTCTTGAAGACGACAGCATCAACTGTGCACTTCATCTCCAAAATCTGGTATTGATCAAGTTCTTGCCACAAGTTCTGCAAAATAGTAGCATATTCAGTGATTGACTTGTCTCCTTGCTTGGTGGAATATGCTTTGATAGTGAGGTCAAAGACAAGGGCCTCATCTTTGGCCTTGGAGTAAGATCTTTGCATGTACTCCCAAATCTCCTTTGATGTGTCAAGAAACATGCATGTAAGGCTGATGGAGGGATCCATTGACCCATAGCCATGAAATTATCATGGAGTACGCTGCCTCCCAGGTAGAAAAATGAGCATCCGTCATTTCCGGAGGAGACTCGGTGAGATGTCTATACTTCCCTTTGCCCTTGAGATAGGTTTTCACAACCTTAGATTAGGCAAGATAATTCTTGCCATTGAACTTTTAGACTAGCTGAACATTCATAAGATCTGCCTTTTGAGAAGGAGCTAGACTAGAATTAATTCCATTTTCAGACATGGTGAAAAAGACTTAGTGCAGCAATGAAGGCTACAAAAGAGGGAAAAATGTAGCATTGAAGGCTACAAAAGAGGAAAAAACTATAGCAATGAATGCTGCAGCTTGAAAAGGAAAATATGGAGGTTGCTGGAAAGGACACAAAGAGCCTCTGGGATCAAAGAAAACCAGGCACCTCTGATACCATGTGAGTAATTATGTGAGAGACAATGTTTCTCAATGCATTACAATGGGAGAAAACCCCGAATAAATACACAAGGAGAAGTCTTAGGGTTATAATATGAAAGTTAAAGGAGTAATTGCATCTAATACCTATTACCTAGAACATAATAATTATGTATAAAAGTAGACTAGGAATGCTAATAAATGCTATGTCCGCCTAACACAACTTACAAGTAAAATACAACTAACTTAAACAATAACTTTCTGACATTACTTTATTATATATCCAACAAATAATGTAGAGAAGGGTTACTTGAACCACAAGTTGAGGCAATATATAACATATTTGATCACTTGTTTTTCCTTGCACTAAATTGAACCCCTTTTGTGATATACTCACTTTAGTTTATAAATTAGTAAAACTTAACCTTAAGCTTTCTAGTTGCCTCTAAAAGAAAAATGGATTGTGTTTGTTACAAGATGCACTAAATTCTAGCACTAATTGTTTAGATATGAATTTATATTATGTTTTTTCCACAGTATTGAAGGAAATGGATCAAGACCATGAAAGGGAGGTGATGGTCGATGGAGTTTGTTCTCAAGTTATGCAGATTGATCCAAAGAGAGCCCGCTTTCCATTCTGTATTGTTTGGACACCACTTCCTGTGCTTTCTTGGTTAATTCCTTTCATTGGCCATATTGGCATTTGCAGAGAGGATGGAGTGATCCTGGACTTTGCTGGGCCAAATTTTGTATGTGTGGATAATTTTGCCTTTGGGTCAGTGACTCGATACTTGCAGATCGACAAAGAAAAGGTATTTGCTGATCCATCATCTATGTGACACTTATAACATGACCTGTGAGCGAATTTCTGATCTGTTTCTTCTAGATTGAATAAGTGTGGATGAGAATTGTTAGGTTATGGGATCTTATTGAGAAAAGAAATGCGTTAAACATTTCACTTTACATTGACCACTTAATGAAATTTGTGATGAGTACTTTGATGAATCACAATTCTTGTTAGGTGTTTGGCAGTATCGATAATGCTGAGCAGAACAGTGAAGACAATAGACATGGGGCAATATCAACATGGGATGACACTCTAAGGACAAGCACCCAGGAATTCCAACACCGAGATTACAATCTATTCACGTGCAACTGCCACTCCTTCGTTGCCAACAATCTGAACAGGATGCGCTTCCAAGGTGGACAATGGAATGTGGTGAGTCTCGCCCTGCTTATCCTTATCAAGGGCCGTTGGGTTAGCCGAGCTTCTGCTGTGAGATCTTGCCTACCATTCGTTGTTGTGCTTGCTATTGGACTTATTGCTGGAGGCTGGAGCTTCCCGAAGTACTTGGGCATCTTCTCTTTGGTTCTTGTGGGCTGGTTCTTGATCGGTTCGTATTGTTTCAAGAATCTGATTCAGTTGTAAGTTGGTTTAATTTTATATAGAAGGTGAAACTTGGTTTTCCTTTTGTACTTCTGGTTTTTGGTTTGTAGATACCAAACAAAAAAAGCCTTTGATTTTATTACAAAAGCCACTCAAAATATGATACGGTGTATCTAACAATGCCAATGGACCTTTTACTTGGCAAATGCAGCTCTAGAGGTATAAATTGTTCCGTTCTCACAAATAGTATATGCAATGCTTTAATTTGGTCGACTGTAAATGATGATGGGATCCACTGGTTGGGTAATAGTATTACCCACAAATTTCCCCAATGGTTGAGATATTTCGTGAAATTCATATACTTGAAAACGCTGATTGAAGAGTTCAATTACCTCTCAGTTTTTCATATATCAAATATGAATGGGAAAGCGGAAAATACGTGACAGATACTTTTATTCATTGATGTTAACTTTATTTTATGGAAGTTTTCAGGGAAAAAAAAAAAAAAACCACACTTGCAAATGTAATTTAAAACGAACATGCCTTCCAAAGACTGAAAAGAGAAACTCAAGGCATAAGCACAAAGGAAAAACTAATAATGGTGTTGGGGATAATTGACACGCCTGCAGTTCTTCCTGATCTCACCCCTGTTCCCCGTCAAGGGCGAGATCGTCTGCAACTTCACCATGGACTTTGCAAACTGCTGGAAAAAGGCATTGTTGTCGTACGCATACTTCTTGACAAGCTCGGCTGCTTCATGGCTCTGGGTGAAGAGCACCTCATCGGAGTTGAGCAGTCCGTTGTAAGCTAACAGGTTCACGAAGTAGCTGTTGTCGAACTTCCGAGGGCTGGCATAGTCCAATACGAAGAGGTTCTGGTCCCCTCCAGAGCGTGGGCACTGGCCCCTCAGCTCGTTTGCGTATGCCTGGTTGAGGGTGTAGTCAGGTTGGCCATTGCCGTTCTGGTTGTACAATCTTTGCTTGAAGCTAGTACACCTTGCATCTCCGATGGTGTGACTCCCTGCATTGGGCACATTGGTTGATCACGCAACCATTCGATCAAATGATATATGATTGGCAACTACAATGATTTATGTGGGAACGAGGCGAGAGGTTTGGTATGTACCAGAAAGAGCAACAAGATCATCAAGGCCAAGACCCTGCTGTTGGAACTTGGCAAGGATGGTCGGGGATGTGTTGTTAGGTGCCGGGATGTTGTTGTTGGAACCACTCAAGCTAGCGGTTAACGAGTCCCTTCTTCCCATAGGCAGTTCCCAGTCTGGTCCTCCAGCCTTCATTTCAAGGTAACCAACATATTTTCATTTGTGTTTAATTGCCAATTAAAATGAATATGAATTGGAAAATATATATGGGGTGGGGGTGGGGGTGGGGGTGGGGGGGTTAAGTTAGCTTCTAACCAAAACAGTTGATTCTTTAGAAGCTAGAACAAGGATATCAGCACAAGAAACAATCTCCGGGCATTCTTTCTCAACTGCGGATTTGATCTCATCGAGCACTTCAAATCCACGAACTGAGTTGCGGTTAGGATTGGACCTCTTCTCACTCACTATTGTTCCGCTGCTATCTAGGAGAAGTGAGGCGTCACACCCCTGCATATATCACAATGCAGGTATTTATAGAGGCCTATTTAGAGCCAAGCTAGATCGAGTTTTTTACATTTTGTACAAACTAGCATGGTATATGGTATGGTCTCAACCTTTAAGAATTAAGAGTATATGCACAATGCAAGATTAGGAGGGAGACGAACCTGTACGAAGCAGTCATGGAAGGAGAGCCTCAACAAAGAGGCAGCCATCCTGGGATCTTTGGCGACCGCCTTTTCCAGCACATACCTAACGATGTGCTTCAGTTGAGGGCAGGAGTGGTCGTAGAACTGAGGGTACAAATATGCGCCTTGGTTGTACATATTGGACAAGCAAAACATGGGAGAAAATGCAAGGACAAACACCGCTGTGAGCCGAAAGCTCATCATCGAGTTGGCCATCTTGTTCATACCCGAAAACTTGTTTAACTGCCTAATATTGCTTTGGGTTGTCAAGTTTGTGCTCAAGGAAGATGTGTCTATGGAGGATGGCCTCCTTGGGTATTTATAGGCCTTGACCCTGGAGAGCCGGGATCAAGTCAAATAGATAGACAGAGAGAGATATGTCAAGGCATGTGGAGTTGGTCACATATATAATTGCTAAAGCCATCCCATTTTTCTCTTCATTCTACTTCACTACTTACATTTATTGGGTGTATGTATGTCACAACTATCTCTAAGTTTACCTTATTTTTTTACAATGGGTATTTTTTTGCACATTCACATGTAACTGCTTAATGTGAATCAAATTAACTTTAATAAGAGAAAAAAAAACTTTGAATGTCGAAAAACCAAGAGTTTATAAAAATAGGGTTGCTATTTACACCCACAATTTTTATTATCTGCATCCAAAAATTATTTTTATTTATTTTAAAATAAATCCCAATTTCTCTTCTTTCTTTTTGATTTCAAACACCATGTGACTCAAGAGGCACAACCAAGAGTTTTTTTATAAACTCTTGGTTCAAATGAAAACGGGGCTTAAAATGAAAATAATGCTTAAAGTGAAAATGGGTTTAATTGCCCGTTTGGCACGGATTCAATTAGCCCGATCCAATTAGCAGCTTGGTAAGGCGAAAACAAAAACGACGTGTTTTGCTTCCCTCTCTCTCCTACTCCTCTCAATCCATGGTGAAGAAGATCGAGCCCATCGTTGATTTGTTGCTCCTCTATCTTCTTCGTTCATCCCATCGTTGCCCGCCTCTCTCTCTCTCTCTCTCTCTCTCTCTCTCTCTCTCTCTCTCTCTCTCTCTCTCTCTCTCTATCTATCTATCTATCTCTCCGGCGGTGACGACAATTTGGTGCGAGCTAATGACCTAGGGTACCGATGATATTACCATTGGAGGTTACGAGTTCACCGAATTTGATTCCGATTAATTCGTGACTCGGCGCCACCAGGTAAGTTTCTTATTTCGGATTTATGCTTTTTCCGATAACCTAGGGTTCCGGTGATAATTTTGATGAATCCGATGATATTTATGTTTCATGAATGTAAGGGATTGGATCCTCACGATCATGTGGTGTGTTTCTTTGATTTTTTTATATCGAATTGAAATTGTTTCCGTGCTTCCAAATTTGCTGGAGATTTTGATTCTGACATGATAATTTGAGGTACAGCAGTAGAAACTATGATTCAATCCAGAATAAAGGCTTTTTTAGATTAATTCTAGCTCACAAGATAATTCGAAGTAATTTTTGGGAGATTTGAGTTGTTTAGGGGTAGGGGTATCAATGCCCGTTTGATCGATTTCGACTTCCTGAAATCAGGAATTGAGTTCCAATTTGGTACGGTCAAAGCTCAGTTACTCATTTCAAATTGTCAATCTCATTTATATCCAATTCAAGTCCCAAAAAAGTTATCTCTTAGATTGGGAAAATGAACTAATTGACCCTATAACCTGCTATATGAATCCCTTTCACCTTCAGAGTAGACAACATTGTGTTGGTTTGATTGTAACTCCTATTTTTGCATTTTTTGAAGTTTGCTTTTCTTACTATCAATAATGGGGTGGTGTTTTGTGTTCAATGGTAACTGTTATAGGTGTTGGCTCTTCCCTCTCTGTCTCCATTGTGAGTAATGATGTCATTACGTAGCTTTGTGTTTTGCAAGCTTATAGTGTCGAGATGCAAAAGTCACACTTGTTCTCAAGAGAGGTAGTTAAGTGTTCTGACCATGACCGAAGACACTAGTGGGGAACAATTGATTCCTAGAAATCTGCATACGAGAGAAAAGTCACACTTGTGTGGATTTGCCTTCGAAGAGGCCGAGAGAGGAAGAAGAAGAGGAGAAGAAGATGATTGAGAATGGGGCAACTCAGGAGGATTCCACTAAGATAAGTTCAAGAACGATGTTGCTTTGCTTCTCTACGACCTCTACCAACAGGTACTTTTCCAAACGCTTTCATTTGTTTTATTCCCTTTCTTCTTTTTTCTTTTTCTTTTTCTTTGAAATGTTAAGAATTGGATTTTGGAATACTGAATTGATACAATGTGTTTTCAAGTGTTCAGATAAACTGTTGAGCTTTTTTTTTTTTTGCCACTGTTTAGTGTATTTGGCTTTCTAACATACATTAAGAACAAGCTTCTTTATTGCTGAATGCATGCTTCATAAGCCACATGCTAATTTTTCGCCAGTCATGCTCGCCTATTGTAATATTCCTTGATGTTTTTGTTTCATCATATTCTAGAATATCACCCGAAAATGATTGAAGAGTACCTTCAATGGGAGTAGTGAAACTAAATCCTTATTTTTTGATACCGGGAATGCTTGTTTTGCTTCAGTTTGGTTTCTAGTGTAGTAAGCCTATCGTTTCTCACTTCATGTCTGCATTTTACACTGTTTTTTTTAATCATCCTGGAAAGGAAGCATTTAATCGTTTACATGTTCTGAACTGGGTGTAAAATTATGAGCTCCATCACTAGCAGGTGAAGGAAGTCATCCTGAAAAGGAAGCATTTAATTGTTTACATGTTCTGAATTGGGTGTTTCAAGTGAATAAAAAATTAGAGTTTTTTCCTGCTTGAATTTATTTGGACTTGTTATTATTCTTGGATGAGACTGACCCTTCCCAACACTGGGAATGGAGCACCTTGAAAACCTTTAAAAACTAATAAGAATGTACATCTTTGTGAATGAAGCACCTTTATTGAGCTATTTCAAGTTTGAAAAAAGAAAAAGGGAAAAAATTCTTACTGCCCTCTAGAAAAAGAGAGTCACTATTTAAATTAGTAGCATGAATCTGTAAGCCTATTGTTTCTCACTTCATGTATGCATTTTACACACTATTTTGAGCCTTTCATGTTCTGAATCATCATGGAAAGGAAGCATTTCATCATTTACTTGTTCTGAATTGGGTGTAAATTTATGAGCTTGACGGAGGAAAAACCTGTCGTTGATCCGTCAAAGAAACTCAGATCTATAACTAGTATAGCATTAAGCAAGAGGTCGATCCCACAGGGAAATTTGCTATTCAAGTGTGATTAAGATGTCAATCAAGTAACCAAAAAGGGGGGTTTTGAGTGTGAAAGTTCCGCCTTTTATCAAAGCGGATTGAAGCAAACAAAAGTAAATGACTTTAATTCAGACAATTAGGAGAAACAATTCTACCTACAATTTTCCACTTTATTTGGTTTAAACGATCCTTGTAACTTTTTCTCGTCCTATTAAGTTTCCTATGAATGCCCTTGTCCCGACCTAATATAGTTACTAGTCCAATCAGTCCTAGAAACCCTTATCAATCGAACAGTCCCTAAAGAAGGATTTAACCCAATTGATAGCTTTAAGTTCAGAGATTAGCCAAGGTATTTGCAGTCCCTAAAGAGGGATTTAACAACTCATCCAACTTCCTACTTGTTCAATTAGTTCAATCATCCCTAAAGGAACAAGCTTGCCACTTAGTTTAAGGTTCACAATCAGGAATCTACAAAACCTTAGCAATTGAATTGATCTAACAAGTTGGCCAGACAAGATAGAACAAAACAATAAACAATCAAGCACAAAGAAGTTGAAGCATTCAAATATAGGAAATAAGGAACGAAAATTAGAAACTCACAATCAATCCAAATAAAGCTTCAAATTGCAGACAGACTAGATGAGTTTAGTTCCTCATGGAAGACATCGCTCAAAATCTCTAAAGTGTCTGATGAAAATAATCCAATAGAAGTCCTGGAAAATAACTAAACTCGGCCTTATATATGACCCAAAGTCGGCCATGAAACAAAATACTAGAAACTAGGGTTTTTAATATTCAAAACGCAGCGCATAATCGCTGACGGCAAATGCGACGGCCGCAGCATCAGCATTTCCTCGCAGCCCTGCTGCGACGGTACTGGCGGCGGCCGCGGCATACATGCTGCGGCCGCTGTATTGGTCTTTACTGGAAAATCCGTTTCGAATTTGCTCTTTGTCTCAACAGGAAAGTTGTAGCTCTCTGAAAGAGCTTTCCAACGCATGGTCATAATAGTCAATCGGACAACCGAGGTCTCCAGAAAGTGCAAAACAAGTTCAGCATGTCTGGCGACAACTTCTGCAGACTTGTTTTTCGTTTAAGCTCGCTTCTTCTTCTCAGGACCTCTTGAGATCTTCATGTAAGCTTCTTCGATCAACTAGACATTCTCATCCAATGCGTTATGAACTCATGTCTCCTCCTCGGATCCACCATTACCTGAAATAATCAATAAAAGCGTGTAGATTCCGACTCCGACAACATAGAGAACTAATATGCAAATCGTGCTTAATCCATCAATGAAATGCATCTTAACTAAGCTAAATGCAACCTATTATGCCTACCTAAATGCATGCTATCAGAGCTCTATCACTAGCAGGTGAAGGAAATCATTCTGAAGAAGGAAGCATAGGTAAGAATTATAGGATGTAACATAAAAGCTATATGTTTGAGCTATTAGATGTACCTACCGAATAGAATTATATTGTAAATTAATAAGAATATAAGATGCTTGAATAATACTCAAAAGTGCATAGATAAGAACATAAAGTGCATGAATAATACTCTAAGATGCATAAATACTATTGATAAAGTGCCAAAGTTAAGCAACATAAAGGCCCCTTTTAAGTAAAGCAAATGCATCGTATGCAATTTTTTTCACGCACATATGTTCTCTAAGATACTGAGACCACAACAAATGTGGTAATGGTCTACATGTACTACATCAAACTTTCCAATTCAGTACATATATGATATATTTTTTCCTCATTCAACTTGTCTTCTTTGTAAACAGAAGTTGATTTCTAAATCCAAATAACAGAAACATAGATGCGGAATAGATGCATAAGAAGAGTAAGACTGATCTCTTTTTTACTGCAACTTAAAGCCCCAGTCCAAGTAGATAAGAATCAAGAAAGTATGACAGGGCTAGTTCAAGTGATGAACATTTATTTGGTTATGATTTATAAAGTGAGTGCTTTATTTGGCACCCCACCGGTTTGGCTTCTAGTACTTATTGACTTTAGATTGCGAAGTTGGTATCTAAAATTGCACTGATATATCCTATTTTTGCACTTAATATAGTTCAAATTGCATAATTGTATTCTAAAATTGCATTAATATGTGTGATGTGCCATTAAAGCCTATTAGCTCAAAATGGGAGAGCGATGTGATATGCGCAAAGACGCGGGTTCAAATCCCGCATAGGCTATTTATGTGCGATGTGCATGAATAAGATTCTGAAGGGTGCAATTAAGATTATAAAGTGCAAAAATAAGATGATAAGTTCAAGAATAATAATATGAAGTGCATGAAGAAGATTATGAGGTGCACAATTAAGATTATAAAATGCAAAAATAAGATGATGAAGTGCAAGAATAATAATATGAAGTGCATGAATAGGATTATGAGGTGCACAATTAAGATTATAAAATGCAAAAATAAGATGATGAAGTGCATGAATAAGATGATGAAGTGCAAGAATAATAATATGAAGTGCATGAATAAGATTGTGAAGTGCACAATTAAGATTATAAAGTGTATAAATAAAACGATAAAGTGCAAGTATAAAATGATGAAGTCTATGAATAATAATATGAAGTGCATGAATAAGATTATGAAGTGCAAGAATAACGATGAAGTGCAAGAATAAAGTGATGAAATGCATGAGTAAGATTATAAAGTGCAAGAGTAAAATGAGGAAGTGTATGAATAATTGATATGAAAATGAGTTTAATTCCTCATTCTTTCAAAATTTATGCAAGATTTCAGGCAAGCACAACATTCCTAATCTAAAGTTTAGAAATTAAAAAAAAAAGTGCAAGACTGATATTATAAAGTGAAAAAATTAGATTAAAAAGTGCAAGACTAATATTATAAAGTGCACAAATTAGATTTTCAGTTTAGGGAGAACCAAATTATATTTTAGTTTGCATGTGTAATTTTAGAACATAAATGTGCAAGTTTAGTTTGAAAAAGTGTAAATATAAAACTGAAAAGTGCAATTTTATAACTCAAATGATTTTTTTTTACATCTACTGTCATACAAATGGAGAGGAAAAGTGCCACGGTTTCAATAAAAACATTCATAACTTCTATATATTAAAGATTTCATATTTCAACAAATATTACATATTGTAGCAAAAATTATAGATTTTACTGATTTTACAGATTTTTCCAGCAAATATTACAGATTACAGATTTCAGTCTTAACTACAGATTTTTAAAATTACAGATTTGACAGATTATATATTTTATAGATTTGCTGAAAATATGTGTACATAGTCGGCAAAAAGGGATGATCAAGCAACTGAAGAATCCATCTCTCCATCAAACGTAGGTGTTCCCACTAATTCCATGACAGATTCCAACACGTTTAAGCAGTCCTCGGTTCCATACCACACCTGCAACATCCATAGCAGCTTGCAGAAATTCCTTTTCTCCAAAAACCTAGCCAATTAAGCAATTTTTCACATGAGTGTTTGGAATCATGTCATTAACAACTAGTCGAGAGTTTGAGCAAGAACTTCTCATGTGCACATTACCTGAGCTGCTTTTGCAAGGGTAAGAGCAACTCCTGGGGCACCATGACACCAATGAACTAAGCAGTCAGATTCGCTTCTTTCGCTTGAAGGGTAATTCCCACCTGGAAACTGGTTCCTCATCATATAGCGCAGCGTATTCTTCACCTCATGCTGCTCTTCTCTAGTCAACTCCATGTCCATCAAAACATGCATAATCCCAGCCAAGCCATGGGCACCTCCCAAGTATCTTTTCCCATGCCATTCATACATCAACGGGCACCTCCCAATGCCTAATCTAGATTAATGGTGCTTTATGTAAATACAACTCCAAATCAAATCACATGAACACTTCTTATAAGAGCTCATTCAATCAAAGACAAACCCTAGGTGATCAAATATCAAGTTCCAATCACTAATTCCCCCTATTCAAGCAGAAAGCACCATACAATATACTAAATTAGCATCAAGATCAGCCAAAACCAACCAAACTCCACAATCAGCGTCTAGTTCTAAAGAGTAAACGCGAAATTTCAACCAACGCTTGCTATGAAACCAAAAAAAAAAGCATAGCAATCTGCAATCTACAATATGATTACTTTGTACCAAATCACAATTGAGATCTCCTCGAGCACTCGCTACCAAATCTACAATATGATTACTTTGTACCATATATTCATGTGCCTCTTGAGTCACACAATAAATTTATTAAAAACACAAAAAAAAAAGTTGATTTTGCGGTAGATAGTAAATAGTAACACCTTATAAGATGTTGATAACACCCTATAAAAATGGAGAGATAAGGTGTCCAAATTTCCAAATTTATGCTTGAATAGTAAAAAACCATCCTATATGTAAATCTTTACATACCATATTAAATTCAAAGCATGAGAATATCAAATGTTATATATTCTCTTCTTTATCTATGTGAATTTCATAAAATTATCCTCAGTTAGATCTTTTAAATATTATTACAGTGATTTTTTTTTTCTTTCCAATAAGATTATTTTAAAATTTCTATGTCTACATATAATTCGTTAAATGAAAACCTTTTTTAATGAGGTGTTATCATTGCATTAATTATAAGTTTTTTAATCAATTAAACCATACCTTTTTAATCTTTAATATTTTATTTAGTTTAATAATATTAATATGTTATATTATTATGGTTTTATTAAAAAAAAACTTCACAATTTCGAGGGAAATGTACTAGTTGGTTGTTTTTTTTTTAAAAAAATTGCATACTGAGAGATTGTATAAAATCAATCATCTTAAAGCATGCAACATGAAGAATATATAAACCAAGGACAACAAAAAATCAGCAGCGGTCCAATGTGGTTTGAAATCGAACCCATAGGAACGAATATTGCCTCGACTAGTAGAAGATGACAATGAAGAATAACCCACCCCATATTTTATTATCTTAATTTCACTAATGCAAACTCAGCTACAATATCCGTTACCAAAAATAAAAGAAATATGCGCCGCATCCATTAAGATCGCAGACCTAAGAAAAATAAAGATGTGGGGGATTTGGTAAAACATGATTGGATTAATTATTTGCTTCACAAGCTGCAGGTTTCATAGAGAGAGAAAGGGGTTGGAGACAGGAGCAGATCGATGTGTTTCAAGTTCAACTGCTCCATTGTGAGAAGTTGTTTACCTGAAATTGAGGATAAAAGGGAAATGTTTATAATATAAGATTGGGGACATATATGGACTATGGAGTCGAGATTTTATATTATTAACCGGACAATTTCGGTAAGTCAATAGGTCGAAGAAATCGACGACGGACAAATCGTTAAATATGTTAAAGACATAAAATAACAACTACTAGACACAATCGTCAAATTATAAGGCTGCAATTATACACGAAGACTAGCATAAATGATGAAAGAATAGGAGCAGTGTGCAACAACTCATCCGTCAGTTGGTAAATGCGACGCAGAGAATCTCTAGGGAACTAAGTGAAAACCTCATATTTGGACTCTTTCAATGAGCCTTCAGGTTTCGATCATGTCCAATAAGAAGAAAACTGCTCAAAAAACCGCTAGACCTCAAAGCCACACAACCACACCACCAAGCATCTTGACAACCCGCCAAATACTACATATCAAATCTGGATTTTTACTTTTTTTTTTTTTTGGCTTTGGGCCCAAGCCAAGAAACTTGGGCCCAAATGACTTGCTACCGGGCCAGACCAACCCAAGGTCGGGCCACCATGGGATCAGGGACGAAGGAAGGAAGGCAGCCAGGCGGAGAGGATTATCCGACATCGAAACCAGGCCCAACCACGCGACTACGCTAGCGAAAGGAACAATTGGGATCGAGGGTCGGCTAGTCCGACGGGGTGAAGGAATGGGACACCAGCGAGGAAGAGGTAAGTATAGCGGCGCCAGGAGTCCGACATGAGGCTGACCGACCCCACACCAGAGAGCCCAACACAAGACGCCATGGAAGGAAGCCAAACGGAAAACGAGTGAAGGCAATAGCTTAGATTCAATACCCAAGGATGAGCTGAACCCGAAATTGAGGGCCGGAACCACCGCAGCTGGAGTGGGGAACCCACCGACGGCCAAAAAGTCAAGTCAATTTGGGGTAGTAGATGACGAATTGGGGACGAAGGTTAGGGATTTGAATTAGGATTATTATTGCGATCTGCCTAGGCGGCAAGGAACTGGCCACAAGGCCCATAAGGAGGTGATTTACAGGAGATGAGATCGAAAATAGGTGGTAGGAGGAGGACAGTTGGCCAAGATTGGACTGGTTTTGGATGAAGCGTCTGTTGGACGAAATAGCCAAAAGAGAGTTTCTATCCTAGAGTTAGATATAGAGTCGAGATGGCATTATCTAACATCACCACCATCAAGTTTAAAACGTGAAATGCTACGATGCCATGAGCGGATGGTAAGAGAGAGAAACTGTCAAAGAAGGAAACCCCTTCTTGCCTTCCCCCTTGCATTGGCAAGCCCTCTCCTCCTTGATTCGAGATTCTGGCGGCCCCTAGGCCTCCAAGGAACCCAACGGCACTACCACTGTAGATCTGGTTGGATCACCGATCAGATCCTGTGCGTACGAGTTGATTCCTCCCTGTTACTAATGATGGAAGCAGGCTGAGTAAATACAGCTCCACATGCATTAACTCCTTTACCAACCTTCATTAACAACATCGACCTCCATCACTTCTCCACCTTAAAGGCCCTTTCTATTGTCTTCGACTCAGATCCCCTTCATTTCTGGATGAAAAGTGCTCCGGGTGCTCTCCCCCACAAGGGGTGGCGGTGCGAGTCGTCTTCCCTGGCTGAAAGCCCCCTGAGCTCCTCTTTGCTACTGTCCGTACGAGTTCAGAATTAGCCGTTAGAGGGAGTAACGATCGTTTTATTTTGAACTTTCCAAAAAAAAAAAAAAATTGACCGTTGATCTCCTTTGACCAAAGCTTGACCAAATCTGAAAGTGAACACCGAAGACCGACGACCATCTCCGGTGGCCGGGAATACCTCCCACCCTACCTCATCTCCTTTCTCACCTCCCTATTACCTCTCCCTCTTCTCCCTTTTCTCCTTCTTGACCTGAACCACAGATGGCCACCCCTTCTTGAAGGTGAGCTGCAAGCCGTACCTGAAAAACGTTCGAGAGGCTCCAACCCTAGGTTCTCTCGATAAATTACCACCTTCTCCCACCTCCACTCACCCCCTTGAGATCTCAGCCTTTCGAATGTCTCATTTCGTGATGCCGGTTAGGAAGCCCCTTTCCTAGGGTTCCTCCTTCTGGGAAATCATTCAAAAGACTACCTTCCCGCCCTTCTCTCCTAAAATTGCCTCCTCAACCTTCTTCACCTTACTCTCCTTGGCTCACACCCTTATCAATTTCTCCATTGGTTTTGAATTGGATGAAACCCCAATTTCACCACCTCTCTGAAAACCCTAGCAACTGTCGAACTGGAAACTCTTTTCAGAGGGTAACTAAACCTTATGTTTTACTCAAATTGACCGAAGATCTCAAATCACAAGATATTGGGCTACACACAGCCTTACGAATTGAAGAAATCGTGGTGAATTCCCAAAATCCTAGGGGCTGAGGATGACAGACAACACGAGCTCACCGGCTCAAGGGAAGAAGGCGATCCTACTCACTCCAAGCCCGATTGCTGAAGCACCAAAAGATGGAGTCAAGTCAAAGATGACAGTACTAGGTATGATCCCGAAGTCTACACTTATTTCTACCCGACACCAACAGCAAGGGAAAAAAATGAAGAACCAGAACCCAAACAATCCCGATGATGCTGGTGTTCACAAAGCTTCTAATGAAGCTCAGGTATGTTTCTCATATTCCCTTCCCCCGGATCTGGCCGGGTCCTCTAGGTTAGCTTGTGATTCTAAAAAGATCCCAAAGAAGGGACACTTGCATGTTCAAAAGATCCCAATGGAGGGACAATTTCATTATGCTAATACATGTTTTCAGAAGATCGATCCCAAAGGAGGGACAAGTACTTGAGTCTAATCTGCATAATCATCTAAATGATCAAACCTAGAAACTGCCAGAAATTGAATGTAACTCCTCTACACACCCGTCTTCAACTGTTGTCAATGGGTCTGAGCCTACAAATGTTTCTGAAAAGCTGACAAATAGAGTGGTTGTGAATGCCGGTTTGATAACTGATGGGTCTGGTGATGAGAGACAATCAGATGCTTCACTAAGAGAAACTGATATGGGTAACACTGAAGCGGCTCCACTTGCCAGGACTGAGAATGTGGATTCATCTGGTGCCTCTTCTCCCACCAACTAGGCTCCTGACCCCAATCACAACACTGATTTCTCTACCTCAAACACCATACCTACACAACCTGATCACGAGCCCACACCTGCAGAAGCCTACAAAAGGTCCACGACCCAAACAACTAACTCTCCTTCCTCCTCCCTACCTACAAACATTACTACCCCTCTTCAAGGAGCATGGGCACTTAACCATAACCTGTCAGGAATGCATAGAAAGGGCAAAGGATACAAATTGGAATATGAATCTTCAGGGTCTGGAGATACAGTCAAGGCCTCAAGGAGTGACTGCCTATCTTTGGAAGAGGCTTGGGGCTACTCCTTAGTAGGTTATGTGGTTGGACGATGATAACTCCACTCCCTTGATGAAAATCGGAAATGGTTTCAAAGGCTTTGACACATAGCTTGTGTCAAAGGTCTTGAAGCTACAACTGTGTTGATGAAACACAAAACCTGTATTATTTGAATATTATGTTCGGATGTTATTATATGTTATTATTATATATTTCCAAATATTATTATATATATTATTCACTAACAAATGCAACAAGAATTCCGAATGAAATCTCCTACCTTAAGCTTAAAGTCGAGAAGATCGAATCTGGTGGATCATGGCTTCGGATTTTCCCCAAATAGAAGATTGTGAAAATTGCCATGATCTGTTCTAGCCGTTGAAGAGAAGATCCTTCTTTGAAAGAGGCGCTGATTTGATTTAATATAAAAAGGAGATGAAGAGAAGAAGACAAGTACAGCTGTTGAACACAAGCATTCATTCGCACTCAAGCCTTCAAGTCAATTTGTCTTCTTCGTGTGCTCTCTTCTAGTTGTTAAGAGTCGTATCTTTTGTTTCAAAACATTTGAGAGTTACACAGTGAGCTTATAGGATATATTTCGATAGAGTGTTATACTCGAGAGTTTGTAACTCTGGAAGTGGACACTAGGTGATTTATTCACGAAGTGTAAGGGGATTATACTAGATAGCTGAGAGAGGTTTCTCGGTGAGCTATTAGGATCCTAAGTCTTGTGAATCAATAAAGCTGGTTGAATCCTAGAGTTGTAGAAGAACCCTAGGCGGGGACTAAGCCTTTAAGGAGCCGAACCTCATTAACAATTCGTTGTGTTCTTTACTTATTGCTTTACCATATTTCCGCACTTGTTTCGAATTGTATAACTCTTTTGTGATTCAGGTTTTCCAGAGGAAAGAATTAAGTCTAATCTCAAAGGGTTTTGCAAGCGTTTCAAAAGTCTTGAGATTATCAGCGAAAAGTTGGCATACTCTATTCAACCCCCCTTATAGAGTATCTTTATTATACTTTGTTATACATTATCGAACCTTCAATTGGTATCAGAGCCTTACTCACTGCTTTTGATCTAACAATCTTGTGAGTTTTTGATCATGTCTGGTGAAGCAAGCGGAGGATTTGCACAAGGGAGGTCTACTAGTAGACCACCACTCTTTGTAGGAAACAACTTCGTCCACTGGAGGTCCTTGATGAAAATGTTCATTATAGATCAAGATCTGAAACTTTGGAACATTATAGAGAATGGTCCGAAGGTTCCAGTGAAAGACGGTCCAAATGGAACCAAATTCGCGAAGACCGAGGCTGAATTCATCCAAGCGGATCTTGAACTCGTCTCCAAGAACTACAAGGCTATTAACTTACTATACTGTGGTCTTTGCACTGATGAGTTTAACCGTATTTCATCTTGTAGGCCGGCTAAAGAGATTTAGGACAAGCTGGTTGTCACCTACGAAGGAACCAGTCAAGTGAAGGACACCAAGATCAGCATCTTCCTTCGAAAGTATGAACTCTTCAAAATGAAGCCTGATGAGTCTATTTAGGCCATGTTCACACGGTTCACGGAAATAACGAACAACCTTGACTATCTCGGCAAGACCTTTGAGAATGTTGAGAAAGTGAGGAAGATATTGAGGTGTCTCCCAAAAGACAAATGGGGCCCGAAAGTGACAGCTATAGAAGAAGCCTAGAATCTCACCACTCTACCCCTTGATGACTTGCTTGGGAAGTTGATCACACATGAGATGATTCTCAATGAAGACGATGGAGAAATCCCAACAAGCACTAAGAACTTGGCACTCAAGTCTAAGAAGGATGAGCCTAAAGATGTGTTTGATTATGAAGATGAGGTTGATGATGAGGATGATCTCTTTGATCTCATTACAAGGGGTCTTTCTCGAATCCTCAAGATGAAGAAGCAATTCAACAATAAAGATGGATCAGAGTCTTCTAAATTTCGAGGTAAGTCTCAATACAACAAATATGACAAGAAGACTAAACCTTTGTCTTGTTTTGAATGTGGTGAAACAGACCATCTAGTGAAAGATTGCCCTCAAAAGACGAAGAGCCAGTTCAAGAAAGGTGATAGATGGAAAAAGAAAGCCATGGTGGCAACTTGGAGTGATTCTGACACAGACTCCGATGATGAGAAGGCCAACATTTGTCTCATGGCCTCAGGAGATGAATCCCACAATGAGAAACTTAAGGTAACTGTAAGAGAACTTATGGCAAGTCCAAAAGAGGTACTATCGGAATTCCTTTCTATTATGATTGCCAATGAAGAGAAACTTATTGCCGAAACCAACACTCTTATTAAGAAAACTGTGGACCAGGAAAGAACTATTGAGGAACTGTCTACGAGGGTCAAAAGTCTTGAAACCTCTTATTCAGGTCTTGACATTAAAGTCAAGACTCTTGAGTCAGAGAAATCTGAACTCAAGCAAGATCTCTCGTCTCTAAGAAGTGAACATCATGACTCAGAGAGCGAGAAGATCTCCCTGAATAAGAAGATTCAAGACCAACAGTCAACCCTCATAAGTTTTACCAAGTCCAAGGGCACTCTTGATAGGATGTTGGGTGAGAAACAAAGTTCTCTAAACAGAAGTGGTATTGGTTATAACCCGAGGTTTTTAAAGAAGCAACACATTACTAGTTTTGTAAAGGAAAAAGGAAGCAGAACCTCATCTATATGTCACCACTGTGCAAGAAAGGGACATGTAAGAGAGACCTGCCCCTATAGAAGAAAGGATCCTCATATTATTCGTAATACATTTCATGTTCGCTTGAGAAAAGAACGGATAACGCAAGTTTGGGTCCCTAAAGGAACTATTTTACCAAATATGGTTTATCCCAATAAAGGATCTAAATTTGCTCACTGGTCTAGCCACAAAGATTGATTTTTTTTTTTGCAGGAGATCACCAAGGTGAAAGAGCAAAAATGGATTATTGATAGTGGATGCTCTAGACATATGAGTGGGAAGAGGTCTCTCTTCCATGAACTGAAGAAGCAATCCACTGGAACAATCACTCTTGGTGACAAAGGAAAGTATGGCATCATTGGTATTGGTAGTGTTGGGAGCGATCCTAATCATAGTATTAAAAATGTTAACTTGTTAATGTTTTGAAGTATAATTTGCTTAGCGTTTCTCAACTATGTGATAGTGGTAATGATGTTGGATTTAACAAGAAAAGATGTCTAGTGCGCAGAGAAGATACATGTGAAATAGTTCTAACTGCCTATCGCTATAATAACATCTATGTTGTGAATGCTGAGCAAGTGGCACAAGGAAGCTTAACCCGTCTAAAGGCTTTGATGGACGATCCAAAGCTCTGGCACAGGAGACTCGGTCATGTAAGCCCACATACACTACAAAGGCTTGTGTCCAAAGGGCTTGTAAGAGGACTACATGAGATGGACTTCAAAGGTATTGATATGTGCAAAACATGCACACGAGGTAAACAAACACGTAGCTCTTTCAAACCCAAAAAGGTTGTAAGTACTTCTAGACCCCTTGAACTTTTACATATGGATTTATGTGGTCCTATGCGAGTCAAATCTCCCAATGGTAAAAAGTACATGCTTGTTGTTGTTGAAGATTTTTCGACATATACTTGGGTTGCATTTTTAAAAGAAAAATCAGAGGTCTTGTTTGAGTTTTCAAAACTTTGTACGGAGTTGCAAGCTTTAAGAAACGAGCCCATAGTGTCAATTCGAAGTGATCATGGTAGGGAGTTTGATCAACTTCAGTTTGATTTATTTTGTGCAAAATATGGCATCTCCAAAAAATTTTCTGCTCCTAGGACACCTCAATAAAATGGGGATATGGAACGAAAGAACCGCACCCTAGAGGACATGGCCAGGACTATGCTCTTAGAAAATGCATTACCTAAAACCTATTGGGCTGAAGCTGTTAACACAGCTAACTATATTTTGAATCGTTGTCTTATTCGTTCCATCTTAAAGAAAACTCCTTATGAACTTTTCAAAGGACGCAAACCCCTTATATCGTATTTTAAACCCTTTGGTTGTACTTGTTTTGTTCATAACAATGGAAAAGATAACCTTGGGAAATTTGATGCGCGTAGTGATGAAGGTATATTTCTTGGCTATTCCACAAGTAGCAAAGAATATAGAATCTTCAACAAAAGGACCAAGATGGTTGAGGAAAGTATACATGTTATATTTGATGAATGCAATGACGGTTTTTTAAGTGAAAGTGTTGCAGATTTAGATCTTAACAGCCATACAGAGAATAAGGATGGTGATGATATTGCTACTAAGAACACAGAGAAGAAGAACATGCAGGATCAGATTCTTAACACTGAAGAATTGGCCCAAGGTCTTGAAGCTCAGTCCAAAGCCGTTGGCGACCAAGCCAAAAGTGTTGAGACTTCAGAAACTGTTGTAACCGAGCCTAACATATCCATGGAGTCAGATGTACCACAAATCAATCCTATTGATGTGATAAACCACGGAGCTAATACTAGCAAAAGAAAGTTCAAATACTCATAATCACACTCATTAAAGGATATCATCTCTAACCCTACATCTAGTGTTCAAACTCGTTCTAAACTTAAAGATCTCTGTGCTTTTCACGCGTTTGTTTCTCTTATAGAACCAAAGAAGGTAGATGAGACCCTTCAAGAGCCAGACTGGATTATTGCTATGCAAAGTGAGCTTAACGAATTTGAAAGGAACAAAGTCTGGACCTTGAAGCCAAGGCCAAAGCATCAATCAGTCATTGGCACACGTTGGGTATTTCGGAACAAGGTAGATGAGAATGGTAAGATTGTGAGGAACAAAGCAAGACTTGTTGCTCAAGGCTACAATCAAGAGGAAGGTACTGACTACGAGGAGACTTTTGCTCCCGTAGCCAGGCTTGAAGCCATTCGCATATTATTAGCATTTGCGTCTTTTATGGGCATAAAGTTATATCAAATGGATGTCAAGTGTGCTTTTCTTAATGGTTTCCTAGAGGAAGAAGTCTATGTGGCTCAACCCCCAGGTTTTGAAAGTTCGGAATTTCCTAATCATGTTTACAAACTAGACAAAGCGCTATATGGTTTGAAACAAGCCTCAAGAGCTTGGTATGAGCGCTTTTCAAAATATCTTTTAGAAAACAATTTTAAAAGGGGGTTTATCGACAAGACTCTTTTTACCAAGATCAAAGGAAAGGACATTTTGGTTATTCAAATATATGTTGATGATATATTGTTTGGGGCTACTGACACATCTTTGTGCAAGGAATTTTCTGACATTATGTGCAGTGAACTTGAGATGAGCTTGATGAGTGAACTCAACTTCTTTTTGGGATTACAAGTTCATCAATCTAAGAAAGGGATCTTTGTCAACCAAAGCAAGTACACTAAGGATCTCTTGAAGAAGTTCAAAATGGATCAATCCAACGCAGCT
The DNA here is from genome assembly GCA_037127255.1 of Persicaria tinctoria. Taxonomy (NCBI): domain Eukaryota; kingdom Viridiplantae; phylum Streptophyta; class Magnoliopsida; order Caryophyllales; family Polygonaceae; genus Persicaria; species Persicaria tinctoria. The sequence continues at coordinate 56,796,519 of JBANSL010000016.1, read as the reverse complement.
AAGACACCCATGAGCTCAACCTTATCTCTAGATCAAGACAAGACCGGGAAGAGTGTCAATCAAAAGGAGTATCGAGGGATGATTGGATCTTTATTATATCTTACTGCTAGTAGACCTGACATCATGTTTAGTGTTTGCATGTGTGCTAGGTTTCAAGCTGACCCTAAAGAATCTCACCTCGTGGATGTGAAGAGGATCTTTCGATATCTCAATGGCACTAAGGAGCTTGGCTTGTGGTATCCAAAGCAAAGAGATTTTACACTAATTGGGTATTCTGATGCAGACTTTACAGGCTACAAGGTGGATAGGAAGAGCACTTCGGGATGTTGCCAATTCTTAGGAACATCCTTGGTTAGTTGGCACTCAAAGAAACAAAACTCAGTTGCTCTTTCCACTGCCAAAGCCGAATACATAGCAGCTGGAGCATGTTGCTCCCATATCCTTTGGATAGCTCAATAAATGAGAGATCTTGGCATCGACCTCAAAGACATTCCCATTAAGTGTGACAATACAAGTGTCATCTACATTACAAAGAATCCTGTTCAGCATTCAAGGACCAAACATATTGATGTAAGACATCATTTCATTAGAGACCATGTCAAAAAAGGTGATGTATCCATATCCTTTATTTCAACTGATTATCAATGGGCTGACATGTTTACTAAGCCTTTGGCAGAGGATAGGCTCACCTTCATTAGACGTGAGATTGGAATGCTTAACAGGGATGCACTTTCGTAGGGGGAGCTTTCCCTTTACGAAATATAAATTCTACTCAGTGTTAAGAACTTTGAGATTCATGTCAAAGTTTATGAACTGAATGATAGAGCACATATAACAGATCATATGTTTGGTTGATATCTTATTAGATATTCAATCAAATATAGTTTTAATGGCTTTTAACCTTCTTTAAGCATTACACATTTTATTTTCCAAAAAAATCTTATATCCGAATATATTTTATTTATGAAAAATATTTTTTTTCGGAAATATTCTCTCTTGCATTTAAAATGTGAGAAGATGGTTTGAATTTTGAATTTTTGGCAATCAGATCTTTTAATTTTGGCAGTAGTGTTATGATTATTATCATTGGAACCATAAACCCGTCCCATCAACTTACCCTACTCACCGTTTTTAAACCACATGTTCTTACCCTAACTATTCCTCACCTCTCTAGAACCACCTAAACCCTCCGTCTATTAAACTACCCCTTCAACCTTTCTCTGAAAGCTTAACCGAATCCCATCCATGGAACCTAAATCCAAGAAGCTAGACCTCCACACCCAAATGCCTTGGCGCGACCCCCAAAGGACGCCAGGCCCCTCTTGTGATCTCCCCTCAACCCGAACCTACTCCTCAAGCTATTGTCCCAAGCATTGTCCCAAGCACCGTCCCTGAGAGCACCATTGTCGAAATCAAGCGGTCCCTGAAGCGCCCGACGAAGAAGCCTTTCAGTGCAAAGCTAAAAGGAAAGAGAAAGATCATTGCTGAGGAAGAGGAGGATCTTGATGAGATTCTAGAGCGAGATGCTGCAAAGGAGGCCGAGGAAGAGGCCCAGAGAAGAAAATGGTCGAGGAAGAGGCTGAGAAAGCAAGAAAAGAGGCCGAGGAAGAGGCCCAAAGAGTAGCAGAGAAGGAGGTTCCGACTGAAGAGGAACCAGAGGAAGAGGAAGAGGAGGACGACGAGACTGCAGACGACGACGAGGAGGCTGAGGGAGATGATGCTGAAGTGTCTGCTGAGGACTCGGGGTCTGAGGAAGAAGAGGAAGAGGAGCCAAAACTTGTTCCCTCTCCTACTCCTCCTCCTCTTCCCCCGTCTCCAAAGAAGCGCAAAGCCACTAAAGCAAAGCCTCCATCTCCCAAGCGCTCAAGAAAAGCCACTCTCAGAAGCTTTGATGCGCATGTCAAGACGTCTGCTCCCACAAAAGCTCGAAGGAAGAACGCCGATCCGTCTGCACTTATCCAGGTAAACCAATCCCTACTCTCCTCCTGGTTTGAGAATGCTGAGATGTCTGAAAAGTGGGTAGATGAGTTTAGAACTCGTAAGATTTGTTGTTCCGATTTTATTGATCTTGATTTTTTGGAAGCTTTGAACCTACCCTGCATCTCTCTTCTCAAACAAACCTCTGCTTGGACCCTTCTGAACCTTGAATCCGTATACTACCCCCAACTCACCCGTCTATTTTACATAAACCTCAAAGCCAAACACACTGCTGATGGTTGGTCTTTGGAGTCAGTCGTCAAAGAAGTTAGAATCACCTTCAACTCCCTTGACTTCGCTGATCTCCTTGGCCTTCCTAAACCTTGTCCACCCTCTCCTGAAACCCCCACAAAAGATCAGTGTGTTGCTCTTGCCCGATCCAAATACTTGCTCCCCGAAGCATCAAACAACACCACCAAACATCTTACCCGCTCGTCCCTCACACTCGAGGCAAAAATTATCTTCAACATCATTGTGAAATGCCTCTTACCCCGAATCAACTCTGGCTCCCTCCTCACTGACAACGTATGGTTCTTCTTTTCTGAATTTTGAATGGCCATGATCTTGATCTGGCTTATACCATTCTAGGATCCATGGCTCACACCCGCAAAGCCAGAAAAGGAACTCCCCTCCCCTTCGCAAACCTTTTGACCCATGTCTTTAAAGCTTCTGAAATTGATTTAAAAAATAAAGAACAACAACATCATATGGGTAAATTCGACTCCAAGAGCTTTGAGAAGCTTGGCATCACTCAGTCCCCCCAAGGGAGTTGGAGTCTTGCCTCTCCCTAAAAAACACTTCCCACTACCTATGCCTTCGATGAGCGCATAGAAAACCTAGAGTTGGGTTTGGAGGAAGTTCCCCTGGACGTCATAGACCTGCACCGAGAGTTGATGCTAGAGATGGGCGGGGTGGCTAAGTTGCTGAATGAGTTGAAGTTGCTGTTCACGGATGGTGCTCTTGATGATGAATCCTAAACCCCTACCCTACCCTAGCCCATGATCTATACACTGCTGGTTTTATTGGTTTGTAAAAAACTTTTGGTTACTGTTTTTATCCTCCTCCCTTTGTTGAAAGACAAAAAGGGGGATATGGTTTGATGGTTTAGACTTTGAAACTGATGTGAACCAAGGGTCTTGGTAGACCTTGCTTTGTTTTGTTTTGTTGGATGTTTCTCTTTGGCTTTGAAAACTTATGATCCAACATTCGTCTAACCCATGCAAGTACTTAGTCCGATTTTGCTTATGATATATTTTCTTGACTAAGTTACAGGGATACACAGGTTTTGTCTTTCATCAAGGAGGAGATTGATAACTCCACTCCCTTGATGAAAATCGGAAATGGTTTCAAAGGCTTTGACACATAGCTTGTATCAAAGGTCTTGAAGCTACATGAGTGTTGATGAAACACAAAACCTATATTATTTGCATATTATATTCGGATGTTATTATATGTTATTATTATATATTTCCAAATATTATTATATATATTATGCACTAAGAAATGCAACAATAATTTCGAATGAAATCTCCTACCTTAAGCTTAAAGTCGAGAAGATCGAATCTGGTGGATCATGGCTTCGGAGTTTCCCAAAATAGAAGATTGTGAAGATTGTCATGATCTGTTCTAGCTATTGAATAGAAGATCCTTCTTTGAAAGAGGCACCTATTTGATTTAATATAAAAAGGAGATGAAGAGAAGAAGACAAGTACAGTTGTTGAACACAAGCATTCATTCGCACTCAAGCCTTCAAGTCAATCTATCTTCTTCGTGTGCTCTCTCCTAGTTGTTAAGAGTCCTATCTTTTGTTTCAAAGCATTTGAGAGTTACACAGTGAGCTTATAGGATATATTTTGGGAGAGTTCTCGAGAGTTTGTAACTCAGGAAGTGGACACTAGGCGATTGATTCACGAAGTGTAAGAGGATTTTACTAGATAGCTGAGAGAGGTGAGGCTCTTCTAGAGTATCTTTATTATACTTTGTTATACATTATCGAACCTTCAGACGCTTCCCTGGATTGCAGGCAATTGGGAAGATTAAGGAAAACTGGCCTAAGCATCTTTTCAACAACCAAGGTGGGTCATTTATGTTCAAGTTCTTCAAAGAGGAGGACATAGATCTTGTGCTAATGAAAGGACCAGTGATTGGACCAGGTTACACTTTACTCCTTAAGTGTGTTCCAGAAAGGTTTACTTTTGACAAAGCTCTTTTCTCCAAGCTGCCCATTTGGATTAGAATTCACAAGCTACCCAGAAAATTCTGGACTCCTACTATGCTACAATGAATTGCATCCAAAATTGGAGATCCCTTGATGACTGACTCTTATACAGAACATAGGACAAAGCAACTATATGCTCGTGTACTGGTGGAGATGGACTGCTCTTTGGAACCTAAGAGAGCTGTTTACATTGAGTTTGATGATGCCCCTGATCATACATGCTTTATTGAATATGAAAATCTGCCCACCAGGTGCAATAATTGTACAACTTATGGTCATAAGACTAATAAGTGCCCTACTGCAAAGAACACAACACAACTTAGAGGGAGGCAAGGGACTCAGGAGATAGGCTCTACTTCAAATCATTCTCAACCACCCCAACCCTCTCACCTTTCAACTACCACCCCATCTCCAGTAAATGTGGCTGCTGCCCATCCACCCCCTCCGTCCAACCATTCTCCTAACCTGATTTCTCCCACTGGCGACTCATCCTCCACAATGACTGTAGACACTTCCTCTTGTCCAGTCTCCCATCAACCTCTGCCCTCCCTTGATGTTAACCCTACCAACCCCTCCTCTATTTCTACTACCTCTCCTTCTGTAGCAACCTATCACTTTCATCCACATTACCTCCCAGCTCTCAACCCCCTCTTTTACCTACCACATCTCATGGCCTCCCTTTTTTTGCTCGCCCTCCTCTTTCTACTTCTCCTCCTCACCCCACTCAGAATTCCCCTCCTTCTGTTTCACACTCTACCAAAGCTATAAGCAAATCTTCCCTTTTCTCATCCATTGATAGAATCAAAAAGGCTTACCAAAAGAAGAAAGCCTCCCCCCTCCTCTTGCTAAGGTTTGGACCTATAGGGAACTCAGACACTTTACAAAGAATCTTCTCTAAGATTGAAAAAGAAATTGCAGTGGATTAAGAAAAATAAAAGTCATGGGAAGAAAGCAGAAAAGTCTACCTTGAAGAGAGTTACCTTTGCTGATCAGAATACAGTCCATGTCCTTGAAGACCTTGAGCAAACCCAGAACTTTCACAGTGAGATGACAGATTCAACTGGAGATAGAATGGCCAATACCAATGCCAGCAATCCAAGCACTTCTGCAGACAAGAATGAGCAAGAACAATCTTCACAGAGGCAGCTAAAGCTGGCTTGGTATCCTACTGAAAAAGTTAGAAGAAGTTGTAGGTTGAATAAAATTGGTGTCCAAGGATTACAGGTAGTGCAGACAGAGGCGGGTTCAGATCATGGGCCTGAGAAAGATAATGTCAAGGAAATAGGGCCTAGCACCCTTCCGAGACAGTCTAAATGATTATAGCTACTTGGAATGTAAGGGGTTTGGGCAGCACCCCTAAACAAAGAGCTGTCAGGGATTTTCTAAGAGAAAAGAATATAGTCTTTTTGGGGATTGTAGAAATAAAACTGGATGGGAATAAGCTCCAAACAATTATGAGCAAAGGATTCAATCAATGGAACTTCTTGCACAACACTACAGGTAGGATAGTGATCTTGTGGGATTCTCAAAAGGTTGATTTTATGGTTCACACGACTATTGATCAGTTAATAAGTGGGGAGCTCAAACGTAAAGCCACCGGTAAATCCTTTCGTCTAGCACAAGTGTATGGATTACAAACAATTGTAAAGAGAAGAGGGTTGTGGAATGACCTCAGGACTGAGATGACCAACATGCATGGTCCATGGCTTGTTCAAGGTGACTTTAATGCTATTATGAGATACTGTGAGAGGAGAAATGGTGCCACTATTACCGCTTATGAGATTTCTGACCTATGGGATGTTTGCACTGAGTTGAACCTACATGATGCTATGAGTCAAGGGCTAGACCAAACCTGGTTCCAAGGATAAAAATCAATCAAAATTGATAGAGTTATGATAAATGGAGCATGGGACTTACAAACCCTTCACTGCAATGCCAACTTTTTACTGCCTAAACCATCCTTTGACCATGTGCAAGTTATAGTGGAGGTTCTAGATCAGCAAGTGCATAAAAAAGGGACCTTCAAATATTTGGGCAAGCTGAAAACTTCCTACACATCATAAAGGAGAACTGGAGCTTTCATGGAAGGGGTTCTAAACAATTTATACTGTGCAAGCTACTTCAGGGTTTAAAAAGGCCTCTTAAGCTGCTAAACTGGGACCAATTCTCACACATCAAAGACAGGGCTAAAACTGATGAGAATGAATATGAATCTGTCTTCCTTGTAGTCAGAAATGACCCAAACTCAGAGGATCTTCATCTTCAAATGGAGATCTCCAAAAAGAAAGCTATCAGGCTTAAAGAGGCTGAATTTAAATTCAATTCACAATTGGCTAAGAGTCGACATACCTTTGAAGGGGATAGATGCACTGTTTATTTTCATGGCCTGATGGAAAAAAAAATATGAAGAGAAATCATGTGATTTCTTTGATAAAAGATGATGGAAATCAGACACTTTCTCTGGATGAGGTTGCTCTATGACGGAGGGAAAACCTGTCGTTGATTCGTTAAACAAAAATCAAACCTATAACTAGTATAGAAATAAGTAAGAGGTCGATCCACAAGGAAAGTTATTATCCAAGTATGATTTAGATGACAATTAAAGTAACCAGATGGGGGTTTTTTTAGTGTGAAAGTTCCGCCTTTTATCAAAGCAGATTGGAGAAAGCAAAGTAAACGGATTTGGTTTAGACAATTATGAGAAGCAATTCTACCTACAATTTTCCACTTTATTTGGTTGAAGCGATCCTTGTAACTTCTTCTCGTCCTATTAAATTTCATATGAATGCCCTTGTCCTGACCTAATGTAGTTACTAGTCCAATCAATCCTAGAAACCCTTATCAATCAAACATTCCCTAAAGAAGGATTTAACCCAATTGATAGCTTTAAGTTCAAAGATTAGCCAAGGTATTTGCAGTCCCTAAAGAGGGATTTAACAAAACATCCAACTTCCTACTTATCCAATTAGTTCAATCATCCCTAAAGGGACAAGTTTGCTACTTAGCTTAAGGTTCACAATTAGGAATCTACACAACCTTAACAATTGAATTTATGTAACAAGTTGATTAGGCTAGATAGAACAAATCAATGAACAATGAAGCACGAAGAAGTTGAAGCATTCAAATATAGGAAATAAGGAACGAGAATTAGAAACTCACAATCAATCCAAATAAAGCGTCAAATTGTAGGCAGAACAGATGAGTTTAGTTCCTCATGTAAGACATCGCTCAAATCTCTAGATTGTCTGATGAACGTAGAATAGAATAGAAGTAGTTTTAAATAAAACAATAATCGGCCTTATAAATGTAAGAGATGTGAATGAGACCAAAAGTGTCCCACATCGGAAAGTTGAACATATCAAGCTCTGGTATATGAGTCGATGGGCTACTCCTTCTATTGCCAACTGGTTTTAGAATGGAACCTCACTCGGCTTGTGTGTTAGGCTACTAGCGCATGTGCGCCCGTGAACACAACCCCCAGTCATCAGTTCGATTCGGACTTTGATATTGTATCAGAGGGGTTAGCCTAACGACCCGTGTCGATCATAGTCTGGGTTACCTCAGTTGTCCAAGTCTCAACTAGATGGTCATTCCTAGTTAGACTTGCGGGGGAATGTTAGAGATGTGAATGAGACCAAAAGTGTCCCACATAGGAAAGTTGAACATATCAAGCCCTGGTATATGAGTCGGTGGGCTACTCTTTCTATTGCCAATTGGTTTTAGAATGGAACCTCACTAGGCTTGTGTGCTAGGCTACTAGCGCATGTGCGCCCGTGCACACGACCCCCAGTCATCAGTCCGAGTCGGACTTTGATAATAAAAAGTCTAGTCGGCCATAAAACATCTAACACAAAACTAGGGTTCAATTTAACGAAATGGCATCGCGTTGACGACCCATGCGACGGCAACGACATAAGCATCTCTTCAATAGCCCACGACATCCATCCTGGCTGCGGCATGTCTCGCTGCCGTGTCTTCTTGTTTATGCCGAGAGCAGCTCCAAGTTTCCTTGCTTCTTTTCCTTCCTTGCTTCTCTCCAATGTCTTTTGTACTCCTCTTCAAGGTATTGCATCTCCCAAATGTGTTCCGATTCAATCTGCAAGATAAACACAAATTTGCGCAGAATCCGAACTCTTCCAGAATAATCACAAGATGCAAATTAACTACAAAGTATGAACGAAATGCAACCTAACTAAACTAAAAATGCCTATAATGCCTATCTAAGATATGCATTATCAAATTCCCCCACACTTAACCTTTGCTTGTCTTGAAGCAATGATAGAATGAACATGAATTAATGCATCCCACAGGAAATCCCTTCAAGTTTCAAACTCATCAAAAAGCAACATCATAGCAGGTGAACACATAAACCAAGCAAACAAACGTCATAACACGTATTCTAGTGATCAAAACATAGAGTAGACATCATCCAACCTCACCAGAAATATGTGTTTCACTCATGTGTTTAGGCTTTAAGGTAGAACTCTCAACTCAAACCAATCATGCACTAAACTCAAAGACACTGACCACCATATCACCATATATCTACCGAAATGTCATTACTTGCGGGACACAATAAAGACAACTAAATAAAACGCGACACACTTTTGTTTTCTTTTTTTTTGTTTTTTTTTTTGTCTTGGTGCTTTCCTTACGCGAGGCACAAACATGGGTGTCATGAATGTCCCCGGTCTATCAACACCTTAACCTTCTAATATGAAGTCCACTTGAACATCTTTTGACGCAAGTTGCAAATATGGGTGTCATGAATGAACCTGGTTACTCATTGATCAAGCTTTCTTTCCTACTAGATAGTTTTCAACACCTTTTTGAGCGAATCATACCCATAGGTGTCATATGTAGATCCGGTTACTAAGTGCATCAACCATTGCCACCTTATTCACTAAATATGCACAAATTCAAACAAAAGATTCAAAATATAAACATAAACTCCGCAAGCAACACACATATGAGTCGGTCTTTAAAAATAGATACTGCATTCAATGCGAAGAGGTAGCAACACAAGGAGAGTAATTTACACAATTGAGCAAAAGATTTCAAAGAAGGCTAAACATTCTCACATGGTCATATTTTTAGGATTTCAATCATACTTTACCTCAATCATACATGCTCAATTATATTTGCTAGCTCATGTTCCACAAAAATCAAATATAGACAAGGCCAAAACATCCAGAACTCCATGGGATTTATATGATCATTCTTGAAATTTAAATTAGAGGACAAACTATGCCAGATGGGTATTTGAATAACACATATGGATGCAATGCATGCTTGTTTTTGAATTTTTCGAAATATTATTATTATTATTATTATTATTATTATTATTATTATTATTATTATTATTATTATTATTATTATTTAATACGAAAATGAAAAATTAAATACACTAAATAACATCATTTACAGAAACTTAAACATGGTGTAGAAATTAAATATGATCTAGGAAATGACATAATATACATAATCCTTCTCCCCCACACTTAAAGGTTTCAGTGTCCTCAGTGAAACAGTACAGACAACCAAAATAAAGCAGATAAACTCAAGGTGAAGGAGACAAAAACTAACCACTCACTAGTGCGGATATTCTCATCGTTTGCGAGGTAGAGGGAGACGTTGTTAGGGCCATAAGGCAAGGCCCTGGGTAACCTCAGACAGTGCTCTCCATGCTTCCCTGACTTCCAGATGAAGCCCATCAAAGAAGAGCCCTCAATCAGGTAGGCCCTCCTAAGCTGCTCCTCTGTATAGGTGTACCCGCCAGACATGGGTACATCGCACTGTGTAGGCTCAAGATAACGTTGGCTACGAGGTTGATCATGCCTCCCAGACCAATTCTCCCTTGTTTCTTTCCCTGGATCCTCAGACATTTGTCAACAAAGATCTCAACCCAGTCTGGCGTACCATGTGACTAGGGAGCAAGACTCCATAACCAGGACAGATCACTTGCGGGCACTTTGTTCACATCGCCTTGGCTGCTGAAAGACATGGCCAAGACTTTGTGAACCAAACGAAGGCACATGTGGACAAACTTATAGTTGTACTCGCCCTTGTGTCCATCAAATCTAGATCCGGTAGCTGCATACCAGAAATCATAACGCTACTGTTCTGACGCCAGGAAATACAAATCTTGGGTGGGCGCCTGAGTGATCCCGAATGCCTCTCTCAGCTGGGTAGAAGTACAAGTATGGCTCTGGTCCATCAAATTGAACTGAATCCTAGAGTCATCCACACGCTCCAGCGTGACTAGAAACTCCCATGCCAGCTCAACATATGTGGGGGCACTATAGTCTATGAATGCCCTCAAACCCCCATGAGCGAGCATCTGACGTGTGACGTCCAACATTCCTAGCATCTGTAAGGTAGGAATATCAAAGAACTTGGTATGTACAAATCTCTTCGGATCAAAGCTCTCATATGCCTTCCTCTGTTCTCTAGACATGGATCTCAAACGGCGCACCATTTCCACAAGATTCCAGCAGTAAATATATCAACCCAAACAAATCCAAAATTCAACCACAAACTCAACAATACCTCAAGCAAACCAATCAAATCCACACCTCCAACTCAACTCAAGTTCACTAACAACAAATAACTCAATAAAACACCAAGAACACAAATCACACACTTCAATCCAAAATTCCAACTTCAACCCCCAAATCGCAATAACACAAGAAAAATCAAGAGCTAACCACACCAAACCTCTAAAAGTCTAAGGGGTCCGAACCTGGCAGCGGGGATAAAGCGGCGGTCGCGGCAGATGGCGGCGGGCACAACACTTGCAGCGGGTGCAGCGATAGGGGCCCGTCACAACAGGTGGCTCGGCGCAGCAGGTGGCTCGGCGCAGCAGGTCCAGACTCGTGAAAAGAGGGATGTGGGTGTTCGGTGGACGGCTGGATCCGGTGAGGGTGGTGGGTTTTCGGCGAGAAGGAAGGTCGGAGATGGAGAAGGAGGAGAGGGATTGATGATGGTGGTGAAAGAAAGCTATGGAGGATTTGAGTTTGTGGTAAGGAGACAAAGGTGGCAGAGAGAGTAGGGTAGGGTTTGAAGACAATGATCCCGTGACATTCTTGGGTTTTATTTTATTTTATTTTTCTGGAAAAACAGATGAAAAGGGTCACGGGTTGGGATGTGACGGCTTGATGAGGCGCCTTGATGTGATGCGGGCGCTACATTATGCGGTGGCCGCTGCAGTGGTTCAGTCACAACTTTTGTTATTTTTTTTTTCGTTTTGTTCTTTCCCCTTTTCAAATTCTAATTCCTAAAGCAAACTAGTGATAAAAACTACCTAAGAAAATGATAAAGATGAAAAAGAAAGGAGAACTTAGCTCGGGTTGCCTCCCGAGAAGCGCCTTTGTTTCAAGTCGGTGACTTGATGTAATGGCCCTTGAGTGGCCTATATGGTTGGTTCAGCAAGCACCAACTCCTCTTCTTCATTACGCGGGATGTTCGCCCTTGAGTGGCCTAATTGGTTGGTTCAGCAAGCACCAACTCCTCTTCTTCTTTATGCGGGATGTTCTCAAAGTATGTCTTAACTCTATGACCATTGACCTTAAAGAGCTCATGAGACTTAGGGTCATAGAGTTCAATTGCTCCATGAGGGAATATCTTTGAGATGGTGTAGGGTCCTTCCCACCTTTATCTAAGCTTTCCAGGGAAGAATTTCATGCGTGATTGGTATAGGAGAACCTTGTCTCCTATATTGAGTTCCTTCCGCAAGATTTGTTTGTCATGCCAAGCCCTTATCTTCTCCTTGTAGATTAGTGCATTGTCATAGGCATTCAAGCGCAGTTCCTCTAGCTCTTGCAATTGGAGCTTCCTGAACTCCCCCACTTCATTTGTCGCCATATTGCAGTTCTTTAGAGTCCAGTATGCCTTATGCTGAAGTTCCATAGGAAGATGACACGCCTTTCCAAAAACAATTCGATATGGGGACATACTAATGGGAGTCTTATAGGCCGTCCGATAGGCCCATAGGGCATCATTGAGCCTTAGACTCCAATCCTTCCTATTAGGAGTCACTGTTTTCTCCAGAATGCTCTTAATCTCCCTATTTGATACCTCTTCTTGACCATTGGTCTGAGGATGATAAGCAGTGGACACTCTCTCCGTGCCATGTGATGTCCACTAAAATAGCCATGTTTTTATGCACATTTTAGCTCCATATTCTATATGCTTTGCATATTTCGGGCTGGGAATATGTTGAATTTATGTAATATATGCTTATTTGCAAGAAATAGAGGTCTACATAAGTTTTGGTTTAATATTACAGAATTTGGAGCCATTCCGGGACAAAACTAAGCAGAGAAGACGGCAACCAAGTTTTACTCGATTTCGAGGAAACCTCCCCGATATCGACAAAAATGGTGAAGTAGATCTTGCTTGAGCAAAGCCTGATTGAGAAGCTGAGTGAAGAACCCAACTCGAGTAACACTTTTACTTGATGTCGAGGAAATTCCTCGATATCGACTAAACCCAGCACCACACCTGATCGAGGATCCGAGGAAGAGCTACTCGAGAAAGCCAAGCAAGCCAAACTCGAGCAACAATTTTCCTCGATGTCGGGTAAATTCATCGACATCGACCAAACCAAAAACACATGTCCGAGCCGAGGAAGGAGGAAGCAGCTCGAGAAGGTCCAGTGAAGCCGAAGTCGACGACATATTTCCTCGATGTCGAGAAAATTCCTCGATATCGAGCAAAAGGTTTTCTGGGCCGCGACGCTGTTGGGCGTGTCTGAGTCGAGTTGATTATTTGGGAGTGAAGCAAGGCCGAATCTATCAAGTTCTATCAAACATCTATCTATGGAGAGAGGATTTGTCTACCACATGAAGACATGAAGATATTTTAGATATTTAATTATTTCCAATTTAGAATTAATGTTTTATCTTTATCTAAGTTTTATCTTTAGATATATATATATAGATTGCTTTCCTTGATTAGGAAGGATTAATCCCTATAAATAAAGCCCACTGGGTTGATTTTCTATTCATTCAATTTCAGAGAAGTAGTTCCATAGAGAAGTTTAGGAGTTCAAAGGTTTTAGGGTTTTGGCATTCAACGAAAGTTGGAGTGCCAGGATTGTAAAGACTTTGAATTTAGTTAATGCAAGTTATTTCTTTTCAATCAACGATATATGCGATCGCGATGAGGCGTAAGTAGTCCACCTACTTCTAGGGTTCGGGTGAGCCCGACGATAGCCCTGCGTGTTTGAGGTAAAGATCCGACTTTTATCTTGTTTTGAGCATCTACTACCTTTTATGTGTTTATTACCCATTCAATGGAGATCCATGCTAACAACTTGGATTGTAAATCTAAAATCGGTAGATACAATTAGGGTTTCTTGAAAGAGTTTCTTAATTGTTGGAAAAGGCGTAAGCTTGATCCTTCGATGCGATTTGCATCATTATCGTTATTTATCTTGCCTTATGCATGCTTGGTTATTGTCGTTGCAAACCCCAATCTTGGAAGTTTTCTTTCATACATAGTTTATTTCGGAAAAGCCTTGTTCTTTATTTTATTTCGTTTTTTTTTTCTGTCTTCCTGGATTTCGACCAAACTGGTCGACATCGACTATTGATATTCGATCAGCAAGATCGCCGTAGCTTCTGAACTGCAGGTACTCGATCTCGGCTAGGTTTTCCTCGACATCGACAAAATCTCCTCGACATCGAGGAAATTCATCGAGATTGACCAAAAACAGTTGTTGCTGCCTACTTGTTTCGACTTGTCCGATCTTCTGTCGACTAACCCTAGTCGAGATCGGGTAATCTGTGGTCGACTTATGTCGTGAGATTCCTCCGCTACCTAGGATCCGCTGACCAGCTTCCTCGAGGATCAAACGTGACTTCCTTTTGCTACATCAGGAGGGAGTCTTGAACATTATTTGCTAGGATCCAATCGGTTTGCTTTATTTTATTCGTATTTTATTTGCACTCTCGATTTCCTCTGTCAACAAATTAGGGTGGGGGAAGAGCTTAATATTATTTATTTATGTTTTATTCTTGCTTTTGGTTAAACATGGTGAATTTTGGGTAAATTTCAAATTTTTGTGCATAATGCTAAACTCAAAGTCTATGAGACATCCCCCAATGCTTGTAAATTATTCAAAGAAATAGTGTCATGGAAGCTTTAATTGAACTCGACGATGCAAAATTGGATTCATTAGAGATATAGCATGAAATTGCCTGGTAAAGGGAAGTCACAATGAAGTGCATATTTTATTGAAAACCATAGAAGGAGGTAAAATTTGAAGTTTCTTTTGACATGTTGCATAATAAGAGGATGGATGACTTTATATTTCCATATAATGCTTATATTGTTATATCCTAGCCTTACCTATGATTATGCATCACAAAAGACATATTATGCCTTATTTCAATTATTGCTCCACATGTTCTAAATATTTCCATTCTTTACCTTATTTCCTATCCGGGGATTATGTTGAGAATGATGTTACATTATGGAGATGTTATATGGTGTTTGTGTTGTTGTTATTGAAGTTTGGTAGGAAAATGTTTGAATATATGGAAAATTTAATGAGTGAAAGAAAATCCGATCACCTCAAGAGATAAAGGTAGATCGACCCTGCCTGCGTTGAGATAATAGTTCTGCAGGATGGGACACCAATGTGAGCAGTCCAAAGCACTAAGTATCCGGGGCTATTCATGACACCCATGTTTGCGACTGACGAGAAGGCAGTGCTGAGGTTAGAGAGGTAAAATCATTATTATTGATAAAAAAACATTATGGAAGGAGATGAATCTTATGAAGAAGGAATGTGGAAATTCAGTTTGGAAATACTCAATTTCCCCGGATCATGAGCACCACATTGCCAAATATTACCCACCTTTAGCCTTTTACCAATCTACTCCCTATTGAGCTTAAATTAAAGTCCTCTTGATTATCAATGCTTTGTCGTATGGATTTTTTTTTGCATAACCCTCCTTTTGTGAGTAGATGTTGCTTTTTATTGCACATGCATGGATTTGTGGCACGAGTATCTTTTCGATGATGGTAATTGATTGCAGGGTTATATAAAAATGAATCTATGATGTTGAGAGTTTTAAATTCTTCCCCTAAATGACCATCCAAGTTATTGCTTGGGGACAAGCAAGCTTAAGTATGAGGTGATTTGATGTCCACTAAAATAGCCATGTTTTTATGCACATTTTAGCTCCATATTATATATACTTTGCATATTTCGGGCTGGGAATATGTTGAATTTATGTAATATATGCTTATATGCAAGAAATAGAGGTCTACATAAGTTTTGGTTTAATATTACAAAATTTGGAGCCATTCCGGGACAAAACCAAGCAGAGAAGACGGAAGCCAAGTTTTACTCGATTTCGAGGAAACCTCCTCGATATCGACAAAAATGGTGAAGCAGATCTTGCTCGAGCAAAGCCTGATCGAGAAGCTGAGTGAAGAACCCAACTCGAGTAACACTTTTACTCGATGTCGAGGAAATTCCTCGATATCGACTAAACCCAGCACTACACCTGATCGAGGATCTGAGGAAAAGAGCTACTCGAGAAAGCCAAGCTAGCCGAACTCGAGCAACAATTTTCCTCGATGTCGGGTAAATTCATCGACATCGACCAAACCAAAAACACATGTCCGAGCCGAGGAAGGAAGAAGCAACTCGAGAAGGTCCAGTGAAGCCAAAGGCGATGACATATTTCCTCGATGTCGAGGAAATTTCTCGATATCGAGCAAAAGGTTTTCTGGGCCGCGACGCTGTTGGGCCTGTTCGAGTCGAGTTGATTGCTTGGGAGTGAAGCAAGGCCGAATCTATCAAGTTCTATCAAACATCTATCTATGGAGAGAGGATTTGTCTACCACATGAAGACATGAAGATATTTTAGATATTTAATTATTTCCTATTTAGAATTAATGTTTTATCTTTATTTAAGTTTTATCTTTAGATATAGATGTAGATTGCTTTCCTTTGTTAGCAAGGATTAAGCCCTATAAATAAAGCCCATGGGGCTGATTTTCTATTCATTCAATTTCAGAGAAGTAGTTCTACATATAGTTTAGGAGTTCAAAGGTTTTAGGGTTTTGGCGTTCAACGAAAGTTGGAGTGCCGAGATTGTAAAGACTTTGAATATAGTTTATGCAAGTTATTTCTTTTCAATCAATGTCTGCGATTGCGATGAGGCGCAAGTAGTCCACCTACTTCTAGGGTTGGGGTGAGCCCGACGATAGCCCTGCGTGTTTGAGGTAAAGATCCGACTTTTATCTTGTTTTGAGCATCTACTACCTTTTATGTGTTTATTTCCCATTCAATGGAGATCCATGCTAAAAACTTGGATTGTAAACCCAAAATCGGTGGATACAATTAGGGTTTCAAGAAGGAGCTGTCTAATTGTTGGAAAAGGAGAAAGCTTGATCCGTCGATGCGATTTGCATGATTATCGTTATTCATCTTGCCTTATGCATGCTTGGTTATTGTCATTGCAAACCCCAATCTTGGAAGTTTTTTTTTCACATAGTTTATTTCGGAAAAGCCTTGTTCTTTATTTTATTTCGTTTAAAAGTTTTTGTCTTCCTCGATTTCGACCAAACTGGTCGACATCGACTACTGTTATTCGATCAACAAGGATCGTCGTAGCTTCTGAACTGCAGGAACTCGAGATCGACAAAAAATCTCCTCGACCAAAACCCGGGAGCTGCTGCTTGCTTGTTCCGACTTGTCCGATCTTCTGTCGACTAACCCTAGTCGAGATCGGGTAATCTGTGGTCGACTTCTTCCGTGAGATTCCTCCACTGCCTAGGATCTGCTGACCAGCTTCCTCGAGGATCGAACCTGACTTTCTCTTGCTACATCGGAAGGGAGTCTTGAACATTATTTGATGGGATCCAATCGGTTTGCTTTATTTTATTCGTATTTTATTTGCAACTTTTGATTTCCTCCTACAACACCATGATACCTCCTTAGCAGGGCGGTGATAGTCCTAATGCAGAAATGTGTCTCCCTATCACTAACTAGAGACTTAGGCACCCCAAATCTTGCGAAAAATGTATCTTTCAGAAAATCTGCAACAACTTTGGAATCATCAGTTCTGGTGGCCTTTGCCTCCACCCACTTAGAGACATAGTCCACCGCAAGCAAAATATAGATATTTCCAAAACAACTAGGAAAGGGGCCCATAATATCAATACCCCAAACATAAAAAATTTCACAGAATGTGATCTTAGTTTGTGGCATTTCATTTCTAGCTGGTATGTTCCCAATCCTTTGACATCTATCGCAAGATTTACAGAAAGGATTAGCATCCCTAAACAAGTGAGGCCAAAAGAAACTTGCTTTTAAAACTTTCCTAGCAGTCTTTTGAGGACCAAAGTGGCCTCCACATTCATGATCATGATAGAAAGTAAGGACAGATTGTACCTCCTTGTCTGGCAGACACCTCCTGATTACCTAATCAGCACAATGTTTCCAAAGGTAGGGGTCATCCCAAATGTAGAAGCGAGAGTCATATCGAATCTTGTCATTTTGAGCTTTGGTGAAATTTGGTGGAAATTATCCCGTGACCAAGAAATTCACCATATTGGCAAACCAAGGTCGAGGAGTATGGACACCCATCAACAATTCAGGAGCAGAGAGACTTACCTCGTCGGAAGAAAGCAAAAAGGGCGAAGGTGGCGACAGGGCAAGATGCGGTGGCCGCGGCATGGATGTTGCAGCCGCTGCTTCTTTGATATGCTACGGGTGCGGCATATGTGCTACGGACGCGGCATCGGCCTTTTCCGTGGGCTCCTGCAGCTGCACAAGCGGAGTGTGAGTTAAATAAAATAATGTATCATCAGGGAACTCACCGTGAATGGGTCTTTGATCTTCCAGCTTGTCCTCTCCTTGGACAAGTCTGCTGAGGTGGTCCGCTACTAAGTTCTCTGCACCTTTCTTATCTTTAATTTCAATGTCAAATTCGCTCAAGAGTAAAATCCAACGAATCAATCTAGGTTTCGCTTCTTTCTTAGTTAGTAAATAGCGAAGAGCAGCGTGATCAGTGAAGACAATTACCTTAGCTCCTAAGAGATAGGAGCGGAACTTCTCCAGTGCAAAGACCACGGCCAGAAGCTCTTTCTCAGTAGTTGAGTAGTTCCTTTGGGCTCCATTCAGAGTCATGGAGGCATAGTAGATGACATGAGAGCTCGTTCCTTCCCTTTGTCCCAACACAACACCCATAGCATAGTCGCTAGCATCACATATAATCTCAAATGGTTGAGACCATATGGGTGCTTGAATTATAAGAGCGCTAGTCAGGCGACCTTTAAGCTCATCAAAGGCTGTTCTACACCTGTCATCAAACTCAAAAGCTACGTCCTTTTTTTGTAGATCACAAAGAGGTGCAGAAATCTTAGAAAAATCCTTAATAAACATGCGATAGAACCCTGCATGACCTAAAAAGGAACGAATCTTGCGCACATTGGTAGGGTAAGGCAGAGACTGAATGACATCAATCTTAGCCTTGTCCACCTCAAGACCCCTGCTAGACACAATATGACCCAAAACAATGCCTTACTCAACCATAAAATGACACTTTTCAGAGTTAAGAACTAAGTTGGTGTCTACACACCTCCTAAGCACAAGTGACAAATGGTGCAAGCAAGTATCAAAGTCATCTCCATGCACAGTAAAGTCATCCATAAATACCTCTATGAAGCCTTCTACATACTCAGAAAATATGCTTACCATACACCATTGGAAGGTCCCAGGTGCATCGTGCGTTACATAACCCAAAAGGCATTTTGCGATATGCAAAAGTGCCAAAAGGGCATGTAAATGTCGTTTTCTCTTGATCCTCCGGTGCTATGGGTACCTGAAAATATCCCGAGTAGCCATCTAAGAAGCAATAAAAGGAGCGACCGGCAAGGCGCTCAAGCATTTGATCAATAAAGGGTAGGGGAAATGGTCTTTGCGAGTTACTGCATTTAACTTTCGATAATCAATACAGACCCTCCATCCAGTTTGGACCCTGCTAGGGACCAACTCACCATCCTGATTCTCAACTACAGTGATACCCCCTTCTTAGGGGCAACCTGAGTATGACTCACCCATTTGCTATCAGATATGGGAAAGATCATACCTGATTGAAGGAGCTTCAACACCTCCTTCTTTACCACTTCCATCATTGGTGGGTTGAGTCTCCGCTGAGGTTGTCTGGATGGCTTGGCATCATCCTCCAGAAGTATTTTGTGCATGCAGAGGGTAGGACTGATGCCCTTAATATCTGCGATTGTCCATCCTAACGCCTCCTTGTTTTCTTTCAGAACAGTCACCAATCGCTCCTCTTGCCCAAAAGTGAATTTGTTAGAAATAATGACAAGCAGAGTATCATTTTCACCAAGAAAAGCATATTTAAGGTGATTGGGAAGTTGTTTCAATTCAACATCAGGCGCTTGGATAATGGATGGAAGAAGCTTTTTAGTTGGCATGGTCAGCTCGATGCGGTCTCCCCTTCGTGGCACATATGTGGGAGATCGATGGTCTAAAGCCAATATAGCCTCCTGCAAGTTAGATGACAAGACATAATCTCTAGAAATTTCATCTATAGGGGCTTGTAAGGCGACTTCCATCTCATCAACACATTCCAAATCAAAGCAATCTTGTGCCATAGTATCAATAACATCCAAAGAGCACAGAGAAGGATCATCGGATGGAAATTTCATGGAATCATAAATATTATATTCAACTCTTTGACCATCAAATTTCATAGTAAGAGATCCTGAATATACATCTATCTTGGTCCTAACAGTTTTCAAAAAAGGTCTGCCCAACAAAATAGAGCCTTCATTGTTACCAGGACCCAGGTCAATCACAAAGAAATCAGTAGGGAATATCAAGTTGTCAACCATAACCAAGACATCTTCAACAATCCCTTTCGGGTAGATAGCAGATCGATCAGTAAGTTGAATTACTACCCGAGTATCATTTAGAGGTCCCAATCCCAAGGCATGATAAACATGAGAAGGAAAAACATTAATAAATGCTCCTAGATCTAACATGGCTTTGTCAAATTTAGTATCACCTATCACACATGGAATAGCAAACATACCAGGATTACTACACTTCTCAGGCAAACGTTTTTGAAATACAGCAGTGACATGTTCGTTTACCTTCACCTTTTTCTTACCTTTCAGCTTCTGGTTCCGCTTGATAGTTCAAAGTTCCTTCATGAATTTAGCATATCTAGGAATGCTTTTAATCAAATTAAGCAAAGGAATGTTTACCTAACACTTACTGAATGTCTCGAAGATTTCCTTGTCGTTCTCATACCTTCGTGTATCCTTCAGCGCTTCCGGAAATGGTGGAACCGGCTTTGGAGTCTCCATAGGTAAGGAGGAAGAAGGAGGAGAAGAAGAAGGAGGAAGAGGGGAATAAGAAGAAGAAGGCAAAGAATGCGTACATGACACCAAAGGGTCGGTGGGGACACTAGCGGCAGGCGTGGCATGGTGATGCGGTCGCTGCTTGATTGTTATGCCGCGGCCGTGGCATGGTTGTTGCGGCCGCCGCACAGTAATGTGTCCGTCTTCTTCGTCTATGACCTCTATCTCTTCGTCCATGATCTCCTCATCGTCCTTTTGAGTTGTGCCAATCAGTTCCTTGCCACTCCTAAGCGTTACAGCACTGACGCTCTCCTTATTAGGATTCTCGATGGTATGTGATGGAAGCTTCCCTGAATTGTTTGTCTCCTTAACACTTAAGATTTGAATGAGCTGACTCATTTGATTCTCAAGATTTGTCATCCGATCCGATTGCTGCTTCTCTAGATTTGCAATCCGCTCTGACTGTTGTTTCTCATTCTTCAAGACCAATCGTGACAATTTCTATAGTGGATCCTGAGTATTCTCATTCGATTGCTGCTAACCTGCCTGTCGAGGTTTATATTGTTGTTGGGGCCTTGCCTGTTGCCCCCCTTGCTGATTGAAAGAGGCTTGGTAGTTCCTATAGCCCTGCTGATAGCCTCTGTTATAGTTGTTGTTTTTGAAATACCCAGGATTTCCAAAATTGCCTTACCTAGGCCTATGTTGAGCCAAATTCCCAATGGCATTCAAATCTACATTAGGATCTTGCAGAAGCGGGCACATGTCCATAGGATGAGTGACTTGATTGCAAAGTCCACATGCTTTCAACTTTTGAAGAGTTCTATCAATTACCAACTGTTTGATCATCTCCTTCACCTCTGCCATGTCGGTCTGAAGTGCAGCCACAGGGGCATCAATAGAAAGTACACTCCTAGAACGAGTGCTCTTGTTGAACTGTCTAGAGCCATCAGATAGCTCCTTAAACACATCCCACGCTGCGGTAGGCGTCTTATTCAGCATGTTTCCTCCACAAGCAGAATTCACTGTTTTGCGCTCTATATTAGTAAGCCCATTGAATAATAAGAGAACCAGATCCTTTTGAGAGCACCCATGGCATGGGCAGCTAGCACAGAGTTTCTTGAAGCGCTCAAAGTACTCATGTATCGACTCTGTCGCGTACTGCTCAATGCTGTTGATTGACCTTTTCAAGGCATTAAGCTATGTTGCAGGGAAGTACATTTCTAGGAAGACTCTCTTCATCTCATCCCAAGTAATAATAGATCCAGGTGGTAGATAGAAGAACCACTCATTCACCTCATTCTTCAAAGAGAAGGGAAAAGCTCTCAACTTGATTTGATCCTCAGTAACGTTTTCAGGTTTCATCCCAATTACCACAACCCATGGAACATGGGTAGATGCTTATGGGGGTTCTCCCCACTCAACCCATGGAACATGGGTAGAAGATGAACTACCCCAGATTTCAGCTCAAAGTTGACTCATTCCCCTAGCGCAGGGAATTGGATTGCCAAAGGTTGTTGTGCCAAGTTAGGAGCAGAAAGCTCCTTACGAGTGCGATTTGCTTTGTTAGCAATCTCTGCTGTGGTTTCTCCTTGATCAAAAGGAAGCTCGCGGAAGCGATTATGAGTTTCTCGACTTAAAGAGGCAAGGGTCCTTTCAATCTCTGAATCAAATTGCAATAAAAAAGAATGAGTAGCACGGGTATGGACCATATAAAATGGTCCACACCAAAATCAACACCAAAAACACGCAAGAATAAATAAAAATTCCCCGGTAATGGTGCCAAATTTGATGGAGGGAAAATCTGTCGTTGATCCGTCAAAGAAAACTCAAACCTATAACTAGTACAGCCATAAGTAAGAGTTCGATCCACAGGGAAAGTTAATATCCAAGTAGTATTTAGATGTCAATTAAAGTAACCAGATGGGGGTTTTTTTAGTGTGAAAGTTCCACTTTTTATCAAAGCGGATTGCAGAAAGCAAAGTAAATAGATTTGGTTTAGACAATTATGAGAAGCAATTCTACCTACAATTTTCCACTTTATTTGGTTGAAGCGATCCTTGTAACTTCTTCTTGTCCTATTAAGTTTCCTATGAATGCCCTTGTCCCAACCTAATATAGCTACTAGTACAATCAGTCATAGAAACTCTTATCAATCGAACAGTCCCTAAAGAAGGATTTAACCCAATTGATAGCTTTAAGTTCAGAGATTAGCCAAGGTATTTGCAATCCCTAAAGAGGGATTTAACAAAACATCCAACTTCCTACTTATCCGATTAGCTCAACCAGCCCTAAAGGGACAAGTTTGCTACTTAGGTTATGGTTCACAATCAGGAATTTACAAAACCTTAGCAATTGAATTGATCTAACAAGTTGATCAGGCTAGATAGAACAAATCAATAAACAATCAAGCACAAATAAGTTGGAGGATTCAAATATAGGAAATAAGGAACGAGAATTAGAAACTCACAATCAATCCAAATAAAGCGTCAAATTGTAGGCAGAACAGATGAGTTTAGTTCCTCATGGAAGACACCGCTCAAATCTCTAGATTGTCTGATGAACGTAGAATAAAATAGAAGTAGTTTTAAATAAAACAATAATCGGCCTTATAAAAAGTCTAGTCCGCCATAAAACATCTAGCACAAAACTAGGGTTCAATTTAACGAAACGGCGTCACGCTGACGACCCATGCGGCAGTCGCGGCATCGGCTTCTCTTCAAGAACTTATAAGAAAGTCCACAAGGAAAAGAATCAGCCCTCGGTGCTTACTGAATCTCGACCTCAAGAAAGCCTATGACACTATATCTTGGAACTTCATCAAACAAATGCTTGTGCACTTGAATTTTCCTGCTAGATTCATGAATTGGGTGCTAGAATGTGTGTGCTCCCCCTCCTTCTCTATTAATGTTAATTGTACCCTCCATGGTTTCTTCCAAGGTAAAAGGGGATTATGACAAGGTGATCGCATCTCCCCAATAATCTTTGTACTCTCGGTAGACTACCTTTCTAGGGTTCTAAGATGTAAAACAAGGCACACAGAGTTTAAATTCCATCCAAAATACGACCTTTAGAAAATCTTTCACCTTGCATATGCTGATGATCTTATACTATTATCTAGAGGTGACAAAGCTTCCATGGGGATTCTTTTAGACTCTTCAGAACACTTTTCTGTAGTATCTGGTCTTCAGATCAGCCCCACAAAATCCTACTATTTTCTGGCAGGGGTTAAAACTATTGACATGTTATATCTTGCAAACAGATCAGGTTTTTATCAAGGTGTCTTTCTGTTGTAGGAGGAAATCGAGTTTAAAATATAATAAAATAGATCAAACCAAATTCGTGCCCCATCAAATAATTACAAGACCTCCTCCCTATGCAGTAGTGGGAAGTCAGGATCGATCCACGAGGAAGCGTGTCAGCGGATTCTAGGTAGCTGTAAATCTCACAGAAAAGCAAACAGAAAAGACAAAAAACAAAGAAACAAAGACAGAAATAACAAATGAAAGCAGAAATAAAAGCAAAGACACAGACTTACTCGATCTCGACAAAGTCCTACTCGAGATAGAGTAAAAAACAGCGACGACAGAAACTCAGAACCGACAACAGAAGCAACTCAATCTAGACTAACCCGTACTCGATCTCGACCTACAGTACTCTAGATCGACTAAAAACAGTAACTTTCAAATTGCAACTTCGAACACAGAATCGCAGACTTCGGAAGAAATAAATCAATATATAAAGAACTTCCAAATCCAGGGTATCAACACCACAACGATAACCATGCAAAGTAACACATAAAGGCATAAAAGATCATGCTTTCCATCAAATAACTTTCGTTATTAACAAATAGGCATATAGAGGCTTTCACATAAACCCTAATTTTTACTAACCCTTTTTCACATAATTAATCGAAGTTGCATTAAGATCACTTTCGCTTCAATAACACACACAAGGACCACCTTCAACTTTCACAAAAGAATCATGCTCATAGGGATAGAAGACGAATTGCATAAAAAGATCAAACCTTTACCGCATCACCTCACATGGCTACCGTCGGGCTCACCCCGACCCTAGAAGTGGGTGGACTACTCACTCTTCATCATCAAGAAAGACATTAATGTATGAAAAGAAACTTGCATTAAACTAAATTCAAAGTCTTTACAATCCCGGCAATCCAACTTTCGCTGAGTGCCAAAACCCTAAAACCTTCGAACTCCTAAACTGTCTCTGTGGAACTACTTCTCTAACTTCTGAATTTAATTGGAATAAGATCCTAAAATCAGCCCCATGGGCTTGATTTATAGCCTTCTACTCCTTGCTATTCAAGGATAGAAATCTCTATCTATATCTAAAAGATTTTAAAAGATAAATAAATGCAATTAAGGAATTAAATCCATAAAGGGAAATTATATCTAAAATAGGCAAGTCTTCCATGTGTTGATATGTCTTCTTTCCATAGATACATGTTGATAGATATCTGCATTCTTCGGCTCTAAGCAATCCCAATCCGAGTAGGACAGCAAAACCGCGTAACGCGGCTTCGGGACGTGGCTCCTCGAGATCGAGTAGGACTACTCGAGATCGAGTAGGACTACTAGAGATCGAGTAACTCTGGCGTCGACTATGGCTCGGCTGGGCGTCTCGGGTAGCTAGTGCTCGATCAAGCTCGGACAGGTGCTGCTGGGGTCCTCGAGATCGAGAACTTTCCTCGAGATCGAGTAAGGCTGGTGCTCGGCGTCTTCCGTCCTCGGCTTCTCGACCTGGCATGACTCCTCGATTTCGCACATGGCATCAGGGGTTGTCGATCTCGACCAGTTTACTCGAGATCGAGTAAGGCTCCGGAGTCGGGTGGTGTTGTGAGCTGAATCTGTCATGTTTTACAGTAACCTTTATATCGTTTTCTGCATACTGTTGGACAAAAATGCGCAATAATCGTACAACACATTTTATTTGATTTTTAATATTTGAGTTCGACCCCTTTTGGTTATCCTCTTGATTCGAAGTCGTATCGATACCAAGATTTGAGTGGTTTTAGTGATTTGGGCTGCACCCGAATTTTAACGGGTTGCCTACGTATCTCTTGGAAGAGAATCAAGCCTCACGTAGTTCCGAGTATTTAAGTTTGTGTGTTTTAGTATCTTTAAGATTTTCATGCATCATTGGATCGTATTAGGACCCACCTTCTCGGAAGGGTAGCCCTAACATAAATCACACTATCATATGCATGCGATTTTCTCATGTATCACCCGAATAAATTGAGCACACCTTCTCGGAAGGGTTTCCCAACTCAACGGCTATCACTTACACGGAAAATCATGTGTATTTAGTTTAAATTTAATTTTAACCCCGTTTTCATTTTTAAGGTGAATTTAGAGGTCAGCGACTGTACCCGACATATTCTTGAGATTTAATATCGAGTTACCTACGTAGCTGTTTTTTTCGACGTCAAGTCTTTACGTAGTTCTACCAAAGGACAAATTTGATTTAATTTGAGCCGGGCGACTGAATCCGATATATATCAATTTTTAATATCGAATTTCCTACGTAACTCGTAAACGAGTATCAAGTCTTTACGTAGTTCTTTTTTTACCCTTTGAATTTGGGAAATTTTGGTTTGAGATTTTGACTCCATTTTTTTTAATACTTAGGAGTCGATTTGAAACTCGCCCACTAAAATAAAATGACAATGAAATTTCACGAGTTTACCTTTATGATTTTTGTTAAACCCGATTTATAATTTGTGTCAATTATAACTTGTATACTTTAGTGGGTGAGTTATGTAATTAGGCATAATTTTTCAACTATGCCAAGAAAGCATATACGGGTATATTTAGGGTTGTGCAGAAATATACGACACGGTTGACACGATACGAAACCGCAACAAAACGATACGAAAAAACACGAAACGATATAGATACGACACGATTATGACACGAAACGGTAAAACACGACAATAATCGTGTCGTGTTCGGATCGGCATTTTTCCCTTATCGGGTATCCGACACGACACGATAAGTTTTTTTTTTTTAAATATTAACAATCTGGCATAATAGAAATATTATAATTGCCGTATGGAATCATAAAACGCCGCTAGCCCAGTTGGTTTGGGCGTGGCCGCTTCCATGTGGACTTAACAGTGAAGTCTAGAGTTTGAATTCCAGATCTCTAACCTTTTTTATTTTTTTCCTTCCGTTTTTTAATTATTTTTTTAAATATTAAGTGGGAGCTTTCTAGGGTTTAATCTCCTTCCCCCCTAACTCGCCGTTGCCGCTTACTCTTCTTCAATCTTTATTCTTCTCAACGACTGTTGCTCTCAGCCTCTACACTCGCAGGCTCGCCGCCATCCAGCCCACGGTTCGCCAATTACTCTCAGTTAGCCCACATCGTCGTTGCCGCCGCTGCCTAACGCCTGTCAAATCCTCTCGTAGAGTCGTAGTCTCTCTTGCTTCAGATCTACATCCGATGCTTGCCTCTTCTTCTTCCATCATCTCTTCAATCTTCTTCTTCTTCAATCTTCATTCTCCTTGGCCAGTTGCTCTCAGCCTTCAGACTCGCCGCCCAGCTCCTTGGCCAGTTGCTCTCAGCCTTCAGACTCGCCGCCCAGCCAGCCTACGGCTTGCCGATTTCTCTCAGCCAGCCCACATCACCGTCGTCTGTCGAGTCCCCTCTCGTAGTCTCTTAATTGCTTCAGATCTACATCCGGCGCTTCAGGTCGTCATCGACCTCGCTCTACGCTCCCTTCAGATCTTGAAAGTTGTTTCAAGGCTCTAGTTGCTCGCCTGATCGTTGTTGTTTTTCAATCAATGGTTCGATTGTGAGTAACGAATTAGAGATTGTGGCTTGTGGGATTGGAAAATTGATCGATGTTGTTTTTCAATTTGTACTGTAGTCTGTAGAAGCACTGATCCAGTTCCAATTTTTTTTTAAAAAGTGTTTTTTTTACAAATATCGTGTCGTGTCGTGTTATACGGGTATCCGACACGAAACCGTGTCGGATACCCGGTAGTTATCGTGTCGTGTTCGGATCGGCACTTTTCCCCTTATCGGTTTCGTGTTTTTACCGTATCGTGTCGTATCGGATACCCGGTTATGCACAGCCCTAGGTATATTAGATAAATTATTAGCTTTCATTTTGCTGAGTCAAAATTGAACAAATGCAATGATTTTCTATGGGCATATTAGCCCACATTTATCATTTTTTTTACGAAGTATTTTATTTTGGTTAGCCCACTCGGTTTATGCTTAGAATTTTACACCGTCACTCTTTGTCCTGCGCTACTGCTTCTGACATTCTCTTTCCTTTTTTTTAATCAGAACCTCCATGGCTGCAACTAAAATGACTCAAAGGTAAATACCCCCCAAATTCATGACCAAGGGGGACTTTAGTGAGCGATTTTGGGTGGTGGGAGCCCAAATCCGGCCTGATTAACAAGAGCCAAGCCTGGACGAGCTTCAACCACAACTGCTCGGGGCGGGCGAGCCTAGATCCGATGCGTCCCTAGCCACCGGGAGGAGACGAAGGTAGCCGAGAGCACTGGGAAGGAAGGAGTCGAGGAGAGCCATGGCAAAGGCAACTCAGGTTTGTTTTGAAACCCAGTCAATTTCAATTGCTGCCCCAAATTAAAGCCTGCCATTTTGTTTGTCAAATTAGCTTTCCCCTCCTCTCATCTTGAATTTGTTCTTTGACATTCGAATCTGAACCGCATTCGATTAAATTTTGGCAAGGCTTGAACATAGTGCGCCGGTTTCAACCATGACTCACGGGAAAATGGTGAGCCAGCTTCTACCCGCAGTTGTAATCGACTGCACCAGGAGTTTTTTATTTGGAGCAAATCCGATCGTCAGAAAGTGTTTGAAGAAGCTATGGGCCAAATTCGACAGGTTCGTTTAACTTTAGTGAATTTTTTTGTTTGCCTCAAAATTTTGTGACTTGAGGCTGGAATACTGATTTTTTCTCATTAATTTGGGACTAAATGAGAGAAATCATTTGTTGGTGGCTCACCACATTTTCTTTGATTAGGCTCTGCCCCCAATCCTTTGTATTGAATTTATTTAGGATCACAGGCTGTCTGATATGCTGAGATGCTGAGATAAAAGGTTTAATTTACCTCTCTGGCTTGTTTTACTCATATTGTGAACTGACTTTGATTCTGGATTTGTGGGTGTTAGCAAACAGGAAATTTTAGATTTGAGGATCTCAACTAAACCACCCCCTCTTTAAAGTTGGTATGGCTGAAATTGGCATAGGAAGCACTTGCGATTTCATTTTCGCTTTGTTTTGAGTCGATTCCTGTTATACCAGAAACGGCAAGGATGACAGTTTAACTTCCCATTTTTCCCAATTTTTGTGTATGGTCAGAAGTTTACTTGAACAGATTTTTTTATTTTCAGTCTGCACAAATATATGTTTTAGGCCTGACTGAGAGGCTGTGGTCCTTGTCATGTGGTTTAACAATTACTTGGGAGACCCCCGTTTGCATCTGTCCACTAAAAGCCTCCTTTTTCCTGTTGTTTTCCAAGCAAGTAGGCAAAACAGTAGTTGAAACCCTCAGCGGAAAATCCGGAAGCCTTTCGGCGCCATGAATCGATCCACGCCGGGATCGGGGTAGCGACGAGAGACTAAACTCTCGAGCCGCTGAGCCAGGATCGAAGGTCGCGACGAGAGACTAAACTCTCAAGCCGCTAGGATCCATTTGATTTCCCGTTTGCTTTTGTACCTGCAAGATAAACATGAAGAAAGGGAGGAAGAGTCTACCTTCTTCTGAACAGTAAGTCTTGAACAACAACACCGTTTCTTGCTTGTAGTTTGCTTTCGTTTACTGTCTCTGTCTCTGCACTCTTTCTTCTTGCAACTATGGGGTCCCTTCTGATTTCCCTTTACTCTTTTTATAGGGACAAACAGGAGCAGCAGTTACCAGCCATAAGAAACTGCCCCACTAGGCGCCAATTACAGCTACAACCCCCACGTTCAGCTCTCTGTGTAACTTCCATTATTTATTTTTTAGGCATTTTCTTTTCTGGTAACTGCTTTAAACTGACTTTGATGGAGGATTGTAACTGGGCTTGTTATTTGGGCTAAATCCTCTTTACTTTTATTGTCAAATAAAGCCAAATACAAAACCCAAAATACATCAACGTAATGTAACTTCAATTTAATGAGAGAACATGGTAAAAACAATATTCCACCAAATTTATTCCCCAAACAGTTGCCCCCCGAATTTTTGATGTGTGAAGTATTGAACACATTTGAAATTCGGAAAAGAGTGAATCTGAATTGACCTCTTTTATGTTTATCCAGAAAACTCTCAATTTGAGTTCAAATAATTTTGAATTGAATTTTCTTGACCCTCATATTTGACGGTTGTTATCAAGTTGGATTATCCCCTCCACAATTTGTGGGATTTTATCAACTAATAAGATTAGAAATCAACCTGTTGACTCCTTATATGCTTTGCTGGACGTGTTTTGTTTTATACGTTCTATGCTGATTCCAAAGTATTCCCTCTGCAGAAAATACCTCGCTTCTGCGTCCAGTTCTCCACTCAACTTGGATATGCAAAGCCAAAGAAAGAGCAAGGTACATCCCTTTTTGAACTTCACTTTACATACTTCCATATTTCTAGTATCTTTGACTAACTTATCCACTTCTCATGTGGGTTAGGCGTCGACTGTAAAGGTTTATGGTGAGATTGGCTCGCAGAAAGCCCCAGGGCGCAATGGTGCAGAGGTCGCTTATGGTCCCTCCTACAATCGAACCCTCTCTATGAAAGCATTAAAGGTCAGACCTTCTACTAAAGAACTCCCTGCATTATTTAGAAAGGAGCTGGTTCAAGAGGGGGGTTTAATTTGCTCCTTGCATGAAGATGAGGGTTGTATAAGACCTCGCACTGAATTTGGATCAACCTTTACCGCCACCCTTCTTGAAAAGGTCAAGGTTAATGATGATACCAACAAGGCTAAGAAGGAGTTCTATCCCGTTTTACATAGGCTTTTGACTGAACGCAGAAATTGGGGTAGCTCTTTTGTTTTCAACGGGTTGTCTACTTTTATGGTGTTCTTAATGGAGTGGACAAAGCACATTGTAGACACCTATAGGCATTCACTGGAAATGGCGGGAATCTACGGGCTGGCAGCGCTTTCACAATTCCCCTATCATTATCGCAAGGATGTATGGAGGGCCATTTGTGAACACTGGAGTCCTTTGACAAATACGCTCCATCATGGCGCCGGTGAACTGGGTATTTCGCTGATGGATTTACAGCAGATTGGTGGACTACCAATTTTGGGGGAACCATACGAGGAATATTTGCCCCGCAATGATCAACTTCTGGATGATACTTTATATCCCTCCATAGTGGTAGAGCTTTTGACAATCCATGCTAAACTTTGCAGACACCACAACACCACCGAGGTAATTGAAAGTTTGATTTTCGATATCCTTTGGCCCGAACGAAATAAGTGAAGGATTTTTTTTTTTTTTTAATCTTGTATCTCCCTTTTGTTGACAGATATCCTGGTATAGATGGCTGCAGCACTTCTACAGGGGTAAACAAGAGTTTTATGCCTATGGGGATGATCCTTCTTCGTCTCGCACCGGAAAATCGCCTTCTCCAGCCTTCGGGGACAATACCAGAGATTCGCCATCTCTTACCGTCTCACATGAAGGAGAACTCGCAGCTTTCTTGGCCCTTCTACTGAGTAGGTTTGCCTTACCGATGAACTCGAAAACCATCCGACCTGAGACGTTTGTCATGGCTGGCTTCATGGCTCAAGGGAGGAGAGTTTCTATTGCCTCCACCGTACTTGGACACATATATCATGAGCTGGGAACAATAGCGACCCATCCGGGCAATCCAGGTGATGCTGAACCCTCTTTTGGAGTACATTTTGTGTTTGGATGGTTAGCAGAATACTTCCCTAGCTTGTATCCGAGTCGTCCTGAAGAAGAATTTGAGGAGAATTTTCCTTCTTTGGCTAAATACACCGGGATATTGGGTCATCCGTTAGATCTTTATCAAGCAAGGCTTATATTTAGGGGAACTGAAAAGATTTCATATCGAGCTGTAAATTTGGGTCTGGGATTGGTAGCTCTGACCGCGTGGACATAGATACCGGTGATCTTTCTGATCAGTTGTTCGACAATTTGGATTTGATCAAGCTGTATGCATCTCCATAGTTCACTTGGTATGGTGTGTACTACTCATTTTAATGAGCACATTTGAATTGCTTCATTAAAAAAATGTCTTTATTTAGAGGTATAATTTGTTCCTCTCATACTCTGGACATATTGAAAACACACTCATGAAGTAAATAGGCTACATACGGCGCTTATATTAAGCACCCAAGTCATGCCACTAATAAGATGATGTATTCGCAACACCCTTGAAGGTTTCAACAAAAGGATATATTTTAGTCCCTTTGCTATATATGAGAAATTATGTTTGAAAAACAATTCCAATATATATTGGACAAATTGTTGTTGTATTTATGTTTGGGGCTGCACCTAGCATTTTTGACCGGCTAGGTTGCCTACGTACTCTCTTCGTGAGGGATCAAGCCTTTCGTAGTTCATTCGGACGCCCATTTTTCACATATTCTCCGGGTCGCCTCGATTTTGGACTAGCTTCTAATCCATTTTTCATTTCATTTCTTTGTACCGGGATTTTTCTTTTTTTTTTCTCTTTTTTTCTTTTTTACCGCATCACTCGGACTATCTTGGCCCACCTTCTAGGAAGGGTTTCCCAAATGATCCGACTATCATATGCGAACCCGGGTTTTTATTTTTTTTTGTGCGACTGAATTTGACAAATGTTTTGATGTCAAACGTCCTACGTACTCCTTGCTGGAGATCAAGTCTTAACGTAGTTCTTAACGTTCTAACTCTCAAACTTCATGTGAAAAACTTTTTCACAAATTTTCCATTCACACATGAATATACCACTTCGCCTTCGGTATTTGAGAGCTCATATGCACCTTTGGGAAAAACTTTGGTCACCACATACGGACCTTCCCATTTTGATTCAAACTTTCCTTGCGCTTTTCGATTAATGACAATTGGTCGTCGAATGGTAAGAACCAAGTCACCAATAGCGAATGAGCGAAACTTGACCCGCTTGTTGAATGCCCCAGCTACTTAAGCCTGGTAGATTTCAAGCTTTTGTTGTGTTGCTAGCCTGAGCTCGTCTAATGCTTCAAGCTCGGCCAAACGGATTTTGACATTCTCTTCGGAATCGGTAAGTTGAACCGCTACTCTTAGAGATGGCAATTGTATCTCTAGTGGCAACACAGCCTCATATCCAAAGACCAAGTTGTATGGTGTACAACCTGTCGACGTTCGGGTCGTAGTCCGATAAGCCCATAATGCCTCCGGTAACCGTTCATGCCAATCTCTCTTCGATTTTGAGACCATCTTTTTGAGAATTTTGCACAACACTTTATTAAATGCTTCAGCTTGGCCATTTGACGACGGATTATAGCTAGATGAAAAGCTATGCTTAAATCCGAATTTCTCGCTCAACTTCACCAACATTTGATTCTTAAAGTAAAGAGCATTATCGGAGATAATCTTCGAAGGCACTCCATATCGATAAATCAAATGAGTCCTTATGAAATTGGCGACTTCTTTAGATCCCACCTCTTTCAAAGGTATCGCTTCGGCCCATTTGGAGAAATAATTCGTAGCCGCCAAAATATATTGGTGACCTCGGGACGAAGATGGCTCTATGCTCCCTACCACATCAAGACCCCATGCATTGAAAGGCCATGATAAAGTAGTAGGATGTAGCATTTGAGGAGGTTGATGTATGAAGTCGCTGTGAATTTGGCAAGCGTGACAAGCTTTAGCGAAGTCCATAGCATCTTTCACCATAGTAGTCCAATAGTAGCCTAGTCGTTTGATTTGATTAGCCAATTTAGGACCTGCTTGATGCGCTCCGCACACTCCAGCATGAGTTTCGGCTAGAATGTATTTAGCTTCTTCTTTGGACAAGCACCTTAGCAAGATTCCGTCAAATGTTCTTCGATACAAAGTATCATTCTTAAGTAAGAATCTTGACACTCGTCTTTTAACGTCCACCCTCCTTTTCGCATCATCGGGGAGGACTCCATGACGAAGATATTCAATAAGTGGTTGTCGCTAATCCATTTCTTCCTCAATTTCATAAACGGAAGCGACCTCCACTTCTTCTTTTGGCTCATCTCGCTCCGAGGATGACATAAGCAAATGGCGTTCACCGATGGTAACCTGAATTTCCCTTTCATTTGGTAACGTCAATGATGAAGCTAATTTTGCTAGAGCGTCTGCTTTGTCATTCTCACACCTTGATATATGCACCACTTCAACTTGGCGGAATTGATGTGTGAGATATTTAGCTCTTTGATGCAGAGGGATCAAGTTTGCGTTTTTGACCTCGTATTGCCCATTTAATTGTCTAACGACTAATTGAGACCCACCAAACACCTTCAATGGATCAACACGTATTTCAAGAGCTATCTCCAAGCCGATAATGAGTGCCTCATATTCTGCCACATTATTTGTGCAACTCTCTAAAAGAGAAAATGAATAAGGCACTATTCCATCACTTGGAGTGATGAACACAATACCCACACCAGCCCCTCTTTTTGTTGCAGCGCCGTCGAAATATAACTGCCAGGACTTTTCTTCCGTCATGAAGACTTCTTCATCTGGCAAATCATCCGACAACTCCTCATTATCCGGAGTGGGATGGGCTGCTAAGAAATCAGCTATGACTTTCCCCTTTACTGCCTTTTGAGGCACATATTTGATGTCAAAAGGGGCTAGAAGCATAGCCCATTTGGTCAATCGTCCCGACAACACAGTTTTTGATAAAATGTATCGTATAGGATCAGCCTTGGATATTAATGTGATTTGGTGGGATAAAAGGTAATGGCGTAGCTTTTGGATGGCAAAGATCAACGCTAGACATATCTTCTCCATAGCGGAATAATTTTGTTCTGCCCCCACCATTGTTCGGCTGATATAGTATAAGACATTTTCCTTTCCGTCATCATTATTTTGAGCCAGCATAGCCCCTAACGATCACTCAAGACTTGCGATGTACAAAATCAAGGGCCTTCCTTGAACTGGCGCCATAAGAACCGGCAAATCGATCAAATATTTCTTGATGCTCTCAAGGGCATTTTGGCAAGCTTGATCCCAAACGAAGGGAACATCTTTCTTCATCAACCTTAGAAAGGGTTGACATCTCCCCGTTAGGTTCGAAATGAACCGTCGGATATAAGCAAGCCTGCCTTGCAAGCCTCGCAGTTCACGGAGATTCCTCGGAGCTGGCATTTCCATGATCGCCTTAATTTTATCGGGATCAATTTCTATTCCTCGACCTCGAACAACGAAACCAAGAAACTTTCCCGATGTTACACCAAAGGCGCATTTAAGAGGATTCATTTTCAACTGGTGCTTGCGCAATCTTTCGAAGATAATTTTAAGATCATTTATATGATCCTCCCTCTTCTTCGTTTTCACCACAAGGTCATCTACATAACACTCAATGGTGTTGTGAAGAAGATCATGAAAGATGACTGTCATGGCTCTTTGATAGGTTGCCCCATCATTCTTTAACCCAAAAGGCATCACTGTATAGCAGTACGTGCCTAATGGTGTACGGAAGGCCGTTAGTTCTTCATCTTCGGGATGCATTTTGATTTGATTGTATCCCGAAAACCCATCCATAAAGGACAAGGCTTGGAACCCTGTAGTGGAATCAACCAAGAGCTCGGTTATGGGAAGAGGGAACTCATCCTTGGGACATGCTTCATTTAAGTCCCTGAAATCAACACAGATGCGCAGTTGACCATTTTTCTTCTTCATGGGAACAATGTTAGCCAACCATATCGGATATTGAACCTCCCGAATGAATCCGGCCTCGATGAGCTTATTGACTTCAACTTTGATTTATACAGTCAACTCAGGCCGAAAACGGCGTTGCGCTTGCTTCACTGGCTTTTCTTCTTCCGAGATGGACAACTTGTGCATTGCCACCTTAGGATCTAATCCAGGCATGTCTTGGTACCCCCAAGCAAACACATCTCGATATTCATGGAGAAGCTCCTCATATAATCCTTTTTCCTTGTCTGTTAGAAAAGCACTAACAAAAATAGGTTTAGGATTTTCGACACTCCCGAGATTGATCTCTTGAAGTTTATCGACCGTGGCTTGACCACCATCCTCCATTTCCTGTGGAGCTGGCTGGATTATGTTAACAAAATCCTGTGAGTCTTCGGCCGATTCACTCTCACTAGAGGCCAACACCATGTTCACCTCCTCCATTTGAGTATCCATTGGATCCTCTGGCTTGCAAGTAGGAGCTTTTGACTTCTTTTTCTTAAGCTTCCACTTTTTATTTTTCTTGCCATTGACCTTCTTATTCTTGGACACACTGGCTTCTCCAAGTCTCTCAAACACAGAAACTTTCGGAGAACTCACTCCTAGTCTTCCAAAAACCGAGGCTCGCGGAGCGTTTGCTGTCTCTTGCAAGAACATATTTTGCTCATGACTTGTAAGAGTCATAAGCTCTAAGACCTTGGCCGATAACAACTCACCTTCTTGCAAAAGTTGCAAATCATCCATCGAGATCTTGCTAGGGGGGGATTTGTTGGGTTTTACATTTCCACGAGGGTTTCGCCACCTTAATTTTGACTTTTTTTATCAAGCTTTGAAGGGACCTGTTCATCGGGCAACTTCGACGACTCGCCCTTGAACACTATCCTCGTGTCTTCATTTCTTTTCTCTCCAAAATGCCGATGAATGACCAACTTCTTCTTAGGCACGGATTGGTCAATCTTGCGGAGAGGACAAGTGTAACTTGTCATTAAAGAATTCATGGCCTTCTCCGTGGCACTTAACGGCTTTTGACCGGGCTGGCGTTTGTCTTTAGGTGTGTATTTGAACTCCTTTGGACGAGTCACTTGCACCTCCTTCTTGCAAACAAGAGAGATTTTAGGTGGTGACAACTCCTTTCGGCCAATCTCTTCTTTTTGAGGACTTTCACTTCTATTGTCCTTTTTCGCTTCTGAACGAGTGCTAGGACTACAATGCACCGCCTTGTAAAATTTGGCGTCCGCGTAGTTAACGCTTTCACCTTGAAAAGGATCACTATCACCTCGGATAGTCCTCTCATTCCCGTTGTCATCAGTGTATTTTAAGCACTGGTGAAGTGTAGAAGCGATTGATTTGCTAGCATGAAGCCAAGGTCTTCCAAGCAACACATTATAAGAGGTTCCAGCATCGATCACATGGAAGAGCGCATCTTTGTAAAGATCATCCAGAACCACTTTTAAGGCGATAACACCTAGCGCTTTTTGCCCCACTTGGTTGAATCCCTGAATAGCGAGTAATGTCGGCGAGCGATGATCAACGGATAACCCCATCGCTTCCAAAGCCCGCAAAGGCAATAAGTTCACTGCGGACCCACAATCTAATAGGATTCTATTCAATTTTGTCTCCCCGACCATACCCGTTACATATAACGGCCTGTTATGGTCATTTCTCCCCAATTGGAGATCTTCATCTGAGAAGGTTATACATGCCATGCAAGAAGCACAATGAACCGGAGGAGATGACGTGACTTCGTCGACCTCTACATGATCAACTTGGTCTTTATAATCTTCCGGATCCATGAGAGCTTGAATTAAAGCCTTTCTTAGGTCGGTCGACATTTGTAAAGCATCATATACATTTAGACGTGCGGGAATGCGCTTTAAGTGACCGATAACATCATACTTCACCTTCTCTTTATAAGAAGTTTTTCGAAGTGACATCGGCACTCGTGGTGCAACATCTTTTAGATTAGATGCCCCAACCTCGTCACTTTGGCTTGGTATGGAAGCTTCTTTATCAACCGCCCCTTCAAAATTTGTCGTCATTGAGGTCTCACCAATTGGTGACTCCTTACCCTTTTCATTTTCATTGGGTTTAGAGGACAACTTTTTTCCCGACCGAAGAGAAATTTAATCAACCTCTTCTTCCTCGACCATGTCGGCCCATGAGGTCATGCAACACTGGACGACTTTACCTTCCCAAAATAATTCTTCATCGGAAGAATCATCGACAACTTCACCTTCCCGAAACAATTCTTCATCGGAAAGATCATCGACAACTTCACCTTCCTGAAGTGATTCTTCATCGGGAGAGTCATCCTCCAAGAACTCTTTTAGAATGTAATCCATAAGAGTGAACATTTTACGTCCGGGTTGAGTATACTCTTCGCCGGACTTACTTTCGGGCTTCTTATTCTTCTTACCCTTCTTCTTGTTTTTCTTCTTCTTATTTTTCTTTTCGGGCTTCCTACCGATCATCCTAAAGCCCGTAGGTCCTACTCGTCGGGTGGTCTTTGAGGGAGACTTTTTCCGACTTATACAAACCTGCCACTTGGAAGCATTCTCGCCCTCACCATCTGGCGGAAACGATTCTTCGACGTTTGTTTGCGTCAATACATCATATAAAGACATGCCACCTGGCCTGTCTCTCGGCATATCGGGATAGGCCCATACAGTACGCACCTCATTGCGCATTTGAAACTGCACGGGGACGGCCTTCGGAGGCAATGATACTGTAGGAATGACATCCTCTTTGACAACCTCCGACGAAGGGTTGCTCTCTACTTCTTCCGCTATCGATATAGGATTCGACGAAGCAGTTTGGTTTTTAGAGCTTACCCCCTCAATTTCAATTTCACCCTTGTTGATCATCCTTTCGACAATATCTTTGAAAACATAACAATCTTCAATAGGATGACTAACAATCCGGTGATAAGGGCAATACCTCGGATCACTCGTCTTGTTGGCCTCATTTGGCCTCTTTGACTCCGGGAGAGATATCATCTTTTCCTTCATCAATTCGCTGAATATACCCCTTACATCTTCATCATCAAAGGGGTATTTCTTTTGCTTCCTCTCCTCGAGAGTTAGCCTTTTAGAAGTCTCTTTGGCCTGACCCTTCTCATTTGCCCTTGAAGTACTCTCGGAAGGTTTTCCTTGGGGCTTAATGAAGGTGGCCATCGATCCTCCTTTTTTCGCGGGTTTCCTACCCTCCTCTTTTCTTACTTCGTTAACTTGTGGCCGACTCGCCCCGATTTTACGCCGAGCCAATTGACGCTCAACATTGCAGGCCTTCGACACTAAAGCATCGAAAGCTTTAGGTTATGCACTGCCTACGTGCACCGCTAGCTCGGGAATCAAGTTGTTAGTGCACATTTGCACACATGCTTCTTCACTCAACTTTTCCGGGCATTGAAGTCGCAAGCTTCTCCACCTTGCAATGAAATCATTTGCAGACTCATATGGCCTTTGATGAGCATTTGCAAGATCCATGATGGAAACTTTGGCCTTTGATCTCACAAATTGAGCAAGAAATTCCTTTTGTAGGTCATCCCAAGTATGGATCGACTCTGGCTGAAGCTGCGTATACCATGTAAACGTAGATCCTCTTAACGATTGGACAAACTGCCTTATCAACAATTGATCGCTTAAAGCAGTCTCTCCGCACGCGGAGTAAAAATGAGCTAGATGCTCATGAGGCGACCCATGGATGCCGTCAAATTTATCAAAAGTCGGCCTTTGATAGTGCGGAGGGAAAGGAATTGCATCATAATCCACAGGGTATGGCTTTCTATAGCCGATCACTGGCGGACTTTGGGAGATCTTAAATCCCCGAATCCCTTGAGCAATTAACTCCTTTATCTCTTGGGGAGAGATAGAGGAGCTACTTTCCTCTCGTCTTTGCTCTTGCCTGTTTTCAGAATTTTGTTGTTGCATTTGATCCATGAGGAGTTGTATTTGAGCATCTCTTTCCTCCAACTTTTTCTGCAAATCCTGAAGTTGTTCTTCAACGGTTGAGGCTCCAGTAACCAGCACTGACATGCTTTCAACCTCCTCCTCGGACCCATCATTTGATCCGATACCGCTGGCAACTGCCGTCGGAAACTCAACTTCATGAAACAATGAATCTGAATCTCCGTATAAGGGAGAGCTTTGTTTCCTCTTTGGTATAGCTGGCGGACTTGGTGATAGAGTAACTGCGCTGGCATATGACGTGGTCTTAGACCTTGACCTTGTCATTGGCCCTTCATACCCCTCCATATAAATGGGGAGTGAGGTAGCTTTTCTTGGCACCACTATTCTCTTCCCTTTTTCATGAGCTTGAAAAGATGCTTGGTCATCCTTCTGAAGCTCCGTAGGCTTCAACACTTTAACTCTCGAATCTTTGGATTTTCGATCTTTTTTTTTTTATAGATCCTTCTTCGGCCTCTCCCTCCGAATAGGAGGTAACCATGACCTGTTCCACATGGTTCATATCCCAAGGAATTGAACCAAAGTAAATATGGCTTGAGCTCGCGGTTTGAGGTGCGATGATAGCCTTGTTTGCCTCAAGGAGGTCTTTGGCGGCCTTCCATAAAATGGCGTTGGCTTGCTCCAACACGGGAGATTGGGCTAACCTACGAAGGGCCCCGGTTTTCCCACGCTGAGAGCCGCATTTTCGCCCCCTCCTCTTGGGCTTGTTTGCCCTCTTGGCCATGGGTACAGATTGCACGGCTGGAATCACATTCGCCCCAACATTCTTTCGTATGACTTGAATGATGGGTCCTCGAACAACTCCTTCTCCATGCTTTGTACCGCTTGGACCGGCAACATTGCTCGCACCCTTACGGAGTACAAGTCTGTTGCTGGTTGATAGGTTCTCAACTTTCTTTTCATCAAGCTTCACAGGCTTAGCTTTCTTGCCCCCATGACTCGCAAACCCTTTAAGCTTCATGCTTTCTTTGTTTGAGGCTAGTTGTGGAAACCTAATCACCGGGTTGGTGATTTTCTCATCCTCAGGAGCTGGTAGATCCCTGAAAACATTCTTGACTGGGATCTCCGCAGTGATGGAATCCCTACTAACCTCAAAGCGAACTTCGAACGACCGTCTCTTGATCCAACGACCCCCCTTCACCATGAAAGTGGCCGGTAGTTCATCAAAGTTCACAGTCGCGATTGGTGCCATTTTCCTTGCAACCAAAATAAATAGATAAATATTAGTATAAAATAAAACTAAGAGATGAAAAGGCAAAAAGGGTCCCACTGGGCGTGCCAAAAATATGTTGGAGAAAAATGCGCAATAATCGTACAACACATTTTATTTGATTTTTAATATTTGAGTTTGACCCCTTTTGGTTATCCTCTTGATTCGAAGTCGTATCGATACTAAGATTTGAGTGGTTTTAGTGATTTGGGCTGCACCCGAATTTTAACGGGTTGCCTATGTATCTCTTGGAAGAGAATCAAGCCTCACGTAGTTCCGAGTATTTAAGTTTGTGTGTTTTAGTATCTTTAAGATTTTCATGCATCATTGGATCGTATTAGGACCCACCTTCTCGGAAGGGTAGCCCTAACATAAATCACACTATCATATGCATGCGATTTTCTCATGTATCACCCGAATAAATTGAGCACACCTTCTCGGAAGGGTTTCCCAACTCAACGACTATCACTTACACGGAAAATCATGTGTATTTAGTTTAAATTTAATTTTAACCCCGTTTTCATTTTTAAGGTGAATTTAGAGGTCAGCGACTGTACCCGACATATTCTTGAGATTTAATATCGGGTTACCTACGTAGCCGTTTTTTTCGACGTCAAGTCTTTACGTAGTTCTACCAAAGGACAAATTTGATTTAATTTGAGCCGGGCGACTGAATCCGATATATATCAATTTTTAATATCGAATTTCCTACGTAACTCGTAAACGAGTATCAAGTCTTTACGTAGTTCTTTTTTTACCATTTGAATTTGGGAAATTTTGGTTTGAGATTTTAACTCCATTTTTTTTTAATACTTAGGAGTCGATTTGAAACTCGCCCACTAAAATAAAATGACAATGAAATTTCACGAGTTTACCTTTATGATTTTTGTTAAACCCGATTTATAATTTGTGTCAATTATAACTTGTATACTTTAGTGGGTGAGTTATGTAATTAGGCATAATTTTTCAAGTATGCAAGAAAGCATATACGGGTATATTAGATAAATTATTAGCTTTCATTTTGCTGAGTCAAAATTGAACAAATGCAATGATTTTCTATGGGCATATTAGCCCACATTTATCATTTTTTTTACGAAGTATTTTATTTTGGTTAGGCCCACTCGGTTTATGCTTAGAATTTTACACCGTCACTCTTTGTCTTGCGCTATTTCTTCTGACATTCTCTTTCCTTTTTTTTTTATCAGAACCTCCATGGCTGCAACTAAAATGACTCAAAGGTAAATACCCCCCAAATTCATGACCAAGGGGGACTTTAGTGAGCGATTTTGGGTGGTGGGAGCCCAAATCCGGCCTGATTAACAAGAGCCAAGCCTGGACGAGCTTCAACCACAACTGCTCGGGGCGGGCGAGCCTAGATCCGATGCGTCCCTAGCCACCGGGAGGAGACGAAGGTAGCCGAGAGCACTGGGAAGGAAGGAGTCGAGGAGAGCCATGGCAAAGGCAACTCAGGTTTGTTTTGAAACCCAGTCAATTTCAATTGCTGCCCCAAATTAAAGCCTGCCATTTTGTTTGTCAAATTAGCTTTCCCCTCCTCTCATCTTGAATTTGTTATTTGACATTCGAATCTGAACCGCATTCGATTTAATTTTGGCAAGGCTTGAACATAGTGCGCCGGTTTCAACCATGGCTCACGGGAAAATGGTGAGCCAGATTCTACCCGCAGTTGTAATCGACTGCACCATGAGTTTTTTTTTTGGAGCAAATCCGATCGTCAGAAATTGTTTGAAGAAGCTATGGGCCAAATTCGACACGTTCGTTTAACTTTAGTGAATTTTTTTGTTTGCCTCAAAATTTTGTGACTTGAGGCTGGAATACTGATTTTTTCTCATTAATTTGGGACTAAATGAGAGAAATCATTTGTTGGTGGCTCACCACATTTTCTTTGATTAGGCTCTGCCCCCAATCCTTTGTACTGAATTTATTTAGGATCACAGGCTGTCTGATATGCTGAGATGCTGAGATAAAAGGTTTAATTTACCTCTCTGGCTTGTTTTACTCATATTGTGAACTGGCTTTGATTCTGGATTTGTGGGTGTTAGCAAACAGGAAATTTTAGATTTGAGGATCTCAACTAAACCACCCCCTCTTTAAAGTTGGTATGGCTGAAATTGGCATAGGAAGCACTTGCGATTTCATTTTCGCTTTGTTTTGAGTCGAGTCCTGTTATACCAGAAACGGCAAGGATGACAGTTTAACTTCCCATTTTTCCCAATTTTTGTGTATGGTCAGAAGTTTACTTGAACAGATTTTTTTATTTTCAGTCTGCACATCTGTTTTAGGCCTGACTGAGAGGCTGTGGTCCTTGTCATGTGGTTTAACAATTACTTGGGAGACCCCCGTTTGCATCTGCCCACTAAAAGTCTCCTTTTTCCTGTTGTTTTCCAAGCAAGTAGGCAAAACAGTAGTTGAAACCCTCAGCGGAAAATCCGGCAGCCTTTCGGCGCCATGAATCGATCTATGCCGGGATCGGGGGTAGCGACGAGAGACTAAGCTCTCGAGCCGCTGAGCCAGGATCGAAGGTCGCGACGAGAGACTAAACTCTCAAGCCGCTAGGATCCATTTGATTTCCCGTTTGCTTTTGTACTTGCAAGATAAACATGAAGAAAGGGAGGAAGAGTCTACCTTCGTTTGAACAGTAAGTCTTGAACAACAACACTGTTTCTTGCTTGTAGTTTGCTTTCATTTACTGTCTCTGTCTCTGCACTCTTTCTTCTTGCAACTATGGGGTCCCTTCTGATTTCCCTTTACTCTTTTTATAGGGACAAACAGGAGCAGCAGTTACCAGCCATAAGAAACTGCCCCACTAGGCGCCAGTTACGGCTACAACCCCCACGTTCAGCTCTGGTGTAACTTCCATTATTTATATTTTAGGCATTTTCTTTTCTGGTAACCGCTTTAAACTGACTTTGATGGAGGATTGTAACCGGGCTTGTTATTTGGGCTAAATCCTCTTTACTTTTATTGTCAAATAAAGCCAAATACAAAACCCAAAATGCATCAACGTAATGTAACTTCAATTTAATGAGAGAACATGGTAAAAACAATATTCCACCAAATTTATTCCCTAAACACATACATTTCATGCATTTGAGTTAGAATAATACATAAATTGTGTAGTTTATGTTTATTTGCAATATATGAAGGTCTACACAAGTTTTTGTTATATTTCGCAGAAATCGGACGCACTTTGGAGCTTAAAGGAAACTCATGGAGAGGCTAAAAATGGTGTAGCTGGTGAAAACGCCATT
Organism: Persicaria tinctoria; assembly: GCA_037127255.1. NCBI lineage: Eukaryota > Viridiplantae > Streptophyta > Magnoliopsida > Caryophyllales > Polygonaceae > Persicaria > Persicaria tinctoria. Next base: position 56,752,664 of record JBANSL010000016.1, on the reverse strand, counting down.
TTTCACCATTCTTTATTCTGAATCAAGCTTTGATGTCTACATGAGAGTTGTAGCCCTCAGAAAGAGCTTTTCAACGCATGGTCATATGCGTCAATCTGACGAACGAGGACTCGGGAAAGTGCGTTTCAAGAACAGAGCAGAAAGCTGAGAGAACTGTACTCGATCTCGAGTACACTTATTCGATCTCGACAAAGGCTGTCCGAGCACACCTGGTCGAGCAGAGCTGATCGAGTACACTGAGTCAGAGACAACCCGACTCCGGAAGCCAACTCGATCTCGAGTGACTCTTGTCGAGATCGACCACACTTCGACGCCATGTTCGGAGTCGACGAGCTTTGCCAAGTCGAGAAGCCGAAAACGGAGAAGCCGAGCACCACCTCTACTCGATCTCGAGGAGGCTTGGTCGAGATCGAGGACTCAGCACCGCACCTATCCGAGCCATGTCGAGCAGAGCTACCCGACCAAGCCAGCTAGCCCAAGTCGATGACCTCTCTACTCGATCTCGAGTTGGCTTGGTCGAGATCGACGAGCCGTGTCCAGGAGCGCGTTACGCGGTTTGACGAATCCTACTCGGTTTGGGAGTCCTTGTGGCCATAGGAAGCCGAGATCTATCCTACATCTATCTATCAACTATCCATGGAAGACAAGATCTATCAACAAGAAGATATTTGCCTATTTTAGATTTATTTTTCCCTTATAGATTTAATCCTTTAAGTTCTTTTATTTATCTTTTAAGCTTTTTAAATATAGATAGATAGATTCTTTCCTTGATTAGCAAGGAATAGAAGATTATAAATAAAGCCCTAGGGGCTGGTTTTTCATGCATTCAATCACACACATAATTCCATTCAAGTAAGTAGGAGTAGAGAGAGAGAGAGTTTGTGGCAAGCAAGGTGGAAAGGCGAAAGCGGATTTGTCTTGTTGGTTGTAAGCTTTCTTTATTTAATTAAATGCAAGTTAGTTTCTTTTGTTATTTGATGTCTTTTTTGATGATGAAGAGCGAGTAGTCCACCCACTTTTGGGGCTGGGGTGAGACCGACGGTGGCCATGTGAGGTGATGCGGTAAAGGTACAATCTTGTTATGAAATTCGTCTTCTATCTCTATGAGCATTATTCTTTTGCGAGAGTTGAAGGTGATCCTTGTTTGTGTTATTGAAGCGAAAGTGATCTTAATGCAACTTAGATTAATTATGTGAAAATGGTTAGTAACAATTAGGGTTTATGCGAAAGCATCTATATGCCTATTTGTTAGTAACGAAAGTTATTTTGATGGAAAGCATGATCTTTTATGCCTTTATGTGTTACTTTGCATGGTTATCGTTGTGGCGTTGATGCCCTGACTTTGGAAGTTCTTTCATATATTGAGTTTATTTATGTCAAAATCTGAGTTTTGTGTTCGAATCTGCAAATTTATACTTTCTGTGTTTTAGTCGAGATAGAGCAGTAGCTACTCGATATCAAGTAGGCCTTAATCGATCTCGAGTTGTCTCTTGTCTACGTCGAGTTGAGTTTCTGTTTCTATTTTTGATTCTGCAATTTCTGTTTTTACTATTTCTAGTCGATCTCGAGTAGCATCTTGTCGAGATCGAGTACTGTGTTGTCTAAGTCGAGTTTCTGTCGTCGATTTTCAGTTTCTGTCTTATACTGTTGGTAGTCGATCTCGAGTAACAGCTTGTCGAGATCGAGTAGCTTTTGTCTTTGCTTTTATTTCTTGCTTTCGTTTGTCTTTCTTTCTTTGTTTCCGTGTTTCTGTTGTTTTTCTATGAGATTTACAGCTGCCTAGGATCCGCTGACACGCCTCCTCGTGGATTCGATCCTGACTTTCTCTTACTGCATTGAAGGAGTCTTGTAATTATTTGCGTGGGCCTAAATCTGGTTTGATCTATTTTATTATATTTCATACTTGATTTCCTCCTCACTACAAATTGGCGCCGTTGCCGGGGAAGCTATCATTCGCGCCTTAGGTAGTCAATTCTCACTTTTTCTTTGAGTTACTTTACAGGTGTATGCGCCGTTCTGGTCAACCACTTAAGTTTGACGGCTTAGACGAACCAGAGCGCCTTCTACACATCAGAGCTAAACTACAAAGAGCCATGGCAGCTGCGGAGACACAGGAACAACTGATCGAGATTCTCACGAGGGATCTAGCCGCCAGGGATGCAGCTCTCGCCACTGAGAGAGCAGGCAGTCAACAGAAAGCTGAGCGTGCGAGGCAAGCAGAAGCTGAGCTTGCCCTATACCCAACCACTGCAGAGGATTATATGCACCCGACTCTCGTCGTGCCTGAATCGGCCAATCTAATCCCTGAAAACAACTATGAAATTCGCACTCAATTCCTTATTGAAATTAAAAATCATGCATTTCATGGTAGATTTAATGAATGCTCGCTGCGCCATATTACCAACTTTACTGACATGTATCGTACTCTTTCTGAAGGTACCACCCTGGAGTACATCCTGATGAAAGCTTTCCGTTGGTCTTTGGCTGGGCCTGCACTAAAATGGTTGGAAGGGCTGAAACCACGATCTCACGAGCTGGGCTCAGGTGAAGCAGGAATTTCTGAATAAGTTCTTTCCTCTTGCAAAGATAGCACTTCTACGCCAAAAGATCACATCTTTCAAACAGCAGCCTGGGGAGACGCTAGCAAAGGCATGAGAACGCTATAAGGATCTGCTGCGATCCTGCCCTACACATGGACAACAACCCTGCGTAGTTCAAGAGATCTTCTTCAACTCTCTGGACTTGGCTGCAAAGGACAAAATCAACACATATACTCACTATGAGTATCTGACAATGCCGCCTCCTGACGCATGGGCTGCTCTAGACAAGCTGATCAACTATGACAATAAGTATGGGACTCCATTCAACTATGAAGAGAACCCTTACGCCAGGCCAGCACCATTCATGCCCCTATATGAGCCCCCTAAGGAGATTGATCCAGATGTTAGGGAGCAGTACTACAGAGATCAGAATAAGAAGCTCCTCAAGCAAGTAAAGTACCTTTCTGTTAACCAGCCTTGTATTGAATGCGGATCACAGAGGCACACCACTACTGAGTGCCCACACACTGAGCAAGTCAGGCTGGCAGAATACCATGAAGAGGCAGCTTACGCAGGGGGTCCCAATCGTTACATGGGGGACCAAAGGTTTCAGCAACCACAATGGAACCAAGGTGCCCCTAGGAACCCCCCGCCCTACAGAGCTCCAGGACATCTAGAAAGGGATCAGAAAAATGATGATCTACAGACTATCTTGGAGGAAATAAGGAGGAATCATACAGAAACCATGCAATCCTTCAACTCAGTCTACACTCAGATTCAGGGCGTCAACTCAAGGCTTGGGGAGATTGATATGTGGAGGAAAACAGTTGATACACAGATTGGTCAGCTAGCAGCAGGAATCCCCAGACAGACAGGTTCACTCCCAGGATCTTCAGAACCAAATCCCAAAGGAAAGACCGGACACATCGCTGCTGTAAAACTCAGAAGCAGCCATCAGCTGCAAGAGCCAGAAGTTGGAAAGCAGCAGAACAAACGAGACCAGCAAGTCGACCAGCAGCTAGTTGACGTCGACCAGAGCTTGGTCGATCTCGAGTAGGGCCTGCTCGATCTCGAGGAGAAAATACAGAAACCATCGTCTGCACTGCACATCAAATCGACATCACCCAATCTAGTCGAGATCGACAAGGGTGTACTCGACATCGAGGACGGTCAGCCCAAGATCGAGAAAACTGCAGCACTTCTGACGTCTGTCCTGGCTCCGAATCAGAAAAAGAAGCTGCATTTCCCCACAAAATCTCCAAAGGACCCGGCAGAGAAGAAATTTCAGCGCTTCATCAAGATGCTTCAGAAGCTCAACGTCACCATCCCTTTCATAGAAGCTCTGAATTAAATGCCATCCTATGTCAAGTTCTTGAAGGAGATTCTGAGCAAAAAGCGATCAATGGCTGAGATTACAGAGGAGTGCAACCATTTGGACATACTGGAGAAAAGGCCAGATCCAGGTAAGTTTGCTATAACCATTGGATTTGGTCCATATAAAATTAATGCCTTATGTGATCTTGGAGCTAGTGTGAGTATAATGCCTTTAACAATATGGTCCAAGATTAAGATAGGTGCCCTAGAGCCTGTGGATGCTAGACTTTATATGGCCAACAACACTGTGGTCATTCCAACAGGCATGGTGGACAATGTGCCAGTACAAGTAGGTAAATTCTTTGTCCTTGCTGATTTCTTAGTTGTTGATATGCAAGAAGATCCTACTTGTCCAATTTTTCTAGGAAGACCCTTCTTGGCGACGGTGGATGCCAACATAAGCGTAATGAAAGGAGTGCTCACTTTCAACATCAGCGATGAGGTAATTGAGTATTCCTTTAATAAAACTGAAAGGCATACAGGTCCAATGGAAGAGGTAAAATCTATCTCAGCTGGCTACATCACTTGAGGGGAACCCAAGGTAAGAAATATGACCCATGAGGAGCTGGAAAAGAGGGATATGGAGGCCCAGGTGGAGGAGATCATGGCAATCCTAAAGGAGGACACAGAGAATCCAATCGACACAAACCAAGGTACGTCGTTATGGACTAACTATTTTTCAAATGCCTTGACAGGAACCAAGTATGGGGTCAAAGTCGACCAAGATTTCTCGACATCGAGGACCCTAGTCGATCTCGACCAAAAACAGAAACCTCCACCAGCACCAGCGTCGTCGAGCAGCCAGACAGAAGTCGAGCCCTACTCGAGATCGAGTACACTACTCGAGATCGACCAAGAACTCCCTACCTCGACTTCGCCTTCCTCGACGCCGACTCCACCAGAAAGCCAAGACTACTCGAGATCGACCAAGCTTGTCGATGTCAACCACCACCTTGCTGGCCCAGCTCCTCCTTCCTCGACGCTGAAGCCACCAGAAGCCGAATCTTACTCGAGATCGAGTATCCCACTCGAGATCGACCAACCACCAGCTCTTGCATCCTCGAGCATCTCACCTCCAGAAACTGAGACCTCGTCGAGATCGAGTAGTCCTACTCGAGATCGACCAAACACTGTGGTCCCCGATTCCGTCTCCGCGAAGGTAAGCCAAGGTATGTATCTTTCTTCTCCTATTTCCATTAAAGATTTATCTATACTTGGGAGAGGTTTGCCTTGGTATTTGCGCTTATGTAGGATTTCCAATGATGAGTCCAAAGAGTATGAAATTGGAGACAAGCTCTATGTCTCTAAATCAAAGGATCATTGGTTCCCTAACAAATTCAACAAGAAGAGGATGGGGTCTTTCGTGGTGAACAAGATCCATTCTGGAGGATTACAGCTGAGGGACAAGAATGGAGTCCTATTTGAAGCCCAAGCTACATGGGCCCTGCCGATGCCACCTTGAGCATAAATGGAGAAGTCGGCCTAGCGACTGTAAAATCTAGAGCTTGTACATAGACATTTAGTTTTGGACTTTGTTTTGTTTGTTTTTGGTTTTGACCACTTTTAGTTTTTCTATTATGGGTATATGTCTTCTGCACTTTTCAGGTCCATGGATGCGCCATATTCATTCTCGGCCCAGGAGATTCTTTCATTCGATATTAAGAAGCCCTGCACACCTGTCTTGTGAGTTTCTTTCTTTACCCTTGTTTTTTTTACAATGACGACACTGTAATGTTTAAGTATGGGGTGGAGGAAGGGCTTACTTTATGCATATTTGCCATATTTGACATTATGTGTGCATATTTAATTTATTTCTTTGAATTGCTACATGGCTATTTTGGAATACATTATTGATTTATGTGCTTATATGCATGTTTTCCAGAAGTTTGAAAAAATGACCCCCATTGAAATTTTTGAATAATGTCATGTAAGCTTTATATTGAACTCGACGATGCAAAATTAGATTAATTAGAGATATAGCATGAAATTGCCTAGTAAAGGGAAGTCACAATGAAATGCATTATTTCTTGAAAACCATGAAAGGAGGTAAAATTTGATGTTGCTTTTGACATGTTGCATGATAAGAGGATGGAGGACTTTATATTTCCATATAATGCTCATATGTTTATATCCTAGCCTTACCTACGCTTATGCATCACAAAAGCCATAATATGCCTTATTTCATATATTGCTACACATGATCTAAATATTTGGAATTCTTTACCTTATCCGGGGATTATGTTGAGAATGATGTTACATTATGGAGATGTTATATGGTGTTTGTGTTGTTTATCATTATTGGAGTTTGGCAGAAAATTGAAATATATGGAAAATTTAATGAGTGAGAAAAAATCCAATCACCTCAGGAGATAAAGGTAGATTGACCCTGCTCTCTGAGATAATAGTTTGGAGAGATGGGACACATTGTGAGGAGTCCAAAGCACTAAGTATCCGGTGCCATTCATGGCACCCACGTTTGCGACTCGCGAGAAGGCATATATGAGGTTAGAGAGGTAAAAACATTATTATTGATAAAAGCATTATGAAAGGTGATGAATCTTATGGAGAAGGAATGTGGAAATTTAGTTTGGAAATACTCCATTTCCCCGGATCATTAGCACCACATTGCCAAAAATTGCCCACCTTTAGCCTTTTACCAATCTACTCCTTATTTGAGCTTAAATTAAAGTCCTCTTGATTATCAATGTTTTGTCACATAAAATTGTTTTTGCATAACCCTCCTTTTGTGAGTAGATGTTGCTTTTGTATATTTGCACATGCATGGATCTGTGACACTAGTACCTTTTCGAGGATGGTAATTGATTGCAGGGATATATGAGAATGAATATGATATGTTGAGAGTTTTGATTTCTTCCCCTGAATGACAAGTAAAGGTATTGCTTGAGGACAAGCAAGCTTAAGTATGTGGTGTTTGTTGTGAGCTGAATCTGCCATGTTTTACAGTAACTTTTATATCGTTTTCTGCATACATTTCATGCATTTGGGTTAGAATAATACAAAAATTGTGTAGTTTATGTTTATTTGCAATATATGGAGGTCTACACAAGTCTTTGTTATATTTCGCAGAAATCGGACGCACTTTGGAGCTTAAAGGAAACTCATGGAGAGGCTAAAAATGGTGTAGCTGGAGAAAACCCCATTTTTCACCATTCTTAGTTCTGAATCAAGCTTTGATGTCTTCATGAGAGTTGTAGCCCTCGGAAAGAGCTTTCCAACGCATGGTCATATGCGTCAATCCGACGAACGAAGACTCGGGAAAGTGCGTTTCAAGAACAGAGTAGAAAGGTGAGAGAACTGTACTCGATCTCGAGTACACTTACTCGATCTCGACAAAGGCTGTCCGAGCACACGTGGTCGAGCAGAGCTGATCGAGGACACTGAGTCAAAGACAACCCGACTCCGGAAGCCAACTCGATCTCGAGTGACTCTTGTCGAGATCGACCACACTTCGACGCCATGTCCGGAGTCGACGAGCTGTGCCAAGTCGAGAAGCCGAAAACGGAGAAGCCGAGCACCACCTCTACTCGATCTAGAGGAGGCTTGGTTGAGATCGAGGACTCAGCACCGCACCTATCCGAGCCATGTCGAGCAGAGCTACCCGACCAAGCCAGCCAGCCCAAGTCGATGACCTCCCTACTCGATCTCGAGTTGGCTTGGTCGAGATCGACGAGCCGTGTCCAGGAGCGCGTTACGCGGTTTGAAGAATCCTACTCGGTTTGGGAGTCCTTGGGGCCGAAGGAAGCCGAGATCTATCCTACATCTATCTATCAAATATCCATGGAAGACAAGATCTATCAACAAGAAGATATTTGCCTATTTTAGATTTATTTTTCCCTTATAGATTTAATCCTTTAAGTTCTTTTATTTATCTTTTAAGCTTTTTAGATATAGATAGATAGATTATATCATTGATTAGCAAGGAATAGAAGACTATAAATAAAGCCCTCGGGGCTGGTTTTTCATGCATTCAATCACACACATAATTCCATTCAAGTAAGTAGGAGTAGAGAGAGAGAGTTTGTGGCAAGCAAGGTGGAAAGGCGAAAGCGGATTTGTCTTGTTGGTTGTAAGCTTTCTTTATTTAATTAAATGCAAGTTAGTTTCTTTTGTTATTTGATGTCTTTCTTGACGATGAAGAGCAAGTAGTCCACCCACTTCTGGGGCGGGGGTGAGCCCGACGATGGCCATGTGAGGTGATGCGGTAAAGGTACAATCTTGTTATGAAATTCGTCTTCTATCTCTATGAGCATGATTCTTTTGCGAGAGTTGAAGGTGATCCTTGTTTGTGTTATTGAAGCGAAAGTGATCTTAATGCAACTTGGATTAATTATGTGAAAAGGGTTAGTAACAATTAGGGTTTATGCGAAAGCCTCTATATACCTATTTGTTAGTAACGAAAGTTATTTTGATGGAAAGCATGATCTTTTATGCCTTTATGTGTTACTTTGCATGGTTATCGTTGTGGCGTTGATACCCTGGCTTTGGAAGTTCTTTCATATATTTAGTTTATTTCTGTCAAAATCTGAGTTCTGTGTTCGAATCTGCAAATTTATACTTTCTGTGTTTTAGTCGAGATAGAGCAGTAGCTACTCGATATCGAGTAGGCCTTAGTTGATCTCGAGTTGTCTCTTGTCTACGTCGAGTTGAGTTTCTGTTTCTGTTTTCAATTCTGCAATTTCTGTTTTTACTATTTCTAGTCGATCTCGAGTAGCATCTTGTCGAGATCGAGTACTGTGTTGTTTGAGTCGAGTTTCTGTCGTCGATTTTCAGTTTCTGTCTTTTACTGTTGGTAGTCGATCTCGAGTAACAGCTTGTCGAGATCGAGTAGCTTCTCTCTTTGCTTTTATTTCTTGTTATGGTTTGTCTTTCTTTCTTTGTTTCTGTGTTTCTGTCTTTCTGTTGCTTTTCTGTGAGATTTACAGCTGCCTAGGATCCGCTGACACGCTTCCTCGTGGATTCGATCCTGACTTTCTCTTACTGCATTGGAGGAGTCTTGTAATTATTTGCGTGGGCCTAAATCTGGTTTGATCTATTTTATTATATTTCATACTTGATTTCCTCCTCAGTGCGTCCATGAGTTTTCTTTAAGGTCTAAATTGCGTCCGATTTCTGCGAAATATAACAAAAACTTGTGTAGATTCCATAATTTGGCAAATAAGCATAAACTACATAGATTCTGTATTATCTTAGCCCAAATGCATGAAATGTATGCAGAAAACGATATAAAAGATACTGTAAAACATGGCAGATTCAACTCACAACAAACACCCCATACTTAAGCTTGCTTGTCCTCAAGCAATACTTTCAATTGTCATTCAGGGGAAGAAATCAAAACTCTCAACATCTTAGATTCATTCTCATATAACCCTGCAATCAATTACCATCCTCGAAAAGGTACTAGTGTTACAAATCCATGCATGTGCAATTAAAAAGCAATATCTACTCACAAAAGGAGGGTTATGCAAAAACATTCATTCGTGACAAAGCAACAATAATCAAGAGGACTTAAATTTAAGCTCAATAAAGAAGTAGATTGGTAAAAGGCTAAAGGTGGGTAGTATTTGGCAATGTGGTGCTAATGGTCCGGGGAAATGGAGTATTTCCAAACTTTCTCAACCACATTCCTTTTTCATAAGAATCATCACCTTTCATAATGCTTTTTTCTCAATATTATGCTTTTACCTTTCTGACCTCAGCACTGCCTTCTCGCGAGTCGCAAAAATGGGTGTCATGAATGGCCCCGAATACTTAGTGCTTTGGACTCCTCACAATGTGTCCCATCTCGCCAAACTATTATCTCAGCGAGCAGGGTCAATCTACCTTTATCTCCTGAGGTGATTGGATTTTCTTTCACTCATTAAATTTTCCATATATTTCAAACAATTTCCTTCCAAACTCCAATAATGATAACAACACAAACACCATATAACATCTCCATAATATAACATCATTCTCAACATAATCCCCGGATAGGGTAAAGAATGGGCAAATATTTAGATCATGTGGAGCAATATATGAAATAAGGCATAATATGGCTTTTGTGATGCATAAGCATAGGTAAGGCTTGGATTATAAACAATGAGCATTATATGGAAATATAAAGTCCTCCATCATTTTATCATGCAACATGTCAAAAGCAATTTCAAATTTTACCTCCTTTCATGGTTTTTCAAGAAAATATGCACTTCATTGTGACTTCCCTTTACTAGGCAATTTCATGTTATATCTCTAATGAATCCAATTTTGCATCGTCGAGTTCAATATAAGCTTCCATGACATTATTCAAAATTTTCAATGGAGGTCATTTTTTCAGACTTTGGAAAACATGCATGTAAGCACATAAATCAATAATGCATTCCAAAATAGCCATGTATAAGAAATTCAAGAATTAAACTCTAAATATGCACACATAATTTCAAATAAAGTCAAATATGCATAAAGTAAGCCCTTCCCCCACCCCATACTTAAACATTACAGTGTTCTCACTGTATAAAAACAAGGGTAAAGAAAGAAACTCACTAGACAGGTGTGCAGGGCCTCTTAATATCGAATGAAAGAATGCCTGGGCCGAGTCTGAATATAGCCTGCTTCTATCCCATAGACCTAAAAAATATGGAAGACATATACCCACAATAGAAAAACTAAAAGTTCCAAAAAGACAAACAAAAGCAACAAAGTCTCAAAAGTCCAAAAATAAATGTCTATTTACAAGCTCTAGATTTTATAGTCGCTAGGCCGACTTTTTCATTAAGCTCAAGGTGGCATTTGTAGGGCCCATGTAGCTTGGGCTTCAAATAGGACTCCATCTTTGTCCATCAGCTGTAATCCTCAAGAATGGATCTTGTTCACCACGAAAGGTCCCATCCTCTTCTTGTTGAATTTGTTAGAATCAATCAATGATCTTTGGATTTGGAAACATAGAGCTTGTCTCCAACTTCATACTCTTTGGGCTCATCATTGGAAATCCTACATAAGCGCACATACCAAGGCAAACCTCTCCCATGTATAGATAAATATTTGATGGAAATAGGAGAAGAAAGATCCATACCTTGGCTTACCTTCGCAGAAATGGAATCGGGGACCACGATGTTTGGTCGATCTCGAGTAAGAGTACTTGATCTCGAGTAACTTTCAGCTTCTGGTGGTGGGCTACTCGAGGATGCTGGAGTCGAGGAAGGTGGAGCTTGCTCGATTTCGACCAACTTGGTCGATCTCGAGGAGTCTTGTCCCTTTGGTGGAGTCAGCGTTGAGGAAGGCGAAGTCGAGTCAGCAGAGTTTTGGTCGATCTCGAGTAGTCTACTCGATCTCGAGGAGTGCTCGGCTTCTGTTTGGCTGCTCGATGACGCTGGTGCTGGTGGAGGTTTCTGATTCTGGTAGATATCGACCAAATTTCTCGAGATCGTGGAACTCTGGTCGATATTGACCCCATAATTGCTTCCATTCAAGGCATCCGAAAAATAGTTAGTCCAAATAGACGTACCTTGGTTTGTGTCGAGTGGATTCTCTGTTTCCTCGTTCAGGATGGTCATGATCTTCTCCACCTGGGCCTCCATATCCCTCTTTTCCAGCTCTTCGGGAGTCATATTTCTTACCTTAGGCTCCCCACAAGTAATGTAGGCAGCTGATATAGATTTTACCTCTTCCATTGGACCTGTATGCCTTTCAGTTTTATTAAAGGAATACTCAATTACCTCATCGTTGATGTTGAAAGTGAGCACTCCCTTCCTTACGCTTATGTTGACATCCACCATCGTCAAGAAGGGCCTTCCTAGAATAATTGGACAAGCAGGGTCTTCCGCCATATCAATAACTAAGAAATCAGCAGGGACGAAAAACGTACCTACTTGCATTGGTACATTGTCCACCATGCCTATTGGAATGACCACAATGTTGTTGGCCATATACAGCTTAGCATCCACAGGCTCTAGAACACCTATCTTAATCTTGGACCAAATTGTTAAAGGCATTATACTCACACTGACTCCAAAATCACATAAAGCATTAAATTTATATTGACCAAATCCAATGGTTATAGCAAACTTACCTGGATCTGGCCTCTTTTCAAGTATGTCCAAATGACTGCACTTTTCTGTAATCTCAGCCATTGATCTCTTTTTGCTCAGAATCTTCTTCAGGAACTTGACATAGGATGGCATTTCATTAAGAGCTTTTGTGAAGGGGATGGTAACATTGAGCTTCTGAAGCATCTTGATGAAGCGCTGAAATTTCTTTTCTGCTGGGTCCTTTGGAGATTTTGTTGGGAAGGGCAGCTTCTTTTTCTAATTCGGAGCCAGAACAGATGTCGGAGGTGTAGCAGCCTTCTCGGTCTCGACTGAATCTTCCTCGATCTCGACCAAGTTCTCCTCGATCTCGACTACTGTAGTCGATTTCGAGTTGATGTGTGGTGCAGACGAGGGGTTGCCCAATTGTTCCTCGATATCGAGTTGACCTTGCTCGAGATAGACTAAGTGCTGGTCGATGTCGAGTTGTTTCTCAATTTCTCCGCCCTGCTGTTTTCCGACCTCTGGCTCTTGCAGTTGATGGCCGCTTCTGAGTTTTACAGCAGCGATGTGTCCAGTCTTTCCCTTGGGATTTGGTTCTGAAGATCCTGGGAGTGAACTTGACTGTCTGGGGGCTCCTGCTGCTAGCTGACCAATTTGTGTATCAACTGATTTCCTCCATATATCAATTTCCCCAAGCCTAGAGTTGACCCCTTGAATCTGAGTGTACACGGAGTTGAAGGATTGCCTGGTTTTTGTATGATTTCTCCGTATTTCCTCTAAGATAGTCTGTAGATCATCCCTTTTCTGGTCCCTTTTTGGATGTCCTAGAGCTCTGTAGGGTGGGGGTTCCTAGGGGCACCTTGGTTCCATTGTGGTTGCTGAAACGTTGTGTCCCCCATATAGCGGCTGGGACCCCCTGTGTAAGCTACCTCTTCGTGGTGTTCTGCCAGCCTGACTTGCTCTGTGTATGGGCACCCAGTAGTGGTGTGCCGCTGCGATCCGCATTCAATGCAAGGCTGGTTGACATAAAGATACTTTACTTGCTTGAGGAGCTTCTTATTCTGATCTCTGTAGTACTGCTCCCTAACATCTGAATCAATCTCCTTAGGGGCTCATATAGGGGCATGGATAGTGCTGGCCTGGCGTAGGGGTTCTCCTCATAGTTTACTGGAGTCCCATACTTGTTGTCATAGTTGGTCAGCTTGTCGAGAGCAGCCCATGCGTCAGAAGGCGGCGTTGTCAGATACTCATAGTGAGTATACGTGTTGATTTTGTCCTTTGCAGCCAAGTCCAGAGAATTGAAGAAGATCTCTTGGACTACGCAGGGTTGCTGTCCATGTGTAGGGTATGATCGCAGTAGATCCTTATAGCGTTCCCATGCCTTTGCTAGCGTCTCTCCTGGCTGTTGTTTGAAAGATGTGATCTTTTGGCGCAGGAGTGCTGTCTTGGCAGGTGGAAAGAATTTGTTCAGAAATTCCTGCTTCACTTGAGCCCATGTCGTGAGAGATCATGGTTTTAGCCATTCCAACCATTTCAATGCAGGACCAGCGAGAGACCAGCGGAAAGCCTTCATCAGGATGTACTCTAAGGTAGTACCTTCAGCAAGAGTACGACACATGTCAGTAAAATTGGTAATGTGCTGAAGAGGGCATTCATTAAATCTACCATGAAACGCATTATGTTTAATCTCTATTAAGAAAGGAGTGCGAATTTCATAGTTATTTTGAGGGATAAGAATAGCCGATTCAGGCACGACGAGTGTCGGGTGCATATAGTCCTCTGCCGTGGTTGGGTATTGGGCAAGCTCAACTTCTACTTGTTCCCTTCCTGCTTTCTCAGCGGCGATAGCAGCATCTTTAGCAGCCAGTTCCCTTGTAAGCCTCTGTATCAGCTGCTCCTGTGTTTCTGCGGCCTCCATGGCTCTTTTTAGCTTAGCTTGGATGTGTAAGAGGCGTTCTGGATCGTCACATACACCTGTAAAGTAACTCAGGTGGTTGACCAGAACGTCACATACACCTGTAAAGTAACTCAGAGAAAATGTGAGAACTAACTACCTAAGGCACGAATGATAGCTTCCCCGGCAACGGTGCCAATTTGTTGTAGGAGGAAATCGAGTTTAAAATATAATAAAATAGTTCAAACCAAATTCTTGCCCCAACAAATAATTACAAGACCTCCTCCCTATGTAGTAGTGGGAAGTCAGGATCGATCCACGAGGAAGCGTGTCAGCGGATCCTAGGTTGTTGTAAATCTCATAGAAAAGCAAACAGAAAAGACAGAAACAAAGATAGAAATAACAAACGAAAGCAGAAATAAAAGCAAAGACACAGACTTACTCGATCTCGACCAAGTCCTACTTGAGATAGATTAAAAAAACAGCGACGACAGAAACTCAGAATTGACAACAGAAGCAACTCGATCTAGACTAACCCGTACTCGATCTCGACCAACAGTATTCTAGATCGACTAAAAACAGTAACTTTCAAATTGCAACTTCGAACACAGAATCACAGACTTCGGAAGAAATAAATGAATATATAAAGAACTTCCAAAGCCAGGGTATCAACACCACAACGATAACCATGCAAAGTAACACATAAATGCATAAAAGATCATGCTTTCCATCAAATAACTTTCGTTATTAACAAATAGGCATATAGAGGCTTTTGCATAAACCCTAATTGTTACTAACCCTTTTTCACATAATTAATCCAAGTTGCATTAAGATCACTTTCGCTTCAATAACACACACAAGGATCACCTTCAACTTTCGCAAAAGAATCATGCTCATAGGGATAGAAGACGAATTGCATAAAAAGATCAAACCTTGACCGCATCACCTCACATGGCTACCGTCGGGCTCACCCCGACCCTAGAAGTGGGTGGAATACTCGCTCTTCATCATCAAGAAAGACATTAATGTATGAAAAGAAACTTGCATTAAACTAAATTCAAAGTCTTTAAAATCCCGGCAATTCAACTTTCGCTGAGTGCCAAAACCCTAAAACCTTCGAACTCCTAAACTGCCTCTGTGGAACTACTTCTCTAACTTCTGAATTGAATTGGAATAAGATCCTAAAATCAGCCCCATGGGCTTTATTTATAGCCTTCTACTCCTTGCTATTCAAGGATAGAAATCTCTATCTATATATAAAAGCTTTTAAAAGATAAATAAATGCAATTAAGGAATTAAATCCACAAAGGGAAATTATATCTAAAATAGGTAAGTCTTCCATGTGTTGATAGGTCTTCTTTCCATAGATAGATGTTGATAGATCTCGGCATTCTTCGGCTCCAAGCAATCCCAATCCGAGTAGGACGGCAAAACCGCGTAACGCGGCTTCGGGACGTGGCTCCTCGAGATCGAGTAGGACTACTTGAGATAGAGTAACTCTGGCGTCGACTATGGCTCGGCTGGGCGTCTCGGGTATCTGGTGCTCGATCGAGCTCGGATCAAGTGCTGCTGGGGTCCTCGAGATCGAGAACTTTCCTCGAGATCGAGTAAGGCTGGTGCTCGGCGTCTTCCGTCCTCGGCTTCTCGACTTGGCACAACTCCTCGATTCCGGACATGGCATCAGGGGTTGTTGATCTCGACCAGTTTACTCGAGATCGAGTAAGGCTCCGGAGTTGGGTGGCTTCTGGCTCTCAGTTTCTCGATCAGCTCTGCTCGACAAGGTGTGCTCGGACATCTTTTGTCGAGATCGAGTAAATCAACTCGAGATCGAGTAAATCTCTCAGCTTTCTGCTCTGTTCTTAAAACGCACTTTTTCGAGTCCTCGTTCGTCGGATTGATGCAAATGACCATGTGTTGGAAAGCTCTTTCTGAGGCCTACAACTCTCATGAAGACATCAAAGCTTCATTCGAAATGATGAATGTTGAAAAATGGTCTTTTCTCTAGCTGCACCATTCTTAGCTTCTCCATGAGTTTTCTTTAAGCTCTAAAGTGCGTCCGATTTCTGCGAAGTATAACAAAAACTTTTGTAGATTCCATAATTTGGCAAATAAGCATAAACTACATAGATTCTGTATTATCTTATCCCAAATGCATGAAATGTATGAAGAAAACGATATAAAAGATACTGTAAAACATGGCAGATTCAGCTCACAACACTTCCCTTTTAGATACCTTGGAATACCTATCTCATCAGGGAAACTAACTTTGTCGCAGTTTCCACTTCTAGATAAATTGCTCACCAATATAAGTTACTGGAACACTAAGTCCTTATCTTATGCAGGGAAGGTTGAGGTTATACAAACTGTTCTTCAAGGGATTGAAGCATTTTGGTTTTCTATTGTCCATTCCCCTTCAACACTTATTGACAAACTTAATAGAATTTGTGCAAATTTTTTATGGAAGTCTCACAGGATTAGATGGAAAGATGTTTGTTTACCTAAGGAGGAATGTGGTTTAGGCTTGAAGGATCTGAAAACCTAGAATGGGGCCTTCATCTTCAGACTTTTGTGGGATATCATGAAGAAAAAGGATTGCATATGGATCAGATGGATCCATCATCAATATATACAACAACAAAGTCTATGGAACTGGAATGTACACCCTAAAAATGATTCTCCCCTAATTAAAAGATTTTATCTACAAGGGATGCTCTACTAACTTCCACAGGTTCCATAGAGGCTGCCATACAAACACTTCAAAGTTGGTGTCAAGGAGACAAATTCATCATAGAAAAAGCCTACAACTACTTCAGAAGGATGGTTTCTAAACCCCCATGGAGTTCGGTTGTATGGGATAAGAAAATAACTCCTAAGCACTCCTTCATATTATGGTTGGCTGCTAGACGAAGACTTGCTACAAAGGATTTAATCAAATTAAGGGAAGTTGATCTCAACTGTCATCTTTGTAATCAAGCCATAGAAACACATGAACATATTTTTTTTGCTTGTGACTTCTCCTCTGCTACTTGGACACAGATCAAAGCCTGGCTTGGAATCTGGCGTGGGATGAATACACTAAGAAGTGGTCTCAAATGGCTAAAGAAAGAAGCAAGAGGAAATGGATGGAGATCCAAGGCTAAAAGGGTTGCTTTTGCAGCAACTATCTACCAAATTTGGAGAGCTGGGAATGAAAAGACCTTCGAAAACAAGAGCAAAAGTGTGGAAGAAAGTGTACACCTCATCAAGATGTATGTCTACAAAGTCTTGCAGCATGACTTCTCTCTCCACTTCTCGTCTTCAGTGACACTACACCAAGATCCCATCCACCTGCATGAAGAGAACTGCACCAGCTGAAGCATTAACTGAGCTCATAATGGGAAGAAATTGGAATCCAATACTAGTTTCAATTTCTTTAAAATTAGAGGCCACCCCTTTTTGTATTGCCTTTGAATGTAATCGTATGGTTGTAACCTTGATGAGTTCGGCTACCTCTTGAACTAGCTAAGTGCTAGATGTAATTTTGGGACCCAACTGTGCTAAGGTGGTGTGTGTATAATTTTCTTGATGGCCGAGCCGAAGGGAGAATTATACATACACAACCTTAGGGTGTGGGTCCAATCTCTGATAGCTTTGGCTTGAAGAAACTGGAGTTGCACCGAACCTTGAGTTCACCACATCTCTTAGATTGGAACAACTCCAAGTTGTTTCCATGATTTTGGAATGCTGCCTTACAGCCTACGGGCAAGGCGAACTCTCACATCTTTTGTACACATTCCTTTCTTACTTTCAATACAATTAACCCTTAAAAAAAGTGAAATACTTCTATAATTTCTATTCTATTATAGGTAAATACTAGGGCTCGTTTGGTTGATCGCGAGAAGTACAATTCCCGGGAAGTTACTTCCCAAGAATTGAATTCCCATGAAATATACTTCCAGAGAATTAAAAAAAATTGTTTGGTTGAATTTTGGTGTTTAAAAATATAAATAAGAAAACAAAGAAAAATACATTAAAAATGGTATAAGTTGAACTTACCTAGTCCCCATAGGTAAGTGAACTTCCTACAATTTGGAGGAATTGAAATTCCTGAGATGTTAAGTTTCCGTGTCTTTTTGTCAACCAAACACAAGAATTTATCATACTTCCTAGGTTTTTAATTGAGTAACCAAACAAGGCCTAAAGAAAACCTACCTGATTTTACAGTAGAAGAATCTTAGTTTGAACTTCACACCATTGAACCCAAATAATTTTATAATTTAGGTCTATTCACCTTCAAATCTTTTGTTTACTCATTTTTCACATAAACCACCTCTGAATATGGGAGGTCGATAGGTAAATTCGATTAATGTGAATGGTTCAAGGAAGAACCTATACAAGTGAGCTTCAAGTAACCCGGAGCTAACACGCATGCCAACTCCCAAGTAAATATGAAGCAAATCTAAGAAGTACACTCTAGCTAGAATGCATCCCTTTGACATGTACAAAGATCAATCAATCTCACAAAAGACAAACATGAAGTATGTTCACAAAAGCACGCAGGTCTTGTGACACATACAACTCGTGAAAAAAATGAGAAGCTCAAGAAAACACGCATGCCTCATGACACAACTCATGTGAAACAAACAAACCCAACCCCAAAATCAAGCCAAATCAAATAATTCTTTCTATAATCTCAAGTGGATATAGGCTATAAAGAAGCCTAAAGACACGAGTCTCAATCAAACGCCGGATTACCTCCAAAGAAATCTTTTTGTTCCATGAATATAGGCATTTTTGACGTGCCAAATGTAATAGACCGTCGCGTAGAAGCCAAAGATCTTGCTCCTATCCAATCATCCTTGTTCCCTAGCTCTCCTACGCAACCACCTCAATGCTCTAAGGACAGTGTCCACCGCCAAGGGAATACAAAACTTAGCTCTTACACCGCTCCAAACATCCCTCAAGAACGGACACTTGAAGAACAAGTGATCATGGGTTTCCAAATATGCATCACAAAGATGACATTTCATATCAATTTCTTCACTTCATTAGACTTATTATTAAGTATAGGATGTAGACTTAGAATGCATCCTGTAACGGTTTGGGATTAGAAATCCCGAGTTACGTTTTGAAGGATAGAATCCTTCGTTAGGATCTTGCTCTCCGAGTAGAGGTTGAAGGTTTGAAACCGAAGATTAGTAGTTTAAAGTGGGATTTCGAACCCAAATTCGTAAGGTCTGTTGGAGAGTCGGTGAAGTCAAAGTCTCAAGGCTCTCTATCTCTCCGCCATGCAAAAGAACCCCATTCATAGAGTCAACCAGCATCATCAATCACACATATAACACATACCTAAAAAAATAAAGCGGGCATAAGATCATATTCAGGCCCGCACTTGGCTGGTCCCCACATATAAACACATACATACGGTATACCTAATATCATGCTTCTAATGCAGGACATGAATATTAACACACAAGCATGCTCGCAGTTTATATATGTGTGCAGAATATTAAATACTGCCGTAGTAAAGAATGTCAAGTGACATGTCCCTCTTTTACCTCCACCCCTCTTCCTGATAGGGCGGAGACTGGCCAACTTATAAATGCATTCTATTTGTCTATATTCATCATGTTCATAATCATCATATTCATCATCATATTGCTCATAATCATCATGCTCGTAATATAATTAAAGGTGTTGTCATATAACTCAAATGACTCAGGACGAGATCCGATGGGGTTGGGTATTCCTATGAGCATAGCAAAGACTCTAGTTACTTCACAGATAATGGTCGTTCTGTTTACAAACGCATACAGAACAAGAATACTCAATTCATTAATGAAATCCTAGCATGATACTACATATAAGTAGGAATTTGTTTGATCAATTTGAGTGTCACCTAGCAAGCACAATAAGAGAGTGTCACCTAGATACATATCGGAAATATATGAGTCTACATCTACGCTACTTGAAGCATACATAACACACACATCATTCAATCAGATAGGTAAATACATAGCTTCATCCATACTTTCCATTCCATCATAATCACCCAACTCGTCGAACCATAACACCTCATAAGATAACAATAACTTCCATAACTTACTTAGCCAAATTCACATGATCATAAGATCATACTCACATATAACATCTCAACATGTATATCATATTCCGCAAGACATTACTCATACTATAACATACTACTTCGACATCATGCCATTATTCATTCACACATGCTATTAGTCACGCGTACATGTCGTTAGCCATACAATCATACCATCATGCTAGTTAGTCACCGATCAAGCTAGTCTAATTCCCAAGTTAGTCTTGAAAACCGTTTTGAAATCCAAGTCAATGCGTTAGGACTTCTGACCGTTGAAATACCCGTCTAGTTAGTTTACCAAAACCCATGGTTAGGTATACAAGTCAGTAATTTAAATCTAAAAGACGTTAATTACGACCTTTGAAATCGTTCGGCAGAATCCCAAGAGTTAAAAAGTCAAAGCTCTCAGCCAAGGGTGTTTCTCCGCGACAAAAATGGTTTTCGCCGCCGCGAAATATGCCCAACAAGCACGCCATTAGACACGGGGGTATCGCGGCGACAAGTTAGGTAACTCGCCCCCGCGAAGGCTTCGCGCTTGCGAGAGCTGAGTCTCGCCCCTGCGAAAGGCCTCGTGCCCGCGAAAGCTACTTTCGCGGCCGCGAAGATAGGGAGCTCCAAGAGCCTCCCTTTAGATCCCGCTTGCTGTGGCGAAAGGGCTTACTTGTCCCGACGAGACTGAACTCTTAGGGTTCTGTTCTGACTCGCGGTCGTGAGTTCTTACTCGCGGCAATGAGTCTAGGTTGGATCTCGAATTTGAGCCTTTTCATGCCCTCGATTGTTGTTGTTAGACTCCTCCACTTTTTCTGAGTCTCACCTTAATCTACAAAAACATGTTAGACACCCTTTGACACATAAAAATCGAGAGAAAGAGGATCAATCACCCAAACTTCTTGTTTTTTCCTCGGAATGGCTTGTGATATGATTTCCGAGCTTGTTTCAGCTGGATCTTCTTGTTGAGGAGCCTGGCAAGTTAGTAGGGAGGTTAAAGGAGAGATCTTTGTAGATTTGGAGATGAAAGGAAAGGAAAATGGGCTTCTTACCCTTCTAGAACCAAAAATGGGCGAGAGAGACTCCGGTGCTTTGATCTTGATCTTTCGGGGCTGTTGGGCGGCTTAAATGGACCTTCTTTCGGGGCTGGTGGTTGTTTGGTTGTTGGTTTATGCTCTCGGCCAAAGGAGAGGAAGAGGAAGAGAGAGAGAGAGAGAGAGAGAGAGTGGTGATGGTTGTGTGGTGTAGGAGTTCACTGGAGGTGGTAGTGATGGTTGGCTAGAGGTGGAGTGGTGGTGGGGGCACAAGGAGGGAGAGAGGTGGGACTGGAAGGTATTTAGGGTTTGTGTTTTCTCCGAAGCCTTGGATAAGCTTTAGGGTTTTCTTCTGTTTGGCCTTTGTTTGAATGAGAGTGAGAGAGGCAAGCCATGTCTCCTTAAGAGATGATATTGATTGGAAGGATGTGGATGGATAGGAGTGAGATTTGTCTCCTTCCAAAATAAGGGGGTACAAGGAAGGAAGAATCGAAAAGTGGCTTGTGGGTGTCTCACCCAAATGAGGTAAGCATCTTTGACTCAAATTCAAATTGGTCTCATGGCTCCAAATGGTTAGGCCGGGTTGGGTGAGGGTGGATCAGCTAGGGTTAGGAGAGTGAGGGCGAGAGTCTTCGTTCCTACATTAGGAGTTTGAATCCCGAGGTTAGTTCCAAAAATTAGTTTTCCCAGGTTAGATTCCCAATTCCCGCTCTCTCGATCAATTAGGTTTTAAAAAATCCAAGGATAGATGCCGCCATGTCATGTTAGTTTCCAAAATTTTGTTATAGGTCGGAAATCCGTTCCATGAGTTTTAAAATCCGATTTGTTAGGTTAAGGAAGAGTTTTTCTTTTTATATCCGATTTAAATCCGTTTATAATTTCCTTTTTTTAAAAATCGGGATTTGAAAATCCGAACCTTTACACATCTCTTGTGTGCGTGGCTCGGCGATTGACCCCGTTGATAATTATAGGTCCTAGTGTTCTTATCTGCTCATTGTCCGCTTGATCGATTGTTCTATGTGCTTGTAGTGGGGTTTGCTCACGGGACGACGAGAGTGTTAGAAGACTTTACACCTCATATAAAATAAACTTGATTTCACCCTTTGTTTTGGTTAAATTGGTTATTCAGAGACATTTTGTAGTTACTTTGATTTACACATGTTTATGTTCCTTTATGAGATTTTGACTCGTATTGAGGCCAGAAGAGGTGGAAAGCAACAAGAAAGATTTGCCTATTGTTATGAGGGAGCAAGAGATAATGGAAGATATAAATGAAAATATAAGTGTGATTATATGTGGTGAAACTGGTTGTGGAAAGCCTACCCAAGTGCCACAGGTAGGTCTATTTTGTGTCTATATAATTGATACATTGACCGAATCTGCCTCTTCATCTCAACATCAGCAGAGGTTGCCCCATCGAGGATGTGAAAGATGCATATGAGAAGTTTTCCTCAAATTGGTATTGCTGTCATTTCTCTCTTATTTATTTTTGCTCTTCTTTTTGGTTGAATTCATGTGTTGTATCTGCATTTCCAGTCCGATTTCGTAGATTGATGAATGGAACTATAAACGATTGCACAAATTGGACTGTTAAGTTGTCATTGCAGGTTTAGATTTTCCATTTGAGTGAACTGTGATGTTTCTAGGCGCCATTAAATGATTGATTTATTAAATAAGATGACAACAATTACTCTCATGTGTTTATTAAGGATGTCCTTGAAATGAAGGCATATATGGTAACATTATGGAATCATAAAAATCAGTAACTCAGCCCAAATACACAAAGAAATACATCTTTTTAAAGGATCTGATCAATATATGAAGATGATATACTGAGATTCATATTAAAAAAATTGAAAACAACTGAAGAACATGTCATCATTTTTCTCTACAAAGCATCAAGGTGTTTCTCTACAAAGCATCAAGACAATTGAAGAACATGTCATCATTTTTATGAAAAGTTATTTGAATTGTATTCAAGTTATTAGGACGATTTCATCAACTTGGTCAGGTCTCGAAATGTCAAATTCAATTATTATTTTTGAGATCTTGTTGTGTTCAGTGTGTTTCCCTCACACTCTAGTATTGTATCATCCATTTAGTATTCCTTGTGTCATTTCTAACAATACTTATGGCAAGCCTTTAGTGAGGTAGGTGGATTGAAATATTCGAGATTTACCCGAGGTTAAATTGATGATTGCATGCTATCTTCTGAGAATTGACTTTATATTCCCATAATCAGGTTCTGGAGAATTTTCCCTTGCTAATTTGCATGTTAATTATCTTGGACTCTAGCCAAATTCATGTCATACATTGTTGTTTAGGAACACAATTTCAGACACTATGATTTGGATTCAATTCTCAGGTATCCTATCATTCCATTCCTCCTTTTTTTTACAATGTCAAATGATATTATTAGGGATTCTATTTGACGTTCTTGTCATTGATAGTTAACAAGGATTTAAGTTTTTTCAGTGTCTTTTGGCATGGTTCGTCACACCAGTCATTTAAAAGGAATTGTGCTATTGGTTCATCTTCTGCAGGCTACTTCAGAATACAGTGCAGAGAGGTAGCTGAATGATATATTGTTTCCCAAGAGTAGCCAAAAGCCACAAAAAGTAAAAGCAAGCCCATCCAAGTAAGTTGAATCTATCTATGCCTTTTTTCCCCATTTTCACCGACAGTGTAGGCTACTTCAGGGCGACTTTAGGACCACTTTAACACCGACATCGATGCCGGAGGAAAAGCTGCCATTGGAAGCGACGGATTGGAGGATGAGAGACGAATCTCCCACATTGATAGCGCTGGACAAAAGAGAGACAACGATAGGGACGACGCTGAGCCTGGCGTATGAGAGCATCTTTGTAAGGTTGTTGATGATCTGGTTCCTCAATCCCCTTAGGGATTTGACCTTAGCTTCTCTGTCGGATGATCCAAGCCAAGTGATTAGATCATCCGACCTATTCGTCAGAGTTGAACTCAGCATCGTCGCTAGCGGCGGAAAGACAACAATTGATCCTCTTGTCCTCTGCTTCATAGATCAAGTAATCAGTTTTCTGGATTTCTTTCTATTGACCTAAATTTAGTCACAATTGAACCTTTTTCTATGTGATTGATCTTTCTCTGATCTGGATTTTGCCGATGAATTGAGATTATATGAGATTAATTTGATTGCTTATGACACAATTGATGGTTGATCGGTCAATTTTGCCGATAGTGTTCAGGGTGACCAAGGAAAACCGAGCTGTTAGAACCTTGGAGAACCATGTCGAGCCTCTAGAATCTTGTACAACCATGCCGAGCTACTGGAATCTTGGGAAATCTTTGCAAGGTTGTTGATCTTGTAAAGTTGAACTGTTTGAGAAAGATCAACATATTTGAATAGATTATTGATCAAATGTGATGCACTCTAGTGGATTCTTGTTGTAGGTATTGTACTGACAAATTAAATTTATTACTTTTTTTTAAATTGTAATTTTTTTGAGTATATAACATGTTTAATATGTGATTTTTCGCATACGACCAATATTAATGTCATAGTTTCAAAGACGTTGTGTTTTTATATGTGCAATAAGGTGACTCTATTTTGATTCCACATTTTAAACTCCTATGGCATCAATGAAGTTTAATAAAAGATGTTATTCATAAAAAAAAAATATGTTATCAATGAAGTGTAATCATATTTTATGCTCCTATTTGTCATCAACAACCAATGTCATCTTAGATGATTGAGATCAATGAGGTGTAAACACAAATGTCATAAATGATTGAGATCAATGAGATCAATGAAGTTTAATCAAATTTTTTGCTCTCGTGTCATCAATTGCATAGAAATATAATAAAAATGTCATCACAAATAATTGCATCAATGTAGTGTAATTACAAATGTGTCATCAATTAATAAAAGTAGCATTAATGAAAATATATCGATATCGTACAATTGATTAATTAAAAAAGTGGTATCAAATGATTTGATTAAAAAAGTGACATCAAATAATTACATTAGAAAATGACAACAAAACAATGCTTCGAAAAAGTGGTATCATATTAAAGAAAAAAATGTCATTAAAAAATAACATCAAAACACTATTTTGAAAAAATGGCATCAAAACACCACTTTAAAAAAGGGCATCACGGTAAAAAATGACATCAATAAAGTGGCATCAGTGGTCAACAGTAAAAAAAAATGT
Source organism: Persicaria tinctoria (assembly GCA_037127255.1). Taxonomy (NCBI): domain Eukaryota; kingdom Viridiplantae; phylum Streptophyta; class Magnoliopsida; order Caryophyllales; family Polygonaceae; genus Persicaria; species Persicaria tinctoria. The sequence continues at coordinate 56,727,538 of JBANSL010000016.1, read as the reverse complement.
TAGCATTAAAAACATATCGAATAAGTTGGTCAACGTTGACCAATCAGCAGTCAAACAATTAACAATTGACCATTACTACTCTATTTAAATGGGGTCTTTCACACCTAATTTTATTTGAATAAATTTGAAAAAATGTCCATTTTGGTAAACCTTTTTAGCTAAATGTCAACATATAAATCCCCTTTTGCTAAATGTCCAAATAATTTTCATAATACCAATTATACCCCTATTATAGTTTTTTATGGGTTTCACGTTTAGATCTGGTTGAAGATTTATGGCCTCCCTCCGCTATTTTATCCGACTCTGGTTTCTCCTTTCTGCTAGAGTTGAATGTCGGCATGAATGGTTCCTTCTTTCTGCTGAAGTTGAAGGTCTGTCAATGAGATTTGATCCAATTCCGCCATGGAGATGCTACCCATCCTCATTAGGAGCGATTCAATATCTACAAACAAATCTAGATCGAGTGAATACAAAGACCCAATCGATAGATCTACGAGAGAGAGAGAGAGAGAGAGAGAGAGAGAGATACGGCGTCGTTCCATTATCACCAGAATGAGATAGCACGCGGAGAAGAAGAGAGATGGCGTTGGAATTCGGGAGGACATTAACACCGACATCGACGCCGCAGGCAAAGTTGCCATTGTAAACGATGGATTGGAGGATGAGAGATGAATCTCCCGCATTGATAGCGCCGGACAAAAGGGAGATTACAATAGGGACAACGTCGAGCCTGGCGTAGTAGAGCTTCTTCGTAAGGTTGTTGATGATATGGTTCTTCAATCCCCTTAGGGCTTTGACCTTGGCTTCTCCTTCGGACGATCCAAGCCAAGTGATTAAATCCTTCGTCCGATTCATCAAAGTTGAACTCGGCATCGTCGCAGGCGGTGGAAAGACAATGATTGATCCTCTTGTCCTCTGCTTCATAGATCAAGAAGGTCAAGTAATCAGTTTTCTCGATTTCATTCTATTGACCTAAAGTTAGTCACAATTGAACCTTTTTCTATATGATTGATGTTTTTCTGATCTGGATTCACCGATGAATTGAGATTATCTGAGATTAATTTGATTGCTTATGATAGAATTGATGCTTGTTCGATCAATTTTGCTAATAGTGTTCTTGGATGTGAGGAATGCATTTGACTTTCTCCCTACAGAAGGTTGGCGAAGGATCACATTGAAGCGAGGTTCAATTTGCTGCCTCTTCTTCAATTTGCTGAATTCCAGCGAGACACTGTTGGATCGGAGAATCTTCTGCCTCTTCTTCAATTTGCTAAATTTACTAGAAATCTGTTATGTCATTTGGTTGGATTTTTTTTTGCTATCAATTTTGTTGGATTTTTTTTAGCTAGCAATTTTGTTGGATTTTAGTGTCACCAGTGTACTAATAAGGGTGGTGACATTGTTGATGATAGTGGTCTCGTAAAAAAAACTTCTTAAAACAAAGATGTCACTATTACCCAAAGAATAGTTGTCACTACATGTGTCACCAATGAGTGTCACCATTGATCGATAAGCGTGGTGACAATGATCCCGTAAAAAAAACTCTAAAAATAACTTTGTCAGCAAATAAAGTTGTTCCAGCATGTGTCACTACCAACAATGTCACCACAGTGTTCTCGTAAAAAAAACTCTAAAAACAAAAGTGTCACCACAGTGATAAGGGTGGTAACACAGGTGACAGCGATAAGGGTGGGGAAATCGATAGGGTGGTGAAAGCGATAGGGTGGTGACAGCGATATGGTTGGTGACAGCGATAGTGGTGGTGACAACGATAGGGTGGTGACAGCAATAAGTGCCAGCGGTAGGGTGGTGATAGCGATAGGGAGGTGACATTGAAAGGGTGGTGACATCGATACGGGTGGTGACAACGATAGGTGTGGTGACAATGATAGGGTGGTGATAACAATACGGGTGGTGACAACGATAGGGTGGTGACAGCGATAACGAGGTGGTGACAGCGATAACGGTGGTGACAATAACCTCGTAACAAATAAAAATAAAAATAAAAACTCTAAAAACTAAGATGTCACCAAAAAAAATTATCACCGCGTGTGTCACCACTATTAAAGGTGATGTCACCAAAAAAAAACCGACTTTCGGTTCACTTCTATTTAACTTTGGCCGGTTTGGCTCCCTTAAAATAAGAAATGGATCTGGATTCCTTTTGTTGGATCCGATTTTAGTGAGGGTTGGGCCTATTTACTCCTTGGGCCTATTTTTTTGGGAAAATTATGATGAAATGTAGTCAATGTTTAATAACTTACTTAGATTAATATCATTTAAAAGGGGGGTTGTTTGTTACACCGCTAATTTTTACTGGATACACCGCTAATTTTCGCAACAGGTTGCGGAACTAATTCCGCGACAAGTTGGGGACATCGTCGGGCGTCTCACCCAACAAAATGTTGAATACAGTGCTATTCCACATGGGGTTGCGGAACTATGGGAACAGTGTTTACTAGTGTGACAAACAAGGTGTAACGGTAACAATGTTTCTCCGCAATCCGCTGCGGATGTGTTTTGCCGTATGCCAAACACTTTACACCTTAGGCTTGGCAGTATAACTTCATTTCACGTAGTGTTAGGTTAAAGAAGAATTTGTTGAGAACGTGACAAATACATAGAAAATCACAAATGATCCTCGGAATAAGTCTTTTGAGGTGTAATTGTCATAAACATAAGATAGTAACACGGGTTACACCTAGGATAATCTCAAGTAGAACAAGGGGGTCCATCTGGAAGTCGAAAGGGACGCTATTGGTTAATTTTCGCCATAAAGGGTTGATCCTATCTAGAAACGCTTTGTTGTCGGTGCTGATACCACTCAGGGTATATGGGTGGGAGTAATGAGTCGTCACGCAACCATTCATGTGTAAAGAGTGAAATATAAACTTCAGTATTTGTGGATGTGAAGTCGGAAAAAAATATGTAAGGAAATTTGTAGCTCACCGGCACAAAATGGGTTCTGTTGTTGACGATGCAGATTGCCAAATATGCTTTCCGTGGGAGAGGGTCGCGTGCATCAAGAGGGAGTAGAAGCATCGGATATTTCCTGCTTAGGATGACTAATGACAATTGGAATCTTGTGGCGAAGACGAAACCCATCATAGGACACTCCATTCAGTATTGTCGGTCAGCAACGGGGCCGGTGAAGGTACAGTTATAACTGTACTCGTCCAGTCGCTATTCATGGCTATAAACGTGTTGATGCTCATTCATCTCCTACGAGAGGGCGAGGTGAACTTGTGTCCATTCATTCTCCCCCATACCAAGGAGCTCAGCAAATGCCCGATATCCGCAATGGCCGTCTGAACCGACGTTCTTCACTCTATCGATGAAGATTGTCATGAATGGGTCGATGTCATCATCTGCCCAGGGGAAATGAGTCTGCACGACTGGTATGGTAGGTGGGGCCTCCACGTCGGCTATGTTGGAAGCCGCTTCTTCATCGCGCAACACATCTACGGAGTTGTTCTGGGCGCGACCACACCCGCGGCCACGCCTGCTTGGACGTGGTACATGTGCCCTCTCCTGGCGGCGTCGTTCAGGCGATTGCGTTATCTCCCATTCCAAGGGGTTAGTTTGACAGGGGTTACATCTCCCTTGTCCCCAAGATCTGCCCCTTGTTAGCTAAGGGGGATTGGGTTGAACTAGGTTGGTGGTCGCTGGGAACTGGCCGTCTGCCAGCGTAGTTGCCACTCTAGCCAACTCGTCCTTGGGTACTTCACCGCGTTGGTACCTTTGGAAGAAGTTGCTGATGGCGATCTGAGCCTCGGTCATGGGGACGGAGTCCGACGACGAGTCCTGTTGAATGCCGTTCCAATCCAACTGCTTCCAAAATGTGTGAATCTGGCTCGGCATAATAGGCGTACTATCTTGCATCCAACGATATATGTCGTGAGTACATCGTATCCCGTATGTGACTCTCCAAAATTGGTCGGTGCATTCCTCGGTCAGTGGAGTGTCTTTAACCTTCTAGTATAGTGTGTTGAGGAGGTCGTAGCATCGCGTAGAGATCCTATCTCGGACACGGCAAAAAATGTCAATGTTGTGCATGTCGGTACACCACGTATTACGGTCCCTGTTTAGTGATGCCCTGACCTCTAAAATTTGATCTGTCATCAATAAGTTGATGGATGTGAACACACAACCGAAGTCTCCTATGGGGGAGTGCAATGCGTTTTTCAGTACTAAGTGTGCGGACTCGACCCTTAAATGCAAATTCCAATTTGTCCAGGTTAGCAAAAAATTTATACGTGAGTACGTAAACGTATAGATGGAAGGGGGCAGTGGATGTGAAACCTATTTGTGGTCCTCGTCCCTATGTGATGGCTGGTGTCCGCCCAAGCTCTCACAATGTAGTTTCGGTAATGCAGTAGCCACGCAGAGGAGAGGTACTGAATCAATCCCGGGATGTGGTTCCACTTAGCATATATCCACCGGTGCCGAGTGTCGTATGACGCGGGGGATCTCGACTCGAACGAAGCTCTATAGTCGTTCTTGAACTTTTGCGCTGTTTCTAAATCTTGCGTCCGTTCGAAGGCCGCTTTCTTGCACCCCCGCTGAACGTGGACCCAGCAAAATATATGGTTGACAGTGGGGAAGATAGCGAGAATCGCACTAATAAGACCAAGCTCCCTGTTAACGACGATAGCCTTCGGTGTCTTGTCCCCGTGGAGGAAAAGCGAAAGCTATGTTGAAGTTCATTCATGTGCATGTGAAGCCGATGAACTTAACCATGGGCATTTTGTACCTTGGCGCATGGCAGCAAAAAAAAAATGTTCGGTGAAACAAAGTCGAAAAATATTTGGTGAATTTCAGATAAAATTGCAACAATAACGGTTAAAGGGAAGGGCATGAAGACGTACTGGTTGGTTTTGTACGTACTGTTGATTTCAACGATGTACGGAAATAGTTTCATTAAATGCACGACGTCTGGGTGGGCGACGAAAAGACCTCCTACCACGTCGGAGTGAGGTTTCCTCCTTACAACATAGAAGTACTCTTTGACCTTCATTTGGTGTAGTACATCTTGGGTGATCGTTCTGTCACCTCGAGCCTCCGACTTATGCTTGGCCTTGGCGTTATACAGCTGACGTCGTGATGTAACACATCCCTCTTCTGAGTGCAACAACGAATATATCAGCTTTGGCGGTGTCTCATGCGATGATAACATCTTCACGACCTCCAATGCTTGCGGGTGGATACACCCACGGTAGGCGTGACCTAGTAGAATATCTGGAAGGTCGTGGTTGTGCGTTCCCGATAGAACGTACATGTGCCAATTTCCGCGTTCGAATTCCCGACACATTAAAGAGAATGGACAGTTTTTGAGTTTTGTGTTTGCCTTCTTCGTTGCCTCCCCGCGCCCTCTACGTTCTCTCACCTTCATTCTCGGGGCATAGATGCCGAATTTCTCACACGCGAGAAGTAAGCTTCCGAGGTGCCGTTCGGATGATGGTCACGATCTCTTGATCACTAGCACCATTTTCAGATGTGTAGCGGATGTGTCTTGGAATGTCCGAACCATCTCTTCGCGATTTGTCCACTCCCGGTTGGTTGTAAAAATATCAGTGAAATCCGGCATTTCTTCCGAGGGATCGACATCTTCATCCTATTCATTTTATTGATTTGCGTGCATTTGTCAGAGAGGTAATAACAAATTTTTGATGTAAATGTATGAAAAATGGTAGGAAACGAAGCATACCTCATCGACGGATAACTCTTCTATTGGTACATCATCAACAAAATCTTGTTCGACGGGACGGTCGGAAGAACTCGACATGGCTATGCAAACACATAAGAGATGAGGGGTGAAAGGATTTGAGAGATGATGAGGGAAATGGTTCGACTATTGGGGAAACAAGTGGTGCTTACTATTTGTTGTCAGCTGTAATCGGCAATTATAGCAGATGTAAGTGGGCCTAATTACTACGCAACGAATTGCGAATAGGACTGACGTGTGAAAAGGGGTCCGCATGATGTCATGGATGCCGAGGGACCGTCGGTAAGGAGCATTTAGTTACACAACTCGTTGTGTAGCAACGGGCGAAACCATGTAGTCTCGCCGACTATTACGCAACGAAATAGGTTGCGTAATATTACACAGGAAAGAGCAAAACCATGTAGTCTCGCCGACTCGTTATGTAGCAACGGGCATACTCTGCATGACAGTTTGGACGGAAGTCGACAGTTGCGAAAGCGCGTGACTTTCCACATCGTCATGCGTAACAAATTCGGTCGTTGTCGCGTACAGAATTCAAAATTTGAACGTCTAATACGGTCCGCAACGTATTGCGTGGCTTGTACAAGAGGAATGTTACATACATTCACATTGAGAAATAATGTTTATACAATACTATTGGAGATTGGTAATGGTGAATATCGATACGACAAGTAATGGATAGTGGTTAACATTGGAGATTTCCCAGAATGTCTGTAATTGATTAGGATTTTGTAATTGTTATTTTGTAGGTAAATATATGACATTAATGAGGGTTCATCGTATTACGCAGAATAGTAGACATATATAATTGTAGTATCGATATTCACCATTACTAATCTACAATAGTCTTGCATAAACCTTATATAAATGTTTAAGATTTAACATTGCCAGACATTGAATTCGAACAATGTAAATATTTATTTTGTAACGTATTAATACAAACCTTCCGAACGAAAAATCAAATAAGTTATTAATTTCACCATATATATTTGAAAAATGTTCAGAAATATTGGTAAAAGATAGGTGAAAAACACTAATGTGAAAGCGTATTCAACGAATGACCAAATCCGTCATGAAATTGTTCATTTAAAATGTGTGATTCCTTGTGTATTAGGTAAAAAGGCCACACAAAAGAATATCTAAAACCGTATAATCTACACACGTGCAAGATACAATAATCAAAGTAAAGATCATGAAACAACACTTTGATAATTTATAGGTATTCGTAATAGGGCGCAAATGAAAATAGTTTTTGTCGTATACGGAGGGAGGCGATGTGCTCGATGCAACCATGCAAGTAGAAATGACGATATTGGGAACGAATAATCGGATATGTCATCAAAATGTTCATCGATCTTTACTTAAATTCGAAGGAATTGTAATAAAAGATCGGCGAAACACTTTGACAATATATTTATATTCGACAACGTACGTCTATTTTGAATGAATATTTTGAGTTCTATGGAAACCGCCAACACAATTGCTCAAACGGATAATCTATAAAAATATTCCATGATCTTCAACTAATCATTAAATAGACTACATAAAGATCATGAAAGCACTTTGATAGTTTATGGGCATCCATAAACGACGAATGAAGATAGAAGGTAGTGGGAGGGAAACGGAGGGTGCAACGAAGTGAGGTGGGTAGTGGAGGTATTTATAGGGGAACGGCAATAGGGGTGCGATGGCATGCGCTGAGTTCCGCGAGATACAGTGGATATATACGTGGTTGGGTACGAATAATTACACAAGTTGATGCGGATAAATAAGTGGTGTGATGCGTATATTTCCGTGTTTGGATGCGGAGTCTTCCGCCAAAGCTGCGACATTTCTATAGTGGGAAAATAAATACTATACAGTAGTCCATACAGAAGATAAATAAAATTTGGTAGAAATTATTAATAAATTCATTTAAATACAAAGTAATCCATACATCTATTTCAATTGAAAGTATTTCATACATAAATTTGAAGTCACATAACATAATATATATCATCAATTGGCTTTCACTATTCTTACATTGTAGATTTAACATAACATAATAGCAATGCACTGGACATGACGGATAGAGAATCAACAGGTTTATAGATAGAGTCAATCGTCACGGGAACCGCAAATTCGCTGCAAAACAAGAGTGATTACTGCAGTTCCCTGACCAGCTGATTCATTTCCATCACTATCAAGTTTGTTGTGTAGAGTTACGCACCGTGTTGCGTAATATTCAGGATACTATCTACAAAATTTACCGACGCAAAATACCAGATTATAGTTTGTGTTAACATTTTGTAGAATTAAAGTATTAGGTTTCAATGATCTTGACACAATACAACAATTTAACTTTCACCAAAAGGAAATAGTTAGTTGATGACGGGAGAATAACGACGCATATCACAAATACATTTACATCAAATTCAGACGATAGCGAAGTTATTGGATCACCACCAGTATATTTACGGGAAACGTTGATGACAATTTTATAGGGCGATTCCATGGTCCCCATGACGACCACCGCAATGAAATGTGTAGTTATTGGATCACCACCGGTATATTTGCGGAAGTCCGCACCTAATGCGTAACGAAGCATTTGAACACGGGGGTCTGGACTTGGGCAGTGCATGCATCGATTCGCGGATGCATTTTGCGGGTGCGGGAGGACATGCATCGGGGGAGCTGTAGTGCATGCATCGATACATGGTCGGATAAATAGAGTTCCGCATGACGATGCGCAGTGTATCCATCATCCGCGCACCGAGTTCCGTGCATTTTATTCAATTCCGATGCACTCTGCAGTCAGATGCGGAACTACATTAGTAGCTTCATTTGCCTATATAAAGACGCACATCCGAGAAGTGCACTCCAAACCCACGCCATATCCTCCAAGCACTACCGGGACATTTACCGTCGGTCCACACATTCTCATCGGCAACGAAGTCATTTTCGGACAATGTCTTCTCACGAAGTTGAAATCCACGGGAGCACTTGTTCACTCGTCACTACGAGAAGGTGGTGCTAGGAGGTGGTGCCTTCCATGCAACATGCCCTTATTGTGGTCACCGCTACAAAGTGACGAATAATCTACTGTATGGACATTTGAAGAGGCACATCACCACCAAACATTCCGACAAGGTCTAAGTCACAGGCGGTTATAATTTGTAGTTGCCTTTTTGTGTTCAAACCTTGTTTATTTTCATCTTTCCAGTTGTAAGAAAGTGGCGTTGTTTAACACCATATTTTGGTGTTTTGATTTTACAATGTCGTTGTGTTGACTGTTTTATTAAAGCTCCACAACTTGTGTTGATGTTTTTCATTTCCACTGCAATCCGCATCACGTGAGGATAAATCAACAAAATATTGCGTATATCTACACACGAATTTGCGTAACTAACCGCGCGGTAATGCGGAGCCTACCACGATTACATGCGGAACACTTACCTTCGAGCTTGTGATCCTTAGATGACATCTGCTATAAGTCTGCAGCCGGTTGTGGAAGATTCGGGATGTTGTCTACAAACTAAAAGGAACGTGCCTTCATTCGCTGTTGTAACAATTCAAAAATTTTACCGTCGAAATATACTAGAAAATGGTTAGTTAATGTTCCATGAAATTCAAGTATAACGTTTCTATTCTCTTGAAACAATACAACAATCCGACTTTCACCAAAATGAAATAGTTGGTCAACGACGGGATAATAACGATGCATATCACAAATACTTGTACATTACATTGAAACAATTACGGAACATTACGACTGAAACATAAAAACAATATACAATCCATGCAATTGTACTAACGCATATCACAAATACGTGTACATTACATTGAAACAATTACGTAACATTACGACTGAAACATAAAAATAATATACAGTCCATACAATTGTAGCGGGTCTACTCTTGCATTTGGCATTCAGTCACCCGCGGGGCGTCCACCGGTAGTGCGTCTGCTGCTGTATGTATATGTACAACCAAACTCGGCGTCCACACCATTTGACTTCTACAACTTCCAAACCTCGCAGTGTGAGCCAGAATACGACCAGTCTGCTCCAACATTATGCGCAGCCTGGTCTGTTAAATTCAAAGTGTTCCACCGATCTCTACAGACTTCGAAACGTAATTTGACTTGGACCATACATATAATGAAATACCGTTGTCAATGACATGTTTGTATGAATGTGTGGATCAAGAACAAACGAACACATATTTATAGGGATTATGGTATGAACCAGGAGCTACGCATCGACATGCGGAAATGTACGACCAACAAAAACTGCACGGTCTGCCCTGGGACAGACATGCTTGCATCGAAACTAGGCCCCCCGACCTCTTTAGTAGTTACACATTGTCATGCGTAACTAAACGACCAGTACAGAATCAGGAAAGTGCATGCGTAGTGGTACTGCAGAAACAAATCTCAAGGGCCAGTACTGAACCGGGACAATGTGTTATTCCTGTCAAACCCATTCAGGAGTTACGCATCTGCATGGGTAACTCCTAATGGGTTTGACAGCAAGAACGCATTGTCCCGGTTCAGTACTGGCCCTCGAGACAAACTACAGGGCATGCTTGCATCGAAACTGGGCCGCCCGACCTCTTTAGCAGTTACGTATCTTCATGCGTACCTAAACAGTCGACACCCGGGAAAGTGCATGCTTACATCGAACGACAGTCTTACTCAGAAGGTACTCAGAAGTTAAGTATCTGCATGCGTAACTGTACAGAGCCTGCCCCACGGACCTACTAAGTAGCTACGCACGGATTATCTCCCCTGCCTGCACTGTCCTATTCTGCCATGATCTTCGTTGTGTCTTACACAAGTAGGTGCGGAGACATCCGCGAGCAGCTGCAGTTATATCCGCATCCCGTGGTGTAGTATATGTTGTTCGTAGATAGGCGTAATTTCACCCTATAAATAGTGTTCGTCCACGATCTGGAAGATGCACCCATTCTTCAAAATCCTTGTTTCACACTCATTCGAAATGGTTGTTTCATACACGAAGCTGGTGAAGGAACGGTGAAGCACTTTGAATTAAATAATAGAAAACTCCCGTCGCAAGTGGCGATGTCAAATAGTCGTCATTACAGCTCTAAGGATCCAATGAGTTGTGACATCGACGTGACTATGTCCGACAGGATTGGGAGTTCGAAATATCCCTGGGTAAGCATGGTTTTACCTCTAATGCCCCTATGTGTAAACGTTAGCGCCGACCTGGATCAACAATGGAGGTTCAACAACAACTGGGTGAATCTCGTCCTTGGTTGGTTGGGGATAGGTGCCTTGCCCCTGGGTGTATATATACGCTACATAAAGTTCTCCACCATACAACGTCGACGGTTTTGGGTTGCCCTCGCGTACGATAAAGTAATACGGCCTGGATCAGCAATGGCGGTGCAAAAACAACATGGTGAACGTGATTAGATTCGAAAACACTTGTGCAACCTGATAATTTCGAGATTGAAAGATGTTTGTTATATTTGTAGTTGTATTGTGAAAATCCGTTAACTTTGTTTGTACAACGATTTCAATTGAATACACATTTGGTTTATTCGGATTGCCGAGTTATAACCCACAAACTCGAATGTACAAAATACTATGTGTGTAAGTCCACACAGGAGCGGATTTCCGCATCCAACATCGACTATATATGCATGTTTATGCGTATCTGTCCGTCGCGAAAACAAATCAGTCGGGCCCAATCAAAGGACTTTGCCTATAATTATATCTCCATGAGTTTTGGTTATACACTCATCCAAAACACATATTCACAATCATGTAACTATGTCAACCAAATGAGAGCGGAGGACATTCACAATCATGGTCCAAAATGTGTAATGATTGGTGGAGCACTTTGATTGAAAGCGGAGGACATTCTCAGCCAAATAAGACTGTTCTACGCAAGATGGCGTCGACGACTACTTCCGGTTTAGATTTTTATAGTCGATGTCATCTTAGGACGACCAATGGTGTCTTAAAAGGACCAACGACACCGTCCCGGTTCAGGCCATGTTGTCTTAACAGAACCAACAGCACCGTCCCGGTTTAGGCCATGCCGTCTTAAGAGGACGAACGACACAGTCCTGGTTCAGGCCATGGCGTCATAAGATGACCAAAGGCATCATCCCCCTTTATTGTAATTTCTATTCGATATTATAATTTATATTCGATATGATGTGTGTAGAACAATACTATAGGGGTGTACATCAAATTCATTTATTATGTGTTATGAGTTAAATTCGATATGATGTGTGTAGATCATGGTAAGGGTGTACAAAAAATTCAATAAATGAAAAATTATCTACTATGAGAACTCTTTTACGTCTGCCGTACGAATTTGGTGGCATTATCGAGGAGAGACGAGAAATTCGTCGACGCTACATACATGCGAGTGACCAACAACTGTCTAGCAGTGTTCTCCCATTACGTGAACAACCAACGCATAGGCAACGCCAATCTGGTACTTGTTCAACCCACTTCATTGTCGATACATCTTCGACACAACCATGACGGGACAAGAAGTAGAAGTGACGAGACTGGCGGTGTCTTTTTGCCCCCTGACTTCAAAGTGCTTCCAAGATCCTTAGTCCTGTTTGAGTGAACAAGTGCTTTTTTCCCCCCTGACTTCAATGTTGCGTGGAAGGTACCACCTTCTAGCACCTCCTTCTCATAGTGACGAGTGAACAAGTGCTTCCGTGGAATTTCAATTTTGTGAGAAGACATTGTCGGAAAATGACGTCGTTGTGGATGGGAATGTGTGGGCTGACGGTAAATGTCCCGGTAGGGCTTGAAGGTTATGGCATGGATTTGGAGCGCACTCACCGGATATGCCTATTTTTATATGCAACTGAAGCTACTACTTGAGTTACGCAACTTATTGTGAAGTGCATCGGTTATGATGCATCCACTCCTGGACCCACGAAATGGAGATACAACTCCCCCCAACATCCGCATCGGTTGCGATGCATGCACTCCCGCCTCGATGCATGCACCGACAACGTTATTGGTGCATGCACTCCCGCACCCACGTAATGGAGATACAACTCCTTCAAAATGCGCAATCCAATGAACATCCTTCGGAGTCGATGCATGCACTGGCCCCAGAACTTCCGCATCTGGGTGCGGAGCTATTCAACTGCTTTGTTACGCAATTAGGTGCGGACCTCCGCAAATGTACGCATGGATATCCAATAACTCCGCATTTCGTTGCGAAGGTTGCCATGGGGACCATCGAATCTCCCAATAATTCCGCACGTCATTGGTTTCAACACTGGCGTTACGCATAACACTGCGGAATGTATGGAAGGTCGTGATTGCATGCACTGTCCCGAATCAGGTCGTTGGAGCTGTGTCGCCCGATTAGTTACGCAGTACGGTGCAGAGTTACTCCCGTGTTTGCCACATTGTTTGATGCGTGCCTGCATGCACAATCCCAGTTCAGGTCGTGGGGAATTTTGCTCCCCGTATAGTTACGCAATACGGTGCAGAGATCAAAAAACGCAACTACAACTACTTTGTTGCGTGCATGTACTATCCGTCTGTCCCAGTTCTGGCCTAGTTGCAGTAAAGTTAAGTGGGACACTGCGGTGATCTCCGTGCCAACATGCGGAACTCCGCGTGTCAATCCGCAGCCCAGAGCGGTGATCTCCGCGACGACATTATAAATACCCCACGGTTGTGCAGTGATGCACTCCACCATTTTCGGCTTCAGGGGTTCTGAACTTGTTCGGGTCAATGGGGTTTTTTCAAGGGTTCGTTAGGGAGTGTAATTACCCAAATATAAGTTATGTAAGGGTCATGGAAGCACTTTGTTTACGATGTTATCTTTTGGGTTTGTTCGAGGTTATGTCCCACACACTCGATGAAAATGACGGGACGCGATGTCAATGGAGGGGCCAACACTCTCTCATCCTTGCGCTTTTTCCCTCCGTAATGATCTGCAATATCATAAGGGGAAGTGGAGGGCGGAGTGGTGGATCTCCATATCCATGGCGAGAGGAAAGTGGCATGCTCTACATCAATCTAGACATGGTCGACACGATCGTGTACTGGTAAGGCAGACTCATGGAACTCCACACCCACGCCGTGGCCATCTCCAACCCAAGACCTTTTAATTGGAGTTTCGAAGCCAAGACCTAGTTTTACTAAGCAAAAAAGACATTTGTCCAGTGGCCATTCTGTAATTGTTTGTCCATGACGATTCTATAATTGTTTTTATTTTCGCATTTAGCACTTCCAAAGGTGGGTATTTTGTAATTTCCATTTCGTATTGTTGTTGTACTTCATTTTGGTTCAGTTGCAACGACTAATATGAATTTCACTCGTTCTTCATCAAAGTTAACAACACCCCCATACTAACTTCACACAAAACACATATTGCAACCAAACAAACATCGAAATGAAATCTACAACGGTTTCACACCTTCTAGAGCTTATAGGTCACCAGACACTCGCAGTTCACTTCGTTTAGTCTCCGCATGTTCATGCGGAGTTTACCGCATATAGCCGCGGAAAATGCCACGGTGTACATTGGAACTTACCTGCAGACCACCGTCGTGTAGCTGTGTATAAATACGGTCACTTGCTTGCTAGGCACTTCCACTCGCAATCATTTCCATACTTTCATTCTTTCATTCACAATGCTCACCACATTTGTAAAATCCATCAACCCGAAGTGAAGATCATGGAAGCACTTTGGCTTGATGGTGACAAAAATAAACCGTCGGTCTTCATTCTTGGATCCATCATCTCAGAATGTCTTAGATCACTTGTGTAACCATTGACGCTCGGCCCGGCATGGTGGTTCCCAATATGGGCAACATGGTGTAACCATTGTCGCATGTTGTTCTCGTTAGGAACTATTGTGATCATGGAATCACTTTGCACAATAAAGTTATTTGATTTACTATTTTGTGTATTTACAAAATAACGTTTAAAATCGTTACGTAGTGTACATCGGAACTTATCTTCCGACCACCGTTTACTATTTTGTGTACTACGGAACTTGCTTACTATTTTCTGTACAACGGTTTACTATTTTGTGTACAAAAGTTTAGTATTTTGTGTACAGTGTTGTACAACGGAACTTGCTTACTATTTTGTGTAATTACAAAATAACGTTTATAATCGTTTTGTATTATATTGTAGTCGTTTGTATTGTAGTCGTTGGAATTCACAACATTTTATGGTATATGTTGTTTCAATTCTCTTTGTCACAACCAAATACATCATCGATTATAACGACTACTTCCCAAACACCATTCACTGGCGAGACGCAATATGTTGCAATCACTGCGGTATGCTCGCTCTAATCTAAGTATCAAACGTAACCACATATTCAATGTGGATAGTTTTGCAGTTTATTTCCTTTAGGCTTCGCATGTTCATGCAGAATTTACCGTGTTTAGCTGCAAACCACTCTGCGGTATACATCGGAACTTACCTGCCCACCACCATTTACTATTTTGTGTACAACGGTGTACAACGGTTTACTATATTGAGTACAACAGTTTACTATTTTGTGTACAACGGCGTACAACGGAACTTGCTTACTATTTTGTGTATTTACAAAAGAACGTTTATAATCGTTGTGTATTATATGGTAGTCATTTATATTGTAGTCTTTCGAAACATATCAACACAAATCCAACGTAACCACGTATTCAACTCAATATGTCGCAATCACTGCGGTACACTCGATCTAGTCTAAGTATCAAACATAACCAAATAACGTTTACAATCGTTGTGTATTGTATTGTAGTCGTTTATATTATAGCCATTCGAATTCACATCATTTTGTGGTATGTTTTGTTTTAATTCTCATTGTCACAACCAAATACATCATCGATAATAACGACTACTTCCCAAACACCATCCACTGGCGAGACGCAATAAGTCGCAATCACTGCGGTATGCTCGATCTAATCTAAGTATCAAATGTAACCACGTATTCAATGTGGATAGTTTCGTAGTTTATTTCCATTAGGCTCCGCATTTTCACGCGGAATTTACCGTGTTTAGCCGCGGAACACTCCGCGGTATACAACGGAACTTACCTGCCGACCATCGTTTACTATTTTGTGTACAGCGGAACTTGCTTACTATTTTGTGTACATCGGTGTACAATGGTTTACTATTTTGTGTATCATGGTGTACAACGGTTTACTATTTTGTGTACATCAGTACACTATTTTTTTGTACAACGGATCTTGCTTACTATTTTGTGTATTTACAAAAAAAAACATTTATAATCGTTGTGTATTATATGGTAGTCATTTATAATCGTTGTCTATCGAAACATATCAACACAAATCCAACGTAACCATGTATTTAACGCAACATGTCGCAATCACTGAGGTACGCTCCATCTAATCTAAGTATCCAACGTAAACAAGTATTCAAATCCATCCAAATCATGACCCCGGTTTCAATTCCATTCAAAACCAACCACACGTATCTACGAAAGTTCAAACCCGCCATGCAATGTATCCTCCGGCTCCTACAGAAGACGGGTCAACTCTGTCCCCACAGCGTCATATCGATCAGCGACATCAGAGGCACAGGGTGGAAGGATGATAGTCGTAGAAGGGCCCTCCTCCGGAACGGGCTGCGCCTCATCCGGAACAATCGACTCTGGCTATGGAGGTATGACAGACGATGGGAGGATGCAGATGTGCGATCTCGGGCGAAACCACTTCAGATACCCATCCGCCGACGCCCACGGACGCTCTCCAAGAGACATCGGGATGACATTAAGGTAAACCAAATGCGCATGGCGGTCTGCCCAGTGGTTCGCCTCCCCCGGCATCAGAAGCTGGTACGGACGGTGTGGACGCGCATCCTGTACCGCTCACACAGGAATGATAGGGTCCATCGGGATGCCCTGTATGCGGCCGAACTGTCGTACCAACGTTTCAGGCATGTGCGGCTCGACCCCCTCCGCCCAACTTATCGTCCACCGGTAGGCCGACACCCTATGGGCGCCGTGAAGATCCAGGTCATGCCCGTATGGCATCCAACATACCTGCAATCATAATGAATACATACACGTTACACAATAAATTTTTTACCAATATGATAGGACACGATTAATATATAATTCCAACTCCAACATTCACATACTGCTCGGGGTCCGCACTCGTCAATGTCCGGCTTAGGGGTATAATCCACCCTTGCTCCCACCTCGGGGTCGCAGTCGTGACGAACCGGGCCGCGTACCTCGGATCAACCCTACTCACCAGCGTCGGCGCAAGTGTTCCATGTTGAACAGGGAAATAGTTGTATATCCAGGCTTGCATGAAAACTCTTTTTAATCAAAGTCAGCCACTATATAACACCTTGTGTTTCATGTAAAGACACTTGACTCGTTACGATATTCATGTCCATTACCTGCAATAGGAGCGGGCAACCGTCCGTCCCTTTCGCCTTCCTTCGCGTTCCCTTCCCTATGGCTCTATACTGGTACGCCAACACCGCAGCCCCCCATGCATATCCCCCCGTCGCTGCATGGTCTCTGCACATGTAGATCAATGTCACACGTATCCTATCCTTCGACTTGTCCATCATCAACGTCGACGATAGAAGGTATGCTAACCACAAGGTAGCGACCCCCTAGCGGCCGACCTCATCCTCCGAGAGGCCTGCGTCGATGTACGCAACAACCTTGGCCTTCAGCTCCAACTGAGGGATCCCACCCGTCGTCCTCCACTTGTTCACCCGAGCCAACAACCACCCAATGCTCTCCGGTACCCACTGAGGGCCCCCCAACACGTCAACGCCCATCCCCACTTACACACCCTCTATAGGCAGCCCCAACAATAGATGCACATCGTGGAGAGTAATCGTCATCTCACCCCACTCAAAGTGAAACGAGTTCGTCTCCGGCTGCCACCGCTCCACAAAAATCTGACACATCCCATGGTCAACGTGGTTCCAACTGAAATCCAACAACCCCAGCAGCCCGCTCAGCACAACTAAGGGAACCCAGGTATCCCTTCCGTTCTCCAAGGCCTGCCGCAACCAACTGATCGTCGTACCCCGCCTATGCACATCGATCAGTACCGGTAGGTCGTCTGGCGCCGCCCAAATCCTCCGTGCCACATGCGCACCAAAGCTCAACATCAATGACTTATCTTCAGGCCCTCCGCCAAACACCTCATCCGGGTCATCCTCCTCATACTCACTACCTCCACCCTGCTAACCACCGTCGCTGTCCTGCTGCTTCTACGGGCCATCCGGCTCCTGGTGAGCATCCTGCTCATGTGGAGCACCCTGCTCGTGGGGAGCATGGTACCCCTCTCCGACCGCACCCTCCCTCGCAGCAGACCTAAACATCCTCGATTCGGATGTGGGCCCACACATAGAAAAAGCTTCCGGGGACCTCTCCACACCTTCATTCCCGACTAGACCTAGGTCACCCACATTCACCTAGGTCTTTCGGCGCGCTATCAACAACGGCGGCGGCCCCCAGCGGCGAGGGAGGGTGTTCCATCGGCATAATCTGTTCTAGGTTTGCCCCCCGCGCATGAGGACTACTTATACAAGCTAGTAACTCTCCCACCAACTCTCCCACTCGGCCAGGGTCGGGCTGGTTGACATCCACCATATTCGACTCCCCCACTATCGTCTCCGACTCCACCACTGCAACAACACTCTTCATCTGCTTCTGAAACATCCCACACGCCAAGGCTGAAACAATTCATCCACGAGTCCGATCTCCTTCTCCCGCACCCTCGATCCCACGCTTACGGCGTTGCTGCAACTCCGCTACGAATTTGTCCCTCTCTTGTCGTTTTAATCTGTCTCAATTTTTTTAATTATTAAAAAAATTGAACTTTTCTACTTATAACGTATATTTCACTCTGTTTAGAGTAACGTTTTCTGGAATTGTAATTTCTGTCTTTGTAGCCTCTAATTTGTCATCGAATTCGTGTATTTTTTTACGCATATGTCATTACTGTTCAACATTATACTTAGAATGTATGTATGTCTAATTTCTAACGATTATTTGAATTCTCTTTTTTCGGATGACTATATTTTCCATATTCAACCGAATACGTGATTCTTTTTCTCAAACAATTGGTGATACTTTAATATTAGAATCGTGCATTATTAATTTATGTTCTGACGACCACCTACTAAACTATCTTGTTCTAGTCGTTCTTTCTCCATTTTGTATGTTAAAGTAACACATTCTAACATATTTTTTCCTCACATTACGCTTTAAATACCACACAACTATATGATCGACTAATAATACTCAAACTTAAGCATGATTTAATAGTAATGAAAACTTAAAGAATCATCAGAATAATACTTACCTCCGCCAATAATGCTTTTCTTGGTCGCGGACTGATGGCCAGTTTTTAGTCGCCTAAACCGTATCAAAATAAATTCGAACTTACTAACTAATGTAGTGTGATATGTACGAGTCGATCGCACAGAGAATCAAGTTATTCCTAAGTTAAGTTTATTTACCAATTAGTATGCAACATGAGTTTTTGGTTGATTGAAATAAGAAAGAAAACAAAATAAACTATAAACAGGTTGATGCGAAACAATTTAGAGAAGATCGCTCTACCTACAACTATCCACTTTATTTGGTTGAATTCATATTGTAACATCCTCTTGTCCTTTTATGATTCCTATGAATGCCCTTGTCCCGACCTAATATAGTTACTAGTCTAATCAGTCCTAGAAACCCTTATCAATCGAACAGTCCCAAAAGAGGGATTTAACCCAATTGATAGCTATAAGACCAGAGAATAACCAAGGTATTTGTAGTCCCTAAAAAGTGATTTAACAACACATCCACCTATTCAATTAGTTCAATCAACCCTAAAGGGATAAGTTTGCGACTTGGTTTAAGGTTCACCATCAGGAATCTACAAAATCCTAGCAATTGAATTGATTCTACCAAGTTGATCAGACAAGATAGAATAAAACAATTAAATATTCAAGAACAAAGAAGTCGAAACATTCAATATAAGAAAATACGGAACAAGAATTAGAAACTCACAATCAATCCAAATAAAGCTTCAAATCATAGACAAAATGGAAGAGTTTAGGTCTCTGTTAAAATAAAATAAAAGACAATTAGGGTTAAGAGGAATAAAAATCAGTCGGCCGGTCACTTATCACATTCGGCCTCCCTCCGAATGTATCTACTGTATGTATATATATATAAACTACAGAGTAAAAATTTATCCTAATATAAATATATAATAAATATATAATTCTATCTAACTAAGCTATCTAATTATATTGATAGTTCGGCCGCACTTCATGCGGTCAACCCGCCTTGCACGATCCGAAAGCAATTGCACCGGCTTGAAAGTTAGACTTAGCAGTCACGTTCGTTCATCGATCCGAACCGGTCCGTATTTTTCCTCCAATTTATAAAATCATCCCATAAATTATCATCAATCTCTGAATTCTTATGATCCAGTCTGAAAATACCTGAAATATATAAAAGCACTAGTGTAGACTCCAAAAATCAAATAATACCAAATAAGCTATAAAAATATGTAAAAATAATATAAATTAATATGCAAACCTATACTTAAAACATGACTAAAATATACTCATCAAACTACCTCATGCTTAGACTTTTGCTTGTCCTCAAGCAATGAAAAAAAAAATATAGAATTAATTATCCCACAAATAAGATCTTAATGCTATAGTTTTATAAAAGCAACATTAAGCAATAAGAGTCATGAATAAGAGAATAAATATCCTAGCAAGTACATGAGCAATCTAATAGTAAAGGAATATTTAATCCAACCTCACCGGGATAATGTGTTTCACTCAAACTCTCAACTCAATCCAAAATGCTTTATACACCGTAAAAGTTATCACTTGCAAACACCATCATGAGGACTTTTATCGGGTTGTAATGGGGCTTTGGTAGGAACATAAGGCATGAGAAATATTTAGGCTTGTTGTGCTAAAAATCCGGGAAAAATGAACAACAACCAACCAGAACAACACCAAAACTTCCATACTTCGCAAACCATTCCAATAACATAAACTTCAATACACATCAATAAGCACTATTCAATTTCAATAGCCATACAACTCTTTCAATTTTCCCATCTGGATGATGACTTATTTTCTTTTGTTTTATGCTTACTTTTGCCCCTAGGTGAATTTTATCCTCCCTAGGTCCAAGCTTACTAGACTTTTACTCCTGAGTGAATTTTATCCTCCTTAGGCCCCTAGTAATAAGTCATCTCTATTACGCAAGAAGGGTTACCGTATTTCAGCTATGCCTCTCGCAATGCACAACCATACATACATCATCTCCACTCAAAGCAACTCCAACATATAGAATTTTCACCAATTCCCCTCCTAATCCCCGGATGGGGTCAGGCTAATCATTGGCTAGGATATATTTTTGTTGAGCTATCAACAAGAATAGGCTTTAAGGTTCAGATTGACTTCAAGCAAAGGATAATATGTAAGACAAATAGGGTATAATATGGCTAAAGAAAACATGTCTCAATCATTTGAAATTCACAAGCAACAAACATGTGCAATATGGTCATGAAAAACAAGCATATGGAGAGTATAATCACATAATAAAAGGAAAAGGGAAATAATTATGAATAGTTCCTATAAGGCCAAAATCAAACTCACAAGGGTTATATTTTTTTTAGATTTCAATTAAACCTCCACTATGAACCATACTTACTCAATTATATTCACAAATCATGCTCCAAAAATCATTTTCATGCAATTCAATCAAATAATGGGATTTATGCAATTAAGATCATAAAAATGAATTAGAGGACAAACTTAAACAAGATGGATATCGTTAATCACACCTAAATGCAATGAAATGCATAACGAAAATTAAAAAACAGAAAACAGAAAACTAACATATATATAAAGACGGAGCTACACTTGAATTCCCCACCCCATGCTTAAAATTTTACTTTGTCTTCAAAGTAAATAAAAGGAATAAAAGAGTAAGAGGAAACTCACTAAGTCATCAGGCATTGGGAAACCATTTAGCTCAAGAAGAGGAAGGAAGAAAACATGTGATATCCTCGGGGAAATTCAGCAACTTCTTATAGTTGTAGGATTTATCCAACGCCACAAACACCAATAAAAACCAGCATAAAACTTGCATAGCAATCAGTTAAGTAACAAAGGAATATC
This sequence comes from Persicaria tinctoria, assembly GCA_037127255.1. NCBI lineage: Eukaryota > Viridiplantae > Streptophyta > Magnoliopsida > Caryophyllales > Polygonaceae > Persicaria > Persicaria tinctoria. Next base: position 56,705,658 of record JBANSL010000016.1, on the reverse strand, counting down.
AAAAGCATAAAATTCAGCAAGATAGGTGACTATTCCTAAGTACTAACACCCTTAAAACATGAGAAAAGAGTAGAAAATACAGTCCTGGGTGCGCAACAGAAATTTCAGCAGCTCTTGGATGCAATTGGCACTTGTGACCCGCCTCGGAGTTGGATAAATACAGACCTATTCTCTTTGCAATTGGTCCTGGCCAAAACTAAAAGCAAAGAAAACACACAAGACAAAGCAATCCAACTTTCTAAGGATAATAATATAATCCAAGTACAAAGACCAACACCAACATCCACACAACTAAAATCAGCCCTATAGATCATGCTCATCCATATTTTGCAAGTAAAATCATCAAAAATTGATGGACACAGGGAGGATGAAACACGTGAGAATTAGAGGCATAGGCACACTAGAATTTACATAATCTGCACAAATCACCATTAGAAACTTTACAACCACTACAAGATATCTTAGATCAAAATTTTGAAATAGCACAATTCAATCAATGCTTTATCATGGGAAGTTCAAATCAAACAAACACCAAATAGATAGCCAACAACAAATCAGAGTAGCAATAATCCATCTCGAAATAATGCCCATAATAGGACAATAGAGCCACACCAACAACATTACTTATGCAAGAAAAACAATCAGCATCACTATCTGTGCAAGGTCAATTAAATGCTAACTTGAGACAGTACCATCCCAATCAAAAATCTCAAACAACAAACATCATCAATCATTCATCCCAGACTAAACCACTCACAAATTCAGCATTATTAGACTTTCAATTCAACACTGCAGATCGACACAGAGACAGACTAACCTGTGCTTATTCGATTGAAATCGAAGCCGATGCCTCCTGGTGGTCCGGCGGTGGTACTTAGAGAGGGAGTATGGTAGAGAGAGGTGAACAACAAGGAGAGGAGGGCACCGGTGGGACTGGGGTGGCTGGAGGTAGATGTAATTCGGCCGGATACAAAGGCGGCGCCTTGATGATGAATGCCGGCGAGAGGAAGGTTGGGTGTGGAGAGACGGTCGGAGAGAGAAAGTAGATGGAGGGGGAAGGTACCCAATCGGTGGCGGAAGTCCGGCGATTAGGAGGAAAGGCGGTGGTGATTGCTGGCGGCCGGCGCGAACATGGCACAAAGGAGATCGATGGGGTAATGCTGGCGGGGGCGAGAAATTCCAGCGGTTCTTGGAAATCGCCGGTGGTCAGGTGGCGAGGGTGCTAGCGGGGAAGGTCTGGGGAAGAGAAAGCGAACAGAGGAGAGGATGGTCCAGGGGTGGCGAACGACGGGGAAGGGCGGCGCTAAGCGGGTTTGAGATGGGCATGGTGAACATAAAAAGTGATGGAAGGAAAGAAGGGAGGCAGAGGAAAGGCTCGACTTTTTTTTTTCGAAAATATATATATATATATATAAATTAATCATAACTTAAAATAAAAGGAATAAAGAAAAAAAAACATACCTTGGGTTCTACCAACCTATCTAAGATCAGACATTGTTAACGCCCTCAATAATTTGTCAAAGATCAGATATTGTTAACGCTCTCAGTAGTCATGCCCTCAAGTATAAAAACAATCATATCTTGCAAACTATGTTGGTAACCACTTGCATAACGGGCATCCAATAAATTATGCACTCTTGTGAAATAATGGTGAAAATTCTCCCCTTGATTCTGCATTAATCTCATCTTAAAATGTTAGTAGTAAGGGTGTCGTGAACCGTAAGATAGGTTCACAACAAAATTAATTATATACAATAATCGGCAAACACACAGAACAAAGAAATAAACTTGATTCTCCGACAACGACGCCAATTTGATGGACGGTTTTTGGTCGCGTAAACCGTATCAAAATAAATTCGAACTTACTAACTAATACAATGTGATTAGTACGAGTCGATCTCACATAGAATCAAGTTATTCCTAAGTTAAGTTTATTTACTAATTAGTATGAAACGGGGGTTTTTGGTTGATTGAAAAAAGAAAGAAAACAAAATAAACTATAAACAGGTTGATGCGAAACAATTTAGAGAAGATCGCTCTACCTACAACTATCCACTTTATTTGGTTGAATTGATATTGTAACATCCTCTTGTCCTTTTTTTATTCCTATGAATGCCCTTGTCCCGACCTAATATAGTTACTAGTCCAATCAGTCCTAGAAACCCTTATCAACCGAACAGTCCCTAATGAGGGATTTAACCCAATTGATAGCTTTAAGACTAGAGATTAACCAAGGTATTTGCAGTCCCTAAAAAGTGATTTAACAACACATCCAACTTCCTACCTATCCAATTAGTTCAATCAGCCCTAAAGGGATAAGTTTGCCACTTGGGGTATGGTTCACAATCTGGAATGTACAAAAACCCTAGCAATTAAATTTATTCTACCAAGTTGATCAGACAATATAGAATAAAACAATTAAACATTCAAACACAACGAAGTCGAAACATTCAATATAGGAAATAAGAAACAAGAATTAGAAACTCACAATCAATCCAAATAAAGCTTCAAATCATAGACGAAACGGGAGAGTTTAGGTCTCCATAAAAATAAAACAAAAGACAATATGGGTTATGAGGAATAAAAATCAGTCGACCGATCACTTATCAAATTCGGTCTCCCTCCAAATGTATGTACTGTATGTATATATATAAACTACAGAGTAAAAATTTATCCTAATATAAATATATAATAAATATAATATTCTATCTAATCCTATTCTATCTAACTAAGCTATCTAATTATATTGATAGTTCGGCAGCACTTCATGCGGTCAGCCCCTGCCTTGCACGATCCGAAAGCAATTGCACCGGCTTGAAAGTTCGACTTAGCAGTCACGCTTGTTCACCGATCCGAACCGGTCCGTATTGTCCTCCAATTTATAAAATCATCCCATAAATCCCATAAATTATCGTCAATCTCCGAATTTATATGATCCAGTCCGAAAATAACTGAAATATATAAAAGCACTAGTGTAGACTCCGAAAATCAAATAATGCCAAATAAGCTATAAAAATATGTTAAAATACTATAAATTAATATGCAAATGTATACTTAAAACATGACTAAAATAGACTCATCACGGACGCAAAACTCTCTTCCCTTCCACCGTCGCCGCCCTCGCTGCCTCCTCCGCTGAAACCCTCTCCGCCTCCGCCGCCGCCGCCCTCACTGCCTCCTCCGCTGAAACCCTCTCCGCCTCCGCCTCCGCCGCCCTCACTGCCTCCTCCCTTGAAACCCTCTCCGCCTCAGCCGCCGCCGCCCTTTCCTCCTCCACTGCCCTCTCCCGAACCCTCCCCTCCTCCGCTGCCCTCTTCAGAGCTGCTTCTTCCTCCTCTAACCTCTGCATCACCTCACACGCCATGTCAATCGACACCTCCAGGACCCCTCGCATAATCCCTTCTCCGCCCTCTCCACCCCAGCCCCCATCACCGATCAACTCCCCGCCACCTAATTGTGCTATCCGCGACGACGTCTCCACCCCATCCTCCCTCTGCGCCGCCTCCGCCGGCCTCTCACTCTCAACCCCTAATTGCCCCGAAGACATCGCCTACAGCTGCTCCGCCGCCCTGACCAACTCTGCTGCCTCCATCTCCACCCTCTCCCCAGTCTATCCAGTCAAAATGATCAAAGGTTTCCTCCACCGTCGGCTCGTTACCGGCTACCAACACCACGGGCGTACCGACCAACACTCCACTGTCGCCCTTGCCTCCTGACGCCCTCTCTCCGCCGCACCTTTCATCCTCCATTTTCTTCTCCGCCAAACACTCTCTCTCACACTCTATTTCGGAATCACAAATCGTCGTCGCTTTCGGATTCGGAGTTCGAAAGTCGTACCACCGATTGTGGTTACGAATCATACATCATACACCGGGTTTCTCCACATCCTGATGCGCAACCCTTTTGAATTTAAAATTCGTTATTACGCAACTCGCTGCAGAGTCGTTTTGTATTCCCTTATGCCGCGTTTGGTTTCATTCCCAAACCTTCCGTATTTCGTTATTACGCAACTTGCTGCGGAGTCATTTCGTATTCCCTTAGGGCGTGTTTGGGTGGATGCCCGGTGCGATCCATTGTGGAATGTTTGTCTTGGGGGGGGGGGGGGGGGGGGGGGGCTTAGGGCGTGTTTGGGAGGATGTCCGATGCGATTCGCAGCTCGTTGCGAAACTTGTTCCGCAGCTTGTTGCGAAGATTAGAGGTGTATTTAGCTTTCCCGTTTAAAAACCTACTTATTAAATAATTTGGATATGTTATATTATATACTATTATGGTTGTGATTTCAAAATATGATATTACTAGACTTGGATATTTAAAAGTAACTTGGAAAATGGTTTCAAAAGGTTGAAAATTTATTCAATGACTTTAAAAGAGGATTTTTGGAAATGACCTAACCTTGTCGGATTTTTTTGAATAATGATAAAATAAGTGGATTTAAAAGGATAATGTTTTACAAATGGATTTTTGGGTCAAGTATGATTTGAGAAAATTATTTTTGGCCAACGATTTAATCTAACTTGAAATTTAAAGAGTTTTGGGAGATCTTGGGAAATTGCCTTGCTTAATTTGATGAATAAATTTGATAGCTTGTGTGGATTTAAATTATGATATGTTGATATAGTTATGATATGATATATGACCTATTATGAGATCTTAATCTGATAAGCATGATGTTATGATATTGACATGATGTTTGATGGGAAGTATAATGTTTGAAGTGTGATAATGTTATGATGTGTTACATGTTAATTATGAAGCATGATGTGAAGTATGAGATTATAGTATGCAAGCATGTTATATTATATGATTAAGACGTATGACTACTGATATGTTCTTGAGTATGAGATTATGTGATGATATGATGATGTGAGATATGAACATGTTTTATATATGAGATATTGCCATGAGATATTGATATTAGGGAGATATGGAGATGATGAAATAATGCGATGAGATATGAGATGTTTGAGATAATGATGATGATGACGATGTTATGAGCTTGAGTCATATATGTCTATATGAGTCATGGCCCTTGTATGCTTAGAACTTAGACTTATGCATTTTATGTATTAATTACTAGGTGATTTGTGACTTGATTGGATTGCTTGCTACTATTGCGATTACTTTGGATTTCGCACTTCTCCAGGTAATTTCCTACATGAGCTTACTCAGATTCAAAAAAGAACTCCCCGCTTGTAGTCATATGCATACTAGGTGTTCATATGCATAATAAGCGTATCATGTGGTATCCTGCTAGGATTGCACTCATGATTAAGCATTCGTTTACTCATTGCGTTTGAAACAACTAAAGTATTTTCTAGGGTCATAGGATGGCCTAGTCCCATCGGGTCCCGTCATGAGTCATTCGAGTGATATGGAAGTTCCTTTACATATTGATACGTTTGGGATTCCCGATCCTTTTCCTGTGGGCTCAAGATCTAGATCCACGCCGTATATTTGCCCAACCTTGCAATGTTCTTCCAATATCTCTTAATTCACAAATTTAATTGAATTAATTAACAACTAATTAAAGCGACAGAAAATACTGAACCAAATTCAAATAAAACAATAGCGAATGAAAAGAGAGTAGAGGGTGATCAGGCGAGCAAGGGGATTCGGCACACAGGCACTGGGGGCCTTAGTGTGTGCGCGGACACAAGTGCACGGGCTGACGTCACTCACTGGGAGCGAGAGCGAGAGCGAGGCGCTCGAGAGCGAGTGCGCGCGAGAGAGAGACGCCGAGGGTTGGGATGCGCGAGCGCTGGCGAGGACGAGTGTCGAGGGATGCCGAGCGCCAGCGGGCGAAGATGCCGAGTGCCTGGGCACGCGATGCCGCGTGACTTGCGCCAAGGACTCCGACTCCCTTCTTGCGACGGTTTAGGTTTTAGGGTTGGTGTTTGGTTTCTTGTTGCCGAAGGTAATCAAGATGGTGATGGTGATTGTGATGGTGATGGCCGAAAGTGTCATAGAACATAAGAGCAAGATAGCTTTTGGTATTGATAATCGGGAACCCTTTAATCCTATAAAAGGGTTCCTCAATTCTATTCAATCTAAGAAATTCAAAGTGTATGAGTTTGTTTAAATAGAAAAACTATGGAAGATCTAACCAATCCTTCCTTCCAAAGGAAAGGGGTTTGGATAGATCTAATCTATCTAAAGATAAATAAAATATCCCTAAGATAGAAGTAAACCTAAGAAGATATAATTCTAAAACTTATGGGACAAGATTTATCTAGAAGAGATATAATCTTGTACATTATTAATCTAATTGCATAAAATAAAAACTAATTAATAAAGACATAAAATATCTCGGCCCAACACTTGATGTACTCGACATGGGCCTTGGTAGTACTCGACATGGCTTGGCCCACTCGACATAAAGAGGTCTCGAGTAGCCCATGTGAATGTCGAGCCTTGTCTTATCATGGAGGGTGTTGTCGAGTTTTCACGAGCTTTGTTTGAGGACGGAAGCTCATCTCTTGTGTTGGTAGAGTAGCCTTGAGCCAAGTGATCAAGGGTGGCCTGAATCCTTGCTCCAACGTTCCATGGTAACGGACAAGAAGGGCTTTGGTTGCATCTTGAGTCTTCTTGCCCCATGCACGAGTGATAAGACCATCGACAAAACCTTCATATTGTCCTCAATGTCACCAGGAGTCATCGCCAATTGTACAACATCATTCTCCTCTACTTGATTTCGAATTGTCCTCAAATCGTCGTCAAAGTCATCGTCAGGCACGAACAAGGATAGATCGATGACGTTGAAGGTAGAATGAACATTGTACTTATAGGTAGGGAGATCCAGCTTGTAGGCATTAGGACCCATCTTCTGAATCACTCTGAATGGTCCATCTCCCTTGGGGCCCAGCTTAGATTTCCGTTGTTGTGGAAACCTTTCCTTCCTGAGATGCAGCCATACTAGATCACCAACGTTGAACTGCACATCTTTGCGATGCTTGTCCTTCATGGCCTTGTATTGCACAGTCTTCATTTCCAGTTGCGCCTTGGTACGTTCATGCAAGCGCTTGATGAAGTCCACTTGCTTAGCTGCATCCATGCTCTCCTTTTCCTTGAGTGGCCGAGGGATCATGTCCACTGGTGTCTGTGGGTTTCATCCATATACAACTTCGAAGGGGGTTTGCTTCGTCGCAGAGTGCCTAGACCTGTTATATGCAAATTCTACAAATGGTAGGTATTCTTCCCACCTGCAAAGGTTAGTTCGCAGCATTACTCTAAAGAGAGCCCCAAGAGTTCTATTTGTGACCTCAGTCTGGCCATCAGTGTGTGGGTGACAAGAAGTAGAAAATAGCAATTTTGTACCCAACTTAGACAATAAGTTTTTCCAAAAATAGCTTAAGAATTTTGAGTCACGATCAGAAACTATAGATAAAGGCAATCCATGTAAGCGAACAACATCTTTAAAGAATAAGTGTGCAACATGAATAGCATCATCAGTTTTGTGAAAAGGAATAAAATGAGCCATTTTGGAAAATATGTCTACAACAACAAAGATAGAATCATGAACCTTAATAGTTCTAGGTAATCCTACAATAAAATCCATAGAAACATCTTCCCAGGGTGCATGAGCAATAGGAAAACATTGATATAGACCATTAGTGTTGGCTTCCGACTTAGCCTTAGCACAAGAGACACAACTTTTCACAAATCTATGCACATAATTAGACATTTTAGGCCAAAATTAATGTTCCTTAAGTCCTGCTAATGTTTTGTCAAAACCACCATGTCCCCTAGACTCATGAATTTCTTGAGTTAACAATCAGCGAATAGAAGAAGATGGGATACAAAGCTTGCCCATCTTAAACAAATAACCAATATTAAGAAAATATGAATCAACTTCACCTTTGGACACACATTGCGCATAAAGAGTTTTAAAGAAACCATCAGAAGCATACAGTTTCTTTATCAATGCAAAACCCAACACATGTGCATCCATATGGTTTAGGAGGACATACCTATGTGATAGCGCGTCAGCTACCACATTATCCTTTCCCTTCTTAGGGTGAACCACATAGGAAAAGGTCTCCAGAAATTCCACCCATCGAGCAAGTCGCTTGCAGAGTACTGCTTGTCCTTTGAGGTTCTTCAAAGCTTCATTATCCGAATGAATCACAAACTCTTTAGGCCAAAGGTAGTGCTGCCATGTCTCTAAGCATATGATAAGCGTGAAGAGCTCCTTGTCGTAGGTAGAATAGTTGAGCTTAGCGGAGCCCAACTTCTCGCTGAAATAGGCAATGGGGCGCCTATTCTAAAGAAGAACTCCACCAATGCCTGTGCCCGAAGGATCACACTCGAGTTCAAAAGGTTGTTGGAAGTCGAGTAGTTGCAGCACTGGGCATGGGTGAGGTGATCCTTGAGAGCGTCGAATGCCCTATGATGTGCGTCAGTACAGCGAACCGTCACATCCTTCTTGTTAAGCTCATGGAGGGGGCGACTATTGTGCTGAAGTCCTTGATGAAGCGTCGATTGAAGCTAGCAAGGCCCAGAAATGAGCGGACATGTGTAGGATTCTAGGGCTGGGACCACTCCTAAATAGCGTGAACCTTCTCCTCATCCACCTTAAATCCAGATGCAGACACTACAAAACCGAGGAAAATGGTAGACTCGAATGCAAAAGAACATTTCTTTAAATTGACATATAATTTCTCTTTTCTAAGACAATAAAAACCTAATTATAAATGACTAAGGGGACCATGCAGGTTCTTGCTATAGATTAAAATATCATCAAAATAGACAACGATAAATTTCCCTAAGTAACGTCTAGGCACATGGTTCATAAGCCTTATAAAAGTAGAAGGAGCATTTGTTAGACCAAAAGGCATTACTAACTATTCATATAAGCCATATTTAGTTTTAAAAGCCGTTTTCCATTCATAACCCTCTTTCATCCTAATTTGATGATATCCACTTCTAAGGTCAATTGTAGAGAAAATACAAGGACCATGAAGTTCATCAAGCATATCATCTCAATGAGGAATAGGCTGGAGATACTTAACCATTATTTGGTTGATTGCACGACAATCAACACACATGCCCCAAGAGCCATCATTCTTTGGAACCAATATGACATGTACTGCACAGGGGGGGAGGCTTTCATGCACAAAGCCTTTATCCAACAGCTCCGTGAGTTCGTGACTTGGCGTTGAAGCTCCTTTGTCTCCTCAGGAATAGCTCTATAGGCGGCGCGATTAGGCAAGGCTGCACCAGGGACAAAGTCAATCTAATGCTCAATCCCTCAAATAGGCGGCAATCCTTGTGGTAGATCAGCTGGAAGGACATGTAGATAATCCTGAAATAGAGCAGAAATAGGTCCAGGAATATGACTCAAATCCACAACATTTAGCACTACCTCTTTCATCACCAATAGGATGTGAGGTCCATGTGCATTACAGGTAATGGTCCCTTTTTGTGGCTGAGAGACCAATGAGCGGCGTTCAACAGAGCCCTTTAGCGAAGAAGAAGAGGGCTGAGGTGATGCCGAGTGGGAAGGTGTTGGCGCCGAGGGGGCCGCGGGTGCGGGTGGGGTGGCCGCTAGGGCGGCCTATTGTGCCGAGCTCTCTAGGTGCATCTACTGTTGTTTCTTGCGAACATTTCCTTCAAAACAGCTTGAGGCGAAAGGTGTAGAAGAGTAACTATCCTCCCATCAAAGGTAAAGGCATATGTATTCGCACGACCATCATGAACGACAGAACGATAATATAACCAAGGACGGCCTAACAAGATATGACTACAATCCATGCGAGCAACATCAACTAACACTTTATCATGAAATGATCCAATAGAAAATGAAACTAAACATTGTTTGGTGACCATTATATCAGATCCATCATCAGTTATGCCATTTAAACCATAGTGAGTAGCTCCAGGAGTAGTAGTTAAATGGAGGAAATCCACTACCTTTTTCATTGATGAGATTGCAGCAACTCCCACCGTCGATGATGACGCTTAAGGTAGCCTCGCGAACCACACACTTGGTGTGCAAGATGTTCTCCCTTTGATCAGCCATGGGAGACTCCTGAATGTGTAGGATCTGCCGATTGACAAGGCAGAGTACATCGTCGAACTATGTAGTGTCGATTTCTCCATTAGGCTCAAACGACTGGCCCTCCTCCACTTCGCTTGAAATTACATGGTCCTCGACAGTCTCCTCCTCATAGTAGTGGTCTCCTCAATCATTGAGAAGGACCTTCCTTTTCTGAGGGCATTCACGATAAACATGTCCAGAACCACCACAAGTGAAGCAGCGGATGTCTTTTGTGCGCTCCTTAGATGGTGCAGTAACCCTTCTAATTTCAACCTGATAACCCTTTTGAGGTGAGTTGGAAACTCCCATTTCCTACATAGGGGGGTTAGTAGTAGATCTAGATTGACTAGAAGAGTTAAAGGGGACAAACCCGCGACCTTGGGAGGTCTGGTCGAATCTTGTCCTCTAGCGTAGCTGCTGCTACTATTGCTGGTCATACAGAAGTTGTGCTTTATGACATAAAGTGTTAATATCTCTAATAGAATGAATAACCAAAGGATTTTTAATAGAGACATTAAGACTAGCAAGAAATTGGTTACATAAAGCACGTTAAGTAAGATAAACATTAGCCTGACGAGAGAGCCGTTCAAGCTCATCTCTGTAATCCATGGGTTAGAGACCTCCTTGGCGGCAAGAAGCCAGTTGCATCCTCATGGTCTTCGTGTACTCCTCAGGCACATGTCGTTTCTTCAAAAGGTACCGAAGTTGTGGCCAAGTCTCAACAGGTTGCTTGTCCTGAGGACGGCGCATCTCACGAGTGCGGAACCACTAGATATGAGCTTTACCTATAAAATGCAATATAAAAACTTCCAACTTCTACGTTTCCTCATAGCGCAAATGTTCAAGAAAATAGCTAGTATGATTTTCCCAAACAAGATAAGATTCAGGATCAGTGGTTCCATCAAAAGTTTCTAACTTCACGGCGTTCTATAGCTTGTACATTATCAAATCTAGGACGACCAAAATTAGGAGGAGGTAAATCATCAAAGTTAGGGTTTACCTCATGGTATGCGTCCTCCAAATGGGGGGTGTCGCGTAGATCAGCGTTGCTGCAGCTGTCATCCCAGTTAGATCTGATGAATAGCATATTCTTGTACTGTTGATGATGCTGGGTTGGCCGGCCCTGCTAGTGATGCCGAGGGGGTGAGTGCTCACGGCGATCTTGGTTGTCATTGAAGCCCACTAGATGATTGTTATCATTCTCTCCATTGAAAGGGTTAGGAGTAGCAGACTTAAGTGTAAAATGCAATTGACCAGAAGGGGGTGGTTGACTAGTGTAAGAAGAGTTACCTATAGGGGGGTTATTTCCTGTAGGTGGTGTATTACCTATAGGTGGTGTATTACCTGATGGAGGTGTGTTATCTGGAGGAGGTGGAGGCGGCTTACCTCCTGAATGAGGTGTAGATCCAGAAGCCTGTTTGATTAACTACCTGTTTGATTAGGTCGGAGTAATATATGCGATCCTCAGAACGTTCGACAACTCAACGATTTTCAGCCTCTGCCAGCTCCTTGTGCATAGCCAGGGTAGAGGTTTGGACGGCAGAGTTAATAATATATTGCATATCAGAAGAAAAAATGCCAGTAGGTGGGTTAGGGGAAGGGTTGGGGTCGCTATCGTACGTCATGTTCCTACAATATCAAAAGAGCAATAAGTAAACGAAGCAAAGACCAGAAACCAAGTAATGCAAGCCCTATTGATTCCTAAGATTGATTCAGTTTTAGAAATCAAAGAGGCGAGAAAACAAGGCACTAAATTCAAGCAATTCCCCTGGACACATAATTTCCAATATTGAAGACAGCAAGTAAGAATCAAAATTGCAAATTAAATCAGCCACAAGTCAGATATCAAGGATAGCAAGTACAAACAAGCGGCTAATGTGTATAGAATAAAGTATTCAATGTGATGCTCGAAAATATGAATGAGTAGCAATCGATACAAGCAATTACAAGGGCAATCAAGTGCACACACTACGTCAACTATTATCTGACGGTTGCAACACGGTTCAAAAAAAGAGGGGTGTGACAAGGCTCCTATGTCGGCACATCACAAAATCACACAAATGTAGGGTTCTTTGTAAAGCTTGAAACAAAATAGATCATCTCACACGTAGCAAATAAAAGGAAAGAACAAGATGTTATGAGTTACTAACTCAAAAAAAGTAAAGATGAATGTATGTTTTTTTTTAAGCTCTCCGGTTTCTGTTTTTTTTTTAGTAAAATCGTTGCTGTACTATTGTAATGCGACAGAAACAACAACAAAAATAAAATAAAAAAAATTCTAAGCTACGATGATCTAAAACTAAGCAAAAATAAAGAAAATAAGGGAAATATGCTAGAAACTAGAAAAAGTAGGGTTCTTTAGTGGTGCATGTCCATATAATGCTTAAATCCAAGAATCACATTCATAGGCATGATATGGAGCAACAAGGAATAAAAGATTAAAACTTGCAATCAAGAACTCAATATCTTCCAATTAAAGATCCAAACAAGAAATAACTAAAATAAAGTGCAGACTTTTAGGGTGAACAATAAAGATTTAAAATTTATGCAGCGACTATGGTAAAAAATAAGGCACGAAAATAAATCACTCAATTAAAGAATCAAGAGAGTAAAGAACTTGCATACACCTGAAATCCGATACCACTTGATATGTTTGGGATTCCCGATCCTTTGCTTGTGGGCTCAAGATCTAGATCCACGTCATATATTTTCCCGACCTTGCAATGTTCTTCCAATATCTTCTAATTCAAAAATTTAATTGAATTAATTAACAACTAATTAAAGCGACAAAACATACTGAACCAAATTAGAATAAAACAATAGCGACAGAAAAGAGAGAAGAGGGTGATCAGGCGCGCAAGGGGATTCGATATACAGGCGATGGGGCCTCAGGGTGTGCGCGAACATGAGTGCGCGGGCTGGCATCGCTCGCTGGGAGCGAGAGCGAGTGCGCGTGAGAGACAGACGCTGAGGTGCTGGGATGCGCAAGCGCTGGCGAGGACAAGTGTCGAGGGATGCCGAGTGCTAGCGAGCGAAGACGCCGAGCGCCTGGGCGCGCGATGCCGCGTGACTTGCGCCAAGGACTCCGGCTCCCTTCTTGTTTCCGAAGGTAATCAAGATGGTGATGGTGATTGTGATGGTGATGGCCGAGAGTCTCATAGAACATGAGAGCAAGATAGCTTTTGTTATTGATAATCGAGAACCCTTTAATCCTATAAAGGGGTTCCTCAATTCTATTCAATCTAAGAAATTCAAAGTGTATGAGTTTGTTTAAATATAAAAACAATTGAAGATCTAACCAATCCTTCCTTGCAAAGGAAAGGGGTTTGGATAGATCTAATCTATCTAAAGATAAATAAAATATCCCTAAGATAGAAGTAAACCTAAGAAGATATAATTCTAAAACTTATGGGACAAGATTTATCTAGAAGAGATATAATCTTGTACATTATTAATCTAATTGCATAAAATAAAAACTAATTAATAAAGACATAAAATATCTCGGCCCAACACTTGATGTACTCGACATGGGCCTTGGTAGTACTCGACATGGCTTGGCCCACTCGACATAAAGAGGTCTCGAGTAGCCCATGTGAATGTCGAGCCTTGTCTTATCATGGAGGGTGTTGTCGAGTTTTCACGAGCTTTGTTTGAGGACGGAAGCTCATCTCTTGTGTTGGTGGAGTAGCCTTGAGCCAAGTGATCCAGGGTGGCCTGAATCCTTGCTCCAATGTTCCATGGTAACGAATAAGAAGGGCTTTGGTTGCATCTTGAATCTTTTTGGCCCTTGCACGAGTGCTAGGACCATCGAACGAAACCTTCATATTGTCGTCAATGTCACCGGGAGTCATCACATATATTATGAGCATAATTGTGAAAGCGGCCCGTGGGCTGTATTTTTTTTGTGGTTACAGGTTGGGCTTGCGAGCCGCTTGATTATAATGGAATGCATTCACGAGCTGGCCAGTCTCCGCCCTATCGTAAAGGGGTGGAGGTAGGAGAGGGATATACTACTTGGAATTCTGTGTTTAGGCCATATTATATTTATTCACTTGATCTTAGGAGCATGTTAGTGTGTTAATATTCCACCTTGCATCTAGAAATATCTTTATTAGGACTAGCGTGTGTATGTGCCTTCTTGTTTAGGATTATATTGCGTAGGGCTTCGATCTCACACCACCCTGCATACATATTTTTTTTAGGTATGTTTTGCAGCATGATTTCTCCTTACTTCCGTCACGTGCGAACTCGCTTGGGAGATTGCGAAGAAATGGTATAATCCCCACTAACATTGCCTATTAGATTTTGATAAATACGCTTATTGATTTAGTTTTGACCCGACACCCCCTTTGTATTATGCTTTACTTCCGCTATTTGTGTGACCATTGGTTTTCCATAATCCCTTCGAACATGGGTATGAAATCCCCCTTTGAAAACGATAGTTTAGAATTTCAAACCTTCAACCTGTACTTGGGGTGCAAGATCCTAACGAGGGGTTTCATCCTTCAAAATGTAACCCGGGTATTTATATCCGGGCCGTTACACATATGTCGTGCAAATATAACCCAAGTCTAGTTTTTTTTTTCCTGTGTCAATACATTTTGGCGTGCATATATAACCGTATGTTTTGCTTGTGCAAATATAACAATATGATGTGCAAATATAACATTTTGTTGTGCAAAACTAAAAATATAAATTATGGATCATATAATAAAATATAGATATTTTTTTTAATTTCTCATATTTATAGGGTAATTTTTGTAATTTAACAAAAAAAAAGTCCTTCTTCTTCCTCACGGTTCAGTCCGCGAAGAGGATCAGGCCTGACCGGCGCTAGAGTTGGCTGCCTGCGCCTCATCTCTGTGCCAAATCGGACATCACCTCGCCGCTGCACCTCGCCACATCGTCCTACAATCTTACTCCCTCGCTCGCTCGCTCCGAGATCCAACTCGCTGGACGAAGACACAGGCCGACGCTCACTGGGTTTTCTCATATATGAGATCTCCGTTGGACGGAGATCGCTCGACTTCTCTACGGTGTTCGCTTGACCTCGCTCCGAAGACGTCGACTAGATTCGGCCTCTCGCTCCAAATCTCGGACGGTCGCTCGGCACTGCCATTGCCACTGCCTCTAGAGAAGTCGACCAGATCCGACCGCTCACTCCAGATCTCGAATGTCAACCAGATCCGGCCTCTCGCTCCAAATCTCGGACGTTGACCAGATATGAGCACAAGATCCGGCACCAAGCCACCGCCTACGGATCGCTCCTGTCTTGCTCGCTTGCTCCAGCGTCGCTCGATCCGGCCTCCCTCCGGCGGAGATCTGATGAAAGCAGATCGGGAGGGAAGCATCAAATAGATACCCATAGCCAACACCAACGACGTGGGTGACGTAGATCTGGATCAGCCATGGAGAGAGATTGAGAGGGATATTTGGGAGGAGGTTTAGATACGAGATAGGGTTAATCAAATTGGGGAGATGGACAATTTCACAATTTGTCCCAGACCATGGACATTCCGCTAATTAGGCCGAATTTAGTGTTTGTGGCATAAACTTTCTCAATTAAAAATGGGAATGAAGGGCAAAAATGTAATAATGAACATTTTGCAAAAGGAAATACGAAAATGGACATTTTGCAAAATGCCATATTAAAAATGGACACTTAGCGAAAAATTCCTAATATTTAATATGTATTATTTTATTTATATCTAGATTACTTTTTGGCGGAAAAAAAATTATATCGAAATTAATTCTTCAATATTTATTATTATTATATAATATTTTTGGGAGAAAATCAAATTATTAAAATATTATATAGCCATAATATGTAGTCACAATTCACTAGTACATATATGTGTTAGTAAACTAACTTAATAAAGATATACTACATACTATATTTAATAAAAAACAATTTCAAAATATTTTAAAAAATCAACAATCTTTTAAATTTTATGAGATTTAATTAGCACACGCGCTCTCCCACCCCGACCTGTTTTCGAACGAAGACCACAAGACACTAGCACCGTCTTCTCTCTCGGCCTCCCACACCCACCTCGAGCAACTTCTGGCCACCAAACCCTAGCCGCACTCGAGCCCACCCCTGTGCGCACCCCCCGAGCCTTGACTTCGCCTGGTTCGAGCCACTTGCTGCGCATTCGAGCCAAGACGCGCCCACTTCGACTAGTTTTCGAAGCCCCCAGATTGCATCTTCTCTCCTCGCTCTCTACGCCACCCACGACACACCTCCGGTCACTATCCCCCACCCACTCAACCCCATCACTCAAGCGCACCCCCAAGATTGGAAACCCCTTGGTTCGTGCCCAGCCGATCTCACACCGAGCCCATCTTCCCCAACAGTGTTGCTCTATTCTGTTGGCTCGTAATACATTCAAAATCCCGATTTTTATCCTTGTTTCAAATCAAATTTGGTATGATTTCTAACCCCAAACTTGTTTATTACAATTATTTAGATTGTTTGAATGATTTAGGTTGAAATTTAAAACCTAGGGTTTGATTTAGGAGTGGAATTTGGGCTTTTTGCCAAAAGCCAACTTGATTGAAATTGATGACATAATTTTGTTGTTGGGTTGATTTGGAGCTAATTTCATGTTAATGACATTGGCAAATTGTTTATGGATTGTGAGTTAATTGGATTTTAGAATTTTATTGCGATCCGTTTCAAGCTTTGATTTTGGAATTGATTTTGATGTTTTAGGTTAATTAGGTTCTTCTATTTTAGTACGAAAATCATAATTTAGCCTATTAGCTCAATTGGTAGAGCGATGTGCATTTTCTTAAAGATGTGATTTTGAATCCCACATGGGTTACATAATAGACAAGAACACGAAAATCCAAAATTGTTAATCATGCACATCATAATCTTTGTTATGCACCTTTTAACCTTAATTATGCATATTTTAATGTTATGTATGCACTTTTAATTTGAAAGCCTATTATATATGCACAACATAATGTTATATTTTCACAACATAATATTATATTTGCACATTTTAATCTTATTTATGCACTTTAATTTCAAAATGTTATACGTAAAAAACAGATAGACAATAAGTCCGTTTAAAATAAACATTGCATACCGTAAATGCACATTAAAAATAATCTTAATATTACACTTCATATTATTATTCATACACATCGTCATTTTATTTCTTGCACTTTATCGTTTTATTTATGCACTTTATATTTGAACCACAAAAAACAAAACAAAAAAGTGCATTTACCCATAAAATTAGTCTAATTTGCCTATTTACCCATAAAATTAGGCTCATTTACCCATAAATTAAGCATGTTTTAATTATAATTTTTTTTAAGTAAAATAGACTCATTTACCTATTTACTCATAAGGAATTATTATGTTTGCACAACATGAAGTTATATTTGCATAACATAATGTTATATGTACATCAAGTTATATATATTTGCACAACAAAAACTGCTGACATGAAAAAAAATGCTGGTAATTAAAAAAAAACATACTTGGCAGGGGGCGCATGGGGTAAGGGGGCACATGAGGTAGACATTTTTACTAATTAAATTAGGCACATTTAGTTATAAATTAGGCTCATTAGTAATTTACTTACCAAAATTAGGCCCATTAAGATAATTTTACACCTTAAGCATTTTACACCCTATGACAATTTTACATTTGAACATTTGCCTAGACACATACAAAATGGAACTCAAAACACCTAGCTATATAGACCAACCTTTGTCGTTGATTATTACTCAGGGGCGGAGGGTGGGCATGAGGTGGCTCGAGCCCCCCTGGGTCAGGAGAAAACGTAGAAAAAAAATAAAAAAATATGTATTTTTTGTAATTTTTGATAAGGGTTAAAAATAGTTAAAAAAAGTGTAATGAATCAATAAGTTTGCTTAGCTTAGTTGGTATGGGATGGGGAATAAAATTATAAGGTCTTGAGTTCGAATTCTTATTGCTTCATTTTATGGATTTTTCCCCCTTTAAGCTTTTTAAACTTAAAATAGCTATTTAAATCATACATTTAGTGTGTTTTCTACTATATTCTTTATAACAAAAATTATATCATATATATATATATATATATATATATATATATATGTATATATATATATATATATATATATATATCTTTAAAAAAAATCCCGAAAATATAGTCGAGCCCCACCCCCCCCCCCCCTCGAATTTTTCTTAGCTCCGCCCCTATGTTTACTCATATACCAACCTCCGAAATTGAGGATCGATTATACTAGAAACATAGCAGAAATGGATGGTTCTCAAATCCTAGTGCCCTTGACTACATTTCTAGCTCTAGAAGAACAAACTCGGAATAACTTGACTAGATTTGGAAAGTTGATTTCCCTAAAAAAAAAATCTTTGGAAAAATCTACTAAATGGTACGCCTACGAAATCAATACTTCGAAATAAAGGTGTGCGTGTACCGATGGAATTTCCTCTTTGTAACCACCCTGAAGAAGATGCAATTCACTTGTTCACTGAATGCTAGACTACATTGATTTTTATTGGGAAGATTGATGAACAAATTGAGAGAACAATACGATGCATGAATAAGAACGGAAAACCTTATTGTGAAGTAATTTTTAAAATCTTCTCTAAGATCTCCTCGGAGAAGCAATGGATCCTAGCCTTTTCCTTATGGGGTGTGTGGACCATGAGAAACAAAATTTTATTGAATGAAAATGACAACTCAAACATGAATGAATGGGTGAAGTACATTAAATTCTTCAGGGATAGTTGGAAGAAATCGCAAACGGAGGACCTAGAAATTGACACGACTACAACAACTACGAAAACTAACCAAAAAAGGGCCAGACAAAAGAAATTGGTAAAATGGGATAGGCCTACTATGGGTTTTGACAAACTAAACTTTGATGGACTAAGATAGCATCTAGCTCTGCCGCCTCTTGCTTCGTCTTATGGGATAGTGCTGGAGTTGTCCTTTTATGTGGTGCGCATCGACATGGCAAAGTCTCCACCATTCAAGTGGAATGTCTCGGTCTCTTGGAAGGATTGATGGAAGCATCTACACGGGTTTTTTCGCATCTCGAAGTGGATGGTGATTGCTTGGCAGTGTCCGTGTGAGGTCAAGATGCTGATCTCCGATGCTCTCCGTCGTTGTCGTGACTTTCAGTCTTTCTCCTTCGCTCGCACTTTTCCATGAGATGAATCGAGTCGCTGATTGTTTGGCAAATTTGGGCCTTTTAACATCTCAGTTGCTGGAACATCCTTCTCCTGAGATTGAAGACCTCGTCCGCGAGGACGCCCCTGGATGGTGGGTCAGTCGCGGCTGACCACTCCTAAATCTTCACCTTGTATAAAAAAAAATTAATATAGGCACATCCTTGTCCAAATTAATTGCTTACAATGACAATTTATTAATAATTGGGACCTTTTCAAAAGGAAACAACAACATGCATTGAATAACCAAAGTTTAAACCTCTAAAAAGAACATATGAGAGAAAAAAACATTGGAAAAATAACCTAAAGCTATAAAGAAGATTTAGGAAAGAAGTTGGAGCTTCGCATATACACACACGTCATTTTTCAATGTGGTTTACCCAAATCTAAATATTGCCACAATTTTGAAAATAAAAAATAATTATATCTGGAGAGAATTCCTAAATAAACAATAGCATGAAATGAATTAAAGAACCAAGATTAAACCTATTTTTTTCAAAGCAATGGCAGAATAAAATAGTGAAAAGTGAGCAGATAACCTTAGGGTTGGGCGTAAGTTGGATTGGACCGGAACTAGATAGGAAATTACGGTTTTTGAATCAGACCGAAAATATTATGGTCTGGTCCACGGTCCAAGAAAATCCAAATTCCGAGCTCTGGACAAAACCCGAGACCAGATCAGAATTTTCGAATCAGATCGGAACTAGGCCGGTTTCTGTTGCTTATGTTCAGACTTCAGGCTTTAGTCACCCACTTCACCTCTCGTCTCTCACTCAGTCTCCTCTCTCTTCGCGGCTCCGCGCTTCCAGCTGACCCTCCTCCCTTATGGTTGCCACCCACCATTGTTGGCGCTTCGCTCCTGGGCTTGTCGCCGGTTGCACCGCCCCCAGTAAGCCTCCTCTCTCAGCCTTCAGACGACCTGCTTCTCTCAACCTCCCTCTTTCACTTTTAGATCTAAGTTTGTTTTATCAATGGAATTAAATCATGAATGAATTGATTTTCAATTTACAGAAACATGGATGCAGTGGTGTGTACAGAAATAGGCTCCGGTGACCCCAAAAAAAAAAGAGAAGAAGAAGAAACATGATTGCGGGGATGAATCCAGTCAAACCAGTTATCAAAGTCCGACTCGGGCCGATGACTGGGGGTCGTGTGCACGGGTGCACATGCGCTAGTAGCCTAGCACACAAGTCGAGTGAGGTTCCATTATAAAACCAATTGGCTATAGGTGGGGTAGCCCACTAGCTTATATACTAAGGTTTCTTTGTTCATATAATCAATGTGAGACTCTTTTTGGTCTCTTCACATTCCTTTCATTCTCAACACGCCCTCGCAAGTGCAACTAGAGTCGTCTTTCACTTATAGTTGACACTTGGACAACAGGTCTAGCATCTCATTCTCCTTTTAGCTAGTCCAGGATCGAGAGTCGGTTTGTTTGGCTTTTCCACTCTGATACCATACTGAAATCTGTTGGGACTCGAGATCGGGGGTCGTGTACACATGTGCGCCCTTGCGCTAATAGCCTAGCACATAAACCGAGTGGGGTTCCATTCTAAAACCAATTGGCAATAAAAGGAGTAGCCCACCGACTCATATACAAGGTTTGATATGTTCAACTTTCCGATGTGGGACACTTTTTGGTCTCATTCACATCTCAACACCGGTCCTGACGGTCCACGGACCGGAAAAGTCGAGACCATATTTCTCGGTCCCGTTCCGATCCCCTGTCCACGTTCTTGAAAAGTCCGACCCACCGGTTACAGACCGGAGCAGAATTTCCAACCCGATCTGATCCTAACCGAACCAGAAGCCCAACCCTAAATAACTAAAGCTACGGAAGAGATTCAAGAAGCACAATCAGAGCTTCACATATATTCCCTTCATGTGCTTTAACGCAATATAAATGTTGTCATAATTAAAAATTATATAAATTTTTTTACAATAGGCAAACATTGGGAGCTGCTGCTAATACAACAACCTAACTCCCGGATAATCCTGATAGATGATGTTACAAAGATCCCTATGATAGGGGATATAATGTAAATTATAAATTACACCTCTTTTAGGTATATTATCCGCAATATTGTTTGCTTCCCTGAACAAATGTCGGATTTCTGCTGAGGAAAAGTCAGCTACAAGCCTGTGGAGTTCTTCAATTTGATGTAGAACTTCCCATCTGGGTGGTTGGTCTCTCTTGACTGCTTTCACCAGTATTTGATTATCACTTTCCAGTATAATCTTTCTTAGTCCCTTCTGTCTTGCTCTTTGAAGACCTAAAATCATTGCAGAGGCTTCTGTTTGGATTGCTGAACCAACATTAGCTTCTTGACAAAAAAATATCGATAATATGTCCTTCAGAATCATGAGTGATTCCCCCAACCTGACTTTTTCCAGAGTGGCTAAAAGAACCATCTACATTAATTTTGTAGATAGTTCTTGGAGGTCTTGTCCATTTGGCTCTCACCCTTCTTATTGATCTTGTTTGCACTTTGGTGTTGTCATGTCTTCCTTTGATCCAGTCGGTTATGCTCTGGCTAACCTTATGTATCATGATGGATGCTCCTGTTGGATCTTTAGATCTGAAAATTATGTCATTCCTAGTATCCCAAATAGATTGCCAAATAAAAGCTAGATCTATAAACTTGCTATTAGTATTCTTGATTTTGTCCAGATTTTCATGCAAGGGACCTTGGATATTAAGGTCCTGAAAGTTCAAACCTGATTTCTGTTCATATTGAGTTATTACTCCCCTCGTAAACATACATTTAGTGAAAAGGTGGGCTGCATCTTCATCTACTTGGTCGCAAAGAAAGCATTGACTTGGAACTCTATTGACATACTTGTTTAGTCTGCTGGTTGTAGGGAGGCCACCAATTTTGATCTTCCAAAGTAAGTTTTTGATTCGGGGAGGGAGCTTGAGCTTTCAAATCCAGCTTTGTGATGTATAGTCTTAGGGTTGTGTGCTTAGAATTTTCTTCACTGATCTAGTAGTGAACTTTCCTTCCGGATCGGGCCTCCAGATCAGGTTATCTTGAATCTGCCACTGGGGGATTTTTACCTTTAGAATCCTGTCAATGATCCCTTGGGGGAAAGTTTGTCTTAGCACTTCTTACTTCCATAGCTTCCTGTCATTGATAAGAGATTCAACTGTCTTGTTAGTGGTCTTCTTACACATTGATTGCCGAACCAGTACCAACAATCCAAAGAAGACCTCCCTCAAATGTTTCCCTTAAGGTGAGGAGTCATCCAAATTGCCAAGATGTTTCCTTTTTTTTGAAAATTCCTTATGCTTTCTTATTGGAGGTATTTCTCCTTTATAATTTGAACCCATATACTATCTTTATTCTTATAAATTTTCCATAAGAGCTTCATTTGAAGAGCAATGTTTAATTCCTCGGCCTTCCTAATACCACGACCTCCTAATGACTTGCTTTTGCATATTGTGTCCCAACTAATCAGGGGTATGTATTTATCTCTTGGGGATTTGTTCCAAAAAAATTCCTGTTGATTTGGTCCATCTGGTTAAGAACTCCTTTGGGGAGCAGGAAATTTCGCATTAAGTAGTTAGTTTTTTAGCTTAAATTTGACTGGATAAGAACTGTTCTACCTGCTTGGGAAAGAGTTGAGGTTTTCCACTTCGAGAGTTGTTTTTTCATATTCTCAATTGTGTCATCAAAAATACTATTTTTTATTCTTTCATTAACAAGAGGAATTCCTAGATACTTTTCGATAGTTTTAGAGATTGGAACACCCCTGTGAGCTGCCAAGTCTCGAGCCAAATTAGGATTAACATTTCTAGACCATTGGAGAGAACTTTTGCTATAATTTATGGTTAGGCCTGTCAGATTTGAAAAATTATTTATCATGTTTTGAATCATATTTAAACTACTGTGAACAACTTTTGCAAATATAATGGTATCATCAGCAAAGGTTAAGAAGGGGATGGAAGTGCCATTTTTCGCCAGTTTAATACCGATTAATGCATCCTCAAGAATGGCTTCCTTATCTAGTTCCCTAGATAAACCTTCCATTACAAGGATAAAAGGTAAGGATCTAGACGATCACCATGTTTGATTCCCCTATTAGGTTTAAAGCGTGGACTAGGTGTATTGTTAATCAGGACAGAGAAAGAGGTTGTTGATATGCATTTCATAACCCAGTTGATCCACGTTTGATGGAATCCAAATTGATCAAGAACTGCCTTAATGTAATTCCAGTTTAACTTATCATAGGTTTTCTCCATGTCTAATTTTAGAGTCATCGGTCCTTTTTTCCCTTTTTGTTTATGGAAAGTATGGAAAGTCTCGTGAGCTAGTAAAGTGTTATCTTGAATCGATCTTCCTTCCACAAAATCCCCTTGGAAAGGCTTAATGAGTTTAGGAAGAATCGGTTTCAAGAGATTTGCAATTATTTTTGAGATAATTTTATATACCGTATTACAAAGGCTAATAGGTCTGTAGTGATTGATAGAAGTGGGGTTATCAACTTTTGGGATGAGAGCGATAAAGTTTGGTTTATTTCAGATAACATTTGACCATAGTGGAAGAAGGCTTTAACAACTTTACAACAGGATTGGCCTATGATATTCCAGTAGCGTTTATCGAATTCTGGAGGATTACCATCCGATCCTGGGGATTTATCATCAGCCATGCTAAAGAGAGTATTTTTTATTTCTGCATTTGCAGGCGGGAAGATGAGCTTAATATTTTCTTCATGCGTAACTTAGGATTGTATATTCCAAACTTGATTTGCATTGACATTGGATTGGTTAGAACCTATGAATCTTTCTGACATTTCTGTTGTAATGTGGTCTGAAATCATATCTTGATATGTTAAGATCACATTCTGTTTTGTTGTGATGGATGCAGTTGATCTTTTAAAATTTTTAATTATAGCTGTAAGTTGGTAATATTTTGTATTTGTGTCTCCTAACTGAAGGTCTTTAATTTTTGCTCGTTGTCAGAACTTGTGATTGAATTCAAGAAGTCTGTATTTCTTGCGCTCTAATCTTGCCACTTTGTTCGCTTCCAATGTTGAAATTTCTCCCCAAGGCAAACTGCCCTGAAGAGCTTTAATTTGAAGATCTACATGGGAAAGTTGTTTTGTGATGTTATTTGGATTGACTTTACACCACTTTTTAATGTTCTGTTTCAAGAGCTTTTGTTTCTGGATTAGCTTGAACCCGAATGAGCCTTCATCTTATTACTCCAAACCTTTTTAACCCGATTTTCAAGAGCATCATTAGTAGTCCAAGCCATTTCAAATCTAAACGGAGATCCTTTTCTTTTAGTTTGAGAGCCTAGTTGAAGAGAGATCGAGGAGTGATCCGAGCAAGAGAAGGGATGGTGTTTGATACAAAGATTGGGGAACCAAGTTAAAATCTGTTGGTGAGCTAACATTCTATCAAATCGTTCATAAGTGTTGTTGATCAACTGTTTATTTTTCCTCCAAGTGAAGGGAGAGCCCGAGAAGGGGAGGGTTTGTAATCCTAGATCATCCTTAATAGTTCTAATTCTTCTAAATCTATTAATGTTAGGGGTGATACCTCCTACTTTTTCTGTATCAGCTTCAATGTCATTAAGGTCTCCGATTATAATAACAGGAAGCATATATTTATAGATCATTTTGTACATTTCATGCCAGAACTCATCTTTCTCACCTTCAACCGAGGGGGCATAGACAAAGCGTAAGAGAAAATCATGCATTTCTATAGTTGTTTTGACTAAGATAGCTCTGTAATGTAATTCAAGGATTTGACTCACCTCTTCTACTTTTGTTTTAGTGAGCATCTAGATTCCACCTTTGTGTCCAGTTGCTTGTACACAAATGGCTTTGTGAAATCCAGAGCTCTTGATTTGAGCATCAGAAGGACCAAGTTCTGATTATGTTTCTATTAAGACTAGAACATCAATGTCATTCACAAATCTAAATTGATTTCTTCCCACAGAAGTGGCCTTTTAGTACCCCTTACATTCCAATATGCAATATTAATCATAAAACTGATTGTCATAGTATCCAATCTTTTCCTTAAATATTGGATACTATGACAATCAATTGTATAATTTATATAATTTAAAAACTATATAAATTGAATGGTAACCGGAACACTTCAAAATAAAATAAAATTAAAGAAACACTATTAAACCTATAAATTAAAAAATAATAAAAATATATGAATGAAAAAATATTTATAAAGTGAGAAAATGCCCTCAAAACACGCATCATTGTTACGAATTTATTTACAGAAGTGACCTCAAAAAAGCCCTCGAAAAAACATGTCTCCAAAAATAACCTCGGATTTAACCTCGGATTTAAATCCGACCCAATAAAGACGAGGCGAATTTTGGTTATGAAATATTAACCTAGAAATTATTATTCGATGTTAAATAGCATCGAATATTTCTTTGAGGGCAATTTCCTTAACCTTGAGCTCAAAGGCTATAACTTCAAATTTAGGGACGAATAAATTTCGAGTCACTATTCGAGGCATAAGAATTCAAGGCTAAACAGTATCGAATGTTGACAACGAATTTGTTCGATGGTAAATTTTGAGGTTAAACAACCCTTAAATTTAACCTCAAAAATTTAGTTAACAGGCTCAAAAATTTGATTAAAAATGCATCAAATTTTTTCAAATTTCATGGTTACATTCGAGGCAAATTACAAGGTTGTTTTACCCACAAATCTAGCAACATATTTGATCTCACTTTTTTCATATTTATATTTATCGTATAAAAGAAATTAAGAATTTCAAAAGTTAAAACTTTTGATCACACGAACAGATAACAAGCAATTCTACGATAAAGTAATAGCTAATTCCATTGACAAAATATACCTTCAACCTCCCTAATAAACTATGTAAAGGTTTTTAGAATACATATACCTACCCATTCACAAATAATCAAATATAGATGAAGCCTAAGACTTAAAATTCCTCCTAAATATGCACCTACTAGTTAGAAAATAAAAGGCTACTTCTATGTGTCATAGTTTATGACATAAGAAGAGAAAAATGCACAAAATAATCATCTCCTTTAGCCCAGCAAAAAATAGCAGCTAAAAACAACCTAAAGAAGTAGCTAAAACAACCTAAAAGACATAAAACAGTAGCACTAGGGAGTTGGGTTGGAGTTGGAACCATTTGAAGTAGACAACTTGTTTTGACCTCCTTGAAGTTGAAGAAATTGTTGCATGAACTCTCCTTGTTGGTTTTGTACGTTGTTGTTAAGTGAATTCTTGCAAAGGTGATCGCATCTCTTTAATCTCATCCTTAAGTTGTTGGACTTGAGCCTCTTCAAATAATTGCGATGCACTTGAGGTCTTCATGTTAGAGAGACGAGTATTCACCATTCCATTGCGTATAAGTGTTGCACCCTCTTGTCCTAACCCATAGATCATCCCATGGTTAGGTCCATCAGAAGCTTTTGTCCATAATTCCGTCTCAAGTTCTTTACTCATTTCTTGAAGAGGCTCATCATTACAAGCGTCCTTGGATGAAGGAAATTGAGTAGCAACTAAACAATCAAATTCCTCTTAAGAGAATGATTAAAAAAAGTCATTTAAACAAAGAAAATAAAAACAAATAACCTTAAAATTGCAATATTTGGATTGTAGAATTTAATCACAAACATCAAGTTGAACCATAACTTACTACGCGAATAAATTCATCCTAAAAGACTGATAAACAAAAATCATTTAAGCAAAGAGAATAAAAATAAATGACCTTAAAATTGCGAGGGGGCAAGCTAAATTTCATCAAATGTATACAATTTCGATCAACTACAAATAGCAAGCTGAATGTTTTAGCTTACAAGTTGAACTACATACATAAAGCATTACAAAACAAAGAACCTAGATAGTAGAGTAATCTTCTAATCAAGATTTTCAATTATTTGGATTAAATCATCACTTACCAGCCCTTCCTTTAATTTTCAACCAGCAAATTATCCAAAATCCAAATAACTCACGTAAGATACAAAGAGAGGGAGATGTATGACTTTTAGAGAAACATAGACAGTGTGATACTTGTAATGAATAATCACATAATAAATGGATTTACTCAATTTTTCATAGGTAGTGGAATTATTGTTTAATTAACAATAAACCAAATTTCCATAGGAATTTTACTAATCTATAATGGTTGTTTCTTACAGCTCAACTATTCAAACATATTATGTTGAGGATATAAAATTGATTAGTATTTCCTATGGAAACATTCCTAAAATTGATTACTGTTTCATGTTTTCTTGCAGCTCAGCTTGTCTCAAATTTAAATGGAAAATCACACAACAAAGTCAACCTTTCTAAATGTTAGACAAGAGAAAGAACAGCACATCACATCCAAAAATTCAGCTTATCTACCGATTCAACCCCATGATGCATGACCTTCTACAAGTAATTGACACTAAGGTAAAGATAGCAAGAAAAAAACACAAAAAGAGAGGGGTTCACTTACTTGAGAGACAGGAGCAGGTTCGGCGGAATCGGCTTCGAAAAGAGAGGGATGAAGGTGCATAGAAGATGTGAGGGAGGAAAGGAGCATCCCGGACAGCAGAATCTGCTTCACACGGTCTTTGAACAACAACTTGAAGACAGAGATGCACGGAGGACAGGAGCAGGCCAAGCGTGTTCGACATTGGAGGAGCGAGAGGGACGGCGGACAACAGAATCTGCTTCACGCGGTCTTTAAACAACAACTCGAAGATAGAGTTGCACGGAGGACAGGAGCAGGCCAAGCGTGTTCGACATTGGAGGAGCGAGAGGGAGATGCGTAGTAGAAGACAGGGATGACAAGAGCAGGCCGGACAGCAAGATCGGCTTCAACACCTCAACATCGTCGTTAGACAAAGGGCAGGAGCAGACCGAGCGTGTTCGACATTGAATGATAAGAAGATAGGTGCTTCGAAGAGGAGCGGGAGGACATGAGTAGGCTGAGCGCTCTTAACCTTCGGCATTGGAGGCTCCGAGACGAGAAGCGAAAAAGAGAGAGTTATTATAAAGTAGGGCACAAAAAAGACGGGAGAATATGAGATTGTATTTAATTGATTGCTTGTGGAGTATCCACCAATACAATATATAAGACTCTTATCCTTGGGCTCCAAGTATAAGATAAATTTATCTATAAGAGGAAAACTCTATGTAAGTAAATTGGTATCTTTGTGCATCCACATAATAATATTATAACACTCCCCCTTGGATGTACAGTCTTTATTCGGCCAACTGCCTCGTTAAAAACCTAGCTAGGAAAACCCAATGGGACAAAACCATAGCTTAGGAAAAAAAGAGTGCAGCCTTCTATGTACACCGCCCTTGTTGTTCTGCCTCATTAAAAACCTTGTCAAGAAACCCCAGTCGGATAAAACCCGATCGAAGGGAAAAAGAGTGCAGTGCGTGTAAACTCCCCCTAAATTCAACATCCTCCTCCAAGTCTTCTCATTCTTCTTAATGTCTTTGTCTTCATGAGCTTATGGTCGAATCTCAACATTGTATTTGATGTGTATAAGCCGGAATGTCTTCGTGATTGACTTTGACGCGCTTGACTTCCATATACTAGTGTTGAGCTGGTTTAGATGCACAAGCATAAGGTACGTAAGGACCTAGTGTGCTTTTCATTGTTGATCTGGGGGATCTGATGTATTAAATGGTACTTAAGTTGTCTCATTAAAAACCTTACCTTGGAAAAACCCGGTGGGATAAAAACCAAGATCAAGGAAAAGAGGACAACTTTCTATGGTACTTCGCGACCTAATTATATGCCTCCACTCTCACAAATATAGGTAAGTCATGTACTCTAATAAGGATCTTTAACCAACTGCATGTGAAAAGACTTTGATAATAATGCTTCAGGCATTTTTAATCGATCATTTCCATTTATGTGGGTATGCACTTACAACGTTCGTCATTTACATTTTGAGCCAAAATTATATTCACTCCTGGTGAATACATTCTAATGTAACCTTTAATTGGCATTTGTCCAATCAATTTGTTGTACGAACACTCACTTAAAACCAATTGATACTACACTTTTCAATGTTGGAGCTACAGGTCCAAAAACTTCATGCTTCAATAATCCATCTTTGCATGAATTATTTTTTTCTAGAATTTGAGATATACCATGTATCCTTGTGAGGAGAGTTGTCTCGTTAAAAAACCTTGCTTTGGAAAAACCCAAATAGGACAAAAACCAAAGTTAAGGAAAAGAGTATCACTTTTCTCCCCCTCAATTTAGCATATAAATCACCAATTTTCTAAAGATATGGTACTTCTGGACCATTAATATCCTTTCACAATCTAATAAAAGATGAAAAGATCATTTGTCTTCATATCGTAATATATCTCTCTTTGTACACTCGAACTACAGGTCGAGATATTTTTAGAAGCTCTAATTATTTTTATCAAGCACTTCAAGTGCAAACTTAGACATGTGCCATCAATGATAATCAAGGATCTAGTCATTTCAAGACAAATCATAATCAATTCCAACACTATCAACGTTCATGATCCCTTCAAGGGTTTTATACTAGTGCACATATCACCATTGTTTGAAGTTACTACTAGAACCTCACTCTAAATCACGTTAGTGCATTATTTATTAAAATATGATTTTTGTCACTGCCTTTTGCATTTACTAATGCCTTTAATAGCATGTTTGCTATATAGTTCATTGAACTTTCAGTTCACATCTCTTCCATGCAACATATTACTTCTTCATCTCCTTTTCCTCTCTCCCTAAATACCGAGTATTTTATCATCCGTTATAAACTCTAGGTATTTGATCATCTATGGGGACCCAATCCTCCATATACATCATCTTTCTTGGTTTACAACAACTTAGTGTAATCTGGGAGATTCCGGTGCCTAAACCGAACATTTAAAACCTTGCAAATATAAAGCTCTCTCCTGGATATAAATTAAAAAGGAGACTTTCTTCTATTGTTGACCGAAATCGAATCAATCTCTTGATATTCATGCCTACTTTTTTGCTATCATTGACGACTCTACTGGGTCATTTCATGCGCTTACATCATTCTAAATGGTAATCTCATAAGTAACGACTCCACTTGGTCAATTTAATCATCAGCTTCTCAAAGCTCATTTATCCAACATATCAATTCCATTGAAAGCATTTCCATATATCATCCATCTTGCCAATATGTGTAATCTATTTATTATGTGTTGGATCTTCTTTTGACATCCTCGACTCGATGAAACCACTACTTTTGGCAATTATCGGCTTTCACGATCCCAGTTTATCTGTCATCACTCCTTCCCTTTAGAGTGTTTTGACGCTCTTCTAGAGCCATCTTCTCATATGAATTTATTGCTTGATTATATCAATAGTCCTCCGAGGACTAATTTTGATGCTCTTCTGGAGGTATGTATAAGGTTTAATTATGCCAAGTATAGACTTTATACAAATACTCATTAGTTATTTCATCCAGAAAACTTTAGGTTTTTTCATATCATCATATGCCAAGCTCTAAACCATTCTAACATTTTTATACAATGATCCATTCACGGTTTGGGAGATTCCAAATCCAAATTAGGTAAACCATCATCCTTGACTTGTTCTTCCACATTCTTCTTGATGTGGGAGTCGACTCATACACGATTATTTATAATCATTTTCAACATTATGTCCAGTATCCTAAAAACGGTCGCGCGCACCGTATCCTCTTTATGTCCTCCGCTAGAGGTGACAATATATATTGCATCTGGCAATAAAAGAGGTTGTTATAAACTATAAGTCATTTAGTTAGCTATTTATTTGAGTTCTACCATACCCAAGTAGATTAAGAATAAGATCACAAAATAAATAGTCTTCAGGCTCTCGTGAACTAAGTTTATCAATTTGACACAATTTAACAAGGATGTGCTTCAAACTCTTCTCCCAAAACATCATTTGTTCAATAAGAATGTCATTATCTACCCATAATTGTTTCTTCAAGAAACATTTCCAATGCATATTCATATACATAAAATGCAAATCAAATCAAATATATATATAAAATAAAGATTTCATGTACCTTAAAATAGCCAAATTGAACTAATAACAAACCAAAAAAATGGCAGAGTTTACATAATCAAAGGTGTTGGATCATTTAAGCTCTTCATTCAGTAGATAGCTTTTATTAACACTAATTATACTAACAATCCTTGTCAATATAAAACCACATATGTTTATGGCATAAAAACTCGTAACAAGTTGTTTCTTCTGGAAAGAATTTGAGTTTTGAATTTATACTACAAAAACCACATATGTTTATGGCATAAAAACTCTTAACAAGTTGTTTCTTCTGGAAACAGTTTGAGTTTTGAATTTATACAGTTATACTACAAAAAAGTAAATTGAGATATATACACCTTACAAGTAAATAACAAAATCAATCTCAAAAATAAATATAGTAAACATAATTAAAATTTATTCGGCCACTTTAGGGGGATATCAGTTCAGATATTTATCACTTGTTTCAATAAACACTATCATTCACAAATACTATAGGTTCAATAACTATCTCAAATTTAAATTTCATGCAATTTAAGTTATATACGAATCAACTTCATTACACAAAAATAATGTGAACTTCTGGTAACAAAGGAATGAAACAAGTTTAACCACTTCAGGAGTTTATATTTCACCTTCTATGAAACAAATCATATATGAAACAAATAGTTACAAGTACAAGATGGAATCAACAATATCATCTTAGCTCATCACTACAAAGATGAGGCTAATATTTTAATTGATGCATGATGACGTTATATATCTACCACCTTATCAATGTATTTGTAACAACTTGGGATTATGATTCCCGGGTTACGTTTCGAGGGATGAAACTCCTCGTTAGGATCTTGCGCCCCGAGTACAGGTTGAAGGTTTGAAATTCTACTCTAACGTTTTCAAGTGGGATTTCATACCCAAAATTCGAAGGGATTGTTGGAATCCCCGGGGAAGTCCCCTGTACCTGTCGTAAGTCTAAGCGTGAAAAACCAGTAGTCATAAAAATAGCGGAATCAAGGTTTAATACAAGAGAGTGCCATGGTAGAGCCGGGTCAAAACCAAATCAGTAAGCGTATTTATCGAAATATAATAGGTGATGTTAGTGAGGTTAGACCATTTCTTTGCGATCGCCTAAGAGAGTTCCCGCGTCACGGAAGTAAGGAACAATCATGCTACAAACAAACCTAAAAAAAATATGTATGCGGGGCGGTGTCAGATCGAAGCCCTACGCAATATAATCCCAAACAAGTAGACACATACACACGCTAGTCCTAATAAAGATGCTTGTAGATGCAAGGCAGAATATTAACACACTAACATGATCCTAAGATCAAGTGCATAAATATAATAAGGCCTTAGAACCGAATACCAAGTGGTATATCCCTCTCCTACCTCCACCCCCTTCCGATAGGGCAGAGACTGGACAACTCGTGAATGCATTCAATAATAATTGGGCGGTACGCATGCCCAACCCGTATCCACAATAAAGCCTGCAGGAAGCTCATAATATAAGTCAAGGAAGTTCCATGACTCAATTGACTCAGGACGGGACCCGATGGGACTGGGCCGTCCAACAACCTTAGCAAAGACTATAGTTACTTCACAGATAATGATCATTCTGTTTACAAAAGCAATGACTAAACGAATGCTCAATCATGAGTGCAATCCTAGCAGGATACTACATGGCATGCTTTATTATGAATGCAAGCACCTAGTAAGCACATGGCTAAAAGCAGGGAGATCTCTTTTCGAATCTGAGTGAGCTCATATAGGAATTCACCTGGCTATGCAGAACAGCATAATAGAAGATCAGGCATACATCATTCATAATCACAAAGTATCACCTAGATACACATAAGAACATATATGTATAAGTCTACGTCTAATCATCCAAACACTCAAGCATATCATTCAACGGGAATAGCAACCATATCGCAATCATCATTCCGTCAAGTTCAACCATTCATTATGTTGCCACATTTCGTAAGACCACGTCATTATCACCATTTCGTTCAACTACATTCATATATTCGCGACAATACTCATATATTTGCATGATCGTATATCACCCAAATTCATCATACTAATCATAGCTCATAAGGCACAGGTCGAACGATACGAAATTCTAACATCTCATCATGTCGTTAATCATTCATTCATGTCATTAATCCACACAAACCATGCTATTAGTCAATCATTCATATCATCATGCTAGTTAGTCATCGATCACATAATACCCAATTTAGTCCCGAAAACCGTTTCAGAATCCGAATCAACTAGTTAGAAATTCCGACCTTTGAAAATGTTCGTCAAAATTCATTTTCCGATTTAAATCCAACAATACCCTTTTAAATCTCCAAGTCTCACAATATTATATTTGTTTCAAAATACCATGATTTTATATTTTTAATCTCAAATAATACTTTATATTTTAATCCTCAAATAGTATTATATAATATTTCAAATACCATTTTCTTTTAAACACTTTCATAAAATATTTTCAAGTCCTTTAAAAATCCCAATCATTTTACTTGGTAAAATCAGCCTTTTTGAGATTACTAAACTCGCCCTTATTTTGTGAAATTTACAACCGACCCCTTTTATTTTGTTAATTACCAAACCCGAGCCCTTTATTTATCAACTTCGAAATCGAACCCTCTTAATGCATTTTCCAGAAAATTAGGCCCAACCTTGATTTTTAAAATACAATCATTTTGCCACCAAAAATTAGGCCCAAAAGCAAATCTTAATTCCCACTTCTGAAAACCGAAGGCTGAAGGTTTTTTTTTTAAAGAAGAGGGTCCTAGGAAGATGATGTGGAGGCTGAGGTGGAAAGGGGACCCACTCCCCTTTCTTCTTCCCATCTCTGATCGAATGAAAGGAGGAGCAGAGCTCCATTTTTGCCCAGAAAATCGAAGGGAAGGAAGAGGAAAGAGGAGGCCTTCGGTGACGATTCTAGACCCGGGCTCCGACTCCAACTACACGACATTGACTACCCGAACTCGTGGATTCAAAACGAAAAGGAAGGGAGAGAGAGAAAATGCTCACCGAGGGAGTTGTCTTGCCGGAAAGGAAGCTCGAGGAGGCGTGTTCGGCTGCAACGAAGCGAATTCATCGAACGAGAAGTACCTGGGAGAGGCGGGGAAGGTGAAGGTGAATGTGGGGTGTATGTGTTTGTGTGGGAGCTAGGGATTAAATCTGAGATCCAAAATGAGGGGAGGGAAGGCACAAGCTTTGGTGTGGGATCTGTCTAAGATTAGGAGGAAAGGCTACAATGCAATCAGACAAATAAATGAGGTTGTTTGACTCTTTTCCGCTATTGGGGAGGCAGAACCATGAGCGATGAGGAGAGTAAGGTGTGTGATTTAGTCACAAAGAGGAAAGAAGGAGCTGGATGTTGCTGTTGGGCAATTCGGATGGGAAAGGGGAAGAAAAAGACAAGTGAAATGGGACAAAAGCAAGTGGTCCCATCTAAGTTAATACTCGGAAGATAAATCCCGAGACTCGTTCACTCGATCTTATCCAGTCTTGATCAAACTAAATTCTCAATTTTTCAAATCCGAATTTAATACTATAATCCGAACAACATTTTCCAATTATCGGCATATAAAAGCAGAGAAAAATCTATTTTACACAAGTTTCAAAATTTGGCCGGAATCCGTTTTAAGAGTCTTAAAATCCGAGTTGGAGAGTTTTTCCGCTAAATCCCGCTTTAAAATTCATTTTGATTTTCTTCTTCCGAGAAATTAGAATTTAAAAAATGCGAGCCTTTACATTATCCACCTCTAAAAACAAGTCTCGTCTTCGGGACTAAAAACAAAACAAGGTAGGGGATGAAGTTGGAAGTAGGTGAGTACAAGGACCATTCCATCGATCCCGTAAGTGCCTCATAAGTGCCCCTATGAGATCCTCACAACATCGTCGTTATGATCATAATATCCTCGATAGGTCATAGCGAGAGTGTGATATGGGCCCTTACCACATCCTTACCCCGACTTCTCGGTTGTATCATACTCGAAAGCATTACAACGTCTCCACTATGTCTTAGCAAGCAGTCTATAAGGGCCCCTATAAAATGCATGTATCCACTTCGTGGGGCGACATAATGCAAGCTCGGGTCGAAAAAGTTTCAAAAAGGTTCCTCAATTTTAAAAAGATTGGTCTCATAATCATTGCAATTCTCGATCGCGTTTGATTTGTCAAAATCCAAGTTTAGTCATTTTTAATCATCATTCAAAATCCCTTAAACCTATGTTAGTCAAGCAAGTTTCAATCTCAGGAGGTGGAATCATCCACCTCTAAGGGCTAATCCCATATTTCCTTCGTAGGTTCCAAGTCAGAATCAAATTCCATCAATTCGGTTCTAGCATCTTAGCAATTCCAAATCAAGGCATCATATAACGCAACAATCGCATAACATAGCAATCGTGTGACACATTCATAATCAGGTCATACTCATGTCACGGATAGTCACATACCATAACATATCTAGCATAGCATCATACATAGTAGGATTTATCACAGAAGTTGCACATCACATCAAACAGACAAGCGCATCATAATTACGCTAACTACCAAGTGTCATCACATTAGATGCAAACAAGTACTCCCATACACTAGCATTTCATCGATTTCAGGGGATAACTATGTTAGTACTAACAGTTCACTATTGTCAACGACAATACATTAGAGAGTCAACATCGTTTATAGCATAGAATTCGCACAACACTTGGCCCCAAGTAAAGCATAACCATAAGCCACATCCTCGAGGTAACCTGTCTTTAACTCCCAACCATAACATGACACGACTATTACTCCTCATCTCTTGCATCAGGATTAACCTCACCTAGGTCTACTAACTCAAATCTGATACTAGTTCTAAATACCATTGCATTTCACTTAGCACACAACTTCTCTAGCATCATAACTATGCGCAATTCAAGGCCTACGTCCCAAACCAATTACTAGACATCCCAAATCTTACGCCGTCAAGCCATCTAAGGATCAAACTATCTCAACACTAAAATATCACGTCATACCTTTCACTCAGCCATCTAAACCATCTCCAGGAGTTCCCAATCGCAGAATTCTATCATTTTGACAAGATGAACAACCCGACCTACCACCAAGACTCTCTATAAAGCATACCCTCATCCTAAAGGTCCTCTACTAGTCTCATCTTCACCACTTAAGAGAAATCCCAAGACCTTGACTACACCACTCTCACGATCGATCTAGATGCCTCTTAACAATCTCACTTACTCTTCCTAGGTTCTCAAGACTCTGCCTGGCCATTATCCCAATCCCTTGACTAGACCACTCTCACGATCACACTTTCCGTACCACCAATCACTCTCACTAGCCATCCACCTCTAACAACCCAACTCATACCGACCATCTCACACCTGACACTCCCATCCTTATCCTCGATATTACCAACACAAGCATCCAACCTTGCTAGAATCCACTCAATCGCCTACTCTCGACAACTCTAACGCAGAAAATCGTCTAGTGCTAACTCATAACCTCGAATCACCAAGTTTTTCATCACCTGAATCTATCCTTAATGACCAATCACAGATTCCAGCTACTTGTCCCATCCCGAATCTCACAAAACATGAACATCCACGACTCCTCATCCGACTTATTCTAGATCCTCGTCTCAGCATATTCCCAAATACTCATCCCAAAACTTAATAAACCTTAACCTTTAGAAATCCTCAAGTCGTCCTACCCCAGTTCGTCATCTCTTCATATTCCCAAATTGCCTCAAGCTCCTACTTTTTAACCATGATACCTTACCGTCCAAAGCCCTCTTTTACTGATCATCATTTCCGTAGAATCCCTAGATCGTCCTCATCCGAGTTTTCTAAGATTCGTCGTTTCGCCACTCTTCTAAAATCCTTCATCCTCTATCGTTCACAATACATTCCGCTCTAGCCAATTCATATTTCCAAGCTCTGAATCTCTCTATCTCAACCTCAAGGACATCTTTGCCTAGCTACCAACCCCTCTTCAAGAGTTCATCTTACATCCTCGAGTACCTCAATAGCCAAAACGATTTCAACACATCAATCCCGATGAACTTCCTATGCTAAAACCCTCCAACAACGCGTCTAGAGATCATTCACTCACCAATTCTCCAACCACTACCAATTCTATCCGAACAATCCTCAAATACTCATCACACGTACATCCCTGATATGAAAAACCAAATATACAAGATCGATAATTTCCCAAGCAACCTCATACTACTCTTCCTTAGCGATTCCTCAACCTCAATCCTTTACCAAGACCGCTCCCAATCACCGCACATACAACCTAGTCCAAATTCCAATGATTCATTAGACATTCCTCAATCGCTCATCAATAATGATGCCCACAATCCGATCCTAGACTACCTAGACACTCTTGCCTGGGCACACTAACCCGATCCACTCCTAGCTCACTCATTCACCTCTAGAACTACACTACATGCACACGATGTTGCCTTACTCTTCCTCTAACGAAGATCTCACCACATTGACTCCACTCCTCACCTAAGACCTACCTGGAAGCTCAATTATACTCGCTAACTACTATCTCCGATAAATCCCAACTCACTCGGTCCGACTCATGCTAACGCATCTTTCCTGTACCCCATCTCAATCAACCAATGGCCCATCCGAACACCTCAATCTACCTGCCACTTTCCGATTCGTCTCACCAAGGAATCACTCGGCTAAAGCCCAAGAAGGAAACACTACCACCTATATAACCCATAACTGGTTTACTAACAGATCAGTACACTCAAGTATCGAGATACTTCATCGTAACCACAAGTTAGTCGGGAAATCATTCACTTCCAATTCAACATATCAGTCATCACACTTCCAATTATGTCAGCTCCAGGCCTATCGCACAACATCAATTTCGACTAATATAGAAGATTCGTAGTTTGAATAACGTCATTCCTTGACTCGTCTAAGATAACCACATACGCATCTACCATCTTCAAAATGTGCCCGTCCTTTGTATACCATCGTCGACGTATGTCCCGTGGTCTATGGGTCATGGACCCATCACACTTCCGATGTGCCACTCTGGTGCCGCTTGGTCGTTGGTTCTTTCTCTCATGTTGGCGTTCATCGAATGATCGCAAGGGTTAAAAGTTACGGAGATAGGGGAGAGACAAGGGTGGACAACATAACTTCCTTACGGATTTAGACATGGACCAGGAATAGGGTTGACGAGACCAAGAAAGAATCCCCACCCAAGGATTACAACGATATCCTTAGGGTATTCTATGAGGTTATAATTGTGACACACAAGCACATAATACTCATGAATATCATCACATCATTCCACACTAGAATTTACCTATCTCAAGGGATAGAGATCTATACATTCATAACATATTCATATAATCAACTTTTCATGCACGCGGAAAAAGCTAGCAACCTATCATCTCATTCACTAATAATGCTCGATATATATTAAGATCATATATGCACAAACCGGCAATAGACAAATACAGGATGAGTTATGTACAACATAGCGGACATTGTAGAATGTCACAGGTATGATTCATCACTCATTCTAGGAACACACATAAGCAGACCGAGACAATGCAAAGTCAATTACGAGCATGTTGAGACGCACCATAATAATCATGCTAGAAGATATGGTAAGGTCAAATGGGTATAGTAACTATCACATCAAATACAACCATGTTCATATAAAAAGACAAGATGACACATAATCATGAGAGGGCCTATGATTAGAAGGCATACGTCCTACATGGTACTAGAAATACTCAATAAGCATGTACGCAACAACGATGTTCAATTTGATTAACTTAGCATCCTAAGAATTTATTTTATATGTTAATCATTCAACAAGGGTTGACCACACTATCATGAACCTAATTCAAGGGAGAGCAACAATCATAGAAATTCATACATGTGGGACATATTCTCATTCACAATTGCAATCACACAAGATATCAGACAAGTCATGTTGAAATAGATCAATGCATTATGTCATGCAATTAGAAGGAGGGTTACGATTATAACTGGATAGAATTCTCCAAGGACAATCACCAACTCATTACCCCGTTTCCCCCGGGACACTAGTATGACTCACTCGGTAGTACACAAGGACATTCACGCTGTTCCCTAGAGGTGAGGGTAGAACTCGTGTTTAGACTCTTGTGGAAAGAAGACATGGCTGACTATTATGAAGATCAAAGGGGTGACTCCATGAGATACCTCACTCCTAACTCAAAACTACTTCAGTTATCACTCCCACTAACATACTCAAGTAAGCCTCACATCCGACACGGTTTCCGAAGGTAGTTAGTTAACCAACCTAAATTTCCCGTGGAAGACACCAACCTCTGGTACAAGACTTGGTAGAAGCATAGATAGTGGGTACCAAACAGGACTCGAAATGGGGAGAGCAGATGCTCTTCAACCCTTGCTAACATGCCTAAATGTTTTGGTGGGACGGTTGACGGAGTCAAAATTATCAGGGGTTTGAATTATGGCAGAGCTATTCCTACAAGAGAGGAACTCCAATGACATAAGAACGAGGTATTCTCACGCTATCCTGTTTGCACAGTTATTCAATACATGATTCAAGTCGAGGCATACTCATTAGTTCTCTATCCTAAGCACAATAGCATTCAACATGGAAACAATCAACGAGATTAATATGATCCTCTTCGAGGAGGATCGCACTCGGGCCCAGTTGGATATAATGCATATAATCGCAGAGACGATCTATTTCGTCCTTCGATGGACGACTGACCGGAGGGGAAAATACCGCATGGCCCCCTAGCCCAAGCTACTCCAACCCTCGGGCTCCCTTGAGTCTTCAAACCCCATCTGTAAAAGGAAGCTAGTATTTTGCCTACCCGTTCCCAACTACATCCAATAAGGATGGTC
Source organism: Persicaria tinctoria (assembly GCA_037127255.1). Classification (NCBI taxonomy): domain Eukaryota; kingdom Viridiplantae; phylum Streptophyta; class Magnoliopsida; order Caryophyllales; family Polygonaceae; genus Persicaria; species Persicaria tinctoria. The sequence goes on along the minus strand of JBANSL010000016.1, from coordinate 56,665,498 downwards.
TAACGCCTTTACTACCCCATCGTTACCCTTTGTTTGATTATCGGATTTATTCAGTCAAGTTCATATTTAGTCCATTTGAGTTAGTCATATTAAATTTATTTTGTCCTTTCTAAAACATTTTGAAAAAACCATTTGAAAACCTTGGGTCATTTTCAAAACCACTTTAACCTATCATACTCGGTTTGTAAAACCTCGCTCTGATACCAACTTTGTAACGACCTGGGAATATGATTCACGGGTTACATTTCGAGGGATGAAACCCCTCGTTAGGATCTTGCGCCCCGGGTACAGGTTGAAGGTTTGAAATTCTACTCTAACGTTTTCAAGTGGGATTTCATACCCAAAATTCGAATGGATCGTTGGAATCCCCGGGGAAGTCCCATGTACCTGTTGTAAGTCTAAGCGTGTGAAGGTTCGATAATGTAAAACAATTTAATATAGAAATACTCTAGAAGGGGGGTTGAATAGAGTATGCCCGTTTTTCGCAGAAAGTCTCAAGACTTTTGGAGCTCGTATAAAACCCTTTGAGATTAAACCTGAATCACAAAGTTAAACAATCGAACCAAGTGCGGAAATAAGGTAATAGATAAAGGACACGATTAATTATTTACGAGGTTCGGCATGAACTTGGCTTACGTCCCCGCCTAGGGTTCTTCCACAACCCTAGGATTCAAAAGGCTTTATTGATTCGTTTAGCTTAGGATCCTAATAGCTCACCGAGAAGCCTCTCTCCTATACAATTGCAATCTAGTTAACTCACGTTCCCTTGGAGTCCTAGACCAATCTAGAAGAGCCCCACCTCTCTCAGCTATCTAGTACAATCCTCTTACTCTCACAAATCAATAGCCTAGTACAACTTCCCGAGTTACAAACTCTCGAGTAACACTATAAATGAATATATCCTATAAGCTCACAGTGACTCTCAAAGGCTTTGAAATAAACAACAAACTCTTGAGCGCTAGCAGAGAGTACACTTGGAAGACATATCTCACTTGAATGAATGAAAGCTTGTGTGGCACTTGTGTATACTGTCTTCATCTTCCTTCTCTATTTATTGAGACAAATCGGCGCCGAGAATATTCTCCAACGGCTATTCCAGAACATGGCCATCTTTAAGATCTTCTAAACTTGGAAACAAATGAAGCCATAATCTTTCCGATTTGAACCTTCTCAACACTTGTCACAAGGAAGGAAATAATTCGAAAAACTTCCTGAAAGATTAGTCAAGCATATATATATAATATAAAGGAAGTATATAATAAAATCAAATAATATTCGGACATATAGAAAAGGTTTTGGGTTTCATCAACTGTTAATGTTCAAAGACCTTTGATACAAACATCCTGTCAAGGCCTTTGAAACATTATTCCGATTTTCATCAAGGGAGGGAGTTATCAATCTCCCTCTTGATGAAAGAGAAAACCTGTGCATCCCTGCAACTTAGTCAAGCATAAATAATGTAAGAGAAATCGGACTAAGTACCTGCATGGGTTAGACAAATGTTGGATCAAAAATTTTTAAAGCATGCAAAAGCCATCCAACCTAAAACCAAAAATCAAAAACCAAGGTCTTCCAAGACCTTCAAGCAGATAGAGGTTTTCAAAGTCTAAACAACCACATATCATCTCCCCCTTTTTGTCTTTCAACAAAGGGAGGAGGTAAAACAGTCACCAAATGTTTTAAAAATGTTTCCAAAAACCTGCAATGTATCAAGTTTCAGGGGTGGGATAGGGTAGGGTTTAAGCTTCGTCGTCCGGAGCATCATCAGTGAGCCTCGTCCACAGTCCTTGTAGCATCTTGGATATCCCGCTCATCTCCGTCATAAACTTCTTTTGCAGCTCCTTGATATCCAGACGAACTTCCTCCAAGCCCAACTCTAGGTTGTCCATGCGTTCATCGAAAGCTGAAGCAGTGGGAAGGGCTTTTGAAGGAGTGGAAAGACTCAAGGTCCCTTGGGGAGACCGAGTGATGCCAATCTTTTCAAGGCCCTTAGAGTCGAACTTACCCATATGACGCTGTTGTTCTTCATTTTTGACATCAATTCCAAAAGCTTTGAAGAGAGGGGTCAAAAGGGTAGCAAAGGGGAGGGGAGAGCCTTTTCTAGCTTTTCTAGCATGAGCCACGGTTCCAAGGATAGTGTTGGCCAAATCAAGGTCAAGGCCATTTAAGATGCGGTAAAGTAAGACCATGACATTATCAGTAAGGAGTGAGCCAGAGTTAAGACTGGGTAAGAGGCATCGAACAATGATGTTGAAAATTATTTTTGCCACAAGGGTTAGGGATGAGTGGGTGAGTTGCTTTGAGGTGTTTTTGGATGCTTTGGGTAGGAGGTACTTGGCTCGGGCAAGAATGATACAATTTTCTTTTGAGGGGTGTATTTCAGAGGGTGGAACTGGGCTAGGTAAGCCAAGGAAATCTGCAAAGTCATTGAAGTTGAGAGAGATTCTAACCCCTTTGACAACAGACTCCAAAGACCAACCATTGGTGTCGTGTTTGGCTTTTAGGTTAATGTAAAACAGACGGGTAAGATGGGGGTAGTAAACGGTTTCAAGATTGAGAAGGGTCCAGGCTGGGGATTTTTTGAGAAGATCAATGCAGGGTAACTTCAAAGCTTCGAAGAACTCAAAATCCAAAAAATCAGAACAACAAATCCTACGAGTTCGAAACTCATCTACCCACTTACCAGCAGTCTCAGCATCTTCAAACCAAGAGGAGGGAAAGGATTGATTTACTTGGATATATGCAGGTGGGTCGGCATTCTTCCTGCGAGCAATTGTCGGAGCAGCTCTCTTGACAGGCGCTTCAAGACTCTTGAGGGTGTCCTTCCTGGTGCACTTGGGAGATGGATGCTTGACAGCAACAGGAGCTTTCCGCTTCTTTGGAGACGGGGGAGGAGGAGAAGGAGAGGGAGATTCTTCCTCCTCTTCCTCAGACCCCGAGTCCTCACCGGACCTCGCTTCATCTCCTTCAGCTTCCTCGTCATCTCCAGATCCCTCTTGCTCTTCTTCTTCTTCCTCAGGCTCCTCCTCGGATGGAACCTCCTTGGCTTCGGCTTCCTTTCGAATCCTCTCAACTTCCTCCTCTGCCAGTTTCCTTGCAAGCTCGGCCTTTTCATCAGCCTTTTTCTTCTTCAAGGCTTCCTCCTCGGCTTCCTTGGCAGCATCTCTTTCCAGGATGGCATCGAGGTCATCTTCCTCCTCTTCCTCATCCACTTCCTCAGCCAAAATCTTCCTCTTCCCTTTCTGTTTGGCACTGAGAGGCTTCTTAGCATAGCGCTTTTGAGAGCCCTTGGTAAAAGTGGCCATTCTCTCAGCGATGGTGCTCTGGATAACAGTTGGGACAATGGCTTGAGGAGTGGGTTCAGGTGTGGGAGAGGTGGCAGTGGCCTGACGTCCCTTGGGGGTGGCGCCAAGTCTTTTGGGTGTGACAGCTTTCTTTGTTTTGGGTTCCATGGAGGAAATCGGCTAGGGTTTCTTTAGAAAAGGTAGAGAGGTTGAAGAAGGAGAAAGCGAAAGGGTTTGGATAATTTGAGAGTGTGATGGAATCGGGTACAGACTTGGGTATAAGTAGAGAGAGATGGTGGAGTGATGGGATGAGTTTAGAGTTCCAAGGGAGGGTAATGATAACATTGCCCAGATTTGAAGAGTTTCCAATTCAAAATTCAAATGTTTCCATTAAAATCGGACTGAAAAACTGAAGGATTTAGTTACAAAATTAAAAATATCTTAACGGTTAAGAATATAACATAAATAGGTAATTTTGAAATCCGATAAAAATATAATTGATTAAATATCTAACAAGATATTAACCAAAAATATATGATCCGATATATGTAATCCACCATTTAGTTCACACACCTTGACATAGTTCTCAAGGGTCTTGACACTAAGTAGAATTTATCTTTCGTAAAGGGAATGCTCCCCCTACGAAAGTGCATCCTTGTTAAGCATCCCAATCTCTCGTCTTATGAAGGTGAACCTGTCCTCTGCCAAAGGCTTAGTGAAAATGTCAGCCCATTGATAATTTGTTGAAATGAACAAAATGGACACATCACCTTTTTCAACATGGTATCTAATGAAATGATGCCTTACATCAATATGTTTGGTCCTTGAATACTGAACAGGATTCTTAGTGATGGAGATGGCACTTGTATTGTCACACTTAATTGGAATGCCTTTGAGGTTGATGCCAAGATCTTGCATTTGTTGAGCTATCCAAAGGATTTGGGAGCAACAGGCTCCAGCTGCAATGTATTCGGCTTCTGCAGTGGATAGAGCGACTGAATTTTGTTTCTTTGAGTGCCAACTGATCAAGGATGCTCCTAGGAATTGGCAACATCCTGATGTTCTCTTCCTATCCACCTTATATCCTGCAAAATCTGCATCAAAATATCCAATTAATGTGAAATCCTTTTGCTTTGGGTACCATAGTCCAAGCTCCTTAGTACCATTGAGATATCGAAAGATCCTCTTCACAGCCACGAGGTGAGATTCTTTAGGATCAGCTTGAAACCTAGTACACATGCAAACACTAAACATGATGTCAGGTCTACTAGCCGTGAGATATAATAAAGATCCAATCATTCCTCGATACTCCTTTTGATTGACACTTATTCCAGTCTTGTCTTGATCTAGAGACAATGTTGAGCTCATGGGAGTCTTGGCTGCTTTGGATTGATCCATCTTGAACTTCTTCAAGAGATCCTTAGTGTACTTGCTTTGGTTGACAAAGATCCCTTTCTTGGATTGATGAACTTGTAATCCCAAAAAGAAGTTGAGTTCACCCATCAAGCTCATCTCAAATTCACTGCACATAATGTCAGAAAATTCCTTGCACAAAGATGTGTTAGTAGCACCAAATAATATATCATCAACATAAATTTGAATAACCAAAATGTCCTTTCCTTTGGTTTTGATAAAAAGAGTCTTGTCGATCAACCCCCTTTTAAAATCATTTTCTAAAAGATATTTTGACAAGCGCTCATACCAAGCTCTTGGAGCTTGTTTCAAACCATAAAGCGCTTTGTCAAGTTTATAAACATGATTGGGAAATTCTGAACTTTCAAAACCTGGGGGTTGAGCCACATATACTTCTTCCTCTAAGAAACCATTAAGAAAAGCACACTTGACATCCATTTGATATAACTTTATGCTCATAAAAGATGCAAATGCTAATAGAATGCGAATAGCTTCAAGCCTGACTACGGGAGCAAAGGTCTCCTCGTAGTCAATACCTTCCTCTTGATTGTAGCCTTGAGCAACAAGCCTTGCCTTGTTCCTCACGATCTTACCATTCTCATCTAGCTTGTTTTGAAAGACCCATCGTGTGCCAATGACTGATTGATGCTTTGGCCTAGGTTTCAAGGTCCAGACTTTATTTCTTTCAAATTCGTTGAGCTCACTTTGCATAGCAATGATCCAGTCTGGCTCCTGAAGTGCCTCATCTACCTTCTTTGGCTCAATAAGAGAAACAAACGCGTGAAAAGCACAAAGATCTTTACGTTTAGAACGAGTTTGAATACTAGAAGTAGGGTCAGAAATAATATCCTTTAAAGAGTGTGATGAGGAGTATTTGAATTTCCTTTTGCTAGTCTCAGCTCCTTGATTCGTCACACTGGTAGGATTGACTTGTGGTACATCTGACTCCGTGTTCCTGTTAGGTTCAGTTACAGCAGTTTCTGACATCTCAACACTGTTGGATTGGACACCAAGGGCTTTGGACGAATCTTCAACACCTTGGGCCAATGCTTCAGTGTTAAGAATCTGTTCCTGCATGTTCATTTTCTCTGTGTTCTTGGTAGTAGCATCATCACCTTCCTCGTTCTCTTCATGGATGTTAAGATCTATATCTGCAACACTTTCACTCAAAGCACCGTCATTGCATTCATCAAAAATAACATGTATACTTTCTTCAACTACTTGGGTCCTTCTATTGAAGATTCTATAAGCTTTGCTACTTGTGGAGTAGCCAATAAATATACCTTCATCACTACGCGCATCAAATTTCTCAAGGTTATATTTTCTATTGTTATGAACAAAACAAGTATAGCCAAAGGGTTTAAAATAAGATATAAGTGGTTTGCGACCTTTGAAAAGTTCATAAGGAGTTTTCTTTAAGATGGAATGAATAAGACAACGATTCAAAATGTAGTTAGCTGTGTTAACAGCTTCAGCCCAATAGGTTTTAGGTAATGCATTTTCTAAAAGCATAGTCCTAGCTATATCCTCTAAGGTGCGGTTCTTGCGTTCCACAACCCCGTTTTGTTGAGGTGTCCTAGGAGTAGAAAAGTTATGGGAGATGCCATATTTAGCACAAAACAAATCAAACTGAAGTTGATCAAACTGCCTACCATGATCACTCTGAATTGACACTATGGGCTCGTTTCTTAAAGTTTGCAACTCCTTAAAAAGTTTTGAAAACTCAAATAAGGCCTCTGATTTTTCTTTTAAAAACGCAACCCAAGTATATCTAGAAAAATCATCAACAACAACTAGCATGTACTTTTTACCATTGGGAGATTTGACTCGCATAGGACCACATAAATCCATATGTAAAAGTTCAAGGGGTCTAGAAGAACTTACAACCTTTTTGGGTTTGAAAGAGTTACGTGTTTGTTTACCTCGTGTGCATGCGTTGCACATATCAATACCTTTGAAGTCCATTTCAGGTAGCCCTCTTACAAGCCCTTTGGACACAAGCTTCTGTAGCGTATGTGGACTCACATGACCGAGTCTCCTGTGCCAGAGCTTTGGATTGTCCGTCAAAGCCTTTAGACAGGTTAAGCTTCCTTGTGCCACTTGATCAGCATTTACGGCGTATATATTGTTGTAGCGATATGCAGTCAAAATAACTTCACCTGTATCTTCTCTGCACACTATACATCTTTTCTTGTTAAATCTGACATTGTTACCACTATCACATAATTGAGAGACACTAAGCAGATTATACTTCAAACCATTAACAAGATAGACATCTTTAATACTATGGCTGGAATCGCTTCCAACACTACCAATACCAACGATGTCGCATTTTCCTTTGTCACCAAGAGTCATTGTTCCTATGGATTGCTCCTTTAGATCATGAAAGAGAGAACTCTTCCCACTCATATGCCTCGAGCATCCACTATCAATAATCCATTTGTGTTCTTTCACCTTGGTGATCTCCTGCAAGACAAACATCAACCTTTGTGGCTAGACCAATAAGCAAATTTGGATCCATTGTTGGGATAAACCATATTTGGTAAAATAGTACCTTTTGGAACCCAAACTTGTGTTATCCGTTCTTTTCTCAAATGAACATGGAATGTATTGCGAATAATATATGGATCCTTTCTTCTATAGGGGCAGGTCTCTTTTACATGTCCCTTTCTAGCACAATGGTGACATATAGGAGAGGTTCTGCTTCCTTTTGCCTTTACAAAAGTGGTAATGTGTTGCTTCTTTAAAAACTTTGGATTGTAACCAATACCACTTTTGTTTAGAGAACTTTGTTGCTCACCCAACATCCTATCGAGAGTACCTTTGGATTTGGTAAAACTTATGAGGGTTGTCTGTTGGTGTTGAATCTTATTATTCAGGGAGATCTTCTCGTTCTCTAAGTCATGATGCTCATTTCTTAGAGAGGAGAGATCTTGCTTGAGTTCAGATTTCTTTAAGTCAAGCGTCTTGACTTTAATGTCAAGACCTGAATAAGAAGCTTCAAGACTTTTGACTCTCATAGACAGATCCTCAATAGTTCTTTCCTGGTCCACAGTTCTCTTAATAAGGATGTTAGTTTGGGCAATAAGCTTCTCTTCATTGGAAATCATATTGGAAAGAAATTCCGATAATACCTCTTTTTGACTTGCCATAAGTTCTCTTACAGTAGCTTCAAGCTTTTCATCATGGGCTTCGTCTTCTGAGGCCATAAGACAAATATTGACCTTCTCATCATCGGAGTCAGAGTCGGAATCGCTCCAAGTTGCCACCATGGCTTTCTTCTTCCATTTGTCACCTTTCTTGGACTGGCTCTTTGTCTTTTGAGGGCAGTCCTTCACAAGATGATCTGTTTCACCACATTCAAAACAAGACAACGGTTTAGTCTTCTTTTCATATTTGTTGTATTGAGGCTTACCTCGAAATTTTGAAGACTCTGATCCATCTTTGTTGTTGAATTGCTTCTTCATTTTGAGAATTCGAGCAAGGCCTCTTGTGATAAGAGTAAAAGGATCATCCTCATCGCCATCCTCATCTTCGGAATCAAATCCATCTTTAGACTCATCCTTCTTAGACTTGAGTGCCAAGTTCTTAGTGCTAGCTGGAAGTTCTCCATCGTCTTCATTAAGGGTCATCTCATGCGTGATCAGCTTCCCAACACTACAAAAAAAAAACAATTTAGCATCGGCAATTTACCGTGGCGAAAAGCTGATCTAGGGTGGCAAAACCTATTTAGCCACGGACGTAGCCACGGGAAACTAGGGGTGGCCAAGTCTGCGGTGGCAAAATGTTAATAGCTACGGATGCTTGCCGTGGCGACCAACCTAGCCACGGCATAGCTACGGCTAGGCGACCCCATATGAAAGACACGACACATTTGCGACGGTAGGTTGCCGTAGCTAAGGTCTGGGTGGAAAATATAAAAAAAAATACCTGCTTTTTAACCCGGATTCTTTAGACCCGGGCTAAAAAGTCCAATATTTACAAAAAATAAAATAAAATAATATACACAATTTACCTATATAATAAATTTTCATTAATTATACCAAATTTACATTTATAATGAAATGTCAAAAAAACTAAATAATTTATATAGAATAAAAATGCATAATTATGCAATATACATATACAATAAAATGTAGAATCGTTTTTCTAAGGCCTATCCAAAGATGAAATAAGCATTGGTTTCTTGTTGTATGCACTTGGAATGTTATTTTTCTTCCCGCTTGAGATTTAAGTGAGAACCTCTAGTCATCCTGTATAATAGAGAAGTATAAAACATTAAGTGTGACTACAAAATTAAGAGAATAAAGAGCATTATCCACTAACATGCATTCCATTAAAACAAAGAGCAAGTATACAAATCATAACTCAATCAAATAAGTCCACATGCACAGAGTCACAGACATGCACAACAGAGGGGAGAGCATTTACCTCAAAGAAATCAGATGTATCTACAAGGCCAGGGAAGTCGTTTATAAAACCACCTAGTATGCAGATCCTCAGCTTCTGTAAGAGCAATTTCCCTTATTGAAATCTAACTCGTCTATAAATTAAAGTTGTTGATGGTAAAATCAAAAGACGAGTCTTAACCTAACATATATTCAATTTTACATGATCTCTACCACCCAATTTTTTTAATAAACAATAATGACGCTTCTATCCAAATTTTTCAAAAAGATCCTTTCATAGTTTGTTGCAAAAGACATCAGTAGAATGAGACCACTTTGAGAGGTTTCAAGTATTGGAAAATGCGGATGCAGTCATTCAACTTCTTTATCATTAAAAATTGAAATTTCAACCATAATTAAATAGCTAGATATTAATCTTTGTGGCTTTAGTTAAAAGGTTTCTTATATTCTAGCTGTTGGTTAACACAAATGGATAAAGAAGTTAGTTAAGCTCAAGCATTTGGGCTCCCCAAACTATCCTTGTCTATCAAGCTCCACTGAAGCTTCATACTGCCAAGATATATTAAAATAACAGATCTAACATTTGAGTTATAGCTTATGATTAATAAAAAGGAGAAATTGAGAAAGACTTTCAATAGAATGAGTAACGAGCCAAGTTTATTAAAATAACAGATAGAATTTTTGAGTTATAAAATTAGCGAATGATTAAACAAAAGGGACTGCAAGTGTTGTTCTGTATGGAATACCTTATCAAATGTTGTGCAGCATTCTCTGAACCTTGTGCCAACACATGGGACATTTGCCCTCTCCAATAGCTCCTAAAAATGGAATACATAAAGACAAGAGCATCTATATTTTGCTCATCAAGATTTTCTCAAATCAAAACATGAATAGGAAACCTAAAATAAATACCTGGATACCACCATCCTCACCAAATTGTCCATGTATAACAGGGAAGACAATGTCCACAGATGTTGTAAGATGATCTGCAAACTCAGACAAGGATCTGAAACCTTGTGCAAGGCTATGAACAAAGACAGCTTACCATATGATAATGTTAAACAACTCAATACTGATACCAAATTAGGCAACAACTTAATGCTAATAATCAAATTCATAACCTACCTTTGGAGCTTGAAATCAAAATCAGCTGGTGTACTGAAGTATAACTGGAAAAGCATAGAGATAAAAGTGATCCAATAAATAGAAATCTGGATAATTTTAGTATTTTTACATACACTTGTAAATTCAATGTATTTCCTGTTGGTCTCTCAACTAAAAAAAATATCGAAAAGGCAAACACTGTATACAATGAAAGAGTGATCAGCTAACCTGGGCAGAAGATAAGGTGAATGCATTGAACTCAGCGTCGATATAGTAGCAGCTCACAGTCAGATCATCCGCCTAAGAGTTACAAACTATCTCATTAACTCGACTCTTCTCAAATACAGTAGATACTTGAAGGAGAAAAACTTTTCACCTGGAGATGATCAATGAAAGAATAAGGAGAGTATCAGATGCCAAGGAATGAATATAACTTAACTAGATGCCAAGACACGAGTTTCGTTGTTAAATTTCGTCATTTTATTTAGGGTAGTCTAACTAGCATACCGTTAACGTTTCATATATTTGTTGATGCATATATAAGTGGAAAGAAGACAATGCTCTGATCACTCCTAGTAGTGAATGCTAACACATCAAATATGCAATAGAGACACTAAAAAGAAGTGCATATATAGTGTACGGACAACTTTTTCATCTATAAAAAAAATATGATCAACCAACTAATAGCAATTCATGCAGAACAAAACCAATAAAATTGGAAAATCATACTCAAGTTTTAGATGAATGCTTCAAGATAGCTTAGTTCATCATGTACGGATAAATGATTAAAGGTATCTACTAGGGGATGGACAAGCAAGGAACTGGTCAAGCGAAGGAAATGATCAACACCAGGATAATAAAGTGAAAAGAAAGAATGAATAAGAAAATATGTTAGAAATGCATGGAAATAAAACAAAGAATCCATTCCACAAACCTCCTTGGAGACTGGGAACTTGTGGTGACATAATAATCAAAGAATAGTTGGAATGTGCTAGGATCTTCTAGGAGAGACCTCCATGATGAAGGAACCTGTGTAATTAATAAAAGGAATAATTAGCACAAGAAGTAGTTGTAGAAAGCATAGAGCTTGAGATGAGATAGAGCTTTGCCATTAGAAAAAAAAAGTTGAGTAGATAAGGATGTCCCACTACCGGCTAATAATCGGTCTTTAATCGTGTCATCTTTTTTCTTTAAAAAAAAGCTGTTGATCAGATAAGGGTGTCTCGCTACCGAATTGCATCTGATTAACAGGCAAAAAAACAGAATAGACTACACCCTTGACACATTGTTGAATTGTACACAACAGAAAGAACTACAACTAAAATATGAGTCTCTAATTTGCACAGACATCAGAACCAGGATTAGCTCAGGAAACAAAAAAGTCAGAATGTAACATTTCAGAGAAAATTGGTTCACCAAGAACCATCTAGTACAAATGTAACACGAGCTAGCAGTGATTAGAGCTTGACATATTCGCATTTGGTTATCACCATTACACAGAAGCATCTATTGAATATCTATAATTTTTAGTTATAATATTTACAAAGATCTGGTGAATCAATGAGATTTTTGCAAAAATACCATCCATAAATCTACAAACAACAAAACATCAAACTATCTATGCATAGTAAAACCAAGGAGAATTGAAGCCAAGCATGTACCTTCTTCCAATTGAGTACTCAAATTTTCATATCAACAAGGAACAAAATCAACTTATTGAGCAACTGAATTGATTACTTAAACATGTACCGAATTGAAGCAATTCGGTAGTGAGACATCATTAACAAGTCGACAAGTGAAAGTACGAAAATTGCACAACTGAGAGCCAGCTTATTGAACAACTGACTAACCGGATTAAACACAAGAGACATTGTTTTTCGATATCCTCTTCAACCAAAACGCCTGTTTTCATAAGCTCTAGAAGCTCTTTCCTTGAAATATTCCATTATTGCTCCCTCTAATCACAAAACCACCCCATAAAATCAAAAACCCTAAACCAATTTGAACCCTAAACCAAGAACCCTCAATCAACCCTAAATCAATTTCAAACAAAAGAGGAGTGAAATTGCACCTATAAAATCGGAGCAGGGAGGAAAGTGGATTGTCGCTCTTGCTCAATGAAGTAGCAATAGAGAGTAACGAGGAGTACTTACAATCGCTCTTGGTCCCAGTCATTCCATTGGTTGCCTCGCCCACAACACCACCTTCGAGTCTCATCTTTTGATCAAAGTAAGGAAAAATAACTCATGGTGTCTCACACAATGTTTCTTCAGATTTTTGCCTCCAGGTTCTCGGCAAATCCCCCGAAAAATCCTATAAAAAAAAGAGAGAAGGGCGGGAGAGAGTACCCCAAGTAAAGATAGGTCGGTGACAAACCCTAACCAAATCAAACGATTCAAACCCTAACCAAACAGTAATTTCCCCCTAAAATCAAACCCTAACAACATAGTAATCAAGCTTATGAACTGAAATGAAAGGGATTTGAGATATTACCTGAAATTAATATGTCGGAGATATGAGGAAGGTGCCCCAGATCCACTTCTTTCGAAGTTGCCTGAGATCTGATGAGCGAAAACAAGCAGCACTTTAGCAAAGTGGGGTCACGGCACCGGCAGCATCACGGCGGCGTGGGGACGAGCAGCATCAAGACGGCGTGAGGACGAGCTACTCCGGCGCACAAGCGAAGGTCGATGGCGATTTGGGAATTGGGAGTCGTCTGATGAGAGAGAGAGAGAGAGAGGAGGGTCGAAGAGATGTCGAGAGAAATATTGAAACTCCGGGTTGTGTTTCTTACTTGTTTCTTTTTACATTGAAAAAAAAAACACTTTAGCCATGACATCGTCTTTACCGTTGCAAATTGTGGTCAAACTTGCCATGGAAACCTTAATGTCGTGGCAATAACCTACCTAATGGCCACGGCAAATCCATGCCGTTGCTACCATGCGTGGCTAAATTATTCCTTTTTTGTAGTGTAGCTACGGCTGACTTTTGGCGTTGCTACCGTGCTCCTCATCCGTAGCTCCACCGTGGCCAAAATCACCCTACTAGCTACGGCAGACCCTTGCCGTTGCTACCGTGCGTGGCAAAATTCTTTTTTTTTTGTAGTGCAAGAAGGTCATCAAGGGGTAGAGTGGTGAGGTCCTGGGCTTTCTCTATAGCTGTTACTTTTGGACCCCATTTCTCCTTTGGAAGGCACCTTAGTATCTTCCTTACTTTCTCAACGTTGGTAAAGCTCTAGCCGAGAGAGTCAAGGTTGTTGGTGATCTTTGTGAATCGTGTGAACATGGCCTTGATTGTCTCATCAGGCTTCATCTTGAAGAGCTCGTACTTTCGAAGGAAGATGCTGATCTTGGTATCTTTCACATGGCTCGTTCCTTCATAGGTAACGACCAGTTTGTCCCAAATCTCTTTAGCTGACCTACAAGATGATGAGTTTCCCCTTGAGGATCCTTAAATCTCAGTACAAAGTAAGTCAGAACAAGCCTCGAATCAGCCGGTTGAAGATAGATGATAGAGATGGATTTCGGTGGAATATTTTTGGTATTTTTGTGATAATGATAAAAATCAGATTTGGGGGAAAACAAACTGAATAAAGATCAAGTACAAACGGATATTACGCACCGAAAATACAAGATCGGACCTTCGATATGACTCACGAAGGAGATGAAGTTTTCAAGCTTCAAACAAAGGATATAAACCTGGTTCTTTGATGATAATTTCGTGCCCTCTAATGGCCATTAGGGCTGAGTAATATAGGGCAAGTTTGTGGACAACTTGTGCATGCTTGGGAAAAAGGTGGCTTGCATTAAATGCAATCTTGGAAGTTGTTCTCTGCACAAAACCACCAGCTGCATGGGGGATGTATTCCATGATGTCTTCTCTTCCCAATATGCCTTTAAATGCATGAGAAGTTTGAATTTGAATCAGATTTGGCTCCATAATAAATAGCGGGAACCGAGGCATTTCCGGGCTAGCACGTTGAGCATGCCATCAAATCTAGCACGTTGAGCATGTGGATTGCGTCGGGGCATCCTAAGTGGTTGAGGTTGTTGTGGGTGTAGTGGATCTTGAGTATAGTGAGCTCATTGATTCTCCCTGCGATCATTAATACTTATGTTATCATCAAAATCAGTTTGGTAATTATGTGGTCGTCGGGGCCATGTCTCATTGTGAGGGCCTCTTGTTTGACAACGCCCTTGTGGAGTCCCATTGGGCTCGCTCTCATGACCTGAGTCATGTGGCTCATCATTTCTTCCATTGGTTCTAGTACCACTAATTCTTTGATCAATCCTTTCATCTAGGACTCTCAATAGTTCAGCCCTAGTCCTCTCATACTCTTCTTGTCTCGCAGCTACATCTTCTTCCTTAGTTTTTCGAAGAGCGGCTTGCAAATCCGCTAGGGTGATAGCACTTCCTTCATTTCCTGTATTAGACATGTTTTCCTACACACAAAATGCACAAACAAAAGGAAAAACAAAGAAGAACCGAGAAAATCACAAAAACATGCAAACACGTTAGGGTTAGAAATCAAAAGATCTCTCTCTCACCTCCCTCATATTCTTTTCACTCATGAATTTTTTTTTTGGGGGTGAAACTCTCCCTCACTTTGAATGTGATCTCACTTCACTCAACACTCAAATTGTAAGCACACAAGTATGCAAACAGTACTTCTTCAAGCAAGCGATGTGAGGATGCTTCTTCCTTGCTAGAACAAGGTCTATATCTGCTGATCCAATGCAACTTAGTGATGTTGTCCTGGAAACTCACACAAAGTATCAAAAGCACAAGCCAAGGCAAGCCCAAAGGCGAGTATTTACCAAATTCCAAAATCAAGTAAGTAATGCTCGAATGGGAAAGGGTAAACAAGGTTTAGACAAGGCAAAGAACAAGGCTTGGAGTAGCTAGTGATATGATGAGAATGTCTTGTTTTCGAGAACAACAACAACACAACTTGCACTTCAAATGCTCACAACTTGCACATAGAACAACTTTTGGAACTTTTCTAATTTCTTCTCTTTTTCTTTTCTTTTCTCTTTTTTTTTTCTGTTTTTTTTTTCTTTTCTATTTTCCAGAATCCAAGAACACAACAACACTTGCAAATCAGAACTTACTTCAATCTTCAAACACTTATCAATCAAATTCCATCAATAGATCATCACCATATACTATGCAAAGCATTAGGAGAATAATGGTGCAACGCTTTTGGGGGTGGAGTTCATATTCTGGGTAAGAAGGATGAAGGTTCATGCGAACACACAAGAACACTAGATAGAAGCATAGAAAACCGAAATGACAATGGATAGATCTGATTTTTTTTTTTTTTGCAGATCTTAAACACACATATGAAGGTACAAAGGATGAAAAAAAAATGATGGATAAAGGCTGGAGAATAATCAGAAACAAGGATAGATAGAAATGGCTGAAAATCGAGCAAAACAAACCGAAAATGGAGAGGTATTTCATACCCCTTTGGCTTGAGAAACTTACCTTGAAGATAGCTCTGATACCACTTGATGAGTTTCTCCTTGAGGATCCTTAAATCTCAGTACAAAGTAAGTCGGAACAAGCCTCGAATCAGCCGGTGGAAGACAGATGATAGAGATGGATTTCGGTGGAATATTTTTGGTATTTTTGTGATAATGATAAAACTCAGATTTGGGGGAAAACAAACTGAATTTTATAAAGGATAGATGAACAAAAACATGTGGATATGACTCACGACAAGTTCTTGAACAAAGATCAAGTACAAACGGATATTACACACCGAAAATACAAGATCGGACCTTCGATATGACTCACGAAAGAGATGAAGTTTTCAAGCTTCAAACAAAGGATATAAACCTGGTTCTTTGATGATAATTTCGTGCCCTCTAATGGCCATAAGGGCTGAGTAATATAGAGCAAGTTTGTGGACAACTTGTGCATGCTTGGGAAAAAGGTGGCTTGCATTAAATGCAATCTTGGATGTTGTTCTCTGCACAAAACCACCAGCTGCATGGGGGGTGTATTCCATGATGTCTTCTCTTCCCAATGTGCCTTTAAATGCATGAGAAGTTTGAATTTTAATCAGATTTGGCTCCATAATAAATAGCGAGAACCGAGGCATTTCCGGGCTTCTTGGGCTGCGGGTTGCGATCTTGAATTTGTTGTAAACTTGTGAATGCTTGACCTTGATCTTCATAGTTTATGGAAATGGTTAAGAGTCCTTGAAGAAGGCCGGCTTGAAGACGTCTTGCCCGAGCTCGAGTGATGGATCCGAGATGCTGCTCATTTGGAGATTCGGTAGGTCTAGCTTCTTGATTGATCCTAGGTGTGATCACATCATCCTCCCTTCCTTGAAAAGGATTCGACCTCGAATCAGACCCATCATCTTGTTCATCATCTCCTACAACAAAAGGAGACAAGTCAGCAACATTGAACACATCATGAACACCATACTCACCGGGAAGCTCAATTTTGTAGGCATTGCTGTTGATCTTTTCAAGCACTTGAAATGGGCCATCTCCTCTTGGCTTCAGCTTTGAATTCCTCAATGTAGGAAATCGATCTTTTCTAAGGTGAATCCATACAAGATCACCCGGTTCAAAGATGACTTCCTTTCTTCCTTTGTTAGCTTGATGCACATATTGGGCAGTCCTCTTTTCAAGTTGCAAACGAGTGGACTTGTGTAAACTCTTGATGTGCTCAGCTTGGGTTGCTCCTTCAACACTTTCTTGATCTTTCATGGAGTGGGAAACCAAGTCAAGAGGAGTGATGGGATTCTTGCCATACACAACTTCAAATGGTGTCTTCTTGGTGGCCGAGTGGACTGACCTATTGTAGGCAAATTCAACAAAAGCAAGACATTCTTCCCACTTACGAAGGTTAGTTTTCAACAAAGATCGAAGCAAAGCACCAAGAGTTCTATTCACAACTTCAGTTTGTCCATCCGTTTGAGGATGACAAGAAGTAGAGAAAAGTAACTTAGTTCCTAGTTTAGACCAAAGTGTTTTCCAAAAATAACTAAGAAACTTAGCATCACGATCAGAGACAATGGTCTTAGGAATTCCATGCAATCTAACAACTTCTTTAAAGAACAAATCAGCCACATGTGAAGCATTGTCGGTTTTATTACATGCAATAAAATGAGCCATTTTGGAAAACCGATCAACCACAACAAAAATAGAGTCTCTCCCCCTTTTGGAACGAGGAAGTCCCAATACAAAGTCCATGGAAATGTCTTCCCAAGGAGCATGAGGAATAGGCAAGGGAGTATACAATCCATGGGGATTCATTTTCGACTTAGCACTTAAACAAGTAGTACATGCAGCACAAAACTTTTCTACATCCCTATGCATGCGAGGCCAAAAGAAGTGTTCCTTCAAAGTATTTAAACCTGAATCACAAAGTTAAACAATCGAACCAAGTGCGGAAATAAGGTAAAGCAATAGATAAAGGACACGATTAATTGTTTATGTGGTTCGGCACGAACTTGGCCTACGTCCCTGCCTAGGGTTCTTCCACAACCCTAGGATTCAAAAGGCTTTATTGATTCGCTTAGCTTAGGATCCTAATAGCTCACCGAGAAGCCTCTCTCCTATACAATTGCAATCTAGTCAACTCACGTTCCCTTGGAGTCCTAGACCAATCTAGAAGAGCCTCACCTCTCTCAGCTATCTAGTACAATCCTCTTACTCTCACAAATCAATAGCCTAGTGCAACTTCCCGAGTTACAAACTCTCGAGTAACACTATAAATGAATATATCCTATAAGCTCACAATGACTCTCAAAGGCTTTGAAATAAACAACAAACTCTTGAGCGCTAGCAGAGAGTACACTTGGAAGACAGATCTCGCTTGAATGAATGAAAGCTTGTGTAGCACTTGTGTATACTGTCTTCATCTTCTTTCTCTATTTATTGAGACAAATCGGCGCCGAGAATCTTCTCCAACGGCTATTCCAGATCATGGCCATCTTTAAGATCTTCTAAACTTGGAAACAAATGAAGCCATAATCTTTCGGATTTGAACCTTCTCAACACTTGTCACAAGGAAGGAAATAATTCGAAAAACTTCCTGAAAGATTAGTCAAGCATATATATATAATATAAAGGAAGTATATAATAAAATCAAATAATATTCGGACATATAGAACAGGTTTTGGGTTTCATCAACTGTTAATGTTCCAAGACCTTTGACACAAACATCCTGTCAAGGCCTTTGAAACATTATTCCGATTTTCATCAAGGGAGGGAGTTATCAGCGTGAAAAACCAATAGTCATACAAATAGTGGAATCAAGGTGTAATACAAGAGAGTGCCACGGTAGAGCCGGGTCAAAACCAAATCAGTAAGCGTATTTATCGAAATCTAATATGTGATGTTAGTGAGGTTAGACCATTTCTTTGCGATCGCCTAAGAGAGTTCCCACGTCACGGAAGTGAGGAAAAATCATGCTACAAAACAAACCTAAAAAAAATATGTATGCGGGGCGGTGTCAGATCGAATCCCTACGCAATATAATCTCAAACAAGCAGACACATACACACGCTAGTCCTAATATAGAAGCTTGTAGATGCTCCTAAGACCAACGGCATAAATATAATAAGGCCTTAGCACCGAATACCAAGTGGTATATTGATCATGCACATTTAGGTAGTGTTAATATAAGCATTTAGATGTGTTTAGGTAGGGTAAAATACATGAGTTAAAGTAGTTTCCATGTTTTCATTATCATTCAATAAGAGTCGGAATCTAAGAGATTTGTGCATGATTTCAGGTGATTGTAAAGAGGTGAAGCTAAGCTCAAGCCAATGTTGGAAGATTGGACGAGAATAGAAGAGCACGAGAGCCGAGGAGAGGAGCTAAACATGTAAAGGATTGAAGCTGTCGAAGCTGGCGATGCTGCACTAAAACCAGTGGTTTGAAGGTTGTATTTATCGGATCGGGGCGTACTTATACTTGCTGGAAAGTAGATTCGAAGACCTAAAACTTTTCTGTTTACGACTTTTCCAAATTCAGCCTTGAAGACAGTGAAATCTGGACGTTAAGATGGCTGCTGGAAAGAACTCGGTCTGGGCAACATAACTTGGCCGAGTTAGTTGGTTTCCACCCGAGTTACGTAGCAGTTGCAACATGTGGGCCATGGCAGATGTTACTATAATTCATTTATGAAACATGTTATATTTTGATAATAAATTAATTAGGAGGGAGATGAACCGGTGAAGAGGGAGAACAAAAGAAGGTTTGTGAGTTTCTTTGGATTAAACAGGTTTTGTACGTAGCATTGGAGCTTTTGGAATACCATTTGTGATTTTCTCAACTATGAATCACTAGACTTCTTGGCTCGGGGAGATTAAGCGAAGCTTCGGGTTTTCTATTTCATTGTGAGATCTCTATTTCTTAATACTCCTCTTTGAATATTATCAATTCTCTGCGCCGAATGTTTAGGGTTTTCGTGAATTTTCATTAGCCTGGTCAATTGATGCCTATTCATGATAATCTATAGGTAGATATAGGTAATTACTAGTTGATTTATCTATATTCTTCAGTACCAAAGTATAAATCTCTGAAACTGGTTGATTTAGGGATTTGTATAGAGAATTGATTTGCAATTGATGCAATAACTGGTTGTGCGCATCGATTGTCTTTGTTGATTTCCTTTAAGCTTAATCGATTATTGAATTGAATCTTGATAGTTTCTAGATTGTTTAATAATTAGGGTTTTTAGGGTCTGGTTGTCTTGTTAACTAGATTCGATAAGGAATTGGATTCAAAAGAGCTAGTCTTTCCACAACAAAGTATTCAAGAGGAAGTTATCTATTCGATATCAATGATCAATGAATAAACCCAGTTGCTAAGATTGATTGACCTGAGTTATTCTCTCTATTCATTAATTCAATCTTTTTTATTTTAATGTTTGACTTACTTTTATTTCTTAGTTAGTTAGTTTAAACCATCAAAACATGTAAAGAGGGTTTGTGAGTTTCTTTGGATTAAACAGGTTTTGTACGTAGCATTGGAGCTTTTGGAATACCTTTTGTGATTTTCTCAACTATGAATCACTAGACTTCTTGGCTTGGGGAGATTCATCGAAGCTTCGGGTTTTCTATTTCATTGTGAGATCTATATTTCTTAATACTCCTCTTTGAATATTATCAATTCTCTGCGCCGAATGTTTAGGGTTTTCGTGAATTTTCATTAGCCTGATCAACTGATGCTTGTTCATGATAATCTATAGCTAGATATAGTTAATTACTGGTTGAGTTATCTATATTTTTTGGTAGCAAAGTATAAATCTCTAAAACTTGTTGCTTTAGGGATTTGTATAGAGAATTGATTTGCAATTGATGCAATAACTGGTTATGCGAGTCGATTATCTTTGTTGATTTCCTTTAAGCTTAATCGATTATTGAATTAAATCTTGATAGTTTCAAGATTGTTTGATAATAAGGGTTTTCAGGGTCTGGTTGTCCTATTAACTAGATTCGATAAGGAATTGGATTCAAAAGACCTAGTCTTTCCACAACAAAGTATTCAAGAGGAAGTTATCTATTCGATATCAATGATCAATGAATAAACCCAATTGCTAAGATTGGTTGACCTGAGCTATTCGCTCATATTCATTCATTCCATCTGTTTTTTTTTGTTTGACTTACTTTTGTTTCTTAGTTAGTTAGTTTAAACCATCAAAACATGTAAAGAAGGTTTGTGAGTTTCTTTGGATTAAACAGGTTTTGTACGTAGCATTGGAGGTTTTGGAATACCTTTTCCGATTTTCTCAACTATGAATCACTAGACTTCTTGGCTTGGGGAGATTAATCGCAGCTTCGGGTTTTCTATTTCATTGTGAGATCTCTATTTCTTAATACTCCTCTTTGAATATTATCAATTCTCTGCGCCGAATGTTTAGGGTTTTCGTGAATTTTCATTAGCCTGATCAACTGATGCTTGTTCATGATAATCTATAGCTAGATATAGGTAATTACTGGTTGAGTTATCTATATTCTTGAGTAGCAATTTATAAATCTCTGAAACTGGTTGATTTAGGGATTTATATAGAGAATTGATTTGCAATTGATTCAATAACTGGTTGTGCGCGTCGATTGTCTTTGTTGATTTCCTTTAAGGTTCATCGATTATTGAATTGAATCTTGATAGTTTCAAGATTGTTTGATAATTAGGGTTTTCAGGGTCTGGTTGTCCTGTTAACTAGATTCGATAAGGAATTGGATTCAAAATACCTAGTCTTTCCACAACAAAATATTCAAGAGGAAGTTATCTTTTTTATTTCAATGATCAATGAACAAACCTGATTGCTGAGATTAATTGACCTGAACTATTATCTCATATTCATTCATTCAATCTGTTTTATTTTATTGTTTGACTTACTTTTGTTTCTTAGTTAGTTAGTTTAAACCATCAAAATCTCCTCTCCTTGTTTCTTGTTCTTGTTGACACACTCTGATTTGCATACAAATCGTTGACTGTCTGTGGGATCGACCCGTACTTGCCAAACTACATTAGTTAGGTTAGTCGGATTTATTGGATAGGATTTAAGGCGACTGAAAATTCTCTATCAAATTTGGCGCCGTTGCCGGGGAGTCAAGTTGTTATTTGTGTGTTTGTCTCGTGTGTTAATTTAGCTACTAACTTTTTTTGTGAGCTTATCTTACGGATCATAACACATATGCTACTAAGAGTTTAAGATGTTGAGTTTACTGTAGTTCGAAGGTGAAAACTTTCACCTATATCTCACTAGGTTGGAGAGGTGTGTGGATATCCGCAATGAGCGGGGTTTCCACGATAGTTTGCGAGATATGGTTGTTTGCATTGTAGAGGGGATGACTGTTGAGACAAAGGCGTGTGCTATATACATCAGCGGTGGAAGTTTAACACGGTTAGGTTTGGCGGGATTTTGGGATCTTATCTGCTACATGGGTCATCAGGCCTTGCATGAAGTGTCCTCCGCGCTGGAACCTCAACCAATAGATTACTTCGATGCACCTTCGGAGGATCTATTCAAGGCCTCCTATGAGGAGAATGAGCAATTGTGTCAGCAGATCGTTGAACTAACTGAACGAGTGCACCGAATGGTCCAAGTGGGGAATGATATTCTAGCATGTGAAGCGGGTGAACTACCGTCTCAACCGGTGGTTAACCCGATAGAGAACCTCACCACGAACACCCTAGGGAGTGGCAAGGACTTGTTTGTCACACCCGAGGGAAGCTCAGAAAGTCATGAAGATGAAGGTGAGTGTGTGCTTCCTATTCCTCCCTTATTGAGTTCATCCGAGTCTACTCCGCTACCTCCCATACCGTTGAGCTATGTGCATGACAATGTTTTGGCGGAGGAGGATATGTTCGCAGACGATAACAATTTCTTCAGCGATGAAGAGGAGAGTACACTACTTCCTGACATGGAGTGTCATGAGTCGACGTGTGAGATTCCATGTGATTTGTTGCTGCCTTCATTCGATGAGATTTTTTCGAGCTCGCCTATCAAGGAACCAAGTCCGGAGCTGATTTCTGTGGCTCTTGAGCAAAGAATTGATATCCTCTGCAATTGTGAGAAGTTCGGTGATGATGTCGACCCTTGGGCTCATTACTTCGATATACCGCCAATGGAACTGAATTGGTGGTCCTACATACCGGCGACGGAGAGTCACGCTTGGACATATGAGAAGTTGAGGACATACTTTGACTTCAACTTATTCGTATGCAGAGCCAGCCTACCTAGATGGTGTGCACGAGAGTTTGATTTGCTGCTGAGGGCACCGACGATGTCCGAATAGGTCTTAAACGGACAACCAAAACGTTGAGTCTATGACGTTAACCAAGCACACTTCTTGGGAGGTAACCCAAGGTTAGTATTTCATATTATCATTTTTCACAATTTTATTACGTAGTTTTTATTATTTTTCAGTTTTTTTTATTATTATTTTTGGTCTCCGGAATGCTAACATATAGTTTCGGAAGCAAAAAAAAAAGCGTCCAACACCAGAGGATTACAGTAGGTTACTCGGGTAAGGAACCCGGCCGAGTTCAGGAACCAACCTGAGTGGCGAACAGGTTTACGAGATGGAACTCGGGAGGAGCAATAGAACTCGGTTGAGTTTTAAAGCCTCGCCCGAGCTATATTGCGCCTTCTAAAAAACAGAGAGAGAGAAAGAGAGAGAGAGAGAGAGAGAGAGAAGTGTGTCTTCATCCCGAGCGACAGCGAGCGTGCTTCCAGCAACTGTAGCCGCCGGCGCGAGCCTCCCTCCGACCAGAAGCCCTCCCGGTGAGTCCCGTAGCCCCAGCCTCCGATTTCGAGCAAACCTGGGTTCTCTCTCCGACGCAGCCCTCATGCTTCCCTCCTGTTCCCAGCACCTCCGCCCAGTCTCTGCCTCCATGCCCAAGTCATCGCCGACCTCCTCAGGCCACTCCGTCGATTCTTTCTTGCTGCCACCCACGGCCGAGTCCTCCTCCGGCAGCCAGCAGATCCGACAGCAAGCCTCTGCTCCCTTCCCCTCCATTGAATCCTTTAAATAAGTTCTAATAAACCCTAATTTTAGGTTTTGTTAAATTTATGAAATTGGGGAATTGATTGAGTGAATTATGAACTTGTTGATGAGGAATTTGTGGACGAATTGAATTGATGCAGTTTGGGATTTAGAATTGAGATTTTTGTGCCTAATTGTTAAATTTGCAAATTTGAGAATTATCGAGTCTTGAGCATTTGAATTGATCTTGCTTTTGGTTGATGTTGTGAGTGACATGGCACGATTGATTATTATTGTGAGTTGTCCTTGCCGGGACAACAAATATTTCTTTGTTGGTGTTGCCTTGTCTTTAGTTGTAGAGATTAGGTTGTGGTGTATCCTTGAGGTTGTGGTGTCACTTTGAGGTTGAGACGAGAAAGAACAATGACTCATCACACTCTTGTGCTTGAATTAATTACCTCACCTTGATATGTAGACAACTCTATAAGTATTCTTCTTCTTCTATTTTATTTTTCACATTGAGGACAATGTGTGAATTAAGTGTAGGGAGGGAACATTTACATGTTTGCATTTAGGTTGCATTGTATATATTTCATTCTTGTTTTTGCATTTCATGGTTATTACTCTCAGTCTTGCATATTATATAAGAATATAAAAAAAAACAAAAAAAATCATATAAAAAGAAAAAAAAATCACCATGCATGACATTCTAGATTTAGGATATATCAGATAACCCCATCTGTATCACTTGCCTTCTATTCTCTTCTTAATCTAATTATAAGTCCCATGATATGCTTGACTTGTTAATCCTTGTCTAATTTGTTTAATCTATGGGAGCGTGAGATAATGGATTGATTGAACATGTATAACTCTTACATTTTAGGTGGCATTGAAATCCAACAAAAATTTACCTTGTGAGTTTTTGTTCGCCTTATTAGGACTATGCTTTATGGATGTCCTCTTTACTTCTTGTGTGTGATACTCTCCAATGTGACTACCTCTGACAATTGGGATTGATATCTATGTCAAGGTTGTATATTTTGATCATTACTTGTGATTTTCACATGATTGAGGCATGATTGTTACTAAGCCATGATATTCCCTATCTTCCCATGCATATCATACATTGTTTGAAGCCAAACTGAGCCTATTAGCCTATCTTTGTAGCTCCACAAAAATTATCCTTAGCCAATTGTAGCCTAACCCATCCGGGAATTAGGATTAGAATTGATGAAATGATGGTTTGAGTTGAGTGAGTGCTTTGAGAATGAGATTGTGTATTGTGTTGATTCATTTGACGCTTATTATGAGGATTGGTTCTATGAATTTATGTATATATATGTATACTCGGGGCCTAAGGAGGATAAAATTCACTTAGGAGTAAAAGTCGAGAAAGAAAAAAAAAACAAAAGAAGAAGTTGAAATAAAAAGAACCATCCTTCATCACCTTTAGAAATGATTTGGGAGTATTGTTTGGTCTAAAGAAAGTTCTTGTATTGTGTTGTGCTTGAGTGTTGAGTTTGATGGTTTGTGATAAGTTTTGGTTGAGCTTGTAATTGGTTACTATGAGCTTAGTTCCCAGATTATGAGTGCCACAAGCCAAAAACATTCTCTACCTTAATTTTCTCACCGAGCCCCATTACAACCCTTACAAGACCTCATGATGACTATTGCTTGTAATGTCACCTACGGTTGAGATGTTGATGTGGATTTCAATTTTCATGGAGCTTAGTTGCATTGGATTGAGTTTGAGCGGAATTGACTTAGCCTAAACACAAGAGCGAGGAGTGAAACACTTTATTGAGTTTGATCGGATTTCAATTTTCATGGAGCTTAGTTGCATTGGTTTGGATTGAAATGTGTCTAAGCCTTTCAGTTGCTCAAATACATGTGATGATGTTGATGATTCCCTGGTGCATCCTATTTGGTTTGGATTGTGTTTTGACGAGGTGAATGCATGAAGAGTGTATTTGTGGGATGTGTGTTTGGATTGGTTTTGTTTTTTTGAGGATAAGAAAGGTTCAAGTGTGGGGGAGTTAGATCATGCACATTTAGGTAGTGTTAATATAAGCATTTAGATGTGTTTAGGTAGGGTAAAATACATGAGTTAAAGTAGTTTCTATGTTTCCATTATGTTTCAATTAGAGTCGAAATCTATGAGGTTTGTGCATGATTTCAGGTGATTGTAAAGAGGTGAAGCTAAGCTCAAGCCAATGTTGGAAGATTGGACGAGAATAGAAGAGCACGAGAGCCGAGGAGAGGAGCTAAACATGCAAAGGATTGAAGCTGGCGATGCTTCACTAAAACGAGTAGTTTGAATTTTGTATTTATCGGATCGGGGCGTACTTATACTTGTTCGAAAGAGGATTCGAAGACCTACAAGTTTTGTTTTTACGACTTTTCCAAATTCAGCCTTGAAAACAGTGAAAACTGGACGTTAAGATGGCTACTGGAAAGAACTCAGTCTGGGCAACATAACTTGGCCGAGTTAGTTGGTTTCCGCCCGAGTTACGTAGCGGTTGAAACATGTGGGCCGTGGCAGATGTTACTATAATTCATTTATGAAACATGTTATATTTTGATAATGAATTAATTAGGAGGGAGATGAACCGGTGAAGGGGGGAGAACAAAAGAAGGTTTGTGAGTTTCTTTGGATTAAACAGGTTTTGTACGTAGCATTGGAGCTTTTGGAATACCTTTTGTGATTTTCTCAACTATGAATCACTAGACTTCTTGGCTTGGGGAGATTAATCGAAGCTTCGGGTTTTCTATTTCATTGTGAGATCTCTATTTCTTAATACTCTTCTTTGAATATTATCAATTCTCTACACCGAATGTTTAGGGTTTTCGTGAATTTTCATTAGCCTGATCAACTGATGCTTGTTAATGACAATCTATAGCTAGACATAGGTAATTATTGGTTGAGTTATCTATATTATTGAGTAGCAAAGTATAAATCTATAAAACTGGTTGATTTAGGGATTTGTATAGAGAATTGATTTGCAATTGATGCAATAACTGGTTGTGGGCGTTGATTGTTTTTGTTGATTTCCTTTAAGCTTCATCGATTATTGAATTGAATCTTGATAGTTTCAAGATTGTTTGATAATTAGGGTTTTTAGGGTTTGGTTGTCCTGTTAAACTAGATTCGATAAGAAATTGGATTCAAAAGACCTAGTCTTTCCACAACAAAGTATTCAAGAGGAAGTTATCTTTTTTATTTCAATGATCAATGAACAAACCTGATTGCTGAGATTGATTGACCTGAGCTATTATCTCATATTCATTCATTCAATCTGTTTTACTTTATTGTTTGACTTACTTTTGTTTCTTAGTTAGTTAGTTTAAACCATCAAAATCCCCCCCCCCCCGTCTTTGTTTCTCGTTCTCGTTGACACACTTGACTTGCATATAAATCGTTGACTCTCTGTGGGATTGACCCGTACTTGCCAAACTACATTAATTAGGTTAGTCGGATTTATTTGATAGGATTTAAGACGACTGAAGATCCTCTATCATATATCTCTCTCCTACCTCCACCCCTTTCCGATAGGGCAGAGACTGGCCAGCTCGTGAATGCATTCCATAATAATCGGGCGACACGCATGCCCAACCCGTATCCACAATCAAGCCCGAAGGCAGCTCATAATATAAGTAAAGGAAGTTCCATGACTTGATTGTGATACGGGGTTAGCCGTGAGATGGTCCGATCTTCGACAACAAGCAAGAAACTCAAGAAAGACTCAAGAACTCAAAACTGACGCAGCAAGAACTCAAAGATTCGACCAAGAAATCAGCAAGATCGATCAAGAAATTAAAGACTCGAAACAAGAATTCAAGAACAAGACTCGACAATAAAGAAAGACTCGAAATTGATGCAAAGACACGACCGATAAAGACTGAGTCGATCTATATAGAACAAGATAAAGACCCCAGGCCTCTTAAGAGGGTAGGAACCAATACCAATTACTATATAACCCGCCTCTACAACCCTAAACAACCAAGCGGACAACTTGGAGGCACAAGGAGGGGGCTCGTGGATACTAGGATCACCAAGTCTTGCGAAGTTGATGAACAAAAAGCAAACAAAGCTAGATCAATACCAATAGTTGCAATTGAAAAGTACAGCTCTATTCAATCAACTTTCTCTCATTGTGTTTCACACAAAGGAAATTTCTATTCAATGGAAGCGTAAGTTCTCTACAATGATCAGCCGTCAATATATAGAAAACCTAGGGCTGATTTTAGATAAAAAATAATAAATAAAAGACTAATTAAAATAACTCCCTAAATTACCTAAAATAACATAAGTAAATAATGTCTCTAAAAATAGTAATAAGGAAAGTTCTTTAATCCCGTCAAAACAGTGATAGTTTGCAAAGAATGCGATTTTCGGCCAAGCTCTATGTTGAATCTGGAAGAACCTTCCACAGAAAAGTTGTATATCTCTTCGTCCTCGTTCCGGCAAGGTATGGCACGCCTCAATCCGATAAATATTGAATCCGTACGACCCAATGTACAGAGACGTCGAAAGTTGTCAAAATTCTGAACGAGAGTCTAAAACGTCATTTGCACCTTTGGATCTTCTCCCATGGTGGAGCATTCTTCTTCCTTTTGAGGATGACAAGATTCTCATGAGCTCGAATCATAGGTGTGTCCGGAGGTGGCTTGGATGGTCCCGCATCATTCTCCCTTTCTTGAAAAGGATTCGTCCTCGAATCCAAGGTCGCATTTGATTCCGCAAAGACATCCACACGAGCTCCTGGATTGAAAACCTTATGCCCATGGAAACTCATCTCAAGAACGATTATTGTAGGGATTGACCACTCCTCGATGGTTATTGTCTCAACTTCATCTACAAAATCAAGAAAAGAAACTTGATTAGTGCAAAATTCAGGTTTCATATTAATGTCATGATGTCCTAATTGAATATGAACTTGAGCTTGATCATTAATCCCTAAGTTTCCATACAATGCTAGCAAGTTTTCTTCATTTTTCAAGGCTGAATTTTCAATTAATTCAAGCCTAGTAATAGGAGAAGAATTTGCACCATCAATGATCATATTAGAAACATTGCCTTTGTCTAAGCATTTACTATGACATAAATCTTCTCTTTGATTATCATCACAAGGTGTAGGTTGAACATTTAAATCAATCAAAGAATCATCATGCTCATATTCAATGCAATCATTATGGTCATAGGCAAGTAAATTAAGATCTTGATCATTATTATCAACATGATTGACATGATCATTAATCAGTGAATTATCTATGCTAGAAGAAACATTAAGTTGAGTAGAAATAGGATGAGTTTCTTCCCTTTCAATTGGTGGCACTTCATCTTTAGGTGGGACTCCTTGTACGAACACCGTATTAGAGCCAAAACGCTGAAGCTCTATTGCCGCAAGACTGTTTTCCATCTTAGCTATGCTAGCATTCATCTTAGCTATGTTCTCCATGAAGGTATTGTATCAGTCATTGCCCTGGCTGTTAGACATCGCAAATAAAGACAAACAAAGAACTATGTGAAAGGTTAGTAAAATATAAACAACCTCACAATGTGTTTCGCTCACACTCCCTCTCTAATTGGTATGTCACGCTTGTTGGGGCAATCCGCATTGGGCAAATCAACACTCAAGCAAAAACCTAACAATCAAAGTATGTATATGAGAGTATGAATGAGAAACAAAACTAGGCTGCACTCGACAATAGCCAAACAGAACTCGATCCAAGCAAAAGAACACTCGACGTGGGATAGAAGTGTTTGACAGACTCAAACAAGCACTCACAAGGGTTGTGGGTACTCGACACAACAAGGAGAGAACTCGACTAGGACTGATATCTCTCGACACAACTAAACAACTCGATATAGCACTCGAAATCAGGAGAAAAGTGCTCGACACAAACTGAAAATAGTGAAAAATAAAAGAAAACTAAGGAAAGTATGGAAATTTACCTCTTTTGATTGAAAACTTTTAAGTTAGGATGTTGTAGTTGCAAGGTAGGGTTTCAAGATTGTGTTGAGGAGGTAATGGATATATTTCGATCTAGGTCTGTAGAATTTCACCAAGATGATCCCTTGAAGCTTTCTTGCACTAGATCAATCAAAACTTTTTTTTTTTTGACTTACTTTTTCCCCTAGGTGAATTTTATCCTCCTAGGTCCAAGTTCAATCTCTTTTTTTTTTTTAATCTGATTTTTATTTTATAAACTAACGCAAGAAAGACTCTAAGATAGAGAGGACTCGAAAATCTGAGAAATAATGGTGAAAAGATAAAATTTCTAGCCCTAAAGATAAATAAATAGACAATATTTGGATAAAATAGGAAAGTGGATATATCTTTAGCCTTTTTAGATAGTTGATAGATATAATGGAATTTAAATCTAACAAATTAATTAAAATCTGATTTTTTAATAGGCAATGGATAAAAGATAAATCAAAATTCTCAAAGATAGAAAAGGATAGAAAAGATAACAAACTAGGGTTTGTCTTGTGTTTGGTGAATGTCGACCAAGCTTATGACTATGGGGACAAGAGATTGCCGCCGGCTTAGGTGTTGCACGAGGGGTTGCGCACCACTTTGGTCGACTCCACGGTCTCGGCTAGGCTTTGTGTTTAGGCTATGCAACCACACACAATCACAAACTCAAGATTAGAGGAATAATCAATAAAGAATGCAAGAAGTAAATAACCAAATAAAGAAAAGACTCTATTTTTGTGTTTTTGTGTTTAGGAAAAGAAAAAGACTCAATCTTGATGTCGGAAACCAAAGCTCTGATACCAATTTGATACGGGGTTAGCCGTGAGATGGTCCGATCTTCGACAACAAGCAAGAAACTCAAGAAAGACTCAAGAACTCAAAACTGACGCAGCAAGAACTCAAAGATTCGACCAAGAAATCAGCAAGATCGATCAAGAAATTATAGACTCGAAACAAGAATTCAAGAACAAGACTCGACAATAAAGAAAGACTCGAAATTGATGCAAAGACACGACCGATAAGGACTGAGTCGATCTATATAGAACAAGATAAAGACATCAAGCCTCCTAAGAGGATAGGAACCAATACCAATGACTATATAACCAGCCTCTACAACCCTACACAACCAAGCAGACAACTTGGAGGCACAAGGAGGGGGCTCGTGGATACTAGGATCACCAAGTCTTGCGAAGTTGATGAACACAAAGCAAACCAAGCTAGATCAATACCAGTAGTTGCAATTGAAGAGCACAACTCTATTCAATCGACTTTCTCTCATTGTGTTTCACACAAAGGAAATTTCTATTCAATGGAAGCATAAGTTCTCTACAATGATCAGCCGTCAATATATAGAAAACCTAGGGCTGATTTTAGATAAAAATAATAAATAAAAGATTAATTAAAATAACTCTCTAAATTACCTAAAATAACATAAGTAAATAATGTCTCTAAAAATAGCAATAAGGAAAGTTCTTTAATCCCATCAAAACAGTGACAGTTTGCAAAGAATGCGATTTTCGGCCAAGCTCCATGTCGAATCTGGAAAAACCTTCAACAGCAAAGTTGTAGATCTCTTCGTCTTCGTTCCGACAAGGTATGACACGCCTCAATCTGATAAATATTGAATCCGTACGATCCATTTTAGAGAGACGTCGAAAAGCTGTCAAAATTCTGAACGAGAGTCTAAAACGCCATTTGCACATTTGGATCTTCTCTCATGGTGGAATCTTCTTCTTCCTTTTGAGGATGACAACATTCTCACGAGCTCGAATCATAGGTATGTTCGGAGGTGGCTTGGATGGTCCCGCATCAGATTGATTCAGGACGGGACCCGATGGAACTGGGTCGTCCTACAACCTTAGCAAAGACTCTAGTTACTTCACATATAACGACCGTTCTGTTTACAAAAGCAATGTGTAAACGAATGCTCAATCATGAGTGCAATCCTAACAGGATACTACACGGCATGCTTTATTATGATTGCATGCACCTAGTATGCACATGGCTACAAGCAGGGAGATCTCTTTTCGAATCTGAGTGAGCTCATATAGGAACTCACCTGGATATGCAGAACATCATAATAGAAGATCCGTCATACATCATTCATAATCACAAAGTATCACCTAGATACACATCAGAACATATATGTATAAGTCTACGTCTAATCATCCAAACACTCGAGCATATCATTCAACAGGAATAGCAACCATATCGCAATCATCATTCCGTCAAGTTCAACCATTCATCATGTTGCCACATTCCGTAAGACCACATCATTATCACCATTCCGTTCAACGGCATTCATATATTCGCGATAATACTCATATATTTGCATGATCGTATATCTCCCAAGTTCATCATACTAATCATAGCTCATAAGGCACAAGTCGAACGACACGAA
The DNA here is from genome assembly GCA_037127255.1 of Persicaria tinctoria. Classification (NCBI taxonomy): domain Eukaryota; kingdom Viridiplantae; phylum Streptophyta; class Magnoliopsida; order Caryophyllales; family Polygonaceae; genus Persicaria; species Persicaria tinctoria. The sequence continues at coordinate 56,633,444 of JBANSL010000016.1, read as the reverse complement.
ATTCTAACATCTCATCATGCCGTTAATCATTCATTCATGTCATTAATCCACACAAATCATGCTATTAAAAAATCATTCATATCATCATGCTAGTTAGTCATCGATCACATAATACTCATGTTAGTCCCGAAAACCGTTTTAAAATCCGAATCAACTAGTTAGAAATTCCGACCTTGGAAAATCTTCGTCAAAATTCATTTTCCGATTTAAATCCAACAATACCCTATTAAATCTCCAAGTCTCATAATATTATATTTCTTTCAAAATACCATGATTTTATATCTTTAATCTCAAATAATACTTTGTATTTTAATCCTCAAATAGTATTATATAATATTTCAAATACCATTTTCTTTTAAACACTTTCATAAAATATTTTCAAGTACCTTAAAAATCCCAATCATTTTACTTGATAAAATCATCCTTTTTGAGATTACCAAACTCGCCCTTATTTTGTGAAATTTACAACCGACCCCTTTTTATTTTGTTAATTACCAAAATCGAGCCCCTTATTTATCAACTTCGAAATCGAACTCTCTTAATGCATTTTCCAGAAAATTAGGCCCAACCTTGATTTTTAAAATACAATAATTTTGGCCAATAAATTAGGCCCAAAAGCAAATCTTATTTCCCACCTCTGAAAACCGAAGGCTGAAGGTTTTTTTTTTTTAAAAAGAAGAGGGTCCCAGGAATATGATGTGGAGGCTGAGGTGAAAAGGGGACCCACTCCCCTTTCTTCTACCCATCTCTGATCGAATGAAAGGAGGAGCAAAGCTCCATTTTTGCCTAGAAAACCAAAGGGAATGAAGAGGAAAGAGGAGGCCTCCGGCGACGATTCTCGACCCGGGCTCCAACTCTGACTACACGACATTGACTACCCGACACTCATGGATTCACAACGACAAGGAAGGGAGAGAGAGAAAATGCTCACCGAGGGAGTGTTCGACTGCAACGAAGCGAATTCTTCGAACGAGAAGTGCCTGGGAGAGGTGGGGAAGGTGAAGGTGGGTGTATGTGTTTGTGTGGGAGCTAGGGATTAAATATGAGATCCAAAAGGAGGGGAGGGAAGGCACAGGCTTTGGCGTGGGATCTGTCTAAGATCAGGAGGAAAGGCTGCAGTGCAATCAGACAAATAAATGAGGTTGTTTGACTCTTTGGAACAATTGGGGAGGCAGAACCATGAGGGAGAAAGAGAGTAAGGTGTGTAATTTAGTCACAAAGAGGAAAGAAGGAGCTGGATGCTGCTGTTGGGCAATTCGGATGGGAAAGCGGAAAAAAAAGACAAGTGAAAGGGGACAAAAGCAAGTGGTCCCATCTAATTTAATACTCGGAAGATAAATCCCGAGACTCGTTCACTTGATCTTATCCAGTCTTGATCAAACTAAATTCTCAATTTTTCAAATCCGAATTTAATACTGAAATCCGAACAACATTTTCCAATTCTCGGCATTTGAAAGCGGAGAAAAATCTATTTTACATAAGTTTCAAAATTTGGCCGGAATCCGTTTTAAGAGTCTTAAAATCCGAGTTGGAGAGTTTTTCCGCTAAATCCCGCTTTAAAATTCATTTTGATTTTCTTCTTCCGAGAAATTAGAATTTAAAAAATCTGAGCCTTTATAGTATCAAATCATTTAGATATCATTTATCATGTATCCGTTCAATATAGGTTCAGTTTACCCAATAGTCATATCTATATGCATCGTTAACTTCTAATCGTACATGATTTATCAATGCTCTAAATTCTTATATAATTCAAAGTATACTAGCACTATGGCATGATTTATGATATAAAATCTATATGTGCAATCAATAACGTCATATTGCAAATAGCAACTAAATGGTAATCCATATTTAATGTACGAGATGAATTCATAAAACACATATATAATCATTCATGATCAAGAGGCACAAAAATCATAATTCAAATATATGTTGTTTAGGCTTACCTGATCGCAAGCTCGATCGCATATACTAATATTGAAAAATCAGTCCAGCTCCATCACAAGCCTTAAAGTCGAGCCTAACCCATGTAGACTCACTACTAAGTAGAGTTCAATCTTCTAGGATTCGTCTCCTTTTACCATGATATCCTAGTGTGGATTCGTGTACAAACCACTCACATGACACCATCCATCACCAAATCAAAATATTAATAAATTATAATCATGGTTTATTTAAAACATATATCATATAACATAATTATATCCATCCTTGTGTATAAGGCCTTAAACCTTTTGAAATTCTAATTAATCAAGCAAGGAAAGTCAACGTACCTCTTGTGTGAGTAGCACATATATAATCGCACTCCGAAACAGATTTACAATATTATCAAAATGCCTTATTTTTTATTAACTTTCCAATTGGCGATCGTCTATTTTATTCACTATCTACTTCGAGAGATATGATTTTTCTTCTACTTCAGAAGATGATGATAAAAATATAATATACAAACAAACAAACAAAATAATAATCATTGATCATCGTTACATGGATGATATTTGTTGTTTCATCACTATAGGGATAAATTTTATTGATCACATCAAGGGATTTATAATATCAATTTCTTTACTTTCATCCACTTTGAGGGATTTAATATTTTCTACTTTAGGAGACCAATTAAATTATTTATAAACAAAATAATAAATTAGAAAAATCAAATTGCACTTACCTCCACTTACCTTCACGACGACACACTTCGGGGATTGGTATAATTTATGTATACATCCTCTTCGGGAGTTCATATAACTTATGGCTACACATCATCTTCAGGGATGTGTTCATATACCTCACAAGAGCAAAGTATGAAACTCTGGAAGTTTTAACTCGTTTTATGCAGTTATATAAAAGATATAAGCTTATCTGCAATTTTTAAAAACTATGGGATGGTTTCGTAATTAAACCAAATTTCAATGAATTAATCTCATCTTCTTCGTAGATGGGATTTGGAAATTTGCAACTTCACAGAGGGGACAGGGTCGCCGATGTGGAGGGAGCGCAGAGGTGCTGTGCGGAGGCGAGGATGTGACCGGAGGTATCGGCTATCCGGAGGAGAACGCAGCATCAAGGACAACGAGCCATAGATGCAGGCTGACGATGTCGTTCGCAGCGGCTCAATGGTTGTGAGCAGGCGCTGCGGCTGGCCACTGCTCGCACAACCAGGGCTTCTCCGTCATCAGATGGGATCGACCGAGATGAACAGTTAAACTCAATTAAAAACTCATCACTTTATAATCAATCAATTATATGAAACGTGAATACTCTTTCCTACGTTCTTTCTGGTTTAATTGGTATAATATTGATATAAATACAATCAAATCAAATAACACGATAATAAAATTTCAAATAAAAGTAATAGAAAACTCATCTTTGGTGAGATTTTGAATTCGAAGAGGATGAATTTGAGGAGGCGGATGAAGATGTCAAGGAGGAGGAAAACGGCGACGACGTCGAGCCGATCCATAAGCTCCTAGAGCCGTTCAGCAAGAAGCAGCTGATCAGCATCCTCACCGAGGCCACTGAGAAGCACTCGCAGATCGCGGCATGTGTGAAGCAAATCGCAGACGAGGATCCCATTCACCGGAAGATATTCGTCCACGGCCTTGGATAGGACACCGCCACCGAAACCCTAAAGGATGCCTTTGTACAGTACGGCAAAATCGAGGATTGCAAGGTGGTCACTGATAAGGCAACGGGGAAATCCAAGGGTTACGACTTCATACTTTGGGGTAGAGCCATGGCGGCTGATCGGACAAATTGGGGTTGATGGCATAACCTAAAAATTAGGGTTTTAGCTTTCTGAGGAACTATCGTGTTATAAACTAGGGCAAAGAAAAGATGGGAGAATATGAGATTGTATTCAATTGATTGCTTGTGGAGTATCCACCAATATAATATATAGGAGTCATATCCATGGGCTCCAAGTATAAGATAAATCTATCTATAAAAGGCAAATTCTATCTAAGTAAAGTGGTATCTTTGTACATCCACATAATAATATTATAACAAGAGTTGGGTTTTTTTTTTCCAGATTAGGCGGTGCCTAAATCCTAATGAAAGAGAGCGTGAAATTTTATAAATCCAGCTTCTTGGGAAATTTTAGGCCCATTCTGCTCAATTGAAAGTTAAAACTGCTAAACCCCGCTACTTTTATGTGTTTTTTTTTGGTAAAGATCCCACTGCTTTCATTGTGAACATTCAAGGACCCGTGAAATGCAATCCAAGTTGAAAAAAAAAATATAATCAAAGTGAGGAAAAATATAAATTTGATTTTTCCTAAATTCATTTCACTTTATAAATTTGTAATATAAATACCTTTCAAATATCGTTATCTTCCTTTTCATCTTCATCTTCGTTTCATTGTTATCGTTATCTTTCAAGTCTCAAAGCAACCTTTTAATCTCATAAAAGCTTCGAGGGAGGTTATGGTTTGACGGCAATAGTTTTCCCACATCATGAAGAAGTTCATTAAACTTTGCTTGAGACAATTTGTGCTCAGTATTATGCCTTAAATGATTGGCCACTACTGACAATAATCAAGTGGAACATCTTGGAAATACCGGTTCATTTCACTACTACAAAAGTGATTTAAGGCAACAGTTGATTGTAGCATTTAAGCTATTGCAACGGTTAAATGTAACAGTTATGCTAATGTAACAGGACTTGTAACATTTGTTATCTAATGTAACACTTAGTGTAACATTTACGTGAAATTAAATAAAGGGAAATCTGTGGGGTATATTTTTTGAGTGAAAAGGGTAAAAATTAATCAATCGCTTGCTGGTGCTATTCGACGCCTCTGACGAATCTGAGAGCTCTTGAGAGTTGAAAGCCTTCTCCTCTTTCGTCCGCCATTAGAGACCTCAACTGAGCCCTCTCTCTCTCTCTTCGGTCCCCGTATTCCCCGTCCCCTTGGATCAACACTTCGCCCTCTCATCTTCATCCTCCATTAAAGGCCATCGAGATCAACACGCCTACAAGGGTTGCGAAATCCGGGCTGGGAGAAATCGCGACTCACTGACTCGTACCCCGCAGGCAGGCGAGTCCTCCCCCGCCGATGCCGTCATCGCACCTGTCACACCGTGTTGGCTTCGGGCCGCTGCAGTGCAGTGTCCACACCAAAGGTAAAATGCCGAAACTCCATTGTTGTCCATTCTTCCCCAAATCCCAAATGGTTATTATTTCATACTTTATACTTTGTGAATTTGTGTTATAACTTTTCATTTTTGAGATTCGATTGATAAGTAGGATATGAGAATTAGTTTAGGGTTTTGATTTTTGGAACCAATTGGTGAAATTAGGGTTTGATTTTGAGAATCAATTTTGTAAAATGTTGATTAGGGTTTGTGATTTTGAGAATCAATGAAGTTTATGAATTTGTGCATTGAATTGTGAATTGAATTTGTGAGCTATTTGATTGGAATGGGCAATTTTGGGATTTTGAGTTGAGAATTGAAACTTGTTAAATTCATGCCTATTAGGTGTTTGATAAAATGTCTAAGAGAGGATTTCGTTGAAAGTTAGCTTAGTAGTTACAAGAATGAATAGCTAATTTGGACACAAATTTGATGATGTTTAGTTATTGTCATGTGTTGATTATGATCTTGTTCAAAGGATTTGATAAAATAAGCATTGCTTGATTAATCAATTTTGGGCAGAGAATTAAGGTTCTTGGTTGAGATTGTTGGATTTGGGTAGTTTTGGTTAAGTTTTCGATTCAGCTCAAACGTTTTGATATTTTCAAAGGGTTTCGACTTTCAATGTGGAAAATGTATTTAAATAGATTTGTATAACTGTGTTATACTTGTTAATGTGCATTTGAGCTTTGGAATAGAGTTATTTCAATTTTTCATTGATTTGATATGAATTTGACAAATTACTTAGCAGAAAAATCTGCATTGATGTCGGTTGAATAGTTGGGCTATATCTCGAGTTTCAAGCATCATTTTTGAGGTCTTGATGTTTCTATAACTAGATAATGCATATAGGATTGATGTATCAAGAGAAGAGGATTCGATAGTCATCCATTTGAGGGATATGTCTATTTTTATTAAGGTATTTTTTGCTGTCCAGAAACCGTGTTGAATGCTAAATTATTCTGCTCATAACTTGATGATGCCTTGTTCTTTTGGGACATCAAAGTAGGCTATTTGATAGTATGTTTTGCAATATTTCTAACTATATATCGTATTCTTAATTTTGATGAATTATAATGGGTCAAAACTGAGTTGCAAGATGAGTAATTGTCATGTTTTAGGTGATTTGCTTTTATGATGATGTAACTTGTTTGTGTAAATGAATGAGTTGGATTATAGGATTGAGAATGAATGAGTTGGAGGAACACTTTATTGATGCGCTTGGATTGCTCAGTTGCAATAGCTTAATTGAAGAGGCTAAGGTAATTCTCCGGACTTGCTCAATTGCTTGACCTTGTGTTTGGTTGAATTAATAAAGTTTCTAGAATTGGTGTTGATTGTGTGTTTTGGGTTGATCTGTGGTAGATTTTGCTTGCATTTGCTATATGGCTAAACTGATTTAAGTTTGTTTGGATTAAGCTTTATATGATTTATTTGCAGATATTTCAATTGGATGAATTGGTATGATGATCATTGGTTTGAGTTTTTTGTATCCTTTAATCCTATATTTTTTGTTGCTTTTACTAACCTATTGTTTTTTTTTTAAAATATACAAGTGTTTTGGGTAACTATCAATTATCTAGCTACGATGCTTTCTCGTTCTTATATTGTCACTTCTCTCTTTGGTTAATAAAGCTTCTATTTCTAAGTGGGCTTTGCCTCCTTGATGGGACTACTGTTGTTTTGATTTTTGCATATTTGCTATATTCTTACATGATCTATTTTTTTGCATATTTGCCTCCTTGATGTATTCTTGTCATTCTTCGGGAAAGGAATATATGTGTGTGTGTGTTGTATTCTTGTCGCGTGCCTGCGTGTGTATTGCCCTTCTTACTCAATTATAATATGGCTACATATGCTAGTTTGTTGGTGAGCTTAATGTTTATGTGTTGCATATTTGCAGGATCACGAAGGTGTGAAAATCATTCAGCTAAATTGTGTTTTAGCAAACAAAGACTAGAAGACGTAGCTTGTAAATCATAGTATTTTTCTTATATATACGTAGATTAATTGTAGAGATCTGATGAGAGACTACTATCTATGTACTATGAATATACATGACATAATTTGTAATAGTATTAAATGTATTTGCCCATTTATAACTTACAAGTCATTTTATTATTTTTGTTGTAATTTGATAAATTTTGTAAATACGTAAATTAGTTTATATGAGAGATGGTACAATAATTTTATAAGCTTGTTGCAATAGCTTGAATTAAAATGGTTGCATTAGGTGTGAATTGGTGATGCATTATGTTTTAACATGAATGTTACATTACATACCTATTGCAACATGTTTTTTGGTTTAATGTAACATGTTCTATGTCTTATGCTCGACTGTTGCATTTGTTTCAAATAGCTGTTACATTTGGTCTAATGCAACGTGAGCGGACGTAGCATTTACAAAAATGCTGCATTAGACCTATTGTATCATTCTTTGAGCTTTATGTAATATTTTTCAACTATTGCAATAGGCTTATTTTGTAGTAGTGTTGCTGCTCTCAAAACATCGAAGTATCGATTAGATATTCATTTTTATGGACAAAATATATTGTTGCTTGCAGTCCAGTCCTTTCTTCTCCAAGATCCAAATGACTCCTAAACGTAAACACTTTTGTGTGACAACTTACTTGGTCATTAGTATCAATTAAAGTACCAACATCAAACAATTCATGAAGAGGAATAAATTTGGGCCCAACTACATCAAAAATCATTCTTTAAAGAAGATTCAAATGTTCAAACATATGCATTCTGATCCCAAAGATGTTCAAGCCATTAAACACTAAAGCTCGATGGTTCATCTGAATGACAGATTACCGGAGCAAATGGTGCCTCTCCGTTTGCAGTCCACTCATAATGTAAAACCAGATCCAAACTTTTAGAGGTTGAAATAAATGATCCATCAAAGTTTAGTTACTTTCCAATAGGGGGTTTTTTCCATTGTTGGATCTTAGTCCCCTTAATTTTTTTAGATTGTTTTTTTTTTCCTTTAAGGGGAGATGAAGCATCCCCATCTACTAAATTCAGTTTGCTATCTTTTTTTTTTCCAATTTTCAACATTATCCATAATGAGTTTGTTTAGAACCTCTGCAGAAGGAATGTTGGCATCCCTGAAGATAGCATGATTTCTGATAAACCATATAGTCCACCATCGAAATGCTACGCTTTGTTTGTTTTCTTTTGATAGATTGGTACCTATAAGATGTAATATTTGATCCATATCTCTTGTTGCTGAGAGTAGTGTGTTGATCATTTGGGATATATTTCAAGGGAATTGCGGTGGAAAATTATTGAGGGGGCATTCTAGGAACAGGTGTATGTCATCTTCCGTTGAATGATTACAAAATATACAGGTGGAGCGGACAACAACACCCTTTTGAGATAATCGTGTAGCTGTCGGTAGGCCTTTTTGCTTGATTTTCTATATAAAGTTTTTTACTTTTGGTGGGCCATCAATTTTCCAAATCCAGGCATAATCATAAGATGTTTTTGTGTGACAGAGTTGTGATTAGATTATAGGCACTAGATGTTGCAACCTATCCCTTTTAGTCAGGCCACCAGTAAAGTCTATCTTCAAAGGTGTTGACAGGCAAAGGGATCTTGATAATATCACTTACAATTGGTTCAGGGAGAACATAATCCAGTTTCTCCCTCCACCATTGTCCATCCATTATATATTCACTGACAGTTTCGTCCATATTTATTATGTTTTGAAGATCCATTATTTCAATAAGAGGTTTTGTTGTTATCCAGATATCTTTCCAAAATTTGATATATTTTTCGTTGCCCACCAACCAAATGAGCCCCGATTTGAATTTTGTTCTCAAGGTGCATAGTTTTGACCATTGCCAGGAAGCATTTCCGCTCCTGGGGGGGGGGGGGGGGGGGGGATGGAAATGGAACCCAGTGGAAGCGAGAGAAAGACAAAGGCCTAGGGTTATCTTGGTTTTTCTTTTACTACCTTCGCTAAAAAAATACAAGTCCTTTTAGATTTTGCACATTTTTTAAGAACCTAAAAATGATGATAAAATATTGATTTTTTTAAAATAATTTGATACTTATTAGTATGAAGTACGAATTTATTACAAAAATTGATAAAAAAGGTATGTTAATATTTTACTATAATTTTTAGGTTCTTAAAAAACATGCAAAATCTAAAACGACCTATATTGTTGAATAGAAGTAGTATTTTCTAGATGGTTGGATTTACTTAGGTGGGTTTTTAAATTAATTCAATATTTCAATTCCGCGCTTTGCGATTTTTTTTTGGAAAAATGTTTTTTAACATCGGTCGAAAAAACTATAGTGGTGTCTTTTTTTATTTTATACATCTCAACTTTAAGAACTGATGTTAAAAATCTATTTAACATCACGTGTTTTTCTGACTGAAGTTAATCCACCGATGTTAAATAACAAGATTCTAGTAGTGATTGAACGAAGGAACATTCGGGGTGAAGTAGAATTAGAGCATTAAAGTATCCATTAGAAAGAAGAGACCGCCGAAGCTGATGCTCTCCCATCGCTTCACCGAGGCAAATTTGCTTTTTTATTTTGACCAATGGATTAGTTAATTGTATAAATTAAAGATGCAATTTGGGAAATTACTCGAAGAGATGCAGGGGCGAGGAGGCGGGCTTCTGGGCTCGAATCGGGCGTTCGGATGCGGAAGCAGTGGTGAGGAGAGATTTCTGGAGCTTGAGGGCAAATATGATGACGGCGATGACGAAAACGGTGGCCATGGCTGCTCCTACCAAGTGCCACGAAGATCCGGGGATGAAGAAGCCACGGAACAGGAGCTTGAGGTCGTTCGGCTGCAGCAGAGGGAGCGATCGGCGCCATGGAGATCCGAGGATGAAGAAGCCACGGAACGGGAGATCGATGAAAGAGATTTGGTGAAAAATAAGAAGAGGGGTAGTTAGGGTATTACGAAAATATTTTGGACAATTACTTTCATTTTGGACAATTACCTTCAAGTGAGATTAGGGAGGACGAATTTTAAATAGATTAATGTAATTGGCCTCTGGGCCAAATACTTTCTAAATTATTTCAACAAAAATACTGCATGTCCGTGAGAAATCGAACTGGTATTGTTCGACGTGAAACTTTTACTATCGACTTAGAAACAAATATCTTTCTTTCATGTTCTTTGTTTGAGCAATAGAGTGGCGGATAAGGTTGCATACATTTCTCACTCTGTCTGAGATGTCAATATTTATATGAATTATAGTCTTCTTGACATCATCCACAAGGTTGTTGCCGAGTAAAGTGAGCTCGCTCGAATTGTTTCAATAAAAAAAAAAAAAGAGAAGCATATGCCGCACTGATCCCTCTCCTCTCCGGGATAGAAAACTTTGTATTTGTATCTACCCACATGTTACTATTGTTTTTTTTTTTTTTTGATTAGGAAATAATTCGGGTGGGCTGGCCCTACCCGGCAGCATCCTTGCGGATGAGGTCAAGAAGACCTGGATCATTATTAATATCAACTCCTCGGGCAGAGTGGCTAAGGTGTGCAACCTTATCTGCCACTCTGTTGCCCTTATGAGGAACATGAAAGAAAACTACTTCTTTCAAAGTCGATAATAAAATTTGTACATCGGAAAGGATTAGTTCGATTTCCCACGGACAGTTAGATTTCCTTTTTAAGTGATCAATGATTATCTTACAATCTCCTTCAATTTGGATTTTGTCGATATTTAGTTGACATACGTGTTGAATTCCCATTTTGAGAGCTAGGGCTTCCGCTGTGAGTGGATTTTGTTTTCCTAGCTTCTGGTGACAAATAGCAATAGAGCGGCCTTCTCAGTCCCTTACAATGGCTCCAGCAGAACTTTCGCGGTTTGTTAGCGTTGACCCATCAAAATTTAGTTTCAGCATACCACGGGGTGGCTTGCGCCAAGACATAGTTTTTTGTTTCTTATTCTGCATTGGAGGTTTGGGCCGAAGAGGGTGAGCCTCCTCCTCTAAGTCAGCTTCAGCTACAAAGGTTTTATTCCAGCTATCTATATGTGATTTAATTAGTCGTAAGACTTTATCTTTTTGCGGGATTGCTACCTGCTGAAACAGATGTTGATTCCTAACATACCATATAGACCACCAAGAGAAAGCTAGGCTAACTTGAGCGGTAGGATTTAGGCTCTTCCCAAGAAAGAAAAGAATAGGCTTAACATCCCGGGACTGGGCAATCAAGCAGGCAATACCCGATTGAACCCGGAAAGGAAATTGGTGGATAGCTTGGATGAAGGGGCATTCCAGAAAGATATGGACCTCATCCCCGGGTGCCCCGTTACATAAAGAACATGTAGAAGGGACCGCTGAACCCCGACTGGACAGTCTAGCGGCAGTTGGCAGACCATCCTGAGCTATTTTCCAAAGAAATTTTTTAACTTTCGGGGGAATATTAACCTTCCAAATCCAGGCATTACTATCTGGGAGCGGAGTTGACTGAGCTGTTATCAATTTAAATGCATTAGCGGTAGAAAACCATCCTTCCCTATCAGGCCACCAGTACAAACGGTCTTGAAGGTTCGAGGCAGGTAGAGGGATGTCAAGAATCTCAAGCACTAAACAATTAGGTAAAACTCCATGTAATTTTTCCTTCCACCACTTTCCCCCCAAAATATAATCACTGACTGTCTCATCTCGATTACAATCTTGAGGGCATTCTTCCCTGGACAACAACGAAGAGGTTGTGATCCAGTTATCCGTCTAGAACTTAATTGATCGCCCATTTCCTACAGTCCAAATAAGCCCAGATTTAAATTTATCAATTAACGATGTCAGCTTGGCCCACTGCCAAGAGGTAGGCCCCGTTTTTTTGTAGTCAAAAATATTGGCAGAACGAAGGTATTTATGTCTAATCAGCGACACCCAAACGTTACAAGGCTCAGCCAGGATCTTCCACATTAGCTTCATCTGGAGAGCCTCATTCATGTCGCTGGATTTCTGAATCCCCAGCCCCCCATATTGCTTCGGTTTGCAAATCCTATCCCAACTAATCAGCGGTCGGTACTGAAGATCCTTATTCCAAAAGAAAGATCGGTTTATCTGGTCAAGTTCTTTGTGTATAGCTGCGGGTAGCATGAAATTCTGCATAAAGTGTAGCGGCTTAGCAGAAAGGTTAGAGTTGATTAGGGTAGCACGACCTTGTTGGGAGAGGGCATTAGCCCTCCATTTTATCAATTGTTGTTTAGATTTACAAATAATATCTTCGAAGGTACATTTGGTAACCCTTCCATTGATAATAGGGCACCCTAAATACTTTTCTATTGAATTTTCATTTGAAATATTGAGACAGTTGTACAGCTCGAGAATCCTATGGTTAGGAATACCTCTCGTAGCCTGGAAGCTAGATTTATGGTAATTAACCTTTTGACCTGATACTTTGCAGTATGAATCAACAATTGACTTTACTTTGCGCCCAGCATCCAAGCTACCTCTTGAGAATATTATGATATCATTAGCAAAGGAAAGAAACGGAATCCGCGGCCCGTCATGTCCAATCGGGAAACCAATGTGAGTCTTATCCAAGCTAGCCTCAGCAGCTAGTTTTCGGGCCAGTATCTCAGCACCTAGAATGAATAAGAAAGGGGATATCGGACCCCCCCTGACGGAGGCCCCTCGAGGGGAAGATCAGATCTGTAGGACCATTGTTTACTAAAACTGAGAAAGATACTATCGTAATGCATTCCATGACCCATGAAACAAAAGTATCGTGGAAACCAAACCTTCCAAGCACCTTCTGTATAAAATTCCAGTCGACTCTATCATATGCTTTCTCCATATCTAATTTTATTGCTAACCATCCTTCCCGGCCCTTCCGATTTTTGTAAGAGTGAAAGATTTCATGGGCTATCAGGACATTATCTTAAATAGCCCTATCTGATACGAAAGCACCTTGAAGAGGATGTATAAGTTTTCCAATAACTTTTTCCATTCTGTCAGTCAAGATTTTGGAGATAATTTTGTAGATATTTGAACATAAGCTGATGGGACGGTAGTGGCTGGTGGCAGTTGGATCGTCTCTTTTTGGGAGAAGGGAGATGAAGGTGTGGTTTATCTGCTTGAGCATTTTCCCGGAGTGGAAAAAACCTTTGACCGCACAAATTACAGATTTACCTACAATATCCCAGTATTTTTTTATAGAATTCAGTTGTGAAGCCATCAGGGCCCGGGGATTTGTTTTTCCCTAGATTGAAAACAGCGGTTTTAATTTCCGTGTTAGACGGAAGTTGTATAAGAAAAATGTTCTCTTCCGGCGAGATAGACGGTTGTATTAGCTCCAGCAACTCGCTAAGGAGCCTGTCATCTATCGGTTCTTTCTTGAATCTTTTCTCAAAGACCCCTTTTATCTCATTCCTCACATTTTCCTCTCCCACGACAACCGTACCAGTAGAAGAGGTGATGTTGCGTATTTGTTTCCGATGCCTTCGCCCTGACGCCACACGGTGAAAATATGATGTGTTAGAATCTGAGAGTTTAAGATGTTTGGTTTTGGCTCTTTGGCTCTAAAATGATTTTTGAAATAGCAGGAGCTTCTCTTTTTTTGTGATGAGACGCTTTTCCTTGTTATGGTTTTGTTGAGAAACTGTCCCGGCTCCAGTAGATTGAATATGTAAAAGCTCCGACTCCACCTCTTTTAGCTGACGGAAAATGTTCCCAAAACTCGTTTTATTCCATTCTTTTGCCTTGTTCTTAAAAATTTTTTGTTTAAACATTAACTGAAACATGGCAGAGCCAGGGCAAGAGGCCCTCCATGATTGCTTAACTATGTTGCGGAAATCTTTCCTAAGTAGCCAGGCATTCTCGAATTTGAATGGCGGGGCTTTAAATATGGGGTCACCCTCCAACGAGAATAAAATTGGGCAGTGATCTGAAGAGGAGAAAGCTCCATTATATGTGATCATGTTAGGAAAAGTTTCAATAACTTGTTGGTGGACAAGCACCCGGTCAAGCTTTTCGCGTATATTGAAATCTTCCTCCGGATTCTTCCTCCGGATTCTTCCTCCAAGTAAACGGATTACCAAATGTGGGAAGGTCTAACAGTGAACATTCATTTTTGAAGGAGATAAGTCTAGAAAATTTGGAGGTCTGGGTAGATGCCCCGCCGAGCTTGTCAGCACTGCAAAGAATTTCATTTAAATCTCCAAGGAGTATACACGGGATTGATGATTCATTTACAATTGTTTTTAACATTTCCCAAAACGGTTCTTTTTCATTTGGGTTTGGAGGGGCATAGACGAACAAGACAAGGATCGGGAATCCAACAATCAGGTTTTCTAGTTTGAGACCAATGATACGCGGTGATTGGACCGCAATGGTGATCGTAAAATTCAAAAGTTGGTGGGATTTCCATAGAACTCCTATTCCTCCTGATCGACCGATAGTCGGCGACCAGGCTGCTTCGTCAAATCCAATATTCCTCCAAGTCTTGTCGTCGGGGATATTTTCCCACTTAGTTTCCGCTAGTGCCATAATTTGAAAATGCTCGTTTTTACACATAGTATCAATTTCCGTCCAAAAAGTTCTCTTTCCTATCCCTCTACAATTCCAAAAGCAAATCTTCATGTATAATTATCGACGATAAAAGGACATGTTTTCGGAGTCCTTAAATCAAGATGTGTTTGAAATTTTATTATGGGAGGAGCAATAATTGATATTTTGGATTGGAGTTTAACATTGCAGTCTTGAAGGGCCAAACCAAGCCAAAAGGCCCTAACAAGGGAATGCAACCGGCAGGCCCAGCAAGACCGAACCGAAACCTTGTACGAGCAATTTAGCAGGGGTGCAACAATTATTATGTGGAGATGGTTTATATAAATCAAGAAATTGCCACACGGCCCACACCCATCAAGAAAACATATATGGATGAAGAGCAATTGGGCTTCCGAGATGTAGCAATTTACTGAGTATATACCCATACTTTGTGTGATGTTTAGTATTTGCCAAACAGGGAGGGGATCATAAAAGGCCTCGACACCATGTCTCTTAAGGACATTTATAGTTAAGCAATTAAGACAATTCCCTTTCACAAATCCCCCTAATCTTGGATCAATGAGACAACTAATAAGATTATATGTTCTCCCTTCCTGAAATCCCAAACCTTGCATAAAATCAAGATTGGAAATAGATTCAAGGTGGATGCTTCTGGTAAAATTGACCTGCACACTTGGAAGCATGCATTTTCTCACAGATGATGTATAAGCAAAGAAAAGGCATAGAGTTCTCAAATCAAATTCAACTTTAAACCAGATGTCCTTTACCCAGAACAAAGATATAATCGGACCAGAGACTTCATACATAAAGAGATTTTCAATTTCCTTTCTTTTATATTTAACTTTGGTCAAAGCTTGTTCTGCTAAACCCATTAAGGGGGGTATTTAGTTGAAAATTTGAAAAGCCTAACATTATGCCAGACTAACAAATTTCCAAAACATCCATTATAGCCTATAAAAGACAAAACATTTACCATAATCATTTGAGTAGCCATAGTTACTCGGGCAGACTTGTGACAAAAAACGTAAATCTTTAAGACAAACCACTCAATTTCACTTGTCAAATTATGCATTAAAAATGCTCGATACCTAGATCATGCCACATACAAAGTTCATCCCAACCAGACCCAAGATCGATTTCACCAATGACAGTTGATTTATCAACAGAAACAGACACGAGATGAATCAAAAAAGATGTTGTCGAGTATGCAAGCCAAGAATTATGTTTGACAAGCAGCAAGAGCTTACAAACAAGAACATCCATTACAAATAAATTTTTCCACACATACCTGATTTCCTTTCTGATTTTTTTGGCTTCATCACTAAAGATAGATGTCAATAGAGAGATAGGATTCAAAACAGCAATGCTCTCTTGAACTCTACCTAGTTGAGTAAAGAGTTTCTCCTTGTCAATGGTTCTCCTTCTCGATTTCTTTCTATCTTTGCCTCTCGGTTTCTCCATCACTACATCAATAGAATACTGGAACCCCTCAGGCGAAGAGCCATCAGAGCATGGTTGACAACCCTTTCGGGATTTAGTTTTATGGGGAACTGACAAGTCAGCCTCCATGGTTGTTATTAGGCCCTTTTCGGGGGGTGGGCTGTGTAGAGATGAAACCATCATCCACACAGATTTTCTTTTCTAAATCTTTCATGATTGGATTAGTACAATAAAACAAAGAAAGATTGCAACTATAGAGATCTAAGGATTTCATAAAAGGTGTTGCGTGATTATGCATAAACAATAGCAGGATTAACTGTTTAAGTAACCTGGCCGTGACTGTAGAAATCACGTAAGTGCAGTCAAGAGGCGAAGACCCAAGGTGACCAAGGCAGGAGAAGCCTGGTAAGTGGTATACCGACCAGACAAAGCCAACCGTTGAAGGAGAGGCGGCCCCGACGCCCACCAGATTGAGGTTATTGAGAGCGAACCTTACGAAGATCATGACAGACCTGCATGAGAAGCCGTTAGAGGGGGAGCTTGTTCTCAACGTTGATTTCACCGAGCATTTTATACCTTCAATGAAGGGGATAACGACCCCCTCGGAAGTGTGAAGACCATCCAGTATTTGCAAGCCCTTCCTGGAAGTGGGAGAGAAAAGAGCACGAGTCCCTTTTCCCACACTGAGATTCATGAAAAGTAATTCATCATTTAGACTGGGAACAGGAGCCATAACAGCCCCAAGAACCACATATTTTTCAAGGCCCGAAAAACGGGGGGTAAGGTGTGAAGAGACAAACGCCTCAAGCACCTGATTTTTCAACCACCGAATGGCGGTAAATATCCTGGGCATTAAAATGCAATTTGATATGATAAAAACCAACATAGAATAGATTGACCTGTACATCTGTGTTAGGGCCACAAAAGTGGAGTTGGGGGAACAAAATCCCCCTTAGAAACGCACCAGAGGTGCCAAATCACACACTGCCATCGATCCGAGCAAAGACCATCCCGGAGCCCAAGCCTTCCACAACCGGGATGCCACCACTTGTTTGGCCATCCACTAGTCCCCGGAGGCACCACACACCGTCAACCACACCCCCGAAGAGCGACTTTTTTCTTTTTCTGAAATTCTTCACCCTCTTATCCTTAGTTTTCCACCCGTGAGCCCAGCTCTTGCCTCGTACGCCACCAGGCCACCAACCCAGGGCAAGCCAACGACGACGAGAGAAGGAGCGAGGGAAGAGACGGCTGAGGTTCCAAGGCCAGGTCGGCCGATCGGCCCCTAGAAATGAGCCGGATTTTGTGAGATTGGGCATCACGAGACTGAATCCAAAAGAGAATAACCGATTGGGGACACCGATAAGGCGAGATCGGAAGAAGGATATCCGAGATTGGTCGGAAACATGCCAATTAGGTGTAAATGGAGGACGATTCCAGTAAGAAGAAACTGAAGAGAGGTTTGGAAGGAGAGATCTGCGAGAGAAATTAGGGGCGCGTAGTGGCGCATTCTTCGGGCTCCCGGGGGAGGTTTTTTGAGGAGTTTACCCACATGTTACTATTGAACTGTGGTAAAGGAGGGTCAAACATTCAAAATGTTACCTCTATTTTAAAAAAAAAATTATGGAGTATGTATGTCATTCGGCTTATGTATACACTCGTATTTTAACAAGTAGGCCTTGCGTATCAAGTTTCCAAACTCCGATGTGACAATAGCTTCTTAATTACTAATTAGCGTACGTTTAGTCAAACTAATAATACTCCTTACGTACTGCTTTTTTTATTTTGACGGAAAAAAAATTGTTTTTTCTATATATAATACTGCATTCGTTAATTAAAACTTGACGTTTTACTGTTCACACACACTTTTTTAGATGTTATTATATATATATAAAATAATAACTTTTTTAATAAATATTTTTAATAATTTCATACGTAATATAATTAATTATAAATTTATAAAAATAAATATTAAAAAAATGTTAATATTTTACATAGTTTTTATCATTAAAAAAACGTACATGAACACTAAACAACGAGTTTTAATTAATATGATTAAAAAATTGAGGTTAGTAAGAATTCCGAATAAGGTTCATACAATCATACTGCCCAGCTGCAAAAATAAAATTGACAAAAATTCTAACAAAACCCAAAAATTGAATTTGTTGAGTCAAAGGCAAATTCAAATATGATTAGTTGATGAAGTAGTAAAAATGTACCCCCTCATTGAATTTAATAAATATACTCCCTTTATTTTTAAATAAGTGATAAAAATAATATAAAATATTAATTTTTTAATAATTTTTTGACAAACTCATACTTATTAATAATAAGTATAATATTATTAAAAAAATATTTAAATATTTAATATTATATATATTTTATCCTCCTAAAAATACGATTTTAACTTGAAAATTTCACTTATTTAGAAACGGAAGGAGTATTTGAAATATATTTTTTGGGGGGAATTTGTGAAATGTCCAAAAAACTTGTTCTAATTGGTGAAATGTCCACATTTTGGGATAAATTTGTGAAATGTCCACAATATATACTGTTGGCCTTTGCTCTACTGATTTTCGAAACCCTATGATTTTCAAAACCCTGTTAAGTGGTTAATAATCCCTTGATCATAAAAATAAATTTGTCAAATTTGGAACTCAAAAGTGTTTCTATTTGTATTGTAGTACTATTGATAGCATGCATTTAGGTAGGCATAATAGGTTGCATTTAGCTTAATTAAGATGCATTTCATGCATGGATTAAGTACAATTTGCATATTTGCTCTCTATGTTAGTGGAGTCGGAATCTACACATTTTTATTGATTATTTCAGGTAACTGTGGATCCGAGGATGAGACATGGGTTGGTGACGCATTATATGAGAATGTCTAGTTGATCGAAGAAGCTTACATGAAGATCTCAAGAGGTCCTAAGAAGAAGAAGCAAGCCTAAATGAAGAACAAGTCTGCAGAAGTTGTCGCCAGACATGCTGAACTTGTTTTGCACTTTTTGGAGGTCTTAGTTGTTCGATCGACAATTATGACCATGCGCTTGAAAGCTCTTTCAGAGAGCTACAACTTTCTTGTTGACAGCAAGATCAAATTCGAAACATATTTTCCGTGAAAGACAGTATGCCGCGGCCGCAGCATGCTTGCCGCGGCTGCCGCCAGAACCGATGTTGCGAGTTTGGAAGATGCTGCGGCCGCAGCATATGCCGCGGCCGTAGCACGGGTCGGCAGCGACGCCATTTTGGTTTTAAAAACCCTAGTTTATGTTATTGTTTCTTGTGGCCGACATGGATTGTTTCAAAGGCAAATTTATGTTATTTTTACATAACTTCTATTCTATTCCACGTTCTATCAGACAATTAGAGAGAGAGCGATGATCGCCATGGGCGACTAAACTCTCTTCGTTCTACTTGCAATTTGAAACTTTATTTGGATTGATTGTGAGTTTCTGAATCTTGTTCCTTATTTCCTATATTGAATGCTTGAACTTCTTTGTGCTTGATTGTTTATTGTTTTGTTCTATCTTGTCTGGCCAACTTGTTAGATCAAATCAATTGCTAGGGTTTTGTAGATTCCTCATTGCGAACCTTAACCCAAGTAGCAAACTTGTCCCTTTAGGGCTGATTGAACTAATTGGATAGGTAGGAAGTTGGATGTGTTGTTAAATCCCTCTTTAGGGGCTGCAAATACCTTGGTTAATCTCTGAACATAAAGCTATCAATTGGGTTAAATCCTTCTTTAGGGACTGTTCGATTGATAAGGGTTTCTAGGACTGATTGGACTAGTAACTATATTAGGTCGGGACAAGGGCACTCATAGGAAGAGTAAAAGGACAAGAGGAAGTTACAATATCAATTCAACCAAATAAAGTGGATAGTTGTAGGCAGAGCGATCTTCTCTAAATTGTTTTGCATCAATCTGTTTATAGTTTATTTTGCTTTCTTTCTTGTTTCAATCACCAAAACCCCCCTTTCTACTAATTGGTAAATACACATTGCGGAGAAATACTTGATTCTCTGTGGGATCGACCTCTTACTTACTTGCTATACCAGTTTGTAGGTTTGAGTTTTATTTTGATACGGTTTACGCGACTAAAAACCGTTCATCAACTATGCATGCGTGATTTTCATTGACTTGGTAGTTTCAAGTTAAGCTCTTCCACTTGCCTTCCTGTTATATCTTAAAGGTAGAGCCGAACCTTAATTTATATTATTGAAAATCTGTACAATTGGTGAAGTCCTTGTTATGATCATAAAAAACATCCTCGCCTCTGAATGCAACTCTTGACTATACCATCATGCATTCAAACATGGTGGGAGAGATCTCGGGAGAGGGGGGCGTCTGAAGAGGCTAATGGAGCTACAAAGGTCGGAGCTTGGCGGCGCTATGATCGACGTCGGGAGCTGCGAGGATGAGAGGGAGAACATTAGCGAGGAAATGTCGGCATTGGCATGGGAGGAGAGAAAAACCCAGTGAAGGAGGGATAAGAAGTGGAGGTACTTGGAGAATCACCCATTTGCGATGGAGAAAATTAAAACAGTTACTGAGTACATTTTTTTTATGGACTAAGTTCGTTTCGATTCTTTTCATTTAATAGCTTAACAAAAAATTTGTTTCTCGTACGATCAAAAAAAAAGTTTCTTGTAATTGCTTTTTACACTCGGATTGAATAGTCAATACATAACCGGAAGTTGTTTTAAGAGTTCCTATCTTTTATATTTCCCCAATTGATCATTATCATTTTCAAATTTTGTTTCCTGAAATTCAGGATTGTGTGGGCGCTTTTTGGATATTTTTGGTGCAAAGTTATAGTTCATCTCATAACTTGAACTGATGCCATAAGATACTGGTGTAGAATGCATTCCTTTCTTGTCAAGTACCTTAATAGAGGCTTCATTTCGTTTGCCTGCATAAGTCCTACATTTTAGGAAGGAAGGGAGCTGATTACGTTGGTGTGGAGACAGATTGTGCACAAGCATATCATCTGCTAGGTGGCAAGAAATCATTTAGGGGTGTGATTGGCAGATTGGTGCACAAGGTGTGTGGATTAACTCAGAATTTCCAGTGTTGCAGGTGGAGCTGGGTCAAGAGAATGGTCAATATCAGGCAGTTCATTACCTAGCACAAATTCAGCCAAAGTCAAGTTACGTAGTCTATTCTGAGTTTGATTTCCCATTCAGTTTATTTGATATTGTCTTTAAAGACTTGGAAGTTGAATAGAGTGTTGGTTGTTTATCAAAAAAACTAAAATTAATTTGCTCTTATATTTCGGAATTGTATGAATAGATTAATTTGTTCATATATTTGGCTCTGAAGGAGATCAGTCCATGGAGTTCTCCTCTCGCAATCCAAAACCATGTCAAGAAAGGATTCCTATGGGGACTTACTCCTTGATCTGCCTCGTATTGCTTCATTCTCAACTTTCTTGTTCGACATTTCAGAAGATGGTGACATTCAAGCGAGATAAGGTGCGAGCTCAGGAAGCGGCTGTTTCACCTGCCATATAGAATGATAGCTTTCGTAAGTTTCATGTTTATTGAAAGAAATTCAAAATTTAAATCTTGAATTTAGAAATCATAGCAAGGATTTAGAAATTGATTTGATGATGAATCCTGGTAAATAATTATGGAAAACATATTTGCTCAAAGCTGTGAGTCCATTGTTCCATATTTTTCCTCACCTATATGGAGTAGGAGGGTTTCATTGGGTTATCTTAGGGCTTGTTTGGTATCCAGTGAAATTGGGAATGGGTGATTACCATTTTGGTGTTTGGTATGTCAAAATCAGGAATCGAAATCATTCCCGGTAATCTCCTCATCCCCATTTTCTACCCATTTTCATTCCTCCCAGAATACTAGCTAATCGTTCATTCCCAATTTCCACAAACCTACCACCATCGCCTCCTTGTATTTCCGCCTCCAGGGGTGTCCCTTACGCCGTCTAGCAACTATCGTCGTCTAGATCTAAAGCCACCACCGTCGCCGTCGTCCTCCCCGGTCGAATCCAAACTCTCTCTCTCTCTCTCTCTCTCTCTCTCTCTCTCTGTGTGTGTCCTCCGTCACGGCCTCCTTCCACCGTTGTCGCCGTCTTCCATTGTCGGCCATCACCGACTTGGAACACCGTCGAATCCAGATCTGGTCATCTCTCTCTCTCTCTCTCTCTCTCTCTCTCTCTCTCTCTCTCTCTCTCTCTCTCTCTCTCTCTCTCTCTCTCTCTCTCTCTCTCTCTCTCTCTCTCTCTCTCTCTCTCTCTCTCTCTCTCTCTCTATATATATATATATATATATATATATATATATATATCTCCGACCTTTCCCCCATCCTCCGTTGCCGTCATCCCAAGATCTCCCCCGTCCTCCGTTGTCGTCATCCCCGGATCTCTGTCGTCCTCCGCCGTCGTCCCCAGATCTCCCATGTCCTCTGATGTTGTCCCTCTGGCTGATGGTAGATGGGAATTGTTGGATTAGGGTTTCTGAAATTTTATGTTCAGCCTCCATTTGATTGTAATTTGTTCAAATTTGTTCATTTTTGTGATGAATTTCTGAAATTGTTTACTGATTTTATGTATTTTCATTCATAATTTGTGAGATTGAATTGATTTTTTCTTGAATTTCATACTTGGAATTTTTGGATGTTTAGATTTAATTTTTTAGTTTCTCATTTCGATACCATACCAAACAACATGCCTCGGTAATGGTTTATTCCGATTCCCATTCCGATTCCCATTACGATTACTACACTCATACCAAACGGGCCCTTAATATCTTTCCTATACACTATCATATATTGCATCTTCAAAGATGTGATAAAAGGTTTGGTTGGTTTTGGTAGGACAACATTTCAAGTGGTATTATTGACTAGTTTACCACATCTGCAGTACAGTATTAACTTGGACTTCATATCCAAGCAAGGTGGAGTGGGTACTACTGTACTACAAATATCCAAACAAAATGTGTTAGATATCTTCTTGTGATCTCATCTTTAAGACCTTCAAGCGAAATAGGTTCTAAAAATTGCACATTCAAACTAAAATTCTATTTTTTTTCCCGTGTCAGCACTTTTTGAAATTCTATATTATAAATACAAGCTACCTTGTATAATGAATGAGCAAATGAGTTAAATTCAGATTGTATGTTTCTATTTGCTTCAAACTTGTATAGTAAATGA
This sequence comes from Persicaria tinctoria, assembly GCA_037127255.1. Classification (NCBI taxonomy): domain Eukaryota; kingdom Viridiplantae; phylum Streptophyta; class Magnoliopsida; order Caryophyllales; family Polygonaceae; genus Persicaria; species Persicaria tinctoria. Next base: position 56,610,204 of record JBANSL010000016.1, on the reverse strand, counting down.
GCAAACGAGTTAAATTCGAACAAAAATAAAACGAGCTCAAAATAAGCCAAATGAACACATTAAGACAAAATGAGCCTACGACGGCTCAACAGGAAAATAAACGAGCTTATCGAGCCCAAGCTCGTGCTTTATGTTCAGTTCACGAGACGAGCTTGAGCCGAGCATGAAAAATTGCACATTCAAACTAAAATTGCACTTTTTTTCTCGTGTCAGCACTTTTTGAAATTTTATATTGGTGTGCAAATATAAGGTCATGTTGTGCAAATATAATATTGTGTTGTGCAAATATAAGTTTATGTTGCGAAAATATAAATTTATAAAATTTCACTTTTCAATTTTGTATTTGGGTTATAAAATTGCACTTTTCAGTTTTATATTTTCACATTTTCAGTTGTGCAAATATAATCTATTGTTGAGCAAAAATAAGACTTGTGCAATAATCTATTGAGCAAGTATAAAATAATATTGAGAAAAATAAGATAATGTTGAGCACAATTTCACAAGTTTCAATAGTTGTGAAAAAATAATCTATTGTTGAGAAAAAATAAGACCACGTTGTGCAATAATCTATTGAGTAAGTATAAAATAATATTGAGGAAAATAAGATAATATTGAGCACAATTTCACAAGTATCAATTGTTGTGCAAATATAATCTATTGTTGAGCAAAAATAATATCATGTTGTGCAAATTTCCACCAATCCCCCATGTTGTGCAATTATAGTCTATTGATGAGCAAAAATAACACCGTGTTGTACAATGTTTTATTGATCAAGTATAGAATAATATTGAGAAAAAATAAGATCATGTTGAACACAATTTCACAACTCTCAATTGTTGTGCAAAAATAACCTATTGTTGAGAAAAAATAAGATCATGTTGAACACAATTTCACAAGTCTCAATTGTTGTGCAAATATAATTTATTCTATGCGTTAGCACTTTTTTAAAAAAAATCTTTTTTTTTCACATCAAGTCTTTTTTTTGAAGTTTTTTTTCTTTTTTCCATCATGTCACAAATTTGAAAATTTGCACAATTGTATTTTACAATTGCACAAATGTATTTTATAATTGTACAACTGCACTTTTCTGTTTAGAGTTGCACAACTTCATTTTAGAGTTGCAAAACTATATTTTAGAATTGACAATGGTTAGTTAGACAATTGGACAATTGCAAACGCTTGCTTTATTGTTCTTTTGCTTATTGGTCTTATTGAATTGTGGTGTTGCAGATTTGGTTCAATAATGTTCCTCATGTCCAGCTTGTCGAATATTAAGGACATCAGAATTGGATCAAAGTTAACGGCGAGTGGTTGACAAGCTCTCAGGATGGAGTGTATGGCATGGATGCACCTCAAGATTTTACAGCTGACACTGAGCATTGGAAGCACGTCGTTAGCCATTCGTATCTTTCACGGATGGGAACCGACAATGAGAAACATTATGGACATGAGATCTATCTATGGAAGGTAAGCAAACTTCTTTCCTTACTACTATATATACACAAAAATCCATTGCTTTTCATTTTCGTAATCAAGCAACTTTAATGATGCACAACTGCACTTTAAAGATGCACAACTGCACTTTACAATTCAACCTTTTTTACCATCCTTTTATACCATCATGTATTCTTGACAAGCCTTGTGCTTCACCGTTTATCGGATAATTGGATTCGGTGAAGGGTACCGATCGATTCGAGCGAGGACGTTTTCGAAAGACATGATCAGAACCGGTGTCTCTTTGAAAGCAGATGATTCCCGATGACAAATCGAAGCAAAAGAAGATAGATGGCAATTTTTTCAGTGTATAACTTATGACACGACATTATGGCATTGCTGAACTTCATGTGCAGTTGCATTCATTTATCCTCGCATTTGATGTTATCGGATTTCAATTTCTCTTCTACTGCTTTGTTGATTTTACAAACAAATCCGATTAAGATGATAAAAGAGGATCTTTTGTTGCTCAAAGATCAGTTCAAGTGAAAGGGCTATGAATAATGATGAGAATCCTTCGGATAAACCCGTACAAGAATATGTCAGCTCCAACATTCACATTGCACCTACAAAATCATCAACAATATGATAGAGGAGGAACTTTGTGATTGAACTGAACATTCAAACATTTTTGGGATAAAAAATAGGGTTGTGGACCAATAAGGTCCACACACCTACAAAATCATCAGTAAGAGGGGTTGTATTATTGTCAATAAAATAGAACAATTTTTTAATAGATTAAAAAATGCTGGTAGGCTTCAATTCTAATGAAAGACGATAGTTCTTCTGTTGTTCATTCACACATCTTTTTTCCCTTCAATAGCCCGATTTCTTCCATCCATTTTGAACAATCAAACATCAGTACTTGCTTGTCAGTCCTACACTACCACTTACATGATAAGCAGGTGAAAACAAGATCAGGTTTATTCATCAACTGAACTTGCTAATGGCTATTATGTTAATTTTCTGTATATAGAAATTATCTTGATGTTAATTGGTTATGGCTACTTGCTTGTCAGTCCTACACTACCACTTACATGATAAGCAGGTGAAAGCAAGATCAGGTTCATTCATCAACTGAACTTGCTAATGGCTATTATGTTAATTTTCTGTATATGGCAATTATCTTGATGTTAATTGGTAGGCTGATTCTTTTGCATTGAGACGAGTTCAAATGCATACCATTCAGTTGAAAAAGATGACAAATGAAAAGATTGTACATGCCTCTCATCAACGAACAGCATATAAGCACATTAAAGTCCTTGTCGGTGCTTCCATGAGCGATATGCCTATATGGGATTCGAATCCACATTTTTTTGCACGAGCACAATGCTCTCCCATTTGAGCTAATAGGTTAAAAGCGTTCGACTAAGAAACTCAATAACACCACAATCAAATGAATAGCAATCAACCAACACATACAAACAAATTTTGAACAAACAAATAGCTCCAAACAAAGGCATTCACTATTGTATTCAATGAAATGGGAAAAGACATGGATCCACCCACAACTACCATTTGAGTATTGTTTTCAATGTATTGTAGTGCAGTATCCATGTATTATGGATACATAGGAGACTGAGTAGTTAATTAGTGATGATGGATGTTGAATGATTTAAGAATGAATAAAAGAAATACTCCGTCGTAAAGATAATGAAGAACACACCAACGGCACACGAACAACAATCCAGTCTCAAAGTAGCTCCATATATACTCCTCTTTCCCCTAGTATGAAATTTTCATAGTAGCAATCCAGTATCACCTAAAACAACACAATAACTTGATCATCTGGTTGATCCAATTCAACACCCAATTAAGCAAGAAAACCCTAAATTGATCATCTATTTGATCAATTCATCAAATACAGTCTACTATCAGCATAATCATACTAAATTGATCATCCATTTGATCCAATTCGCTAATCAATTAAGCCAGATTGAGAAAACCATAAATTCTCACCTGAGCAGAGATCTCCTCGTCAGAAGCCATCCGCGCTATCGTTGTGCAGATTGAGACGACTTGCGTGCAGCTTGACATCAATGAGAACGACGAGGCGGAGTTGGTGAGCGTGCAAGCGGAGCTTTCGATGAGAGAATGGTTGACACAAAAGCCGGCAAGGCTAGAAGTCCCGGCGAAGGCGGCGACTGAATCGGAGGCGGAAAGATGCGAGGCGTCGAAACCAGGAGAAGAAGCTCTTGATAGGCTCGAAGAAGGCCTATTTTCGGCGGAACTGGTAGATTTGGAGGATGGAGAACTGGTAGATCCAGATTTAGACCTTCATAGCGCGGATCTTCGATCGGCGAAATCTAGGACGAATTCAGATTTACCGGAGCAGGAATCCGGCCAACGAGATCCGGCCGCAAGAGATTCCTTGAATCACGCCAATAGGCGGTGCCAGATCTGGCCACGAACCGGCGGCGCCGGGAGGAGGAGCGGGGGGACGAAGACCGACGGCGTAGGAGGAGAGGAGGAGAATCGAACTTAATTTGCGCCTGAAGGAAGCGTGATAAAGATCTGAAGGAAGGAGAAAGGGAACGGGGATAGAAGGAAGGGAACAGGAACGGGTTTTATGGTGGACAATTTTTCAATTTGTCTAAAAAATTGGACAATTTATCAATTTGCACAGTGGGGCAAAGTATTTGAAATATTGGCGAATAGTTTACCGCACTATATTGTGTAGCGAGTAGACCGGGCAAACCCTATGAATTGAATATGATGGACGGGTAAAATTAAAAGCAATTAGATATTAATTATTAATAGAGAGGGTAGTGGTGATGTGAATACGTGAGGGTGGTGGCCGCCGTGGACTTCAAAGTCGACAGGAAGGAAGGACTCTTGAAAGCACTTAGATTTTGACCATTATACCTCACAAAAGTGGACTATAAATATGCTGTGTTTTGGGGTAAATCAGAGTGCCGGGACGGAACTATTTATCCTAATCCTATACATATATATATTGAATTCAATAAAATTAGAGGTAATCAAAGTATTCTGTTCTGTTACGTACGTACGTAAAATGGAAAACTCAATGGTCTCCAACTTGTATCATCTCCCTCATCTCTTCTCTTCTCTCTGTTTCACTCTCAATCTTCTGGTAATTTAATTCCCAATTAACCCTTCCATCATATATATCATAATGTTAATTATTTCATATGTATCAATACGACGTCGTATTTCGTGTACGTAGGTACATAACATAACATATATAATCTAAATTATTAATTGTATATTGACAGAGCGAGTGGCTGGCGGCGGCTGTTCTAGCGGGGTTGGTGGTTTGGAGGCGTGACTCGGAGGGGTTATGGGCAGCCATGGGTTCTCTCGTCAATGTCGTCTTCTCCATTGCCCTCAAAAATGTGTTCAATCAACCAAGACCTTTCCCACCAAAGCGATCCGATCCTGGAATGCCTTCATCCCATGCTCAGATCATCTTCTATACTTGCACCTTCTTCATTTTATCAAGTGCGTCCGTCCGTAAACTCTTTTTAATTATATATATATATATATATATATATATATATATATATATATATATATATATATATATATATATCTAAATACAAATACACACATATTCCATATATGATGGATCGATACAAATATCAATTTCAGCGGGTGAGACGACGAACCAACTTACCTTGGTCCTTGGCGGGGTTGCAATCTTGTTGGCTTCCTATCTAGTAAGTTTCCACACACACACACTTATTATTAAACCCAAATGAAGTAACTAACTTACCTTGGTGGTTAATTGACGTACTGTACCTGAATTTCTGATAAATCAGTCATGGCTAAGAGTATCGGAAAAATACCACACGATCACCCAAGTGTTGGTGGGGGCGTCGCTGGGGGCAACCTTCGGCATACTGTGGCAGTGGGCGTGGGCTTCTGTCGTCTTCGAAGCTTTCCACTCGATTTTCTGGGTTCGAATCCTGGTGATAATGGGTGCTGTTGCATTCTGGGTTGTCTTCTCATCCGTCACTCACTCCAAATTATCAAAACACAGAGGATTGGTACGGATCAGATTCTAATTATTTTTCCATATTTATAACTTTATATATATATATATATATATTATAAATCGAGTTAATTAATTAATTATCACTTATGTACGTATGTCTAATATAATTGTCTTTAATATAATTTGCAGACTTCAAAGTGGGTGTAGGCCGAGTGGGTTCAGCCGCCTAGCAACTGCATAAATTAATGACAGTGCCCAATGTACAAGGAAAGGATTCAGTAATTCCATTAATCATCATGTGTAACTAAATAGTTATGTTTAATTAATTTATTACAGGCATATATATATATGTTGCAGGGAGATCGATGAGATTGTATCTCCTAAGCTAAGCTTGTAATTCATTATTCATGTATATGTACCGATATACGTACGTAGTATGGACAATAAGATAAATACTTGTAAAATTTACAAGCAAGTTAGGCGCTTGCTTAGGGCCACAGTTTTGCTGGGTTAATAATATAATTAATCTGGCTACATACAATATAAAAATCATTGTTGATCATTTTTTTTTACTCTACTGTACACATCCATCTCCAGTCTCCACGCCTCTAGAGAGGATTTAGCATAGATTTACCTGCTTTTATTGCAATATAATTCACTCACAATTAGTACAAGTCGCACTAACCATACTCTTAGAATAACCTTATAATCGTCAAAAACAACGAAAAGCATATGTAGCTCTTCTACCACGCAGCATTGCAAGCTCCAAGTACGTTCAACCTCATAGTTTCTCCCTATTACAAGTATATATAATTTAATTATACTCCTAATAAAAACTATAAAGTAATCAATTAAAAAGGAAATAAAATAATGTTTTGTTACCTTAAATAAATACAAGCAGAGACGGAGCCAGGAATTTATCGAGGGGGGTGGCGAAGTTTTATACAAATTGTTGATTCATTTTTCAATAGATTTTTCTATAGTTTAGATAAGCATAACTATGATATTTTATATTAAACGATGATATATTTTAGTTCAAGACAAGGTTTTTTTAGTTCAAAACAAAAAAAATTTTTAATCAAAATTGTAGGGTTTTAGTTTAAAAGTATGTCTTTAGTTGCTATATAGTTATTTTTCTCTTTAAAAGGAAAACGATGTCGTTTTAATCTATAACAACATTATTTTTGTCTAAAAATATATCGTTTAAAACCCACAAAGTCATATGCAACTTGTTGTTCTCTTATCATGCAATAACGTATAACAAGAAATACAAACTTTAAACTTGCATAGTTTCTTATATAATTATCGAATTTATTAATATAACCTCTTATTTCGAAGCTCTTAGGTTGAATTACAGTACCAAAGTATCAAATTAAGTAAAATATAAAAGTATAATGATTTATTAAAAGACATTTGAAATAATTAATTTGTGTTTAACTTTCAAACATTCATAACTTTTTACTCGGTTATCGGATTCCGACCTATAATATATCAAAACGAAGTTATCAACAAGTAGAACAAATATAGGTAATTTGTCGGATGAAAGAGGGGGTGAATGCTCCCGCTTGCCCCCACCTACCTCCGCCTATGAATACAAGATCTTCTCATTGGACTCAAGAGGACTAATTGTACCCTAAGAATCTAAAAGCTACAAGGTTTTAGTGTAACAGCTCTCTAATCAGACCACGTGCACACTACTACAATTAGGAGCAAAGGGTGATGTTTATAGCAACGGTTTTACTAAGGGAGTTGTTTATGGTTGCGGTTTAGGAAAATATTAATCCCTCCTAGAATAGGTAAATAAAGAGCGGCAATTCCGGGGTTCGAACCGGGGACCTATGGGTACTGCCCACAAGTCCTTTCCGGTGAGCCATTTCGGAATGGTTAAAATATTACTCCCTCCAATCGAAAATAAGTGTCGTTTTATCTCTTGACACAATTTTTAAGTAAAGTATTAATTATTATTCATTTTATACATTTTTTATAAACATTATTGTTTATTAAATGCTAATTACCAACTCTTTCAACCAATAAGTGGATAGTTTGAAAGAAAAATTAATCATATGTGCTCACCTATAGACTTCTATTGTGCACTCACTCGTATGCACACCGTATGATATATCCCCCCCCCCCCCCCTCCGGGGCAAACTGAGGAGGGAAGCATGCCCAATTTGGACAACAATCAGTTCTGTTGTGAAGAAGATAAGGTCTTAGTAAAAACATCTGCTAATTGGTCAACAAATATTGGAACATAACATAGATCAAGTAAGCTTTCAAGGGTACCGAGTGAAATGGAAGTCAACTTTGATGTGCTTGGTCCTTTCATGGAAGAAGGGGTTACGAACAATCTCCATGACTGACTTGTTGTAACAATGACGATCAACAAGTTTAATAGGAGCAACCTCTAGCTCATCAAGCAGTCGAATGAGCCAAGTAGCCTCAGCAGTTGTAGTGGCCATTTCTCTCTACTATGCCTTAGAGGAGCTGCGTGATAACTACCTATTTCTTGGACTTCCAAGAGATTGGTGAGCGTCCAAACAATATCACAAACCCAGTAACTGATCGATGAGTGTTAATTAGGACAAGAAGCTAGCCTATAGTCAGAGTCAATGAAGGCCTTCACAACAGATGAATCAAATCCATTCAGAACAATCCCTCTATCAACTAAGCCAATTATGTAATGAATGGTGTAAAGTAATGAATCAAAGTGAGGGCGCCTTGGAGCTTGCATGAACTAACTTAAGGATTGAACAACAACAAAGCTGAGATCAGGTCTAGTGTTGGTGAGAAAATATAATTTTCCCATGAGTTGTATGTAATGAAATGGATCTTCCAATAATTCTCCATGCTCATGAAGCAACTTGAGATTTTGGGGAAGAGGAGTGCAAGCTGGGGAGCATCGGAAAGACTAGAATCATGTACAAGTTCTTGACTAAACTTCTTCTATGAGAGAGCAATACTTGTGGGAACATAATTCACTTCAATCCAAAGAAAGTAATGTAACAATCCTAGGTCTTTGATGCTGAAGGCACTGTCTAATTAAGTAAGACTTTAAGCGAACAATTTTAGATGAATCTGAACTAGTGATCATCGAGTCATCCACATAAACTGCCATAATCGTCACATGAGAACCCAACTACTTGAGAAACAATGAATGATCATTATGAGAGTGATAGAAACCAATGTGCAATAGAGCACAAGTAACCAATGACCTTATTTCCTTTTGGTAAAGGAACCAAATCCTAGGTTCTGTTAGCAGTTAGAGCACCAATCTCTTTCTCGATAACTTGAATCTAGTTAGGATCAGTGGTCACTTATTTATAAGAGGTGTGCTTAACATATATATGAATGGAGATGAGAAACCGATAATGCATATTTTGTATAGGTAGTCTTAGGTGCATCAGATTGTCCATGTTGCATGTTTTATGGTTAATTCGCATCTTGATCCTTTATATACAAAGACTCGAAATCTACACACTTTATTGCCTAATTTCTGAATTATAGATTCAACCTTAGAAGGAGGAATGTTGGTGGAAGAAAGGAATCAAGAAAGAAGCCAAATGACCAAGTGAAACACTACTGAAGACAAGCTGAGTACACTGCGAAACAAAGAGTCGCACCCGCGGATATACGGACAGAAGATATCCACGAGATTCTACCGAGACGCTATATTTCCTATTATAATAATATTATTTTGGCACGATTTTATTCTAGGGTTTTGCCTACTCTTAGGTTATATTGAGACTTATTCACGGTTGTTTGAGGGTGTAGATTAATCTATCTATTTTGTCTAATTTCATTAACTCATGGAACACTAGCTTTAGAGAATTAAATGTGAGAGATTCAAGGTATTCGATGAGTACTTAGAATTCTTGTGGTTTAGCTATAATTCAAGACTTGGTTAACTTGTGAGATTTGATTTCATATTGTTATTCATGAGTTATTTCATTATCTTTGTTCTTCATTGTTAAGTATTTGCACATGTTCTCTCTATGATTGATCATCTAGACAAAAAAAACACATCTTTGCTAGCGATTCCTTTTGAGAGATTGGTATCTTTGTGGTAAACAAAGGAAATTGATCCCGTGAAAGCATCAATTATCTCTGCAGGATGATGACTATTGGTTTATATTGATTTCTATGAGATTAGGGTTAAGAGCTCTACAACTATGCATTCTTTTGATTCTTAATTGCATTGAGATTTGATATTACCAGTTGACCAAGTACCTTGAGAATAACTATGGATTGAGTCGAGGACCAAAGAAACCAACCAATGTTGCGAATTGTATGTGAAACCACACTCTTCTCTTTTATCTTCTATTTGATTCTATTAACATCTTCATCTTAGTTTATTTTCATTGTCTATCTGTATTCACATTCATATCCAATATTTATCTTCATAGTTGATAAATACACATTGATACGAATCAAGATGGTCTTTTGCGGGTCAAACAATGATCTTGATCCAGGTAAGCTCTCAAGATCGATTCGAGGGCTATTGATGGAAAAAAGTGTCGTCCTCAAGAGGAAGAAGAAGGCACCATCATGGCTTGAAGAAAAGATATTTTAATTATTATTATTATTATTATTATTATTATTATTAGTTTTAGTTCTTTCCATATTTAGTAACTCCTATGTAGTTGGAGCTATTTATGGAATATCTTATTTTTAGTAATACTTAGTTAGGTGAATAAAAGTGGAAAAAAGAAAGTCTATCTCTTTAGATATTTTCCTTGACCATTAAGTAGGAATCTTAAGATATCTATCTAGGATTTATCTAGGAATTTATTTAGTTTATTTTTATCTTGGATTTTAGAGATTAGGAGTTCTATTTAAATGATTATTTTCATTCAATAAAAATTAGATTGGAAAATATATTGAAGAAACCTTTTTGGCAAAAAAAGGTTCTTCAATCCACCAACCTCAAGCTTTTGCCTTCAATTTATTGTTCGATCAGTCATCCGATACCAAACCCTGATCCCAAACACAACCTCAAACAACAAGGAAGAAACCATCGTAGAACAGAAGCAAGGTGACCATCGCAAAAGAGAGAGAAAGAGAGAGAGATCTCCGTCGTGAAGCATTCACGTCCGCTGCTGGCAGCAGCCACTGCCACGTTGTTGCGGCCGCTACATCATCTGCTGCAGCGACCGATGCCCTCGTTGCACATCCGCCGCCTAGCCGCCGCTAGCCCTCCATTCTCATCGCGGTATCCGTCGTTGGATATCTTCCGTCTCTGTTCCCTTATGCTTTTCTAATTGCTTGTAAACATGAAGAACATCAAGGATAATTGCAAGATCGGGACAAACTCAAGTCGTTGTTCTTAATTCTGAGCCCACGGGTGAAGGATCGGGAATAGCAACTACATATCACACCTTGTGATAGAAATACTAGAAATACTTGTTTCTCCGTGGGTTCGACCCCTTACTTGCTCACTATACTCTAGTTTATTAGTTTATTTGTTTGGGTTATTATTATTTCTTTGGCGAGGTGAAACCAATGACATCTCTCCTCCGTCAGCAAGTAATGCAAAAGAAGATGAGGGTAAAGAATGAACAAAGGGTAGTAATGGTTCAGTAAAGGAAATGCCACAAGCAAAATCATTTAGATGTGCAGGTTGTCTAGGAACTCTTGATGATATTCATAATCTAACAGTCTCATTACGGGGTGATGTAATGTCATGTTGAAAAACATGAGGAACACTTTCAATAGGAAGAAAAATGTCAACTAAAAAACCAGTAGACAAAGTGGGTGATGTGGAATCATTTTCTGAAAAACCTGAGCGAAATGGGAAACAAGTCTTGTGAAAAATAACATCCCTAGAATGAAATACAACATGAGTTTTGAGATCAATTTGTAAGCACTTTTCCCAAAAGAATAACCCATGAAGACACAAGACGTTGCTTGATAATGCACATTTTAATAGGCATTATAAGATTGTTTTAGATGCATTTCATGGTAACTTGTTCATGCATTATAGTTACTTGCATTGTATGCTCTTTTGGGGAGGAAGTGTGGAAACTATGCTATTTCGATTGATTTATGCAGATTCGTAGTTCCACGTTGTGATTAGCTTGGAAGAAATCAAAATGGAGTGAAGAAGTTGGAGAAAGAAAGGAAGAAGAAGAATGAGTGAGCTCGAGACGAGGAACAAAGGTCGAGAGCAACAAAAGCTGGAAACGAGGCATTTCGGCGTGGCAAGTTACAAGTCACCCTGGCAAGACAAAACAAGAACACAAGACAACTCCAGCTCTAATCGCGGCTGCGAGAAGGACCCGTCTCGCCATGGTGAGAGTGCAGCGAGAAGCATTGAAGAATAGCAAGTGTCGCGACCACGAAAACCCAAGTCGCCACCGCGAATTCCATCATCTCGCCATGGTGAAGTCTTGAGAAATTCCAACGACCATTGCAACCATTCACGGCCGAGAGATACTCTACTACCGCGGCGAAAACACTCACATAAAATCAGTTGAAGATCAAATCTTATCTTTTCAGAAAGAAACTCGATCCAATCTCAATGATTATCCACTCCTTATGGTTTAAGATATTGAGATTGAGGGTTATTTAATAATTATTTTCATATTTAATATTTTCAGGATATTTAATTATATTTTAGGATATTTTTATCATTATCTTTTAGGAAAGTATCTAGGATTGTGGGGCTCTCTTTTCTCCTACAGGTTGGAGGCCACAAAATTCCTAAGACATTGACTATTATTCTCAGGCTTTTATCATAATTTACAGTAGGTTTTCTTCCATTCAAGATTGCATTTGAAGGAGATTTAGGTAAGCCATAAGTGGCTAATCCCGCTATTTGTTTCACCTATGTTTCGGAGGCTTGGTTGGTGATTTGTGAGGCTTGAATTCAGTTGTTTTCCTACTGTTCTTTCGATTTCCCTTGTGTTTATTGATGATATTATTGTGATTCACGAGTATCTTGCTAGGTATTTGTTCTTTCATATTTGAATGAATTCCGTAGTAGCATGCTTAGGATTGTGAGAACTTTGTTTGATCATAACTAAGTGGGGATTTCAACATAAGTCTTGAACATTGGTTACCGTGGTTACTTGATGTTAATATTATGCCTAGATTCTTCGGACTTTATGCTTTCTTTATGTTGAATCTTTGTCGTGCTTTGGTTGCATAAAGATGTAAGGGGTTAATTTCACTCGTTGTGATTTAATCTACAAAAACTAAGATGGGAAGAATGTATGTGAAAGGAAACATGACAACTTGAATTTGAGTTTATGACCAATTAAGCCAACCAATGTCGAAGAATGCATAGGTGGAACGTTTTTCTCTATTGATTTAATCTCAAATCTATCGCTTTATGCTTTATTATTTTGTTTGGAATCTTCATTAGTTCACTTCATCATATTTATTTGCTTATTCCCACTTCTTGTTAAAGTAGCAATTAAAATATTTAATCTTAGATTTCCATGTGGGTTCGACCCTGCACTTATCGCTATACTAGCCTTTTGTGTGGGAATTTCTTTGGCGAGGTTTACACACGACAGTAAACCCTCCGTTATGGCTCTCGAAGAGAACTTGTCTCTATCTCACTTTAATGTGTTAACAAAGTAGAGGCATCCAAAAACTCTTAGATGGGTGCTTTATGAAACAGAAGTTCATATGGATTACGTAGTTTTATGAAGAGAAAGAAGGGGGGATGGTTGATAAGGTAGGTAGTTGTCAAGAGGTACTCTCCCTAGTATTTGAAAGGCAAATTGGATTGAAATTTAAGAGCTCGAGTAGCTTCTAATAGATGTTTGTGTTTGCGCTCAACTACTCTATTTTGTTGTGGAGATTCAATACAACTAGTTTGGTGTAAGATGTCCTCTATAGGAAAAAAATTTTGAGTGTTTTTATCCCCAAACTCAACTACAGTATCATACCTTAATGCCTTGATGGATGTATGAAACTGTGTTTTAACTAAGGCCACAAAGTTTGTAAAAACGATAGAGCATTGCTCTTGTGAGACATAAGATACGTCCAACTGCAACGGGTATGATCATCCACAATTGTTAAAAACTAACGAAAACCATCATGAGTTGCCTCTTTGTAAGGCCCCCAAATATCAATATGAATAGGCTAAAGAAAAGGGATGATCGGATTTGCAATTTAAAACTTGAAATGGTCGAGCGTTTGTGTACGTTGGTTTGCCTGAGGGCAAGTTTGACAGAAAAAATTTGGTTTTAAACTGTGAGCAAAAGAGGCATCCTGATGTAGGAGCGTAATTCTATCTTTTATGAGCTAAATTTTTTCTTTTAGTTATGGTTAACATATGTTTTTAGGAATTTATTATTTTCATAATAATTTTAGTCACTTTCAATATTTTATCTTTTTAGCCATCCTTGGCACACAAGTTAAAACCATGTTTTTTCTTCTATTTAAGCAATTGTAGTCATGAGATATAGATATCTCTTTAATATTATTAATCAAATATTGGTTTAGAGAATTTTCTCTTTTCTCTTTGATGGATTCCAAGCCCATTCCTGGTGGATTCCAGACATATTTCCTAGGGTTTCGACACTTGTGAACACTTTAACACCAAAGGCTCGTGCTTGCGTGCCTTCCACAACTTCTTACTACATCAATTGGTATCAGGGTAGGTTTCTCCTGTCTGTTTTCCATTTGAAGCACGATGGGAGATCAACGAGCTATCAAGGCAGACCATCATGAGTTATCTCAAGAGATTATTGTGGCCTTTACCATAGCTCTTAAAAGATTAAGGGATCAGTTTATGATATTGTTTGCCGAGAAAAATAATGGCAGCAACAACAAACGCACCAACAAATCCATCTACAATGTTTGTAACACCCATTCTAACACCATCAGCAACACCCGCATCGTCGAACCTAGCGTTTCCCTCATGAACACCGATCAAAACAAGCCACAACAAACGCACGAACAAATCCATCTACAATGTTTGTAACACCCATTCTAACACCATCAACAACACCCGCATCGTCGAACCCATTGTTTCCCTCAAGAACACCGACTAAAACAAGCCACAAGTGGCCAAAGAGCAGGACGAGTGCGCCCATGAGACAGGAGATTCTTGTTCCAAGGAAGAGAAGTTCTTTAAAGGTGAGGCTCTTGAGAGGGTCATATTTCAAGAGGATGTCGTTCAAGAGAAGGTCCTTAGAAGGAAGGGTTTTCAAGAGGATGATGTCCTGAAAGGGATGTCCTTGAAAATGAGTTCATTGAAATAGAGTTTTTTCAAGAGGAAGTCCTTGTAAAGGAAGTCCTTGAATAGTGTCTAGACCACCCAAGCGAAGTTTACAGAAATTTCGACGTCATGAGGGTTCCAGAAAGCCAACCAATAAAGAAGGCGGTCCCTTTCACCCAATGGCTTGAAGAGCTCTATTTAGGAGGAGATGAGTTTCAAAATTGTATGGAATATACCAGAAGCTCTAACTCTGGTCTGGGAAAACTTCACATATTTTCGCAAATATCATCAGAAAAGAGCAATTATGAAGCCATGGAGGACATGGATGAAGATGCAGCGTACAAACAAACGCGTTCAACAGTTGATACGAGACAACATAGCAATATCGATGCATGGAATCCTACATCCAATAGAGAACTCGGGGTTGAGTTTTTCATAGATGGAGAGACTGATACGGGAGTGTAATTCTATCTTTTAGGAGCTAAATTTTTTCTTTTAGTTATGGTTAAGATAGGTTTTTATGGTTTTATTATTTTTATTATTTTCATAATAATTTTAGGCAATTTCAATATTTTATCTTTTTATCCATCCTTGGCACAAAAGTTGGAACTATGGTTTTTCTTCTATTTAAGCAATTGTCGGCATGAGCCATATATATCTCTTTCATATTATTAATCAAATCTTGATTTAGAGAATTTTCTCTTTATCTCTTTGGTGGATTCCAAACCCTTTCTTGGTAGATTTCAGACATATTTCCTAGGGTTTTGATGCTTGCGAATCTCTTTATCACCAAAGGCTCGCGCTTGCGTGCCTTCCATGACTTCCTACTACGTCACATCCATAAAATGCAACTGATCAAAAGGACTATGTCCTATCCTACAATGTAGTAAAGCGGGTTCGCAAGCAACATTAACAACATGAAAGATGTTCGGATTATTACAAAACTTTAAAACTGAGTCTGTAACAAAGGAAGAAGCATCGGCTCCATTGTAATCTTTCAAATCATGAGATTGTTTGTGAGCAATGTAAATTCCCTTGCATTCATTGCCAAGAGGTAATGGTTGTTTCATCGAAAGGGACTAAAGGAAACAATTGCCAAGAGTAAAAATCAAGCAGGCATGAAGATATCTTGTAAGTTTCCTGACTGAAATAAGGTTCAGGTTGAAATGAAATGCAGGGACATGAAGAACATTTTTCAATAAAACTTGAGGTGTAAGGTAAACACCTCCAATATGTAAAATTGAGATTGTGTTCCAGTAAGCATGGTAATTGAAAAAGGATTAGAAACATGATGATAAAATTAATGAAAGAAATATGAGGAGTAATGTCATTAGTTACGCCACTGTCAATTATCCAAATAGAGTTCAAAGATAAAGATAAGAGACAAGCACTTGTACTTGCCAACTTAGCCTTTGATCGGTCAAGATCAGATTTGTTGATAAGAGAAATGAGCATGTCATATTGATCTTGAGTAAGTGAGGTTGCAACCGAAGAAGCAGGAGATTTACTGGACAAAGAGGAGGAAGGTGCTAAAGAAGAAGGCCCCTTTCCTAGAAGATAGCCAATCAATTTCCAACATTTATCAATGGAATAACCAGTATACTTGCAGTGATCACACACGGTTTTAGCAGGAGGCGGAATAACCATGTGGATAACCATGCATGGATCTTTCAGCACCTGTCAATGCTATGACCTGTAACTTTACAGTGATCACATAACGAAGAATCTTTCTTAAACTTGGTGGTGGCGGCCGGAATCTCGGAAGCATTATCCTTCTATGATGCAAAACCAATGGAATATGCATCGGAACCATTAGGACTGTGTACAATTCCATGTTGTTCCTCCTCTTGAAGAAAAAATATGTAAACATCATCCAAACCAAGAGGAGGAAACATCATGAGAATGTTTTCACGAATGACATTATCGGATTAGTTTAACCCCATAAAAAACTGCATAACCTACTGATCTTCAAAAAGCTTCAAAATCGCAAAGTTGAAACCACGTACATAGATGCGATTCTCAACCAACAACTTATACTCATCCCAGAGATTCTTCCTCTTCATGAAAGAAGTTGTAATTGACAAATTACTTTGTGAAACGAAAGAGATGCTTTCTTAACTTGATAGAGACGAGTACGACTAGTTTTGTTAAACTGAGCACCAAAGTCATCCCAGATCAGTTTCGTAGTGCTGCAATACAAAATAGTCTTGGCAATGTATTTGTCAACAGAGTGCAACAACTATGAGATTACCATTCCGTTGCAGCGATCCCACTGAGCAACAGAATAACCAGATGAGTAACGACGGCCTAACACACGGTCTTGAGATAAAAACCTAACTTGTTCTTCGCCATCAAAGAAACCTCAAACGATATCTTCCAATGACTGTACTTTCCGTCACTGGGTAAGCGCATGGAGAGGACGTAGTTTGGATGATCAGAGTGATGTAAGAATAACTCGTCCATGGCGGAAATGCTCGAATCTTGAAGCAGAGGATCCATGATGGAAAGAGGAAAACGCAAAGAGAAATGGGATTACCGACGAAATTGGATCGAAAAGTTAAAGCTTGATACCATTTAAAACTATGGATTACCGACGAAATCCATAGTTCTCCATGAACAACTAGTAATAGAAGCTCAAGCTAAACAAAAGAAAAAGATGGAAGAGAAAATCCATATCATTGATTTGTCATGAATCGATATTTATACAAGAATAGAGCATGTCACGTGGCTCAGCTCTCCAATTCAGTTACACGAGTCACAATCATATGTGCTCACCTATAGACTCCTATTGTGCACTTGCTCATGTGCACACTGTATGCTCTATCAATTAGTACAATTAGATCAGTCGCACTAACCATACTCTTACAATAAAGGAACCAATGAACCTATCCAAAACTAACCTTATAATGGTCAAAAACAACAAACAAGCATGTATCACTAATTGCAAGCTCCAAGCACAAGCCCATAGTTCCTCCCCATTACAAGTATAATTGATACACCTAATAAAAACTATAAAGTAATCAATTAAAAAGGAATGAAAATACTATGTTGTTGCCTTAAATACAAGATCTTCTCATTAAACTGAAGGGGACTAATTGTGGATTAGCCACCCTAAAGATATAAAAGCTACAAAGGTTAAAGGTTTTGTGCGTCTCTCTAATCAGAGCTCTTAAAATTATCATTTATAGAGCTTAGTGTATAATTAAGTTGTAACCATATAACATTTATGATTCATAATATAGTTAGTTAGTATGTGAAGACTCTACCTTGATTGTAAGAAGTTGAGTTCTAACCTGCAGGTCAATATCAATGGATGATGAAAGACAAAACACTGTCTTGGTTTCAAGGTCTTGAAACTGAGACTCTGTTTGCATGCATAATGGATACTACCTCCGTTCCACAATACATGTCCTTTTACTTTTCAGCACGTTTTTTAAGGAGCGAAAAGCTCTATAAATTATTATTTTTTTAATTAATTTTTTAATATAATTTGATACTTGTTACTAATAAGTATCAAATTATATAAAAAAATTAATTAAAAAAATAATATTTTATAGAGTTTTCCGCTCCTTAAAAAACGTGCTGAAAACTAAAAGACCATGTATTATGGAACGGAGGGAGTACTTTACTTGTTCATATTATATTAAGTTGTTTATATTATGTCTATCAAGCTAACTTGTAGGACTCGGTTTAAAGAGATGGCCCTATTTTGTATGGGCTGGTGTATCTAATGTTTTGGGCTCACATTCCCTATGAGATATTTTATACACTTGCCATCTCGATTAAATGTGTTTTAGGAAAGAAGATCCTCTAGCCTTGAGAATCAAAAACTGTTGATTACATCTGATCATGGGGAGCGCATCTTAGAAATAGAAAGAATTGTTTTTTGAAGGAATTCAAACTTCAATGGTCCGCCCTTGCTGCCTTCGGACAACCGACTATTTATATGGTGGCATGTAGAAGACGAAGATCATCGAAGCAAGCATTCATTCTAAAGCAATCAAGTCTTCTAAAGCATTCTCTCATGAACTCATTAAGCTTTGTGTGGGTGGTTTTTGAGAGTTGAGAGAGACACAGTCTTTATTGTACAAGTCATTTGATTCAATCTAAGAGTTTGATACTCGTCATAGCATACTTTGGTGTGTAGTGAGAGCCTTTATTTCACTTGTAAGGTTGAGAGCTAGATAAGAAGTGGTGAGGCTTTGTATAGGAGAAGGGAAGTTCTCCTAGGAAGTTCTAGGCTAAAGGAAAGTGAAATAAGAAGGTTTGAATCCTACGTGTTGGATAACCCTAGGCGGGGACGTAGGCCAAGTTCGGACCGAACCTCGTTAATAATTCATGTCTTCATCTTTTACATTTCGCATTTACTTTATCTTGTTTGGTTTTACTTGGTCAAGATTTCATAGAAATATCAAGGTCTTGACAAGTTGTTTTGAAAACTATTTTAAGAGTTCTTGTTTTGCGAAAATCGAGCATACTCTATTCATCCCTCCCCCCCTTCTAGAGTATTATTTATCACCTTATATACTTTTCAATAAGTATCAGAGCAAGGCTCAATGTTTTGATCTAACAATCTTGTGAGTTTCAGTATGTCTATTATAGATGATGGAGGATTTTCCCAAGGGAGATCAACCAATCGACCTCCTTTTTTTTGTGACAATAACTTTGTTCATTGGAGATCTCTGATGCAGATTTTCATCATTGATCAAGATCTAGAGCTATGAGACCTAGTCAAGAAAGGATCATGCGTTCCTATGAAGACTGTTGATGGGAAAGAAGTCAAGAAGTCAGAAGATGAATATACTCAAACAGATTTGGAAAACGTCGCTAAGAATTTCAAAGCTATGAATCTATTATATTGTGCTTTCGATGCTAATGAATTTAAACATGTTTCCTCTTACAAGAGTGCCAAGGAAATCTGGGACAAACTTGTAGTCACTTACGAAGGCACTAGTCAAGTCAAAGAGAGCAAGATCAATATGTTTCTCAAACAGTACGAGCTTTTCAAGATGCATCCTGATGAAATAGTGAAGGAGATGTTTACAAGATTTACTCAAATTGTGAATAACCTCGACTAACTTGGGAAAACTTTCTCTAACCCTGAGAAAGTAAGAAAGGTTCTTAGGAGCCTCCTTAAAGCCAAGTGGGGTCCTAAAGTTACTGCAATTAAGGAAGCTCAAGATCTTACCACGCTTCCATTGGATGACCTTCTTGGAAAACTTATTGCACATGAGATGATATTTAATGAGGGAGATGGAGAAGTTCCCTCAACAACAAAAAATCTTGCCCTCAAATCAAAAAAGAAACATACACAATCTGATGGTGACGGAAGTGATGACGAGGATGATCCCATTGCTCTGATCACACGAGGACTGGCATGAATTCTAAAGATGAAAAAGCAATTCTCCAACAGAGATAATGCTGGATCATCTAAATTCAAAGGTAAGTCACCTAACTCTTCGAAGAAACCAAAAGTGCTAACTTGTTTTGAGTGTGGTGAAATAGATCATCTCGTGAAAGAATGTCATATGAAGAAAAGAAACGAATTCAGGAGAAATAATCAAAGGAAAAAGGCTATGCTAGCTACTTGGAGTGACTCAAATTCCTCAAATGACTCAGATTCAGAAGGAGACCAGGCAAATCGCTGTCTTATGGCCGAGCATGAGGAACCTTGAGGAAGTTGTAAGAAACTTAATGTCTGGCCCTCTTAATGTTCTTTCAGAAGTTTTGAAGAATATGATTTCTAACGAGGAAGCTTGCAATAGTGAGATCCACATCCAAAAAGAAAAGTTGAAGGATCAACGGAAATGCATAAGTGATATGTCGCTGGAAATGAAAAATCTTGAAACTTCTCAGTCGGCTCTTGACATTGATAGCATCCATTTAGGTAGGCATAATAAGTTGCATTTAGCTTAGTTATGATGCGTATCATGCACGGTTTAAGTACAAGGTGTCTTTGTTTTGTGATAGTTTGCTTGAGGATAAACAAAAGTCTAAGCATGAGGTAGTTTGATAGAGTCTATTTTAGTCATGTTTTAGGTATAAAGTTGCATATTAATTTAGAGCATTTTTACATATTTTATAGCTTATTTTGTATTATTTTATTTTCGGAATCTACATTAGTGTTTTTATATATTTCAGGTATTTACGGACTTAATCATATGAATTTGGAGATTGAAATCATTTATAAATTATAAACAAGATGATCGAGTTACTTATGATGATGGGAGGCTGATGGATTCATGCGGCTGAAAGTTTACGGCTACAATTGCCTACTAGTTTCACCGATACTTCATTAGATAGATAGAATTCATATAGTAATATTTATTATATAAACTAGGATATAGTTCGTATTAAATTAGTTAGATAGATTTAGCCATTTAGGTTAGGAGATGTTAGTTATGCTATATATATTCAATCATACGAAGACTTGTGGAGAGAGCCGTGTATACGGCCGACAATCGTGACCACTCTTAAACCTAATTGCGTTTTGTTTTATTTTTATGGAGAACTAAACTCTACCGTTTCGTCTGCAATTTGAAGCTTTATTTGGATTGATTGTAAGTTTCTAATTCTCGTTCCTTGTTTCCTATATTTGAATGCTTTAACTTCTTTGTACTTGATTGTTTATTTTTTTGTTCTATCTTGTCTGGGCAACTTGTTAGATCAAATCAATTGCTAGGGTTTTGTAGATTCCTGATTGCGAACCTTAACCCAAGTAGCAAACTTGTCCCTTTAGGGCTGATTGAACTAATTGGATAGGTAGGAAGTTGGATGTGTTGTTAAATCCCTCTTTAGGGGCTGCAAATACCTTGGTTAATCTCTGAACTTAAAGCTATCAATTGGGTTAAATCCTTCTTTAGGACTGATTGGACTAGTAACTATATTAGGTCGGGACAAGGACATTCATAGGAATTATAAAAGGACAAGAGGAAGTTACAATATCAATTCAACCAAATAAAGTGGATAGTTGTAGGTAGAACGATTTTCTCTAAATTGCTTTGTATTAATTTGTTTATAGTTTATTTTATTTTCTTTCTTATTTTCACCACCCAAAAACCCCTCTTTTCCTATTAATTGGTAAATAAACATAACTTGGAATAACTTGATTCTCTGTGGGATCAACTCGTACTTAACACACTACATTAGTTAGGTAGGTTCGGATTTATTTTTGATACGGTTTAGGCGACTAAAAACTGTCCATCAAATTGGCGCCGTTGCCGGGGAATCAAAGTTTATTTCTTTGTTCTATGTCTTTATCTAAAAGCTTAAAGATAAATAAATGGAATAAAATAATTAAATCCAAAAAGGTAAATCCTCCATGTGTGGGTAAATCTCCTCTCCATATATAGAACTTGATAGATCTTGGATAGAATCGGATTCCTTTGGTCCCAAGCAAAGCCAAACTGCGTCGGACAGCTCACCGCGTAATGCGGCCCCAGAAATCTCTCCTTGATATCGAGTAAAGTACTCGATATTGAGTAACTTGTGTCGTCGACTACGGCTGGCTAGGCATCTCGAGTAGCTGGTTCTCGATTTGGCTCGGGCAGGTGTGTCTGGGGTTGTCGATATCGAGCAAATTCCTTGATATCGAATACATGGTGCTCGACATGTCCAGTCTTTGGCTTCTCGATCCGGCTCCGCCTCCTCGACTCCGCGTATGGCTTCAGGGTGTTGTCGATATCGAGTAAAAGTACTCGATATCGAGTAGGGCTCCGGAGTCGGGTTGGCTTCGTCTTCAGCTCCTCGATCATCTCCTATTCGACCAAGCACTGCTCGGACATCTTTGGTCGATATCGAGTAAAAGTACTCGATATCGAGTAGCACTTGGCTCCAGCTTAATTCGTCCTGGTTCTGTCGTTCTTTGACTTTGGACTTCTGTAGTTGACTTCCGAGCTTTTTCGTCCTTTCTCAGAACTGCTGTAAATTGCCTCGAATTCTGCGAATTTAAACAGAAACTAGTGTAGATTCCATAATTTGGTAAATAAACATAAACTACATAGATTCTGTACTATTCTAGCCTAAATGCATGAAATGTATGCAGAAAACGATATAAAAGTAAGTATAAAACATGGCAGATTCAGCTCACAACATTACTCCACCAACTTCTTCCTCATCCAAGCGCTACAAGATGACTACCAACAAAGGGAAACGGGCATGCTCTCCGCCGGTCGAAAGCTCAAAGGATTCAAACTCATCCTCACGAACTCCACTGATCAGGAAGTCTAAGACAACACCGGTGGCTTATCCAGCACCTACTCGCCCCCGACAAGTAACCTCTGAAATTTCTGCCAACTGGTTTATCTCATCCGATGTGGCTAAATCTTGGGAACAGGGTTTTGGACACCGTCGTCTGTGTTTTTGCGATGTCGCTGACATCAAATTGCTTGAATCTATGCCTTTGGCCCGTGTCTCCCTCTTGAAATCCTCTTGCCTTTGGTCTATTCTTAACCCTGGAGACTTTGCTTACCCCCGTCTCACCCGACTATTTTATGCCAACATGACCGCTCATCGGATCAAATGAACCCTAACACTCAGTCGAGAATCACCGAATTCGTCTCTCTACTGACTGCTTAGCTCTAATCCTTGACCTCCCTAGGGAAATACCCACTGAAGCCTTCCCAAACAAAATTGATTCCATCAATCTTGCTTGAAAGGAGTTCTTTCTTCATGCTTCTCCTGAATCTTCCTGTACTCACAGACCTACCCACACAATCCTCAAAATGCAGTCGAAATTGATCTATTTCACTCTCGCTCGCTGCATTTTTCCTCGAGTTAACTCCATAGAACCGATCACGGAAAACCTCCTGGAAATTCTTTATCTTTTCATGAGCGGTTATGAGCCCAACCTTCCCGATCTCATGATCAATTATATGATTCATGCCGCCTCTTCCTCTCGACCTATGCCCCTACCTTATGCCAACATTCTCCCTATAATCTTCGAAGCATTTGATGTCGACACCTCTACAGAGGAGAAATAGACTTACAGTGGCATAATCGACGAGGCTTGCCGTGAACGCCATGGTATTGCAAGAAATCTAAGGGGTCAGGGGGTGCTAAAGAAGGAAGGCAAGGAACCAACTGCACATGTTCAGGGGATTTAATAAGACATGATAGCTTCCTTGGAGACTGATGTTTAAGATCTTAGGATGAATATGAGGAGAACGTGGACAGATATTGTGTCACGACAAGATAACACCCATGAGCTGCTTTCCATTGTCAACTGCAAACTCGATCAAATGATGTTGTTGAATGCTCTTACCTTCACTACTACTGGCTCCATCATGCCATTAGATGAAGAGATCGCTGATCATGTCAGGTAGAAAGCATGAAATGTCATTCTTAACTATGAAAGACTAGTGAGGAACAAGCCAATTTTACGCCCAACTCATCCAGAACCCAACATCTTGACAGTTGAAGAATATGGGGTTGTATAGAAATGCAGGGATGTGGAAAGGTAGAAGATACTGGCTCAAATGGAAAAGGACAAAATCATGAAGTATTCCATGGACAGATGGAGGAAAAAGTGCAGAGACAAGGCGAGGAGGAAGTATATTGGGCCAAATAAGCAGTACCCCACCTTTGGGGAGTGGCGGGAGGAATGACCGGCTAAAGCACCTCATGAGCAAGATGAGCCATCTATAGCTGAACCATCTACATCAGCGACTCCCTCTACTGCAAAGCCCTCTCCTTCAAAAGTGCCCACCAAGTCCTATAAGAAGAAGAAGAAGAAGTCAACTGGTGGTGCCTCCTCCTCAAGGCCTTGATACAGCTCCGCTGCCTCTATCTCTCTATCAGTTTTCAAAACCTCTATCTGTTTAAAACTTTGATATGTGGTTTAAAACTTATGCTCTCTACCCATTTTGTTGGAAGACAAAAAGGGGGAGAATGATTTGGTTGGCTGGTTTTGCGGGTTTTTGGTTTTTGGTCGGATGGAACCTTGGTCTAAACATTTTGTGCTTGTCCTGATACTATGATGCATATTTATATTATATCTCTGATGCACATTCTTAATCATGTTTTGTCTTCCATCAAGGGGGAGGTTGAAGACTCCACCATGATTGTAAGACCTTGAGTTCTAACATGCAGGTCAATATCAAAGGATGATGAAAGACAAAACAGTGTCTTGGTTTCAAGGTCGTGAAATCGAGACTCCGTTTGCATGCATAATGGATACTTTACTTGTTCATATTATATTGATTTCTTTATATTATGTCTATCCAAGCTAACTTGCAAGACTCGGTTTAAAGAGATGGGCCTATTTTGTATGGGCTAGTGTATCTAAGGTTTTGGGCTCATATTCCTTGTGAGATATTTTATACACTTTCCATCTCGATTAAATATGTGTTAGGAAAGAAGATCCTCTAGCCTTGACAATCAAGAATTGTCGATTGCATCTGATCATTGGGAGCGCATCTTGGAAATGGAAAGAATTATTTTTGGAAGGAATTCAAACTTCAACGGCCCGCCCTTGCTGCCTTTGGACAAACGACTATTTATATGGTGGCATGTAGAAGACGAAGATCATCGAAGCAAGCATTCATTCTAAAGCGATCAAGTCTTCTAAAGCATTCTCTCGTGAACTCATTAAGCTTTGTGTGGGTGGTTTTTGAGAGTTGAGAGAGACACAGTCTTTATTGTACAAGTCATTTGATTCAATCTAAGAGTTTGATACTCGTCATAGCATACTTTGGTGTGTAGTGAGAGCCTTTATTTCACTTGTAAGGTTGAGAGGTAGAATATAAGCGGTGAGGCTTTGTATAGGAGAAGGGAAGTTCTCCTAGGAAGTTCTAGGCTCAAGGAAAGTGAAATAAGAAGGATTGAATCCTACGGGTTGGATAACCCTAGGCGGGGACGTAGGCTAAGTTCGAACCGAACCTCGTTAACAATTCGTGTGTTCATCTTTTACAATCCGCATTTACTTTATCTTGTTTGGTTTTACTTGGTCAAGATTTGATAGCAATATCAAGGTCTTGACAAGTTGTTTTGAAAACTATTTTCAGAGTTCTTGTTTTACGAAAATCAAGCATACTCTATTCATCCCCCCCCCCTCCTTTTCTAAAGTATTATTTATCACCTTATATACTCTTCAATATATACCACCATGAAAAATTGAGATGATAAATGGGTATTGACGTATTGTCAAGCTCGATATGGAAGGAGACTCGTTAACGGTTATAAACTCCTTCAAACAAGTTTGCAAACTGCCATGAGAAATGGAGATGATTTTTTTATATCCTTCAAAAGTTTTGTGGATGAGAATGTCGAGTTGGCATCTTCAAATGCATAAACATTGATCGACGAGAATATCGAATCAACAGTGAACGGATGGAGAGGAAGATAATAGGATCGATGAGTCATCGGCTTCTCGTCACCTCTGTTTGAATGAATGTTAAGATGTAATATATCTATTGGTATCTTAGGGTTAGTTTAAATGAAATTTTAAATTTAGTTTGCTATTTTTTTAAGAGAAAATTTGGTAATTTAGAAGTTTAATTTAGTGAATGTCCAAAAAACTTATCGTAATTAAGTAAATTTCCACTTTTAAAATAAATTAAGTAAATGTTCATTTTTGATATTTTTACCCATCCTTCCCTACTCCCAAGTCACAACCCTCCTTCCTTTCCCCTTTGACTTTTTTAGTTTGGACATTGACTAGTCAATGTTGACTAGTCAACATTGACCATTTAGGTCAACTCTGCATTTGATGACAATTTTTTTGGTGACAGTTGAGTATATTTTTCTAGTGACAGTTGTTTGTGACACAATTGACTTTTTATGACATTTTATTTTTTCAGGTGATAGTTAGGGGAAACTTTTTTATTGACAATTGATGTTTTTTTCCAGTGACAATTAGTGGTGGAATTTTTCTTGTAGAACAATGTCACCATATTATTTTCTCGAACGTATGGTCACCAATTACAAAATAATGTCACCACCCTATTGTCATCAGCCTCTTGTAAGTAATATATTGCCACCAACGACATATGCATTTGATGATAATTTTTCCGGTGACAGTTGAGTATATTTTTCTCGTGACAGTTATTTGTGACAATTATTTCGGTGACAATTGATAAGTCAACATTGACCATTTCCATCAACTATGCATTTGATGACAACTTTTTCAGTGACAATTGAATATATATTTCTGGTGACAGTTGTTTGTGACAATTATTTCGGTGACAAATGACTTTTTTCTGACATTTTATTTTTTCCAGTGATAGTTAGGGGAATCTTTTCTGGTGACGATTGGTGGTGGAATTTTTTCTCGTGGAACTGTCACCATATTATTTTTCCAAATGTATTGTCACCAACTACAAAAACAATGTCACCACCCTATTGTCATCAACCTCTTGTAAGTAATATATTGTCACAAAGGACATTGCAATGTTATCAACCTATTGTCACCAACTACAGTACATCGTCACCATTATATTGTCACTAACTATAGAACACTGTTACAATATTCTTTTCTCAAACGTACTGTCACCAATAACAAAACATTGTCACCACCCGATTGTCACTAATCTCTTGTCAGTAATCTATTGTCACCAACGACAAAACATTAGGTCATGGAGAGGTTAAGGCTAAACAAAGAGTAATCTATTGTCACCAAATAACTCCCAATTATAACTCACGTCTAAAATAATCTCAACTAAATTTTGAATGCCATTATCTCAACTGTCAAACCATATGTTACAAAATAAATGGAAACTCGTAGAAGGTTGGAGCTAAATAGAATGCAAACCCAGTTATTGGGGATTATTTTCTAAAATTGAAATAATTTGCTAATGAGCTTTGTCACTATGTTTTTACTTAGGACTTGATTCAATTTCCCTTTCAATAGATACTTGTCTTGTTTGTCCTTTCATGGAATGCTCCTTCAAAGGATGAAAACTTAGTGTCCTTTCTAGTTAATGACAGACTTCACTCTATTTTTCTTGATTATTGCACTTTTTTATAGGATACAATGAGTTCTTGTATGGAGTATGATTTTGTTTCATGTTTGACTCTTTTGTTCTACATGTCTTCACTGAAGCTCTAGTGATTTCCGTTCCTAACAACCATTTGATGTTTTGCTAGCTTGGCAAAAGTTGTTTATCCAAACCTACATTGCTGTAATGATACTTGAACAATCGATTGTAAAATCTCATTTGCTTATGTATATTATCCCTGATGGAGCTTGGGTCAGGTTAAATAGGTGAATTTTTAGGTGAACTAGATGATAATATTGATGCTGGTCTTAAGTGCTTAAGAGTGATGGAATATATTTCTACTAGTCATCAACATACAGATCATTAATAATTACCACTCTTATAATATTTTCGATTTAAAAAACTATCATGTATTTGGATCTAAACTGTGGCCAACCACCTTCAAACCTCCTACTACTATAATAATAATCCTTCTAGGGATAAAAGTTATGTCTATGTATCTGCGAAGAATTCGGTCTTTGCGCCATCATATCAAGAAGTCCTAGCATACCCTCAAAATTCTTCATTATAGGGGAGATGCGGGTAGCTGGGGACCATAGATTTGTGGATGCATTCCTGGTAAGTGGCTGAAATTGGGGTGAATTGGATGTAGTAGTCTAGGGTGTTGTTGTGGCTGTTGTTGTTGTTGATTGACTACTTGAGGCATCATCCATTTTGATGAGGCAATTGTTGTTGCAACAAGTTGAAAGCATTTGGGCGCACTCCATGATACATTGCTTGATTTTACCATTGACCAGGAGGCTGGCCATTGACAAAATGGTCGGGAGGAGACGACTGGGACATATTTCCAACAAAACGTGAATTATGCGGCGATCTAGATGGAAAACGCAGAAAGGATAAAATGTGCGCGTTATTCATGGACACTAGTAGTTTGAAATCAACTTGTTTATTACTTGTCTTTGCTAACTAAACCTTTTCACTTCTTTTATTATTGCTAAATTAAAGTCTATTAGCTCAAATTGGTAGAGCGTTGTGCTCAAGCACATAGATGCGGGTTCAAATCCCTATGCTATTTTTGAATCCTTCACCTATTTTTGCGACAAAATCTTTGTCTTTTTGCGATGAAAATTTTAGTGGCCAATAAAATAGAAACAATTTGTTGTCATCATTAACTTTTAAGCTTTTGATTTTAAGAGATCGTATTGCCTTGTTTGGTGACACAATGTTTTGATTCCACATTTTATACTTCAATGTCACCAATTTTATAAAAATATCATCACAAATGATTGAGATCAATTAATTGTACTTATAAATCTGTCATCAATGAATAAAAGACACCAATAAAAAAATGTCATCAATGAAGTGTAATTACGTATTAAGCTCATATGTCATCAATTGTATAAAAATATCATCAACAAAGAATGTCATCACAAATAATTGAGATCAATGAAATGTAATCATAAATGTGTTATCATCACCACTCATCACAAATGATTGGGATCAATGAAGTTTAATCACAAGTATGTCATCACTCATCAGTGAATAAAAGTAGAATCAATGAAAATATATTGATATATAATTTACTGAATTACAAAAGTGACATCAAACGATTTGATTAAAAAAGTGGCATCAAATAATTACATTAGAAAAATAGCATCAAAACACTACTTTAAAAAAGTGGCATCACATTAAAGAAAAAATGTCATTAAAAAAATGGCATCAAAACACTACTTTGAAAAAATTGCATCACGGTAAAAAAAATGACATCAAAAAATTTGTATAAAAAAGTGGCATCAGTGGTCGACGGTGCAAAGATGGTATTACAAAAAAAAATGGCATCAATGGTGTAAAGATGACATCAAAAAATTGTGGCATCAATTGTCAAAGTGGGAAGAAGCAATGGAATGAAGGGGGAAAGTGGGAGGAAGGAAGGGAAGGAAAGAGGGAGGGGTCTACTCCACCTAATTAAATTGGTATAAGGTCTAAGTACCTAATTAAATATTCAAAAGGGTCTAGCCGTCTAGTACCCAAATCACCCTTTTTTAATTGTAAAATTTTCATCTAATTAAATTATAAAATTCAACTAAATAAATTTTTATTTAAATTGAAAACACCCTAACCCCCCTTATGGCTATTTGAATAGGGTTAAAATAATTTTTACTAGATACACCAGTAATCTTCACAATGTGTTACGGATTAGGTTCTGCAACAGGTTGCGAAACACTTGAGAGAGAGAGGCTATGGTCTTCTTGGACACGAATCACAAGCCGTGGGGAGTAAATCATTATGTTTGAGAGAGAGAGAGAGAGAGAGAGAGAGAGAGAGAGAGAGAAGAACAATGGAGGAGAAGAGAGGAGAGATGTGCAGGTTCGAGAAAATCTGGGGGATTTGCGCAGATAGTGAGCATGGTGGTGGCAGATCAAGTGTCGGAGGGGCTGGTAAATGGAGGGTTTGTTCCAACGCGGGTGGAGAGGGTGATGGTGCCAAAGGTGGCGGTTGGAACAAGCAGTGGAGGAGGTGGGGGATGAGTGGGTTGGAGAGGGCAGCGAATGAGTTAGTGGCGAAGGGGATGGCGGTAAGGGAACGGGCGGCGGCAAAGACGGTGCTGGATGGGGAGCGGGTGGCGGTGGAGCAGACAGGAAAACGATGGTGCGACAAAAAAAAGGTCATCAACGAAATTTAGAGTGATAAATATTACGAATAATTATATTATATTGTATTGATATTAGGGAATGTTTGTGGGACCCATGCCTGTGTTTCGCCACTAGTTGTGGAAGTTTGTATGACAATATATAAGAGAATGTTTGTGGGAAAACTATATTCTGCCACTAGTTGTGGAACATGGCCTGTTTTCCGCCACTATTTGCGGAACGTGGTCTATGTCTTACAACCTTTTGCGGAACACACGTCCTACCCTAGTGAAGATTCCTATAAATGTCACAACCTACTAAACTTAACTCACATTTCCATCAACTTATCATTGACAACAATGCATTCCATGCGCAATCCATTATTCCACATATCAATTAATTAAAGTCTTTTAAAGACCGCGAAAGCACGTTGATGGACTCTCGTCCTCTTTTTCCAATTAAAAAATTAATAATTGGGCTTTCTAAGAAGGCTATAGAGAATTCACCTTTTTTCGTACTCAGTATTAGTAAACAATGGTTTTACATATCATTTCGCCCCTTAAGAAGTCTTCGACAAAAATATCCATTATTTTTCTATTTATTATGAGTGCATAAATATTCTCTAAAAAACTTTCTCAAGAAGCCTCTCAGTGGAGAAGGATCTTGCATCCCTATTCTAACTTTTGTGGTTGATATTATTACATTTTTTCTATTTACACGATCAAATTCTCGCCATTTACATGGATCGACGAGAGATTGCGTAGTGCGAGTGCACGGAGATTTGAAAGATTGCACACCACGAAAGTGCTTATTGGAGGGGAATCTCTGGCGAAAAGTTGCAGCTACAGATGCGCACCTCAAGAACTCAAATCCGCGTTTACGCATAGCGAGAGTGCAGATGTGACAACACAGTCACGTGGCAATCTTGAATGAGACACTAGCACGTGAGGGAATCTCTGCTGGGCATCCCGGATTTTACGCTCTGCAACTGCACATCATGGAGATTCATCCTTGTCTATAAAATCCGACGCCATCAGCTCTTCGCCACACATCACTTGCTTGTATCCTTCTTCCTTCGGGTGGTGACTTCTGCAATTTTGCAATTTGGCAACCTCATTCGCCATTGAAGCCCCTTTGGGTTTAAGTGCATTGTGCACATTGGAAGCTCCATTCAGTTTAACAAGTAAGAGATTAATTTCTTCCTTATGCATTATCTTCATTAGGTTTGCGCATATGACTTACACTAATTAAATTTATATTTAGTTAATCGGGAATCATGACATCCAAAATGAGGAAGGTTGCAAGTAGTGTTATGAGTTGGTTTCTAGGGGATCAATCATCGCAAGATAAGGATGAACGCAAGATAGCTCGAGGGTTAAGTTCACTTTAGCTTTGATAAATTTTACAATTTATAATGTTTAGTGAAAAAAGGAAAAAGTTCCATGAAATATTAGAAATTGTAAGATGATAATTTGATGAAAATTCAATGGTTAGTATGTAAGGTCTAAATGAGTTGTATAGATATGAATTTGTTTTTTTAAGTATGTAACGGAAATTTGGAAAAAATCACAAGTGTTTATCAATTTCAGTAGTGAATTAGTCTAAACATAAGATCATGATAATTTCAGGTTAGTTGAAAGATTTTTGGTTTTTACGAATTTGTATGTATCATTTATGTTGAAATAAACAATCAAAAATAGGTGATCGAAATCCGTTATGTCATGAGTTAGATAAAATTACATTGACAATAATTAAGGTTTTTAGGAGTTATATAGATAGGAAAAATTAATTTTGAAGTATATAAGCGACATTATATTTGAAAAAATGATTTGTGCTTATCTATATCATGATTAAATAATATTCATCTATGTTAGCGTTGTATTAGAAGTGTATAAAAGAAATCTAAGATTTCATCCTAAACCCAAAATAGGTAACCGAAATACCCATAAACATAGGTAAAAAAAATACCCTTGAAAACAGGTCACTGAAATTAGTTAAATGAAAAAAGGTAATTTATGTTTATCAATTATGACCTTATAGGAATATATAAACATAATTGATGTGTACTGACTAAATTTTGGACATTGTACGAATAATAAATTGTAACATTGAAAAGGAAATTTTATATCATATTTAGATGAGTTACCTATCTTAAAATTGTTTATTTGTTAAGCGACGTGATAGCAAATTGCTAGGGCCCTAGAGCGTCGACGGCCCACAGCTTCGGTCCGTCGAGGCGAACATGAAGGGGTTGAGGAGGCGCAAGAGGAGGCTCCAACTACCACCACTAATGTACTCGCTCGGGCGAGTACATCAGTTATATGAGATAGAACACAATCGCATGGGCCGAGTCGGCCTACTCTGAGACGTACCTCATCAAAGTGTGCACCCTCTCATTTTCTGAGTGGAACTTTAGGGATTGAGGATATTCAGTCGGACGAAGTAGCTGGGTCATATGCATTCGATGAAGAGGAATTTGAGGACGCCAACACAAATGATGGCTACAATCAGCGGGCATTCGGTCCCGGAACGTATGACTACCACAATATGGCGAGCGATGTTGCTGCTGACTACGAGGATTTGTATGAGCAGCAAGAGCATCCACATCAGTTTGTATAGCCACAGAAACCGATCCATCAGGACCCACCATAGCAAGAGACACAATACATAGATGAGGCCGAATTACAACCACATGTTACCAATGAGTCCCGAACAATCCGGATCAGCACGTCGAAGGTTGATGTACTCTGCCATCCTTGTATTGAATGGTTCATCCCAACCGTTTACACACTAGTGGTGGAAATGATCCCATTCTGGAGTTTTTGGAGGGATCGGTGAGTCTGGTCGAAGCCATACCTATTTTGTTATGAAATACAATAATTAACCTTTCATACAATGTGTAGGAATAGTAATGGTGAGGTTAGAATTTATTAATTAACCAGTACCCAATGCCCCTTGCCCAATCAACGCCATTGCAATAATCTATATCGGTGTCCTTGTGGTTGTTGTAGGTGCCATCATCGGGATACATTTATACAGACCACCCCTGCTAAGGACAACCACAATAAGTTGATATCGTGTTGCAGCTGCCAAAGGAACCAACGTCACCTCCATCTACCTCGTCGGACTACATTGCCCAGGATCCATGACATCAACATTACCGATCAGCCCTTCAATATCATTCATCATCGATGCTGCTTGATACAAATCCTTGTTCTTACACAGCTCATCAAACATCTCTTTTCGGACCCTCATATACTGGTTCTCCCCATATCCAAGAAACATTGTAAGCGTTCGATACCCACAATGCCCATCTAAACTCACAATTTTAACACGATCAACATAGCATGGGAAAAATCACTCCACATGGCCGGACAAAAATGTCGTGCGGTCAAGTGTCATTGGCTTGCCTCGACCCCTTCCACGACCTCGACCGCTCCCTTGAACTCAAGTGGTTGGCCGTCGCATTGCATGCTCAAGTGTCGTTGGTTCGCACATCATTGAGCGCCTCCCTATCGATTGACCTTTAGGATTGCTTACAAGTGGTGTTGTCATGTTAGTTTCTCCAGGATTATCCATGTCCATGAAGGTCGTGGAAATAAAATTAGCTTTCTGAGGAGTGAGATCATCTACCTCAAGCCTTTTATTCAATTTGAGCAACGTTAACCTGGTTTGGTCGATATCTTCCACATGGTTGTTGCCCTCCTCTACCATAATAGATCCACTCCACATCACTTGCCTCCAGAAGGGATGAATTTGAATCAAGCTTATCGGCGTACGGGTGGATATGGATTTTAAAAATTCATCATCACAGGCCACGCCATGCACATCTCGCCAATACTTGTCCTGACAGATCCTGACATCAATGGGTCTACCTATCGACGTGGTGTAATTCTTGAGCAATATTTTCAAGCAATCATCTGTCACCTTCATAAC
Organism: Persicaria tinctoria; assembly: GCA_037127255.1. NCBI lineage: Eukaryota > Viridiplantae > Streptophyta > Magnoliopsida > Caryophyllales > Polygonaceae > Persicaria > Persicaria tinctoria. The sequence continues at coordinate 56,576,079 of JBANSL010000016.1, read as the reverse complement.
GAGCGGAGCAAATAGTGGGTTGCTAGAAACACTCCTACGAACATTCATGCTAGACATTTCACGACAACCCTTTATTTGCTTGATCTACTTGTTGATCATTATGTTGATGCACTTGACCACATCTTCAAACCCCCTATTGACGTGTTCAACATATCCTTCAACTTCCCATGCTATGACTCACAACTACATGGTTTTCAATAGATTTGCGGTTAAAAAACTATTTTTCCAAAATAACATGACATACGTAATTCACTCGTACAAACATTCAAAACACTTACCAGTTATTTGTTCTAGTCCCAAAGTGAGGATAGCAATCAACTAGGGGTGTGCATAACCGGGTACCCGACACGAACCGGATAATCGTGTCGGGTACCCGAAACCGATAAGCTCAATATGGCCGAATCGTATCCAAACCATCATAACCCGAGTATCCGACACGGTTAAGGTATTCGGTTCCGTGTCGGATACCGGTTAACACGCCACGAACCGTTAAAAAAAATCGATGAACAGGAGATTGAGAATCTGCACATAAAAAACGCTAAATCTGATTCCAGATCCGGCCATTGTTGAATTGGGGAAGTAGAACTAGAGGCTTCAACAACAACCACCCAAAACGAGAAGGGAGGAGGAGGAGAAACTGAAAATTGGAAAGAAATCAAGGGAGATCTGGCCAGATCTGAAGAGCTCCGGGAAGTTGTGAGGAAGAGGATGACGTTTGGTGGTGGTGGCGACTGGTGATAGCGGCATCCGATGGGCGGTGGCGATAGAAACTTTTGGCCAGATCTGAAAAGATGGAAGAGCAAGGGAGTGAGGGATCGAGGAGGTGAAGGCGAGCACACTGGAGGAGGTGAAGGCCGCCTGTGATTCTCCGATGGCGCCATGGCGGAAGAGCGTCTGAATTTTTTGTCGAAAATGGAACCTTTTTGGCTTCTTCCATGGCGGAGAGCAAGAGAGCGAGTGAGAGAGACCATTGGAGCATGAAGGAAGAATGGAAAAGCGTCTGGATTTTTTTGAAGAGGAAAGAGACTGTCGGCGGCTAGGGTTTTTTTAGTTTCAACATAACATAGAAATATATATTTAATTAAAAAAAAAAAGGGCGAGAAGGGAGTAGGAAAAAAATGACCACATGAGCTAGCGGGATTCGAACCTGGGCACTTGAGTCGACATCATATCTGGGCACAAGGCTTCAACCAAATGAGCTAACGGAACATATTGATACTTGTTGGACTTTATATATACTAATACTATTATTCCAAACCTAAAAAAAAATAAAAATTAAACGGTTCGTGTCGGGTACCCGACAAGGCGATTTGCCCGACCCGAACACGAACCGTTTACATCCGTGTTTTCTCGGTTCGTGTCATTTTCGTGTCGTGTTTTTTCGGTTTCGGGTTTTTTCGTGTCGTGTTGCCGTGTTTTCGTGTCGTGTTTTCGGTTTCGGGTTTTTCTGCACACCCCTACAATCAACCCAAGCTCTAACAAGTGCCTCCTTAAAGTCCTTGAGCCAAGTGGTTTCAAGGTATTCCATGAGGTTCCAATGTCTATCCCAGTTGGTCTTCATTGATTCAAGACGTTGCTTGTAGCTTAATTCTGACCTCGAATCTACGAAGGCGTAACAATCTTCAACAAACTCATTTTCTTTAGCTTTTGATTGTGTGATCTTTGCCTTTACTTCGATATTTGACATTACATGCCTTTTGCACATTAAATGCTTCACATTTGGGAACACATCTGGCATTCTATGTCTACAAAGATCTCGGAGCATCTACATCACCCAGCTATAATGATATGTAGTCTTCTTCGCCATGAATGCAAACGCTATCACAAATGTCTTTTTCATGCTAGTGATCCCAACTATTTCCAATAATAGCATCTTATACCTACATGAAAGGAAGATGGTCAATAAATCATGAGCAATAAATTAAACAAAGTTTAAATCTATTTGTACAATTAAAAAAAGGGATACACGTACTCATTTGTCTTGTAAGTTGCATCCACCATGATGATGTAGGGAAATAACCTCCATAAATGTTGTGGGTCTGGGTGAGAAAACATTATATCAGGTGATTAGACTCGTGCACTCTATGCACAAATACGTTGTACTGTTTTTCTTCGAGTGAATGCAATGCTTGTTGTATATCCCCAAGACCCTTCGCCTCTACCCTCTTCGTCTTCTTAACAGAGTTGTACACTTGACGGATATTTGTCACACATTTGGAATCTTCATCTTGAAAGATACTCAACAACTAACGAGATTTTAACCCAATCATGGCACCACGTCATACCTTATGATGTTGTTTATCAGTCAACCTTCCGACAAAGATATGTCCGTACAAGTTATTCGGAAGATTATGGTTGTGAGAACCACATATGACAAACACTCTCCATTTGCCCTCGAGCTCAAATAGACATCCATTTTTCTTCGACTTTTTTTCTATGTTTGATGATGGTGGAAAATCCTTATCCAAATCGGCCGCATCTCTAGGATAGACATAGTACTCGCAAAACCAAACGAAAGACACCTACCTAACCCGTTCTGCTTATTCTTCCAAGACCTATAAGTTATTAACACCATATTTCTCATTCCACCCATAAAATGAGCCAACTCCTTTGCATTCTTGGAGTCAAAGAAATATTCATCTATCCGAAACATATTTCAATAATAGGTACCCTCTTCTAGAGGAAAGTCGGGGAGATCCTACAATTCAAAATATATTGATGGTATATACATGTTAAATACTACTATACACACATTGGAAACAAACACATTCAAAACATATAGTAAGTGTTAAATAAATCTCTCTAATATTGGCATATACTACTATATATTCAAATAAATTGGAACCATGGAAGATATACATGAGATTTTGGTACAATTGTGCTTAGAATTACATCGACATGAGTTAGAAGTTCTTGTGAATTGTTGTAATTGTATCGGTTGAATGGTAGATCATCTTCAATCGGTGACGACATGTAGAGAAATTTAGGAAAATTAGCTTCACTAGAGCCGTCAAATTGTTGATATTTGTGCCCTAAACAAGCATGATATATACAGAGATCCTTATTATGTATTATTGGGAAAAAAAATATATATTCGCACTTATCTACAAGTATATCGGATACATATCCATCTTATCTTCCGATTATCTATCTTATCTTGTTTTAATTTGTATATATCCACGTTCGTGTGCTGAGTGTTTAAAAAAATAATATATTCGCGTACGTGCACTACGCATACGTTGATTTCCAAAAAAAAAAAAAAAGTGCGGCCACGAATTGCGAGATCACAGTGGCAATGCGAGGTTGCATACCGTGTAAAGCGCGGTAAAACCACCGTGCAAATAGTAGGCCTCAATTATTATAATAAGAAAGAAAAATTCATCACCTTATCTCAAAGTGCAATTTTATTTTTTATTAGGTAATAATTCGAGAACAGACATGATCCTCAAAGTGCAAAATATTGTCGAAGTACAAAATTCTTACCAGATTATTAAAAAAAAGATAAAAAAAAAAGAAAAGAAAATTCGCCCTTTATTTTTCTCATTCCAAACTCCAAAGATCGTATTATTGCCAGTCACAATCTCCTCCAATACTTCCCTAATCTATATACAAAAAATCATGCTTTCATTAAATCAGATCACACACAAATTACACTTAACCTAATGGACAATCAAAAACCGAAACTACAACCATTCAAATTTGAAATGGCCTTGATTGTCACACCTGATTTCAAAACACTTATTAGCAACGCATGGAGGGTTGACGTCCTCGGTTCCCATACGTATAAATTGACAAAAAAAAAAGCTTCAGGAAGTCAAAAGGAAATTTAAAATCTGGTGCAAGTTTTCCTTTGGCAATATCTTTCGACAATTAACACTCGTTGAAAATGAACTAAAAGATTTAAAACTACAACTATCTGACAAATATGACCGTAAGTTAGATGAGAAAATCAAAAGGTTGACAACTGATAGCATGCATTTAGATGGTCATAATAGGTTGCATTTAGCTTAGTTATGATGCATATCATGCACAGTTTAAGTACAAGGTGTCTTTGTTTTATGATAGTTTGCTTGAGGTCAAGCAAAAGTTTAAGCATGGTGTAGTTTAATAGTGTCTGTTTTAGTTATGTTTTAAGTATAGATTTGCATATTAATTTAGAGCATTTTTATATATTTTATAGTTAATTTATATTATTTGATTTTCGGAGTCTACACTAGTGTTTTTATATATTTTAGGTATTTATGGCCCAAATCGCATGAATTTGAAAGTTGATCATAGCTTATGGGCTTATTATGCAATTTGGAAGAAAAGATTGGTTGACAACGTATATGGGCTGATATCAGAATACCCACACTGTGGGAGAGGAGGCACGGCTTAGCTTAGAAATGTTCCATAATATTAATTACTTTTGCCTTTATGTCAATACAAATTAGGATAGATTGAATTAGATTAATATATTAATATTATATAGTATAGATTAGTTAGATAGTTTAGGATATCGACACTATATATATTCATACATTCATATGACAGAGTTTAAAACCGCCCGACTGCTTCCTTTTTAACCCTAATTATGTTTTGTCTTATTTTTATGGAGACCTAAACTCTCCCGTTTCGTCTACAATTTGAAGCTTTGTTTTGATTGATTGTGAGTTTCTAATTCTTGTTCCTTATTTCCTATATTGAATGTTTCGACTTCTTTGCGCTTTATTGTTGATTATTTTATTTTAACTTGTCTAATCAACTTGGTAGAATCAATTCAATTGCTAGAGTTTTGTAGATTCCTGGTTCCGAACCTTAACCCAAGTGGCAAACTTGTTCCTTTAGGGCTGGTTGAACTAATTGAATGAGTAGGAAGTTTGGATGTGTTGTTAAATCCCTCTTTAGGGACTGCAAATATCTTGGTTAATCTCTGAACTTAAAGCTATCAATTGGGTTAAATCCTTCTTTAGGGACTGTTCGATTGATAAGGGTTTCTAGGACTGGTTGGACTAGTAACTATATTAGGTAGGGACAAAGGCATTCATAGGAAACCTAAAAGGATGAGAATAAGTTACAAGGATCGTTTCAACCAAATAAAGTGGATATTTGTAGATGAAACTATTTTATTAATCGTTATCTCCGTCAATTTGTTTATAGTTTATTTTATTTTCTTTCTTATTTTCACCACCCAAAAACCCTCGTTTCATACTAATTGGTAAATAAACTTAACTTAGGAATAACTTGATTCTCTGTGGGATCGACTCGTGCTTACCACACTACATTAGTTAGGTAGGTTTGAATTTATTTTGATACGGTTTACGTGACTAAAAACCTTCCATCAACAACCAAGCATGCCTCTTTACTAACTTACCAGAATAAATATTAGGGGCAAATAGCGAAACGAAACCATATAAAATCCATTGATGCAAACACAAAATACTTCCACAGAATTGCAACAAGGCGGAGAAATAGGAACATTATTAAATCCATTCAAACTATTGGCAGTATATCAGTAAATACGGACAAGGAAATTCGAGACATCATTAAAGGAGACTTCATGAAACGATACCAAAGTAACCAAAGACAAAGAATACCTTGCACTATGCTAAACAACATTAACCACCAAGTAACAGATGATGACAATCACTGGCTCACTAGACAAATAACCAATGCAGAAATAAAAAATGCGGTCTTTAGCCCAGAAAACGACAAATCACCGGGACCAAATGGATTCCCTGCAGGTTTCTTCAAAAAATATTGGCACATAGTTGTCCCCTCGGTCACTAAGGCGGTTAAAAGCTTCTTTCTTAGTGGCAGAATATTAAAGCAAGTAAACCATACTTTCATTGCTCTCATACCCAAATGTGACAACCCGACAACAATAGCACATTACAGACCAGTTAGCCTATGGTCAACAACATATAAGATCACCTCAAAGGTTCTGTTATCTAGACTGAAAAAGGTAATACCTAAGATTATAAACCCACTTCAAAATGCATTTACAATGGGAAGGGCAATTCAAGACAATATCTTAATAGTTAATGAAAATTTTCACTCATTTTCAAAGAAACGGGGGCAATTTGGATGGACGGCTGTCAAACTAGACATGGAAAAAGCATTCGACATGGTTGATTAGGAATTCCTTCTTTCTACCATGGACAAGTTTGGATTCTCTCCCCGATTCATTGGCTGGATTAAGGAAAGTATAACTACAGCCACTCACTCAGTGTTAGTAAACAATGAGCCAACTGAACTCTTCGCTCCCCAGTGAGGTCTTAGACAAGGAGATCCTCTATCACCTTACCTATTCCTCATACTATCGGAAATCCTTGCACGCGGGCTCTTTGATGAGTCTGCCAAACCTAGAAGCCATCTAGGAATATCGATCACACAAAATGGATCCAAAATCCCTTTTCTAGTCTTCGCCGATGATATTGTCATTTTCGCGTTGGCTACTAAAACTACCTATGACCAAATCAACAAGGTGCTTAGGGAATTCTCTTTCTTATCGGGGCAGAAAGTAAACAGACATAAATCACAATTTCAAACAACACCAAATGTAACAGCAAACACAAAAAACACAATACACACTGAACTTAAGATCCCATACACCACTAATCTGGGTTGCCCCATTATATGTGGTAGGGCAACTAAGGAGACTTTTCAGGATTTACTATCCACAACAAAATCATAGTTACACAAAAGAAAGGCCGACTGTCTGTCGCAAGCTAGACGCTGCACTCTAATAAAAACAACACTATCTGTCAAACCACTGCATTTAATGCAATGTTTCCTATTACGAAAAGCAATACATGCAGAGCTAGATAAGATAAACCGGAATTTTTTATGGAACAAGGGTTTGCATCACAAACCGCTCATTAGCTGGTTTGAGATCTGCAAGGCTAAATCACATGGGGGGCTTGGTCTACGAAACTCAAAAGATATGAACAAAGCACTCCAATTAAAATTACTATGGAAAATCCTAGCAGAACCGCAAAACCCATGGGTCACCATTGTGACAAAAAAGTACCTTAAAACCCATGATAAACTACATTATCATAAAAAAAGGTGATTCGTCTTGGCAATGGGCTTAGCTTACCAAGCTAATTCCGCTCTTCAAGGAGGGTCTACGCTGGTTAATTGGAAATGGCAACAACATCAACTTCTAGTCTGATCACTGGTTTGGTAATAAGCCTTTGACCGATTATATCCCCATTGATTATCAAATTGACACTAACGTCACAATCCAACACTTTATATCAACAAATAAGACCTGGGATCTAGAAAAACTAAAAACTGTGTACCAAAATATACTACCGGATGAAGTAACAAAACCGATAGAAGATATTCCAATCCCAAAAAATATATACACATATAGACTGTACTGGAAATGGAGCAAAATGACTGGTTTTCCACACACTCAGCAATTGAAATGATCAACCACCACTACAACAGAAGTCTCTTTTTGCGAGGAAATATTTCTTCGCTGAAAATTGATATTTCGTCGCTAAAGCTATTTAGCGAGGAAATATGCTTCCTTTTTAAATGGTCATTGAAAGCTCCTCACAAAATAGTCTTGCGTGGAAAAATGAAATCGTCGCAAAAAAAAACATTTAGCGATGAAGTCAATATTGTCGCTATAGGTCTTTAGCGACTCTTGAAGTGCACTTCAAGAACCACCAAAAATCCGACATGAATTGGATATGGAAATTAGATATACCACCAAAAGTAAAAACTCTGCTATGGAAAATTAGAAAAGATCGCCTCTCGCGGCTTCGAGATACAAACAACATGCCCATTATGAAGACCTAACACATTTATTATGGAATTTCCCTATCGCACGTGAGACAATCACTTCCATAGACCATTCACTAGTATTAATCATAAACAACTGCTTGCTTCAAGGAGCTACAATAAATGAGACTATTCAAAACATAAAGGAAAATATTGGAACTCAGCTGTTCACCAAATTAGTTTTCACCTGGTAGAGTATTTGGTACTTCAGGAACAAAACACTATTTGGCGGCAACATTCTTGATGTGCGAGGAATTGTCTCGTTTATAAAAGACCAAATCTTATTATGGAATGTCTCCAAACAAACCGATGATGTAACTCAAGAACAGGGACCTCACCAGAAAACCACAAATAATCGGAACACAAAGGCAACAAGAAGAACCAGTTCAAAATTGCACCCCCCCCCCCCCCACCATCGGGGACCCACAAACTCAACTTCGACGGTGTATTTTCCGCTTCTTCTAAAGGCACTTATGCATTCCTTATTAGAAACCACATAGGACATCCGGTTTACTGCGGTGCAGGCCCTTCCCCTTTTCATTCTATCTCTGCAACAGAGGGTATTGGTCTTTGGAATGGCATTAACGCTGCACGACAGCTAGACATAACAAAACTTGCAATAGAAGGTGACAACCTCACCATCATTAACAACCTTAAGGGTTGTGGGTTGACTCCTGTAGATTCTGAGATAATTTTATCTGACAGTCTAGTCTCCTTAGGCAACTTTGTCATGTATATCGAGAAACAAATAGAGTTGCAGATCTCTTAGTGCATATTGACTTTGTGTTATCGGACTCATCGGCACCGGACGACTCGGCGCTTCGCAATTACATCCATACGATGCTCTTTGCTTTCAAAAACAAAACAAAACAAAACCAAAAGATTACCATTTTCCACGGATGCTCGTTTGAAAACGGTGATGTTGGCTTAAACAAAAGAAGATAAACACGAAGATAGAATAACACAGCGAGTATACTCCAAGCCCAGCTCCCATGGAGGTGGTTGCTCTGCGCACATCTTCACCTATTCTCCCTGATAGACATCCTTCCACCTTCCTTTTTCCTACTCAACCTGTCTTTTCCCTTCGTCGAGGTAGAGCTCATTTTCTAGCGAGGAGTAGGGCCGCGAGGGACCGAAAAGTTTCGGTACCCCCGGAGAAGCCGAGTGATTTTCGACGTCGACGATGGATTTCGGAGGAAGTGGAAGAATCGGAAGGCCTAGAAGCCGAATTGACCAAGTATTCAGCAGAGGAAGACCAGCCGGAAGAATCTATGTCAGATTCCGACCCTTCGGCGTCGTTTCTCTCTCTGAGTGTGAAGCCGGACAGAAACATGGCTTTGCTTGACGATTATGAAATGGAGGAGCTCGACTATGGTTCTGATCCCAATCACCGTCTCGGTTAGTTTCCTCTCCTCTCTCTCTCTCTTCTTTGTAATGCTTTAGTTTTAGGTTACAAACTCGCAAATTAGGAAGAACTTGGAAACAGTTGGCGATGAATTTCCTCCCGGTATTCACCGTTCCACCATTAACAATCTATTTTTGTGGTGAATTTATGTTAGTTTAAGTGGGTTAACCTTTACATGATATCTTTGGTTAGGTGATTTTTTTTGGGCATGTAGTTGATATTTTTGTGGACAAATGGACAATGATGATGATACCTGTGAATTTGATAGCTTCAGCATGAAATTTCCTCTGAGTATGAGAAAAATATTTGTAATAGAAATGTAGTAAGACAGAAGGCATTACAGGTTTCCTTATGTTTTTTTAGTTTCTTGTAGTTGAAGAAGAGTGAGTAGTGTATTTTGTGCTTTCAGGAATGTCCTCTGTAATTTTTTTTAAAAAAATGTCTGCATTCATTTGAAGAAGACTACAATGTACTGCGATGTTATATGCTTTATTGAGCTCGTGGTTGAACTAGCAGGATATGTTGCTGTAGTTGGAAAGCCAAATGTTGGAAAAAGCACCCTTTCGAACCAAATGGTTGGTCAGAAGCTTTCCATCGTCACTGATAAACCCCAAACCACAAGACATCGGATCCTTGGTATATGTTCTGGCCCAGATTACCAGGTTTGAATTTCCTGCATATGGTGCCCTTTATGCTGTAATGCTTACCGACTTATGTTTTTATTTTACTAGCTCTGAGTTAATTTGAGATTTTAAAAGACATTAGTATTCTGTCTTTTGCCTTCGGCTGTTTTTGTTATAGTTTAGGGTTTAAGGTTTAGAGTTTAGGGTTGTTTAACAACTTCTGCTGTGTAACCATGAATTGATCAAGCTATAATACTTTAGATATCTCATCAGAATGGTCAAATATAGAATTGTAGATTGCTTCATATTCTGTGATTGTCAACTCCAGAAATGAAAAACAACAACAAAAATAAAGTTTCTCATATTGTATGGGCGACAAGATGTTGACCTGCTTGAAGATACCAATGAGCGTGTGTGATCATATTGTATATCACCATATTCATTCGGATAAGCTTACAAATGAAGGCATATAGCAACATCAAACATGCTAGGTCATAGTTTGGGGAGAGATAAGGGAGCAAATTGGACATTCAAAGCATGTAACAAATATCAACATGTCCTATGAAAAGAAATTGACTGCCGCTCCATCAGCAAAGTTAGGATACTGGATATAACTTATAGTAATAAATTTTTTGGAATGTTATCCTGAAGCAGCACTTTGGATTTAGCTGATTGGAAACATTACATGGTTGGACATGCAGTCTTGATTGTGCTCTTCCTGGATGGTTTCTGGTTCTACACAATTATGCATTCAACTATGTTGATTACTGACAGATGATACTTTATGATACACCTGGCGTGATTGAGAAGAAAATGCACAAGTTGGACTCAATGATGATGAAGAATGTCCGAAGTGCAGCGGTCAATGCAGATTGTGTACTTATTGTGGTTGATGCAAGTAAGGTGCCGGAGAAGGTATGATCCTTTTACCCTTCTCCTCCATCTATTTGTTTAGTTGTCCTTGAGCTTTTAGCCTCTCTTTTTTTCCCCAGATGGACGAAGTGCTAGCAGAGGGTTTTGGAAGCATGAAAGAGAAACTACCTACTTTGCTGGTTCTAAACAAGAAAGATCTTATCAAACCTGGTGAAATTGCAAAAAAGTTGGAGGTTGCAATAAATTCTGTGTCTTGATTTGTTTGTTTGCTTTTGGTCGTGCACATGTAATTACATGAGCAAACACTGGCTTATTTAGTTGATGGAGCTAATGTGTGACTAAGTATCAATGATCCCTTGCAGTGGTATGAGAAGCTCACTGATGTTGATGACGTCATACCTGTGAGTGCTAAATTTGGTCATGGTGTTGAGGACGTCAAGGATTGGATACTTTCAAAACTTCCGATGGGTCCTCCACTCTATCCGAAGGTATTCAGCTTCTCTGTCTCATTCTCTCTTATATTCACTTGCTTGCTACATGAATTTTCCACAACAGTAACATTCTATCTGAAGGTGTTAAGCTTCTCTATCTCATCCTCTCTCCTATCCACTTAGCTTTCTTTATGAATTTTCTGCAACAGTGACATCTTTTGTTTTTATCTTACATGTCTTAGCAATAGAAGTCTTGCTCTTGCAAGCTAAATTTGGCTTTCAATGGTAACCATATTGTTTTGATTTTAGGACATTGCCAGTGAGCACCCAGAAAGATTTTTCGTAGCTGAAATCGTCAGAGAAAAGATATTTATGCAATATCGCAATGAAGTGCCTTATGCCTGCCAGGTCGTTCTTTCTGACTAAAATATTTATCTACTGATTACTCTAACTAAGCTTAGTGAATAGTGATTACCCTAATTAAGCTTACTTTTCTAGTTTGCTGGTTTCATCTTCTCTTTAGATAGTCGCATGCTAGATTGCTGCTGCTGATTTACTGAATTAATATCATGCAGGTGAATGTAGTGACCTATAAAACGAGGCCTGGTGCGAAAGACTACATCCAAGTTGAGGTTGTTGTTGAAAAAAACTCACAAAAGATTATTCTGATTGGGAAGGTGAGTGTAGAATTGTGATAATGGTGGTACACCTCTTTACCCCTTTCTGTTGTACAAGGCTCATTATGATAGAAACCACTAGGAGTAAAGATCTAGCTCGTAGGAATAAGAATTTGAAATGCAAGAATCTCGTGTATCAGCCAGTTTTGTGAGGAATCCTCACATCTGTGTTCAATTCATAATCAAGTCTGTCATACAAGATTTCGGCCACCCCATTTATATGATAGAAAAACTAAAAAACTAAATTCTAAAACTGAATAATTAAAATGCAGGAAAATGGAAGAGAGCATGGAGACAGTCAAGGAGTGCCTTAACTTGGGACCGGGGAACATGGTTCATGGGAAGTTAAAGAAACTAACTAGAAATTGGAAAATAAAAATAATAAGTAAAATTAACAAATTAGAAATTTGGAAAAGTATCACATTATGTCATTCCGTTTCTTTTTCTTTGACCTGAAGTTCAGGTCCTGAACAATTCGAGGAGTGATGAAATGATTAAAAAAAAAATGTGCCTCATTTAAACAGTTAACTTGTATCTATTGACTGATTCCTAATTGGTTTAAACCTATTCTCAGGAAGGAAGAGCTTTGAAGCTACTAGCTACAGCTGCTCGGCTTGACATTGAAGATTTTTTGCAAAAGAAAGTCTATTTAGAGGTACAGTAATAACTCCTGCCCTAACATATTTGTATATCTATATCTATATACAGAGGATAGAAGGGTCCAAAGCCTTGTCAATGGTGTCTTCAAATTTCTGGCCTTTTAATCCTATAAAATTACAAATATGCCACACCATCTAATAAAATTACAAGCATGCAGCATCGTTTTCAGTAGTGCCTTTAAACTCTTAACCTTTATTCCAATAAAATTACAAACACGCCACACTATCAACAATGCCTTTGCACTTTTAACCCTTGGTAGTTGAAAATTTTACAAACATGTCACATCTATACCTCATCTATTATGTATCATATTTCATATCAGTATAGATTAAATGCTATGATCTTATGATTAGTGACTTATTAATCATTCCCCTTCTTTTTAAACATTATAGACATTTCACGCTTGCTATATTTTCGGAAATTGTCCACATCATTGTATTTTAACTTATCTTACATACATACAAGTGTGGCTCTGCATAGGAACATTTACGCAAAAACTTATTTATTAATTATTTATTTGAAAATTATTAAAAAATGCTTCTTGCCAAAGTAATTACAAAAATGCCCTCTGTTAAAATAAATTTTAAAATTGCAAAAAAAAAAAGTTTTTCCACCCATAATAGTAATCTTTTGGGCCTTTTATTATAAATAAAAAAAAATACTCTGTTGTGGACAATTATAGAAAAACTCATCTCTTCCTATATTATGTTTATGTAACGGAAATTACATGTATTCTATTGTTATAGGGAAATTGCTTGATCCCCTTGCTATTCTCTTTTTAAAAATACGTTGACCCAGAGATGCTGAAGCTGCATAGATTATTAACCATGTCGAAGGAACTTGGCAAAATGACACCGTAACTTCGGGAGAAGGACACTAGTTCTTTCGACTTGGTCATCTAATAAAAAAAAAAGGGTGGAAGATAAGAAAGTTATTTTCCCACATCCCTACTTTACCTTGACGAAACTATACGAATAAAAGTGATCAACACCTACAGAATATGTGGCCAATGTAACATTTTTTTTATCATCCGAAGTTGTGTACCAACTCATTTTGGTCTCTTATTTTGAGAAATCACAAAATGCCCTCAATCAAGGAAACCTGCAAGAATTACCTCTTTTTCAAATAATAACTAATTTGGGCCTTATTATTTTTTTGTTAGGGTGTTCCTTTTCCAAACAAACACTAATTTCCAAATAATAACTAATTTGGGCTGATTTTTACAGGTGGAAGTGAAAGTAAAGGAGAATTGGCGGCAAGATGAAGGGCTGCTAAAACACTATGGATATGGAGGTAAAATCCGAGCTTTATGATAAACCCTGGGAGTTCCATCTTCTTGATCAAGACCTGTAAAAGGTACACAACACAAACAGGAGAGTAGCTTTGGGAGCCACAGGTGTACATTTTTGTAACTCTATAACTTAGTTTACATTACAAGAGATTCTTTAGGGATTCATGGATTGATACTTTCCAGCTTGACTTATAGATGAATGATATGCATTATCAGACATATATTCGTAAATGCAATATGGCACAAGTGCTGAAGATGCCGTTTTACATGTCCCTTGTTATATTTAGTTGAAATTCACATACCCAGAAAGCGAAATCAGCATATGGTATAATGGAATTGGTGGCTTCTGTGGCAGTCATGGTTGCCCAACCATCTTACTTTTTGGTGGTTAAAGTTTGGAGAGTTGTTGAAGTCCTTCCTCTTATTTCTGTGCAGCCTGCTTATTATAATATCATTAAAAGCCCAAGCAAATACCTTGAACAAAAATGAAGCAGCCCCTAGTAAAAGTTCCCTTTCTACATAGCACCCACAATTGACCAATTGACCGAGTTTTCCATTCTCGATTCAAATCCATGTGTTGCTTTGTTTTTTTGTTTTTTTTTGGTAAGACGTGTTTAGTGTTGCTTGCTTGATATACCTATATTTTCATAATGTGTACACAAGTAACAGGTATACAACTAGTAGATAATTTTATTCAAATTCATGAGTTGGAGTCTAATTTTGTCTAGGCATATCTAGTTGCATCAAAGTTGAAGCATTTTTATTTTTGAGATTTAGCGCTTGTATGACAGATTCATCAAATCTTCATCTTGTAAAACAATAAGAAATGGAGCTTTGTGACATGGCTCGCCATGAAGAAACGGTTACAAACTGGGCACATTATCAAGCATTGGTTGGGTAATGACGCCGCTATCTGTGCGCTATGCAAAGAGTCGGAGGAGACGACTGATCATCTATGGTTTGGCTGCCCCGTGATTACTGCCGTCCAATGTATTGTCTTCGATTGGGCTGGCATCTCATGCCGTTTTGAGACCGTCGCTGACTGGTTACACTGGTTCGCCTTAGTGCCTACCAAGAGGCGTAAGAGGAAGGTTTTTCACATGAAGCTACTTTGTTTTCAAGCTCTTATTTATTTTACATGGCTTGCACGCAACAAACTTATATTTAGCCATGATCCTTTTGATGTAACTAGATGTGCTAATCTCATTATTGCGAGTTGCCGATCCCGACTATCCATTAAGCACCGTTGTGCTGGTGGGGATTCTGGATCGACGAGTACGTAGGTTAGGGAGTAGGGGGTTTATGAGTTTGGGAGATTTGGAGCTGATGATATGTCTTGAGTTATAGAGGGGACTTTTGGGTATAGGTTTTTTATTCCCCTTTTACGTAAGACCCCTAGTTTGGTCTTACACTTTTGTATATGTTTGGTTTCATTAGCACAGCTATATATTTACCGTTTAAGAGTAATTTGTTATTTAATTTCAATGGAAATCTTGGACTTGCAATTGAACAATAAAAAGTTGTCTTTTTAGCCTGAAGCAGAAATTTTGGGGTCAGTATGTGAAGCAGAAACCCAACTGATTCCCACATTCTTAAGTAGTCCTTTCCCCTTCATTACACTTCTAAGTTGGTCTACAATCTCCCATTTCCCAACCGCTGCATAAAAGTTGGATAGCAGCATGTAAGTTCCAGGCGTATCAGGGTCCAACTCGTACAAACTCCTCGCTGCGAACTCACCCCTCGAAATGTCCTTGTTTTGCCCGCAAGCATTCATCAATGCCCCCCACACTTCGCCCGTCAGCTCGGTTCCATTCTTCACCATATCTCTATACACTGACCAGATTTCGTCGACATGTCCTGCCCGGCCTAGAATATCAATGTAGCAGGCATAATGCTTGGATCCTGGAGTGAAACCATACTTGTCTTCAGCTGACTGGAAGCACTCCCGGCCTTCCGCAACAAGCCCTGAACGTGAACAAGCTGAGAGAAGGGCGAGAACTGTAATATCATTCGGCGCAACATGGCTTCCATCTTCCCCCATCCTCTTAAACAACTCAACTGCTGCAATTCCGTTTCCATTTGCCCTGTGTGCATCTATCATACTAGTCCCAGACACTACATCTCTCTGAGGAATCCGATCAAACACTGCACTTGCTAATGAAACTTCACCGCACTTTGCATACATGTCCAACAAGGCATTACAAAGCTGGGTATCGCCAAATAAGCCAAATCGAATAGCCACACAATGTATTTGCTTCCCCAACCATAAATTAGAGTTCTCGGAGCAAGCTACCAAAGCACTTGTCAAGGAAAATGTATTCGGCTTCATGGTACTCATAACCAACAAGGCATCATCATATCTGGAGTTCCTAACAAAAGCAGCAATGAAGGAGTTCTGCATAACATTGTCCTTATCACGCCCAAGACTGTCATAAATAAGAATAACTCTATCCATCATGGCAAAGTGTGAGTAGAAGTCGATTAGAGCCGTGCCCAAAACAACCAAATCATCACTCCCCATGGTGACAATCAACCCATGAACCTGAACTCCCTACCTGAGAGCTTGGAGGGATACACAAGCTTTAAGCACAGAGCACAAAGTAAAGCCAGTAAACCCAACATCGTCTCCCCTCATTGCTTCGAAAGCCAGTAACGCCTTGTCGGCCATTCCATGCCTCATATAATTCGAGATCAAAGCATTCCAAGTGACCACATCCCTGGAAACCATTTCATCAAAGACTCTGGTGGAGTCAGCCATCAAGCCGTGCTTGGAGTACATGTCCATGAGAGCGGTTTGGGGCACGATTTGGGAGTCGGAGCAACATTTGAGCATCAAGGCGTGGACTTGCTTGCCGCGGAAGGAGGTGGGCAAGGCAGAGCAAGTGCCAAGGGCAGGGGTGAAAGTGCGGGGGTTGAGGTCGGTACGAGCGCGGTGGATGCGGGTGAAGAGGAACCATGTGGAAAGAGGGTCGCCATTGCGGAGATGAGAGGCGAGGAGGGAGTTGAGAGCGGAGAGGTTTCTTTGAGGCAATTCATTGAACAGGTGGTGGGTCTGTTTTGGGGGACAACAGAGAGGGTATCTGGCGGGAAGCTGCGTTGATCGAACGAAGCGGGAAGTGGTTGACATTCAAGGAGACCACAGAGGGAAAGATGCACAGACACAAAGACTGAGAGTGCTCCAAATCGAGGGTGTCGGGGCTTCTAGTTGATGAATTCGTTGGGTTGGGAGGGGTATCTAGTGAAGAGGGATTTAAAGGCCAACAGGGTAGGCCTTTCAAACTGAGGGGAAATCGTCTCCTAACCCAGTTGCCATTGATGCACCCGTGCCCCGCTGGTTTCCTCTTCTGAGGTCGGGGGAATCTTTGGATGACACTACACTAGTGTCATTTGACACTAGCCATTCTTCCCTAAGAGCATGTGCACCCGAGCGGTGGCACACGACTCTTTGGTGCCATGTAGGATAAACAATAGTAATATAAAAAAAAGATATGCCATAGCGGGGGAGTGAGATAGTTCTTGCAGGAGGAGCGGTGGCACACAACTCTTTGTAACAGTGTCATATGGTAAAGGTAAATTATTTATTTCAAAACCCAATTATAAGTATGTAATAAATCTAATTTTATATTAAAAAATATATATTCGAATAAGATTTAATTTTATCTATTCACCGACACCCATTTTGAATATGTTTGAGGTTTTTTTAAATAATAATAATAATTTTATTTATTTAATTAATAATAATAAATAATGATTAAATAATAATAATATCATACTCTAAACGTTTTGCTATTGTTATTATTATTATTATTATCGTATTATGAAATATTTATTAAAAATAAAATGATTAAAAAGTGGGTGAGGGATTCGAAAGTGACGGGTGTGGGTGGATTTGCAGAAAAGGTAAAGAAGTGTTCTTATACTGATGTGGCAATGAAAAAGTGAGTCAAGGAAAGAGCAGAAGTGTTCACGGGTGTGCATGGTCTAATACTCTATATAATTACTATATTAAATTAATTACCGGTCATTACCTCTTTTGTTTCTTCTCTTTTAAAAATAAGACTTTTCGGTCTTGTTTTTAAAAAAAAAATTGATTGGGTTCCACATTTTTTTTAATATATATATATATATATATATATATATTAAATGAGAAGCAATTATGTGTCATGTGTCATCCTTCTATGCCAAGCTAATTTAGGTTAGTCTATTTTCATAATAATCTATATAATTAAGGTAAAATCAATTAGTCTATCAATTACTTGCCCTTTGTTTTATATATTTTATTATCTATCCATATATATCTACCCGTTAAAATTTATTAGTATATATACACAGAAAAAATTTCAAAATATAGTTATATCCATTAAAATATAAAGATCTTATTTAATTATCCAAAGTAAGATATTTGTTTAATAATTATAGATTAAAGTTTTCATTTAACTTCTCATTTTTCAAAAAAAATACATGATTTTTTTTTTGATTACCTTCCTTTCTATATCTACCTAACTTCTAATCTAATTAGTTTTTGAGAAAATAAAATAAGAATTAACGTGTTAAATAAAATAATATAAGTTGCATCTTTTCTTTTTCTTTTCTTTTTGAATTAATAAAAATCATTCATCTATATATGCAAATTGAATTATATATAACCCATAATCTTATAGTCATATGTCATCTGTTTATGTAAAGATATTTTTGGTCATTTTTTCAATTTATTATATACTTCATTTTCTAATCAGTGGTTCAATTCAAAATCTTGAATTAATATTAATGCTAATATATAATTTTAATGTAAAGTAATTTTGATGAGTGACATCATCACATTATTATAATTTTTTCCTTAATATATTCTATATTTTTTAACCAATGGGTTTAATTGAAAATTTTTACATGTATGTAGTTCTTTATATACTATATTAAATTAAAAACATTAGAATATCACATCGTATATATTTTCGATGAACGATTTTAATAAAATATTTTTAGTTAAATCTTTTAAATAATATTACAATGATAGTAATTTTTTTTTCTTTCCAATAAGATAATTTTAAAATATCTATATTTCTATACTTCTTTAAATGAGAACCATTTTTAATGATATGTTATCATCACATTAATTAATTGTAGTTTTTTCAATCAATCAAATTATATATTTGTAAATCTTATGCTAACTTTTATTAAAATTTTATTAAATTTTATAATATTAATTTGTCATATTATTATAATTTTTCTAAAAAAACCGCGCAATGGCGCGGGCACTGTACTAGTAATTACTTAATTAAGAAGAGTTTATGCTTACGTGGAAACGTCTCCATACTTCTCTCCTTTTCGACCAATCCTTTTTTTTTTCTTTTCAATTCACTAATTAAAATACTTTTTTTTTCTGATATTTTTTTCCCACTTTCCAATCAAAACTAGTGTAAGAACCGTCCCAAGCACGCGATTTACGGTGTAGTGAATATATGTTACTGTATATCTATATATCTATATCTATCTATATCTATATCTATATAATTACTTAATTCAGAAGAGTTTATGCTTACGTGGCAACGTCTCCATATTTCTCTCCTTTTCGACCAATCCTTTTTTTTAGTTCACTAATTAAAATACTCTTTTTTCTGATATTTGTTCCCACTTTCCAATCAAAACTAGTGTAAGAACCGTCCCAAGCACGGGATTTACGGTGTAGTGAATATATGTTACTGTATATTATGTTGAATTTTTTCGGATGTGAAATTGGTTGGTTGTTTCTGTGTATTAGATTTTGACTATATAATATTAAATGGAAGATGTTATATATGGTATCTATATCTATCTCTGTATAATAATTACTTAATTCAGAAGAGTTTATGCTTACGTGACAACGTCTCCACATTTCTCTCCTTTTCGACCAATCCTTTTTTTTTTTTCAGTTCACTAATTAAAATACTTTTTTTTTCCTGATATTTTTTCCCACTTTCCAATCAAAACTAGTGTAAGAACTGTCCCAAGCACGGGATTTACGGTGTAGTGAATATATGTTAATGTATATTATGTTGAATTTTTTCGGATGTGAAATTGGTTGGTTGTTTCTATGTATTAGATTTTGACTATATATTAAATGGAAGATGTTATATATGGTATATTGTAATTTAATTTAAAAATTAATTATAAGCACTCACGCGCCGCCATGTAGGCAGATTCACTCACACACATCCACGCATGCACCAATGCATCAGTTTTAGACTTTTAGTATATGTATATAGATTCCTAATTGCACGTATCCTCCTTCCTCCAGACGCCTCATCCTTCTGCGGGCTATCTTTCAAGGTAGTTTTCCAGATCGTCATCGCATATTTCTCGTGATTTTGCTTTTATTGTGATTTGGTGCGAATCTTGATTTTATGCCTTTCGATCTGCAGTTTTTTTTTAATCCATAACTCTATTTCCTTTTAGATTTTACCATTCCCTATTGAATATTGATATGGTTAAACTATTACCTTGATTCCTTGAACATTGATTGACAGTTCTTTGATTTTCTCCACGTGTAGTTCTTTGTTGCCAATGAAGGATGGAGAGGATTTTACATAGGCACATTGGGCCTAGATGTCTCAATATGTCGGCATGGGGGACTTCTCTGATACTGTCTTATGAATATTTGAGTATGTTTCTTGCACCCTCTGTGTCTATTTCATAATTTTCTTGCACATATTATACCTACCATCATCAATCTGTTTAAGTAGTTTAAGAAGACAAATATGCACAATATGATGCCGTGCAATTATCGATGACTCCTGGTGACATTGAGGACAACATAAGGTTCCATTCGATGGTCCTATCACTCGTGCAAGGGCCAAGAAGATTCAGATTGCAACTAAAGCCTTTCTTGTCCGTCACCATGGAACTTTAGAGCAAGGGTTTAGGCCACCCTGGATCACTTGGCTCAAGGTTACACCACCAGCACCGGAAGTGAGCTTGCGTCCACACTCGGAGCTCATGAAGACTCGTCAACACCCTCCTTGATCAACACACACATGTCACTCGGCCCAACAACATGTTGAGTGGTTTTGGTGGGCTTGGCCGAGTGGGCTCTTGTGGGCCGAGTTCTCTTGCATTAATTACCTATGTTATTACTTTATGCAATTAGATAAATAAGGTGGAATTAATTATATCTCTTCTAGATATAATCCTTGGCCACCAACTCATGAAATATTTATCATATTAGAAAATATTTATCTTAGGTTTATTTTATTTATCTTTAGATAGAATTAATCTATCCAAACCCCTTTCCTTTGTAAGGAAGGATTGGTTAGATCTCCCATAGTTTTCTATAAATTCATGTTATGCACCTTTGAATTAACTAGATTGAATTAGAATTGAGAAACCCCTTTATGGATTAAAGGGTTCCCGATTATCAATCCCAAAAGCTCTTGTGTTCTTGAGATCTTCGGCAATCACAAATCATCACCATCCTCTTGATTCCCATCGGAAACCCTAAACCAAACACATCCCTCAAACAATCCCTGTCGCAAGAAGAGAGGCCCGACCTTTGGCGTCGTCCGCGAGCAGCCCGCTCCCAGTGAGCGCGGACGCTTCCTGGCGCCCTCGCTCCTGCGTCCTCCCAGGCGCTCTCGCTCCCGCGTCTGCACTTCCGTCTTCGCTCCCGCGCACGCCTCTCGCCAACACACTCGCCCCCAGCGAGAGAAGCCCTCGCGCATCCGGACACTCCCACACGCACACCCTGAGGCCTTGACGCCTGTGTGCCCGTGACCTCGCGCGCCCAGTCCCTCGCTTCTCCCTCTCGCTTCTCTTTGTTTTTCTGTCGCTATTTCTAAAGTCTCAATTGCTGGAATTTTTATTAAGTGTGAAAACTGTCGCTATTCAGAAATTTAATTACTTGTTTTAAATTGTTCCAATCAGGAGATATCAAAGAGCATTGCAAGATCTAAGCAAATATACGGCGTGGTTCTTGATCTTGAGCCCACGGGCGAAGGATCGGGTATCCCAAACGTATCAAGTGGTAACGGATTTGCATTATCAACCGGCGGGTCCTACACTTTCAGGAATCTCCCATGGCTGATCAAAGGGAGAACATATTACACGCTAGGTGTTTAGTTCGCGAAGCTACCTTAAGCCTCATCATCGACGGTGGGAGTTGCTGCAATCTCATCAGTGAAAAGGTAGTGGATTTCCTCCATTTAACTACTACTCCTAGAGCTACTCACTATGGAGTAAATGGCATTACTGATGATGGTTCTGATATAATGGTCACCAAACAATGTTTAGTTTCCCTTTCTATTGGAACATATCATGATAAAATATTATGTGATGTTGCTCCCATGGATTGTAGTCATATATTATTAGGTCGTCCTTGGTTATATGATCGTTCTGTTCTTCATGATGGTCGTGCGAATACATATGCCTTCACTTTTGATGGGAGGACAGTTACTCTCCCACCCCTTTCGCCACACACTATTCTGAAGGACCAGGTTCGCAAGAAGCAACAACAGGACACCCAGAAGGAAGCTGAAAGGATGGAGAAGCTCAAGGGGAGCTCGGCACATCAGGCCGCCCCCGCGGCCCAGCCTGCCGCGCCCGCGGCCCTACCAGCCGCCCCTGCAGCCCCCTCGGCGCCACCTACTGCCCACTCGACGTCCATTCAGCCCTCTTCTGCATCACTTAAGGGCTATGTAGAACGTCGTTCATTGGTCTCTCAACCTCAGAAAGGGACCATCACATGAAATGCTCATCGACCTCATATGCTGCTCTTCTGCAGGATTATTTAGATGTGCTTCCAGCTGAACTACCCCAAGGCTTGCCTCCTATTAGAGGTATTGAGCACCAGATTGACTTTGTGCCTGAGGCAACCTTGCCTAATCGCGCCGCTTATAGAGCTAGTCCTGAGGAAACAAAGGAGTTGCAACGCCAAGTCACAGAATTGATGGATAAAGGCTTCGTGCGAGAAAGCCTGTCTCCATGTGTCGTGCCTGTCATTTTGGTTCCAAAGAAGGATGGCTCCTGGAGCATGTGTGTTGATTTTCGCGCAATCAACCAAATAACGGTTAAGTATCGCCATCCTATTCCTCGTTTAGATGATATGCTTGATGAACTTCATGGTGCTTTTATTTTTTCTAAAATTGACCTTAGAAGTGGATATCATCAAATTAGGATGAAACAGGGTGATGAATGGAAAACGGCTTTTAAAACTAAGTATGGCTTATATGAATGGTTAGTAATGCCTTTTGGTTTAACAAATGCACCTTCTACTTTTATGAGGCTTATGAACCATGTGCTTAGAAGACACTTAGGAAAATTTGTCGTTGTCTATTTTGACGATATCTTCATCTATAGTAAGAATATGCATGATCACTTAAGTCACTTAAAATTGGTTTTTGATTGTCTTGGGAAAGCAAAATTATATGCCAATTTAAAGAAGTGTTCTTTTGCATCCGAGTCTACCATTTTTCTTGCTTTTGTAGTGACTGCATCTGGATTAAAGGTGGATGAGGAGAAGATTCGTGCTATTCAGGAGTGGGTCAGGCCGAATACACCCACTCATGTCCGCTCATTCTTGGGCCTTGCTGGTTTCTACCGACGTTTTGTCAAGGACTCCAGCCTGATTGCCGCCCCCCTACATGAGCTGACAAAGAAAGATGTGACATTTCGCTGGACTGACTCACATCAAAAGGCTTTCGACGCCCTCAAGGATCGCCTGACTAACGCCCCAGTGCTGTAGTTACCTGACTTTGCTCAACCTTTTGAGCTCGAGTGTGACGCTTCTGGCACTGGCATTGGAGGGGTCCTGCTGCAGAACAAGCGTCCCATCGCCTACTTCAGCGAAAAGTTGGGCTCCGCTGAGCTCAACTATTCTACCTACGACAAGGAGCTATTTGCACTAGTGCGCTGCTTACAGACTTAGCAACATTATCTCTGGCCTAAGGAGTTTGTGATTCATTCGGATCATGAAGCTCTAAAGTACCTCAAAGGACAAGCTGTGCTCAGCAGGCGACTTGCTCGATGGGTGGAGTTTATAGAGACCTTTTCCTATGTGGTTCACCACAGGAAGGGAAAGGACAATGTGGTAGCTGATGCGCTATCACGTAGGTATGTCCTCTTAAACCATATGGATGCACATGTTTTGGGTTTTGCTTTGATAAAGAAACTGTATGCTTCTGATAGTTTCTTTAAAACTATATATGCTCAATGTGTGTCCAAAGGTGAAGTTGATTCATTTTTTCTTGATAATGGTTATTTGTTTAAGATGGGCAAGCTTTGTATCCCATCTTCTTCTATTCGCTGATTGTTAACTCAAGAAATTCATGAATCTAGAGGACATGGTGGTTTCGAAAAAACCTTAGCTGGACTTAAGGAACATTACTTTTGGCCTAAAATGTCTAATTATGTGTTGAGATTTGTCAAAAGTTGTGTTACATGTGCTAAAGCCAAATCGAAATCTAATGCTAATGGTCTATATCAATCTTTGCCTATTGCTAATGCACCCTGGGAAGATGTTTCTATGGATTTTATTGTAGGATTGCCTAGAACTTCTAAGGGTCATGATTCCATATTTGTTGTTGTAGACAGATTTTCCAAAATGGCTCATTTTATTCCACGTCACAAAACTGATGATGCTATTCATGTTGCTCATTTATTCTTCAAAGATGTTGTTCACTTACATGGATTGCCATTATCTATAGTTTCTGACCGTGATCCTAAATTTTTAAGTTCTTTTTGGAAAACTCTGTGGTCTAAATTGGGTACAAAATTGCTATTTTCTACTTCTTGTCACCCACAAACTGATGGCCAAACTGAGGTCACGAATAGAACTCTTGGGGCTCTCCTTAGAGTCATGCTGCGAACTAACCTTCGGAGGTGGAAAGATTGCCTACCATTTGTAGAATTTGCATATAACAGGTCTAGGCACTCTGCAACAAAGCTTACCCCCTTCGAAGTGGTATATGGCCGAAATCCACTTACTCCTGTGGACATGCTGCCTCGGCCATACAAGGAAAAGGAAAGCGTAGATGCAGCTAAGCAAGTGGACTTCATCAAAAGCTTGCATGAGCATACCAAGGCGCAGCTGGAAAGGAAGACTGCACAATACAAGGCCGCGAAGGACAAGCATCGCAAGGATGTGCAGTTCAACGTTGGTGATTTGGTCTGGCTGCATCTCAGGAAGGAAAGATTTCCGCAACAACGGAAGTCTAAGCTGGACCCCAGGGGAGATGGACCATTCAGAGTGGTTCAGAAGATGGGTCCTAATGCATACAAGCTGGATCTCCCTGCCGATAAGTACAACGTCCATTCTACATTCAACGTCGCCGATCTATCCTTGTTTGTGCTTGACGATGACTCTGACGACGATTTGAGGATAAATCGAAGTCAAGTGGAGGAGAATAATGCCGTGCAATTATCGATGACTTCTGGTGACATTGAGGACAACATGAAGGTTCCATTCGATGGTCCTATCACTCGTGCAAGGGCCAAGAAGATTCAGATTGCAACTAAAGCCTTTCTTGTCCGTCACCATGGAACTTTAGAGCAAGGGTTTAGGCCACCCTGGATCACTTGGCTCAAGGTTACACCACCAGCACCGGAAGTGAGCTTGCGTCCACACTCGGAGCTCATGAAGACTCGTCAACACCCTCCTTGATCAACACACACATGTCACTCGGCCTGACAACATGTCAAGTGGTTTTGGTGGGCTTGGCCGAGTGGGCTCTTGTGGGCCGAGTTCTCTTGCATTAATTACCTATGTTATTATTTTATGCAATCAGATAAATAAGGTGGAATTAATTATATCTCTTCTAGATATAATCCTTGGCCACCAAGTTATGAAATATTTATCTTAGGTTTATTTTATTTATCTTTAGATAGAATTAATCTATCCAAACCCCTTTCCTTGCAAGGAAGGATTGGTTAGATCTCCCATAGTTTTCTATAAATTCATGTTATGCACCTTTGAATTAACTAGATTGAATTAGAATTGAGAAACCCCTTTATGGATTAAAGGGTTCTCGATTATCAATCCCAAAACCTCTTGTGTTCTTGAGATTTTCGGCAATCACAAATCATCACCATCCTCTTGATTCCCATCGGAAACCCTAAACCAAACACATCCCTCAAACAGTCCCTGTCGCAAGAAGAGAGGCCCGGCCTTTGGCGTCGTCCGCGAGCAGCCCACTCCCGGCGAGCGTGGACGCTTCCTGGCGCCCTCGCTCCCGCGTCTGCACTTCCGTCTTCGCTCCCGTGCACGCCTCTCGCCAACACACTCGCCCCCAGCGAGAGAAGCCCTCGCGCATCCGGACACTCCCGCACGCACACCCTGAGGCCTATACGCCTGTGTGCCCGTGACCTCACGCGCCCAATCCCTCGCTTCTCTTTGTTTTTCTGTCACTATTTCTAAAGTCTCAATTGCTGGAATTTTTATCAAGTGTGAAAACTGTCGCTATTCAGAAATTTAATTACTTGTTTTAAATTGTTCCAATCAGGAGATATCAAAGAGCATTGCAAGATCTAAGCAAATATACGGTGTGGTTCTTGATCTTGAGCCCACAGGCGAAGGATCGGGTATCCCAAACGTATCACAATATGTATCCATTTCAAAGTTGTCAAATATTATAATTATGGTAGACTTGAATCCCTTTAAGTTGAATTCGTTTTAAGATCAGTATCGAGCACAACACAAGACCTATTACTTGAAGCTACCATGCCCATAAATTATCTATTTATAAAAGGCCAGTCTAAACTGATTGCCCATCTTGCTTGACATGTATATTCATAATTGAGATACTATTTCACTAATATATTTAAAATTGTAGAAACTGATATTTTATGAGTTTATATATATCATCATATATTTCCATCCACTTCTGCTTTCTACATTATGGTCTAATTTTTAATTCCTTGTATTTTTTGTTCTGCTGATGTAAATAGAACGCCTATGTGCAAAGGAGTAGATTGATTGAACTCATTTGACAGCGTCTAGGCCCAGTTTCAGTTACGTATATATACGAAGATTCATATCATCTTCTACCTGGATATACATACTAACTTTGAACTGAGATTCATATCATCTTCTACCTGGATATGCATACTAACATCTAGGCACAGTTTCCTTAATTATGTTTCTAAAATTCAGGATCTTAAAATATGTTTCTCAATTTCAGATTTATAAATCAGCTTCTATCCTTCCTACATTCTTCTTATTCTGTTTTCCATTTGTTTTAGGTAAGATTAATACTGTCGTTGACTTTATTTTGCATTAGTCAATGATGTCTCAATCACCTTATTGTGGTTGCAGATTCTATAGTAGCACTTTCGGGCATGCACTTCTATTTTTGTAAGTATCATTGACATTCTCGTTTAATTATTTGTATGTACAGAAAAATAACATTCATTGATTATATTTCTTTTGCTATAATGTGAATATTACCCAAAGCTTACAACATCCTCATCGTGTTGTGAACAAAGTGATGTGCACAAGTTGTATGTTCGCAATCTCATTATCTCTTTCATAATGTGTCTTTGATATATTTTTTTTGTAAGGTTCCTCCTTTCTTTCAAGAGAAGGCATGGGAAATCACCTTTGCAGATGTAGCAGTAGCACTTCTTGTAAGATATCCAACGCCAACTGCCTATATGGCTTTGTGCCTTTGCAGATTTCTGCTGGATATGTGTCTTTGAGATTCATTTTTTTTAATGTTCCTCATCTCTTTTGTTGGCTTTGCAGATATCTGCTGGATATTATTCCTTTATGTTATGTTCAATCATTTAGAGCATTCGTGATTGATGATAATGGTCTCTTTGAGCACAGGTACGCACCGTTGGATTTCATGTCAGTATCTCATGATGTTTCTATACTTCACCCATGCTAATATCTTTCCCACTAATTTTTCAGTTGTCGGCAGCTCCAAAGGGCAGGAAAGAAAATCAAGGATGTTGACACATGCTTGGGTAACCTAACTTGCTTTGGAAGCTGCATATCAAACTAAATGGAAAGTGCTTCTGGTATATCTAGCTCTTTGATTACATCTTATCTTTTCTAATTCTAAACAATTGTTGTTGTGGCAATGTAGGAACACTGTTGACAATGCATAAATCTGCACTCACTGCTTTTCTATCAATAAGTTATGATTGGGTTAGAACACTTCTATTATTTCTTCTTCTTCTTCTTTTTCTTTTAAATATAGTGCAATTATATTCATATTCTGTATTATATAGATGGCATGATTTACTATAAATGTCATAGGTGTATCGAACTACCAATGAAGTCTCAATTACTATTGTCTTTGAGATTTCTTAAAAATATTTTATCTTAATGCCTTGATCTAGCAAGGTTTTCTGCAATTTCGTATGTTACCAATATTGTCTATAAACATGTTCCATTTCCATGTTTCTTTTCTCTCCATTGTTTCTTTTACCCACCTTGATTATGTTTATTTATATTGTGATATTTAATTATGTTTTTTTTTGTGTGGTACATTATATGTTTTTTACTCATTCATTAACTAATAATACATGGATTTTTAGAGGTAAATTTTTGTCTAACAATATATGGGTTTTTATATTTTCTAGGTAGGAAGTTGTAATGATTTGTATTTATTTGTGTGTTGTTGACTTTTTAAAATAATTTGATTGGTTAAAATGTGTAGTGGGTGTTAAAAAATAATAAAATTTATGAAAAAATTAGTGCAATGATGATGTTTTTTTAAAAGTAAAATATTTTCTTAAAACTTATGCAAAATGCTAAAAGCCCATGGATTTTAATTAGGAAGGAGGGAGTAACATTTTTCTGCATCAGATTTGTTCACATTTGCTCCAGAACCGGTCTTTGTATCAAAAGACTTTGCCTTTCGTTGCTGATTACCCACCTCGTATGGAAATTGGTATACAATCTTTTTTTTTCCAGGATTCCTAGGGAAAAAGTCTAAAGGAGCAACTTTGCACATTTTCTCGCTGTTTTCTCACCACATCTATCGTCCTTGAATAATTTATTGCATTCAAATCCTTATACTAAAATTTGGATAATAGCTAGCTAATAGGTTTGTTAAACTAATTCATTATTTATATTTTTTTCTTTTTTTTTCATCCTTATAATAAATATTTTAGTTTTAAATTTTTTCTCGCACATGCGCCATGGCGCGGGAATTATACTAGTATATTATTAAATGAGAAACAATTTTGTCATGTGTCGCCATTTTATGCCAAGTTATTTTAGGTAAGTGTATTTCCATAATAATCTAATTAATTAGGGTAAATCAATTAACCTACTTATTATTTACCATATATCTCAATCTATTCATAATTGGGTATATATATATATATATATATATAGAGAGGATGGTTCCGGTGAAAACAACCCTTAGGATATAATTTGTAAACGAATGTACCTTTGATTTGAGTGAAAGGAAGGGTTAGGATTATTCGGTAATTATTAATTATTATAATTAGAAAACCGACAAAAAAACATGATACGGATCCCATCTAGCGTGTGACCGCTACTTGCCATAACGCCCACTGTTGAATGAAGAAGGAAAACATTTTTATTTTTTGTTTACTGGTGGTGGTTACGAAAATGGAGGCAGTGGCGACGTTTTTAATTGGTGGTGTTTACAAAGATGGAGTCAGTGGCTATGGTGGAGTTGGTAGTGCCCGGTTATGGTGAAGGTGTCGGTGGCTAAGATGCACCATGTAGGGGAGTACGTGTGTGTGTTGGAATCTAATAGATTATTCGTAGGTACGAAAAAGATTATTCATTTGCATACGAAGGATTATTCGTATTTATGGGGATTATTCTATATATAGCAATTATATATTTAATTAAATTGTGCTCAATATAAGAGATTATTAGTAGATATATACAAGAGATTATTAATATGTATATAACTGATTATTCGTATATATTAGCAAATTCGATCATTTAATTAAACTTTGTTGAATATAAAAGATTATTCATACGTAAACGAGCGACTATTCGTAGGTATATAAACTATTATTCATTTGTAGATGAATTAAAAAAACTTTATTTTTTTATTACCCACTTAATTAACTTTATTTTTTTTATGACCCACTTAAATAAATTTATGGTTTTTTTTACATGTCTCACATAAATAAATTTAAAAAACAATTGGTTTAAACCATTATTCATAGGGAATCGAAAGATTATTCGTGTATATATACGAAGCCGTGTGTGAGAATTGTAATTTTTTCTCAAAATATTCACTAAAAACTAATTAATTAACAAAATATTCAAACTTTTAAAATATTTACACAAATATTCATTTTTTGCAGGCCGGACAGAAAAATGCGGTCTCAGGCCGCGTTTTATTAGGAAGGTAAAAAATATGAAATTGGGGAAAAGGGTGAACAAAAAGACGCGGTCTAAGACCGCGTCTCTTGTTTTTTTTTTTTTCCATAAAAATTGAAACGGAGAAAGGGGAAGAGACGGGGAAGGGCTCCGACCCGGAGGAGATAGGAAGGGGCGGAGGGAGAGAGAGGAAGCCGGAGGCCAAGGGAGGCGGAGGAGAAAGGAAGGGGCGGAGGGAGAGAGAGGGAAGGGCGTGGCTTAGGCGGGATCTTCGTCGGCCTGTAATGGCGGTCGACAGACAGGGAAGAAAGGGGAAATTGGAAGAGATAGGGAAGGGTCGGAGCCCGGAGGAGAGAGGAAGGGGCAGAGGGAGGGCTGGAGGGAGAGAGAGGAAGCCGGAGGCCGGAGGGAATAAGGGCGGACGGGCGGAGAGAGGAAGCACGATCTCCGGCATCGTGCTGCGGGGAGGAAGGGCGGTGGTAGAGGAGGCGGTGGGCTGCGGTGGCGGATGCCAGAGATGGGTAGGGGAAGTTAGGGCCGCCTCTTCCTCCAGATCTCCGCCTTCCTCTGGCGCCGGCCGCCTCTCTCCCCCAGTCTCCGCCTTTCTCCTCCCAGCACCTTCTCCGACCCTCACCCGCCGCCTCTTCCTCCAGATCTCCGCCTTCCTCTAGCGTCGGCCGCCTCTTTCCCCCCAGTCTCCGCCGACTTCCTCTCTCTTCCTCCGGCCCTCCCTCCGCTCCTTCCTCTCTCCTCCGGGTCGGAGCCCTTCCCCTCCTCTTCCCCTTTCTCTGTTTCAATTTTTCTGGAAAAAAAAATAAAAAAAAACAAAAGACGCGGCATGAGACCGCGTTTTTCTGTACGGCCTGCAAAAAAATGAATATTTGTGTAAATATTTTAAAAGTTTGAATGTTTTTTTAATTAATTATTTTTTAGTGAATATTTAAAAAAAAATTATGAGAATTGAGTGGTTAGGAATTATGGTTTTGAATTAGTTAATGTCTTCATGAGATTATTCGTAGGAAAAGAGAGATTATTCGTATATATTGAATAAATTGTTCGTATGTATTGAGGTGACTATTTGTTTAACTATAGTTTTTAGATAGGTCGACAATTGTTATTATTTATTTATGCTCAATTAAAGTGATTATTCGTATGGATATGCGAGACTATTCATTTCTACTAAAAAGAGATTATTTGTTTAACTAGAATGCCCGGGTTGACAATTATCAATATTTATTCATGTTCAACCGAATGATTATTCGTTCGGATATGAGAGATTATTTATTTCTACCCAAAAAAATTGTTGTTGAATTGAATTGTTTTTGATGAAGTTATTCCATTGAATTGGTTACAACTTACAATAGAGTTGGAAAAGAGCAGACCATTTTTAAATTAAAAAATTAAAATTTTTTTTTTATTAGGAAAAAATTCAGGTGGGCTGGCCCTACCCGGCAGCATCCTTACGGATGAGGTCAATGAGACCTGGATCATTTTCAATATCGACTCCTCGGACAGAGCGGCAAAAGTGTGAAACCTTATCCGCCACTCTATTGCCCATACGAGGAACGTGAAAGAACTCCACTTCTGTCACAGTCGATAACATGACTTGGGCGTCAGAAAGGATTAACTCGATCTCCCAAGAGCATTTAGATTTCCTGTTTAAGTAGTCCATGATTATCTTACAGTCACCTTCGATTTGAATCCTCTCTATATTGAGTTGCAATACTTGTTGGATCCCCATTTTGAGAGCAAGAGCCTCTGTTGTAAGTGGATTCTGTTTACCAAGTAGCTAGTGATGAATGGAAACTGGGAGGCCTTCCCAATCCCTAATAACGACACCAGAAGTACTGTCGCCATTAGAAAGAGAAGAACCATCGAAATTAAGTTTGAACGTACCCCTAGGAGGCTTGCGCCAATGAATCTTTTTTTGTTTGTTGCTCTTTTTTGGAGGAATCCCCCGAGTGGTGCGTACATCCTCCTCAAATTCCGCCTCAACGGCGGACGTTTTGTTCCAGTTATCTATGTGAGATTTGATCAGTCGTAGGACTGAATCTTTTTGCGGGATTGTGGTCTGCTGAAACAAATGTTGGTTCTTGACGTACCAAGTCATCCACCAAGCAAAAACGAGGTTAGTCAGGGCGGAAGGATGGAGGCTCTTCCCAAGAGCAGATAAAATGGGTCTAAAATACCGGGACTGGGTAGTCAAACACGCAATAGTTGATTGGTCTTGGGTCGGAAGTTGGTGTATTGCTTTGATGAAGGAGCATTCCAAAAACAAGTGGACTTCATCCTCAGGCGCCATATTGCACAAGGAGTAGGTGGAAGGGACATCCTGGAAGACAACCTGGAAGCTGTGGGTAGGCCATCTTGCGCAATCTTCCATAGAAAATTCTTAACTTTCAGAGGGATATTAATCTTCCAAATCCAGGCATTACTGTCGGGGAGTGCTGTGGGCTGCGCTGTTATCAATCTGTAAGCGCTGGCAGTAGTAAACCATCCTTCCCTATCCGGCCACCAGTATAGACGATCTTGCAAATTCGAGGCAAGAAGAGGGATGTCTAAGATCTCTTGTACTATGTTGTTAGGTAGAACCCCTTGAAGTTTTTCACTCCACCACTTATCCCCCAGAATATAGTCACTGACGGTCTCATCCTGATTGTGATCTTGAGGGCAATCTACCCTGGTCAATAAAGAGGAGGTTGTGATCACATTATCTGTCCAGAACTTTATAGTGTGTCCATTTCCTACAGACCAAATAAGGTCAGATTTAAACGTGTCAATTAAATCAGACAGCTTGGACCACTGCCAAGAGCTAGTCCCCGTTCTTTTGTAGTCGAAAATACTGGCGGAACGCAGGTATTTATGTCTGATCAAAGACACCCAAATATTGCTCGGCTCGGCCAGAATTTTCCACAGAAGTTTCATCTGGAGAGCGACATTCATATCACTAGATTTACGAATTCCCAGTCCCCCAAATTGCTTCGGTTTGCAGATCCTATCCCAGCTAATCAAAGGTCGGTACTGGAGGTCCTTATTCCAGAAGAAAGATCGGTTTATCTGGTCAAGTTCTTTATGCCTAGAAGCAGGGAGCATAAAATTCTGCATCACATGCAGTGGCTTAGCAGAAAGGTTGGAGTTGATCAGGGTAGCACGACCTTGTTGGGAGAGAGCATTAGCCCTCCACTTTGTCAATTGCTGTTTGGATTTACAGATGATATCTTCGAATGTACTGTTGGTGACTCTTCCATTAATAATAGGGCAACCTAGATATTTTTCTATTGAATTTTCGTTTGTAATATTGAGGTAGTTACGCAGCTCAAGGATCCTATGATTCGGAATACATTTAGTTGCTTGGAAACTAGATTTATGGTAATTGACCTTCTGGCCTGACACTTTGCAGTACCAATCAACGATCGTCTTCACTTTGCGCCCAACATCCACACTTCCCTTTGAGAAGATGATGATATCGTTAGCAAAGGAGAGGGACAGAATCCGGGGCCCGTTGTGTCCAATCGGGAAACCAATGTGAGTTTTTTCTAGGCCAGCTTCAGCAGCCAGTTTCCGAGCCAAAATCTCAGCACCTAATATAAATAGAAAAGGGGATAAAGGATCGGCCTGGCGAATTCCCCTCGATGGAAGAAACAGATCAGTAGGGCCGTTATTGACTAATATCGAGAATGAGACCGACGTTATACATTCCATAACCCAGGAAATAAACGTATCGTGAAATCCGAACCTTTGGAGCACGCATTTAAGGAAATTCCAATCGACCCTATCGTAAGCTTTTTCCATGTCTAATTTTATTGCTAGCCATCCTTCCCGTCCCCTACGATTTTTGTAGGAGTGGAAGATTTCATGAGCTATGAGGACATTGTCTTGTATAGCTCTGTCGGAAACAAAGGCACCCTGTAGCGGATGTATGAGTTTACCAATAACTTTTTTCATTCTATCTGTCAGGATTTTGGAAATTATTTTATAGACATTGGAGCATAAACTAATGGGGCGGTAGTGACTAGTGGCCGTGGGATCGTCTCTTTTTGGTAGAAGGGAGATAAAAGTATGGTTTATTTGCCTGAGCATTTTTCCGGAGTAGAAAAACCCTTTGACCACACAGATTACAGATTTTCCGACGATATCCCAGTATTTTGTATAGAACTCAGCTGTGAACCCATCCGGACCCGGGGATTTGTTTCTCCCTAGATTGAAAACCACCGTTTTAGTTTCAGAGTTAGACGGGAGTGCTATGAGAAAACTGTTTTCCTCCGACGAGATGGAAGGTTGTATTAGGTCCAACAATTCATTAAGGCGCCTGTCATCAATTGGTTCTTTCATGAACCTCTTCTCAAAATCCCTTTTTATCTCATTCCTAACATTTTCCTCACCCACAACCACCGTACCAGTGGAGGAGGTGATGTTCCGAATTTGTTTCCTGTGTCTTCGTCCCGATGCCACCCGGTGAAAATATGCTGTGTTGGAATCCGAGAGTTTGAGGTGTTTAGTTTTGGCCCTTTGGCTCCAGAACGATTTTTGAAATAGTAGAAGCTTCTCTCTCTTCGTGATGAGCCGATTTTCCTTGCTTTGATGTGTTTGGAAATTTACATCGGGTCCTGCAGATTGGATACGCAGGAGATCCGAATCCACTTCCTTTGATTGACGAAAGATGTTGCCGAAACTTGTTTTATTCCATTCTTTTGCCTTTTTTTTCCAGTATTTTCTGTTTAAACATTAATTGAAACATGGCTGAGCCAGGACAAGACGCCCGCTAGGATTGTCTAACTATGTTACAAAAA
This sequence comes from Persicaria tinctoria, assembly GCA_037127255.1. NCBI lineage: Eukaryota > Viridiplantae > Streptophyta > Magnoliopsida > Caryophyllales > Polygonaceae > Persicaria > Persicaria tinctoria. Next base: position 56,541,268 of record JBANSL010000016.1, on the reverse strand, counting down.
TCTTTCCGAAGTAGCCAGGCATTCTCAAATTTGAAAGGCGGGGCTTTGAAGCTAGAATTAACTTCAAGGGAGATGGAAATTGGGCAGTGATCCGAAGAGGAGAATGCACCGTTATAAGTTATCATATTAGGGAAAGATGCAATAACCTGTTGGTGGACAAGCACACGATCAAGTTTTTCACGGATATTGAAATTTTCCTCCAGGTTCTTCCTCCATGTGAAAGGATTTCCAAACATGGGGAGGTCAAGAAGAGAACATTCGTTTTTGAAGGAGATAAGACGAGAGAACCTGGATGTCCGGGTAGAGGCTCCGCCAAGCTTGTCAGTGCTACAAAGAATCTCATTTAGATCCCCTAGAACAATGCACGGAATAGAGGAGTCATTTACAGTCGTTTTTAACGTTTCCCAAAATGCATCTTTATCATTTGGTGTCGGTGGTGCATAGACGAAAAGGACCAGAATCGGAAACCCATCATGCGAACTTTCAAATCTAAGACCGATGATGCGAGGTGCGTGGACAACAATTGAAATAGTAAAATTTAGTAGTTGGTGAGATTTCCATAGGACTCCAATACCACCAGATCTCCCGATAGACGGCGACCAAACCCCTTCATAAAACCCAATATTTCTCCACATCTTGTCATCGGGAATATTTTCCGATTTGGTTTCCGCTAGCGACATGATTTGAATGTGTTCATTTTTACACATTGAGTCGATTTCCGTCCATAATGTTAGTTTTCCTATCCCTTGACAATTCCAGAAGCAAATCTTCATATAAAACCATTGATGATAAAAGGACCAGATTTCGGAGTCCTTAAATCGAGGAGATTTTGATGAATTAGTTTGCAAGTACCCATAGCGAGCCTTTTGAATTCTAGGCAACAATTGCCCAACTGACAGGCCGAACCCGGCCAAGAGGCCCAATCCAAGGGACGGAAACAAGCACAGGATATAACCCGGCCGGCCCAGCTAACCCATATCAACATTTTACACCAGCAGTTTGATTAAGGAGAAGGCCAAACCAAATAACACCTACTCAGCTGCAAACCACCCAATTGATGGGATTCACCCTCTTTTGTTTTAATTATAAGGAGATTAGTTTTATTTAATTCATAATACTTTCCATCAGTGTAGGCATAAGACATTCTGATCTTGACTTGATTTCCTCGCAGGCATCTACACCACCAAGCATTCACAAAGACTAACAAAGTAATCTTGAATGCCAACAATTCAGACCATAAACTGAGGTTACAACATTTATTATTCATGAATTGATCGCAAGACAAGCATGTCGGCAACCGACTAGATCGTACATTCCAATTAGCGCCGAAAAACCGGTTTTCAAAGGGTGTTAATTTTTTGTGACAATAGCACTCAAGCAAGACAATTATTTCACATTTAGATTTATACATTACAAATCCACAGAGGATTGCGCAATGTATAGCTGGGGTTCGAACTTCATAGGCTCTACCTGAGAGAACAAAGCAATGCATTCTCCAAGTGTACATTAGGTAATCTGAAGACACAATTTTTACATAGCAAGAATTTACACATAGAGATAGAGAAGACGCATAAACCCCACTATCCCAAGATTTATCGGACCTTAAGGGGAAGCCAAACAAAGAGATGATCCATCCGCCCAGAAGATATAAGCAAACGTTTTTCCTCAAGCAGAGATCATCCACTTCGGTCCACCGCAAGTTGTAGCTAAAATAGTTATATATGAAGACACTTTTACATAACAACAAGCAGCCCAGCAAAGAGAGATGAACACTTGTGGGTTGCATCATAACAGTTTTTAGGCCTTTAAGCGGGATGTGAGTGTGACTCGAAGTCACTGTTTTAGATGCATTGCATGAATGATTATCATATTTCACTGATCCTCGTTTAACAAACAATAGGGATTTCGTCTTTGATTTTTTTCTATGAATGACACTGAATTTTTTGTTGAAGATTGATTCTGAAAAAGCTAGATCCAACAAGGCCTCTATTTTTTGTGGGACCCGGGAATCTACCTGGTGAGGTGATTAATGTTCCCAACGGGCTTACCTGACCCGCATTGAAACAATCGACGCGGTCCAACCAGTGCCGCGGGAAGAAATTTAACTAAGAATCCGAAACGTTATTCCCTCATCGAGTTTTTTCTGGACAATTCGGGAAATTGGTTTGTTTACCTGTCGTCGTTGGTTATCTTAAGGACCAATAACAACAGACTTTTAATTCTAAGGGAAAGTTTTGCTAAGGATGAACAAGTTCTATATCCGCGGAGCAAGTCCAGTGAAAGGCTTTGATTTTACTACGGAATAGATTCTTTGTGACGCGTACAACTTCCTCTCTCAATTCTCCTTGCTTCAAATTTCTTTCTTAAGTTCACTAGGCCTTGATCCGCTCCTTCTTTTCCTCTTCTCCCTCCCCTCTTTTCTCGAAAAGTCCCCTTCTCTAATGAAGTTTCTCGCTTTTATAGGTCCCGGGTGGTCCCGAATGTTGTGCCACATGGTGTTCGCCACTCGACACGTGTTCTACTCGTGGGGGGTGGGCATGGCCGCCACGTGCCCACTCTTTTATATCCGCAGATGAATGTGCTTGAGTCAGCCTTTGGATATTTGTCTGCGGACGGTATTTAGGATAATGTGATTTCCTTTTTTGCTAATCGGTTGGTGTTCTTTACTTTATTATTTTTATATTCTTACAGATGTTTCTAATATTGGTTTAGTCACAGCTCCTCGGGCCGAGTTGATCCCAACCAGGGATTGACGCGGATCGATAAATATTTCTTAAGTACACATCTGTAGTTTCGTTACTGCTATAGTTCTAATTTAGAGACAGTGGTCCTTCTCTTTTCGAGTTTTGGCCCAATTTGGGCCCATCAGGCCCATTTATACTCGAAAGTCTAAACGTCAGTAATTTCCTATAAGTTACCCCATCCCGTTTTCTTTTTACTCCACACTTGTCTTCTTCTTCTTTTCCAGAGATTTTATCCTTATCCACCTCTTGGTTTTCCGGCGGCGGTTTTCTAGGTTTTCGGTTGTTTGCTTGAAGTTTTCGGTGGTTTTCTTCAACTTTTCAAGGTATTTTTTCTTGTTCTAAGCTGTTCTTGATTTTTCCCTGTTATGTTTTTTAACTTCTTAACGTTTAGATCGTAAACTTGGGTGCAAGTTTGTCTCTGAATGTGTTTTTGGATGAGATTTTGCTTTGTGTAAGTAAAACTTCATACGATTTTCTTCTAGTTTCTTTAGAAATGGCTAGTCTCAGCGAGGAGCGTGATTTGTTAGAAGATTTTGAGAGAGGTGAAGGATGGAGAAGCGGTGTTGCTTCATCCTCTCAGGCGCGTCCGGCCCCAGAGGCTCTTTCTTCTTCTTTTGGGAGTTCTTCTTCTAGCTCTGATGATTCTTCGTCGAAGTCATCTTCTTCCACATCTGCGTCTACTCCAGATCGAGTTGGTCCTACTGGTAGCCCTATTAAGGTGAGAAGGCGCCGGAAGCGTTCTGACCCTGATTACTATTCTTCTCCTTACACAGTTTCTTCTTCTTCGAAGGGATGCGCGGAAGATGAAAATCCAAGGGACGTGGATAAGTCAGGTGCTAGTTCTTCGGTGGACGCGGGGCCTTCATCTATTTCTAAGTCTGCGGATCAAGAGGCGGAGGATGTTTCGATTCCTTATGAGCTTCCCCCAATTGGTTTAGCAGAAAATCCGAAGAAAATCCGTTCTAAAGAGAATTTGAGCGATTTAGACACCCCAGTGTATAATTTAAGGGATCTAGATACTTGCCTTTTCCTGGGAGATTTTAAACCTCTTCCGCCTCCATCCAGTCGTCCACCAGTTTTGACCGATAGGATTCATCCGTGGAGGTCTCCTGTGAGTAAGTTGAGGGGTTGTACTACTCTGTTGAATTTGGAAGATCTTGATGCTCTTTCGCAAGTCTTCCCCTGGCCAACAGGTGTAGAATTCTGTCTTCCTGAGGAAGGGGGTGGTTGCCTGGACGCTTATGAAGATTGTTTGGTTGTATATGCAACTAGTTTGTCTCAAGGCTTCCGACTTCCTTTACATCCTTTTTTCTCAAAGTTTTTGGATGAGTACAATTTGAGTCCTGCTCAGATCGTTCCTAATGGTTGGATGTTTTTTACCAGTTTTATTATCAGGTGTAAGGAGATTGGTGTTGCTCCTTCTTTGAAGTTAATGTTCAGTATCTTTTCCTTAAAAAAAGGGAACTCGTGATTCAAGGTTTTATCAGTGCAACTCAAGTTGTGGGTATATGGAAAGGTTTTCTAGCAAACCGAATTGGAAGTACAAGTGGTTTTTGGTCCGCGATAGATCTGGGCAAGGCTTTCATTGTCGAACTGTTCCGGGGCTTTTTTGCCCTGTGATGAAACCAAAAATTTCCAATCTTTCTCAGTTCAAGCTATCGTTTTCTCATACTCCTAGATTTCCGTGGGATAAAATGCTATCCGCGTTTTGTCTTGAGATGGTTGGCTTGAGTATGCCTCATCCGCAACTAGGTTGCTCTTTCGTTTATTTGTTTCTCTTGGTATATAAATTTGTGTCTTCATGTTTTGTCTTTCTTCGATGGATGACTTATCGTGGAATGTTTTTGTGTTTAGATAAAATGGATTTGGATGTACTTTTGAAACGGCATAAGGCCAGATATGGGAAAAAGAAGAATACAAGTTCGGTAGCCAATGATCCTCCTGCTCCTCCCCCGGCCCTGGAAGTGGCATCTACTGTTGATGTGAGCATCGCGGATGAGACCGGAGCTTTAGTTGAATCTTCTTCATTGGTTCCTGTGCCTCGAGAGAAACGTATTTGTCCATCCGCGCCCGAGACTTCTAAATCAACGAAAAGGAAGGTTGCCATCGTTGTTGGGCCATCGGCTACGGACAAAAAAGGGCTCTTTTTAGAGGGTGTAGCAACTCTTCGCCAATTCCCTATTCCAAGCTTTGATCCGATTGACTTACAAGGTCTTGCTTTTCCGGCTAAGAAGCGTTGTCTCCCAGAGCAAGGATATATCAGTCGATTGGATCCCGTCACTATTTCAACTAACCTGGTTCGTATTATTCAATAGGTAGGTTAACATTCCTTTCTCACTTTTTAGAATAATTTGACGCGGTTTAATTTCAATTTTTCCTACTCTTACTTCCCTTTTTCCTAGCTAAGGGTAATTCAACCGGATGTCGAGAGATGCATGGTGTGTGGAGAGGAGGACCTTAGCAAGAAGGAAGAAGAGATTAAAAAACTGACTCATCAGCTTCGAATCATGGGGAATACTGTGGGAGACCCGGCCTCAGTGGAGAAGTTCAAGAAAAGGTCGGCGGACCTTCATGAGGAGGTGCAAGATCAGAAAGAGGCCATGGTAGCTCTGCTGTCTCTCGCGTCAAAGAGCTGGAAGCTGCTGAAGGGGCTTCGCGGGAGCTTCTTCAAACCCGATAGGCTATCATTGATAAGATGGAAGAGGATTTCTCCATCCTTCGTGAAGAAATGTCCATCACTAAGCAAGAACTCGACACAATCAAGGCGCGTCCAGATCAAGATGTGGCCCTCCAATGGCTCCAGAGTCCTGAAGGTTTGAATTATCTATCTTCTGAGTGGATAAAAACTGAGGTTGGCATCTCCTTCCTATCCTGTGTGGCTAAAGCTTGCCTCCATACTTCAAAGGGCTCTAGTATTTTAAAAGATAGGTGCTTTAGCTATTTCCGGAAGGGAATGGTTGCAGGGATCAACCAAAGCGTTATACGTTCGGCAAATAACCTCGGTGTTCCTCTGGAAAAGTTTGAGCCTAGCCTGACTAGTGCCGACTGGGGACTTTCAAAGGAGGAGATGGCCGCCGAAGATTCTTATTCTGAAGATGACGACGCTGAGGAAGAAATTGAGAAGGCAGCTACCCCCTCTTAAACTTTGATCTTTGGTTTTATGTGGGATGAAACTTTTATGGATTTGGGAACCTATATTTGGTTTCCTATTTTTTGGTGTTTTATTAAGATACTTCTTTTGTTTTGAGAATATGGGTTGAAGATCTCTTTGGACGAAATACTGGTATCAATTTTATATTTTGCTTGCAGTAAATATTCATATATTTATGTTCCGACCTCTCCAAGTGTTGAAAGGGTCGGTCCGAATGTTTGAAGTCTTTTACCACTTGTCTTTATTCTTCAGGGTGGATTTTTCCTTTTTAAAGCCTTAATTTTTATCTTCTTTGCCACCTCTCGTGTTTTGGCAACCGATCGTGCCATTGTAAGTATTATGTCTTCAGGAAATTTTAATCCTTGGGCCTTTTTTCAAAAGATTGAGAGCGTGGAGCAGCTTTCTCGGCTAGTGAGTTTCCTTTATTTTTACTTCAACAGAGCTTGGGCTACCTATATTAGGTCTTGATTTTATTGGTATGCGGGTTATGCCTCCTCAGTTTGAGGCTGAATATGGGCCTCTTCCGCCTCGGTGGGCTTTTCTTTCAACATATATCGTCCGTGATTTTCCAGTAGTTGTATCCTGGAGTGAGAATGGTCTTTTTCAGATTGACAACGGTTGGGACGAGTTTCTTATGCTTCACTACCTGAGGATAGGAAGTGCCATGATGTTTTTTCATAAGGGTAATGTTTCCTTCCAAGTCTGTCCGCGTCGTGAAATTGGGGATGATCACGAGGCCACCTTGGACTCGGTTTCTTCATTATGCAGTTCTAATTGAGTTGTTTCCGCGTCACGCTTTAGGAGTTTGTAAACTGATCTTTTGATGTAAGCTTTCGTAAAATAAAGAAAAAAGGGAATCTATGATTCTCCTTATTGTGTTCTTGTGTTTTTAGAAATAAAATAGAAAGAGGGATCTTTTATTATTCATAATACGAAGCAGCGTATAGAAACCTTTCTCAGAGGTTAGATCCCTTTAAACTCGTTACATCATTTTAGAGATATTGACGCGAAGGACAGGGTAAGAACCTAAGGATGTCCTACCTCTCCATTTTCCTCGCTGTCTGGGCTGACAACGTCGACTTCAAAGATGGAGTCGCCCATGTAGGTGAAAATCAAGGCCGATCCTACATTGACTCGATTTGCTTGTTTAAAGTCGCGCCATCCTTGAGTTAGCCAGAATAGGCCATCTTCATCCCTATCCACTTTCACTTCGTGTTCCTGGTTGATATACATGAGGGGGAGTCGAATTGTTTGAAGTTGTTCCTCCCTCATAATGACTCTATAAAAAGCCCTAGGCGGCAGATTTGGATCCATCTTGTTTTAGGATGTTCACCATTTACGAACACCCAAGTGTGTTTTATACTCGCTGCGTGAGGCTTTCCTGCCTTTGGTTTTATCGCTTTTTATTAAAAAGTAATTTTAATTTTTCTTTTTGTAATTCACTTTTACTAGTTTTGATAAAAGACTCTTCTTTGATTAACTTTGTTTTTAGAGAAAGGGAGATGCGCGCCCTTGGTGGCTGTGTCACCTCTTGCGTGTTATGCATGCAATTCTTCTTTTTCATGTTCAACTGTTCCCTCGTGATTGATGATACAAATAAGAGGGTTTTCACTATTTTCCTCTAATTTCATCGAGATGCGGTGATCCATCATAATTCCTCCTCTATCATTTAGGGCGGACGGGGTTTTTGGGCCAGAACCACGATGGGCCTTTTTCCAAGCGATTGATTATCCCGAATAGTTCTTGCAGTTGGTGAGCTAATTATACTAAATTTCCAATTTCTTTAGAGAATTTCCCTTTGGCTTATATTTCTCTTCTATTTTTTAGCTGCTACCACTTAGGTTTGAGGAGGTGTATGCAGATGCTGTTCCTAGCCGAGTTTTACTTTCCTCTTTTCTGCTGCGTAATTTCCCGGTTTGTATAGAGCGACGTAACGGTGGTCTTCTCTACCTTGGCCGCGGATGGAAAGATTTTGTGGAATCGCATGGTTTTGAACGGGGGGTTTCTATGATTTTTACTCACATGGGTGAGGCTTGTTTCGAGGTTCGGGTGGTGGATTCATGCGGGGGTAGTCATGAAGTCCAACATGACGATCCTTCTCTCCGCGACGTAGCTTCAAATGGATTTTAAACTGTACTTTCATAACGAAATGAAGCCTTAAGCTTCTTTATTAGATTGGTTATAATTTTGTTAATTGCGAGGCCTTTAATAATTGCTTCTGGAGAGTTCAAAGTTATGCATGCCACTGGTATGACTGGTTTTAGTTTTTCGAGGCTAATTCGTCATGACGCGTTACTCACGGGATCTCTGAGAAGTTCAGAAATAGTGTTTACTGTTTATTTCATGCATGGCGCCTGTGGTTTTTTGGCTCAATGATTTGACCTTTCGAACTTACTTGCCCCGTATATCTGTTTACGACATGTGTCCAGTATTGTATATGCGCTCTATAAAAGAGAGTATGGGGGAAAGGACACCTAGACTCGTTGCGCGCTTTTGTCATGCCTTCCCCTGTTATTTCACCTTGGTCCTTTTTTGAGAGGATCAGTTTTCCTGAGCAACTTCTTCGCTTGGGTAGTTCTTAAATTGCTGAATTTTTTCTTTTATCAGGTTGGTTTTTCCTTTAACGCTCTTTAAAATATGTCCCTTGTTAGTCTTTGCCAATATGTTTTGAAGATAGACTTGGGCCAGATCTCCCCAGGAGCGTTCTTTTGTCAACCCGGATTCTTCGAGACTTCTCGGTGGAAGTTATACGCGGAGATTATAGGGTTCCTTTTTTAAGGGGAGGTTGGAATGATTTCGTCGAGTCACACATCATCAATATTGGTTCCTCTTTAACCTTTATCCACAAAGGGGGAAATCGCTTCGATGTCCAGATCTTAGATGCTGTGCGGGACGAGGTAGATGCGGAGTGGGCTTCTCCGGAGTCAGAAGGTCCTCCCTCTAATGGATTTCGCCTGAGTCAAGGCAGAACTCGTCTCATCCCGGCTCGGGCTCCGCGGACATGAGCTGATGGGCGCTTGTTTTTCATTCTAGATTGTCGACTCTTTTGATTGTGCTATCGTATTTCATCCTTGGTTGTTTTTATTTTATGTTTAATGGTGGATTTATAGCCACAATTTCCTTCGAAAATTAGAAAGCTTTGGGTGTTCTAGGAAGGTTTATGAAAACCATATCTTTCATTTCTAGATTGTCCTAAACAGAGATCCGACGCGGGGTTTGGATCTTAGAGTGTTGGATTTGATCTTTGAGAATAGAGCTCCGATGAAAGCTCAATTCGGAGCTAAATTCTAACGTCTCTAGGGTTTAAGTGAAACTTTGTTCCTGAGACTGTGGTTTTGCTCGGGGGCCTGACGCGGAACCAAGCTCCAGCGTCCTAGGACATAATATAACATATCGTCTCTGAGAATGCGGATTCGATCAGAGGCCTGACGCGGAGCCAAGCTCCAGCGTCCAAGGACTTTATATAAAATATCGTCTATGAGAATGCAGATTCGATCAGACGCCTGACACGGAGCCAAGCTCCAGCGTCCCAGGACTTTATATAAAATATCATCTCTGAGAATGCAGATTCGATCAGAGGCCTGACGCGGAGCCAAGCTCCAGCGTCCAAGGACATTATATAAAATATCGTCTCTAAGAATGCAGATTCGATCATAGGCCTGACGCGGAGCCAAGCTCCAGCGTCCCAGGACTTTATATAAAATATCGTCTCTGAGAATGCAGATTCGATCAGAGGCCTGATGCGGAGCCAAGCTTTAGAGTCCCAGGACTTAATATAAAATATCGTCTCTGAGAATGCAGATTCGATTAGAGGCCTAATGCGGAGCCAAGCTCTAACGTCCCAAGACTTCATATAAAATATCGTCTCTGAGAATGCGGATTCGATCAGAGGCCTGACGCGGAGCCAAGCTCCAGCGTCCAAGGACTTAATATAAAATATCGTCTCTGAGAATGCAGATTCGATCAGAGGCCTGACGCGGAGCCAAGCTCCAGCGTCCCAGGACTCCATATAAAATATCGTCTCTGAGAATGCGGATTCGATCAAAGACGTGACGCGGAGCCAAGCTCCAGCGTCCCAGGACTTTATATAAAATATCGTCTCTGAGAATGCAAATTCGATCAGAGGCCTGACGCGGAGCCAAGCTCCAGCGTCCCAGGACTTTATATAAAATATCGTCTCTGAGAATGCAGATTCGATAAGAGGCCTGACGCGGAGCCAAGCTCCAGCGTCCAAGGACTTAATATAAAATATCGTCTCTAAGAATGCGGATTCGATCGGAGGCCTGACGCGGAGCCAAGCTCCAGCGTCCAAGGACTTAATATAAAAGATCGTCTCTGAAAATGCAGATTCGATGAGAGGCCTGACGCGGAGCCAAGCTCCAGCATCCCAGGACTTCATATAAAATATCGTCTCTGAGAACGCGGATTCGATCAGAGGCCTGACGCGGAGCCAAGCTATAGCTTCCAAGGACTTTATATAAAATATCGTCTCTGAGAATGCAGATTCGATCAGAGACCTGACGCGGAGCTAAGCTCCAGCGTCCCAGGACTTTATATAAAATATCGTCTCTGAGAATGCAGATTCGATCAGAGGCATGACGCGGAGCTAAGCTCCAGCGTCCAAGGACTTAATATAAAATATCGTCTCTGAGAATGCGGATTCGATCAGAGGCCTGACGCGGAGCCAAGCTCCAATGTCCAAGGACTTAATATAAAATATCGTCTCTGAGAATGCAGATTCGATCAGAGGCCTGACGCGGAGCCAAGCTGCAGCGTCCCAGGACTTCATATAAAATATCGTCTTTGAGAATGTAGATTCTATTAGAGGCCTGACGCGGAGCCAAGCTCCAGCGTCCAAGGACTTAATATAAAATATCGTCTTTGAGAATCCATATTCGATCAGAGGCCTTACGCGGAGCCAAGCTCCAGCGTCCCCGGACTTATTGTAAGAAATTCCTCGGGTGCTAAACATAGTAAAAAGCGCCCTCTAACCGCTTTATTTAATTTTTGCGGGGGCGACTATGCTTTTTGTTTCATACAACTATTTGGTAATTACACATAGTACTTTTTTAGATTATCAGCATTCCAAGTCTTGTTCAAAACGATACCTTCAGGGGTGCTGAGCTTGTACGCTCCTTCTTGAACCTCTTTCACGATCACATAAGGTCCTTCCCAGTTGGGGTCTAGTTTCCCTCCAGATGTAGCTTGGCGGAGCACCAAATCCCCTTCCTTGAGATGCCGTGGGTGAATTCGCCTATCTCGATATTTAGATAGCCTCCTCTTGTATTCTTGCTCTTTCAAAGCTGTTGTCATCCTGCGCTCCTCTATAAGATGGAGTTCGAGTTCTAATGCTTCATCGTTGGTTTCTTGGTTGTATGCTATTATTCGTGTTGAAGGAACCAATCTTTCAACAGGGATGATCGCGTCCATACCAAAGACTAAAGAAAATGGGGTTTCTCTAGTAGGAGTCTTTGTTGACGTGCGGTAGGACCAAAGCACTAAAGGTAGTAGTTCTGCCCACCGCCCCTTTGCTGTGTTCCCGAGTTTCTTTTGTATCCCATACAGTAATTGTCGATTGGTTGTTTTCGCCTGCCCGTTCGTCTGCGGATGGGCCACAGATTAAATTTTGAGGTTTATGCCTAAACCGGTGCAGAAATCTCTGATCGTTTCACAATCGAATTGAGGTCCATGATCTGTGATTATTGAGTCGGGTACTCCGAAGTGGCAGACAATATTCTTCCACAAGAATCTCTTCACCTTCCGCGGTTATTAATCCCATTGCTTCAGCCTCTACCCACTTTGTGAAATAATCAGCCAAGATTAACACATACTTCAACTAGCCAGGGGCAGTAGGAAATGGACCTAAGATGTCCATTCCCCAAACAGAAAAAGGGCATGCACCAGTTATACTCTTTAGTACCTCGGAAGGGCGGTGGATCAAGTTTCCAAATCGTTGACACGCGTCGCATTTCTGGATATAAACTTGAACATCTCGCTTCAGAGTTGGCCAATAGTACCCTAGCCTGGTTGCTTTGGCCACAATAGCTCTCTACCCTTGATGGTGCGCACAAACTCCATCATGTAATTCTTCTACAACGAGACTTCCCTCCTTTTTTGATATGCACAATAGATCTGGGAGACAGTAGCCTCTCTTGTAGAGCCTCCCCTCTCTTATGGCAAATCGAGAAGATTTTGCGATTACTTTCTTAGCAGCGTCTCTTTCTTCTGGTAAGACGCCCTTTCCCAGATAGTCCGCGATCGGCATTCTCCAATCTTCCGCTTCAATTCCCTGCACTTGGTAGACTTCTTGGATAAGTCTTCGACTATTCATCCTTTCGAGGATCACTTCCTTACCTACTTCCTCAGGCATAACAGCTCCCAACCGAGCCAGTGCGTCTGCCTGCTGATTGTCACTTCTGGGAACAGCCGTTAGGCAAAAACTCAAGAAAGCTTTTGACAACGCCCGTGCCTTTCTTTGATAATCAGGCATTAAACCGGTTTTTTCCTCATATTCTTCTGTTATCTGCCGCGTCACTACTTCCGAATCTGTGTAAACTGATACTTGCCTGACGCCTTTCACTAAAGCTACTTCTAGTCCTGCGAGCAGGGCTTCCTATTCTACCTCATTATTTGTAGCTTGGAAGTCTAATTTGTAGGCGTAATTGTATTGGCGTTCATCGGGTGCTGTGAGGGTAACCCCAGCTCCACACCCATCTTTATTGGCTGCACCATCCACCCTGAGCGTCCATTCATTTTTTTATGTTTGAGCATTCAATTCAAAACTGGTTTCGCCTATAAAATCGGCTAAAACCTGTGCCAGAGATGCCTTCCGTAGGGTATATTTGATTTCAAATTCTGTCAGCTCGACTGCCCACTTCATCATTCTCCCTGACAGGCATGGAGAGTGGAGGATTTGACGCATCGGCAAGTCAGTCATTACTCGGATAAGGTGGTCCTGGAAGTATGGCCTCAACCTTCTTGCCGCGAATATCAGACACAAAATCATTTTCTCCACTGGTTCATACCGCGTTTCAGCATCCTGTAGCACACGACTGATGTAATAAACTGGGTATTTTTCTTCTCGCGTCAAGACTGCACTGATAGTGACGTTCTTAACTGACAGTTATAGATGTAGAACTTCTTGTTTCTCGAGTTGATGAAGAGTGGGGAGTATTGACAAGAAGACTTTCAAACTTCCGAATGCTTTCTGTAACTCGGGAGTCCACTGTATCGGTCCCTTTTTCTTGAGTAAAGCAAAGAAAGGTAATGACCTGTATGCCAGGCAGGAGCAAAAATGGCTTAAGTAGTTTACTGCTCCATTTAAAGACTGCAACTCTTTGATCGTCCGCGGTGGTTGAAGATTTTGAATCGCAGTGACTTTTTTCAGGATTCAAGTCGATTCCTCGATGGCTAACCACGAAACCAAGGAATTTCCCGGAATCAACCCCAAAGACACACTTTTCCGCGTTCAAGTTTAAACCTCCTCTGCGAAGAGAATCAAAAGTCTCCTGTAGATCTGTCGCGTGATCCTCTGCCCTCTCGCTCTTGACCATGATATCATCCACATAAATTGATACATTCCTACCAATCTGATCACGGAAGATCCTATCAACCGCTCTTTGAAATGTAGCTCCTGGATTCCTAAGTCCGAAAGTCATGACGCGGTAGCAAAATATCCCCTGGTTGGTGATGAAGGTAGTAGCTTTCTTATCTGAAGGGTTCAAGTTTATCTGATTGTATCCAGAGTAAGCATCAAGAAAACTAAGGACCTTATTACCCGCGGTTCCATCGACGAGTTCATCTATGGATGGTAATGGGTAACTATCCTTGGGACAAGATTTGTTAAAGTCAGTGAAGTCGATGCACACCCTCCATTTCCCATTAGATTTCTTCACTAAAACCATGTTTGAGAGCCAATCTGAGTCTTCTACTTCCTCTATGAACCCTGCTTCTAAAAGCTTATCAGTTTCTTCCTTTGCCGCGGCAGCCTTCTCAAGAGCCATCTTCCTCTTCCTCTGTACTATGGGTTTTGTTCCTGGACGAATTCTCAAGGTATGCAAAGCTATCGCGGGTGGGACTCCTAGCAGATCTCGCGGAGTCCATGCAAAAATGTCTCTTGACTTCGTTATGATTTCTAGGACTCGAACTCTTTCTACTGTCTCTAGTGCCTGTCCAAAATAGACTTTCTCCTCAGGGTTTGGGAAAGGTGTGTATGTAATTCTTTCATCCGTGGTTGATATTTTTGCTTCTGTCGGCCTCACCTCTAGTTCAGCCTCTGAAAGTTATGTCGAATCGTTGTCCCTGACCACGGATTCACAATTTTCACTAATACACATCACTTCTCTGCTCTTCTTGATAGAAGTTAGGTAACAGCTTCTACTTTCTGGTTGCTGACCGCGAACCTCACCAATTCCTCCTCCGGGCAAAGGGAACTTTCCCACAAAGTGGTAGATTGAAACTACCATCTGGAATTTATAGAGCGAGACGCGACCCAGCAAAGCATTGTATACAGTAGGAATCTTCACTACTGTGAATACAATACTTTCTACGCGTCTTTTTGGGGCCGTTCCCAAAACTACAGTAAGCTCGATCGTGCCTGCTACCTGTACCTCTCCTCCTGAGAACGTGATTAGCATTCCTGAATATGGTTTCAACAATGCTGTGGATATCCCCATTTGAGAAAAAGCCTCCCGTGACAAGATATCAACTGATGATCCAGTATCAATAAATACTCTTTTGACTGTCTTGGCGGCTATCTGAGCATGCATGACTAGAGGGTCTGAGTGCGGCATCCTTACATTCTCAGAATCTTTTGGGGAAAAGGAAATGTTTTTCTGTTGTGCAAAAGAAATTCTTCTACTTGACACGGACGGAGGCTGCCTTCCTTCTCTTTCGTAATTTCTCTTTTCCTGTCTACTGGACCCTGCCATGGAGAAGCCTTCTGTGAGGGTATTGATGAAACCCTCAGGTTCTGGTATTTGGCCTGCTTCTGATTTTCGAGCTTCTCTCTGATTGACAGATCTCTGGACTGCGGGCGTATAGTTGTGCCTACCTCCGCGTCCTCTTCTTCTCCTTCCCCTTAATCGGTTATGAAAAGGGGGATCTTTATGCTGATCATGTTGCCTGAAATATCGGTCCTGCTGATTACGAGAGTCGTCAAACTTGGGGTTTCGGTCCTCCCAATCTGGCCTCTGGTTAGGTCGATTCCCCCTTCTTGGTGGAGATCTCATGTCATGATTTCCATATCGGTTATCTCTCGAATGATAGGAACGCGGGTGATCTTCCCTGTGACGAGATCCTTTCTCTCTTTCTGAATTCATATGCACTTCATCGCGGTGGGAATGAAAATCTATCGCTTCTGAATGATGTCTGGGCGGCTTAGCTTTCTCTTTTCTGAATTTTCCAGTAAGCTTCCCAAAGAGACCTGGATTCCCTGTATTTTCCTTAGAGTTGGACGTGGCTGCTTCTTCTGCCTCAATCTGCCTTGACACCCGCTCTCTTAAGTCATCGTAACTAGTTGGTTTCTTCCAAAACAGGTATGTCTTGAAGTCTCCTTCTGCTAAATTACCCATGAGTATGATGATTGCTGATTCATGATTAAAGTTGGGGATTTGTACTACCATGCTGGTAAAACGAGTGAAGAAGTGTCCCAAGGATTCCCCAGCTCCTTGCCTAATGGAATTCAGGTCAAGCATGGTCTTCTCTCTCGATCGCACACTTCCGAAATGGGACGTGAAGATGTGGGACATCTGGGAAAAATTGGATACAGAACCTTTTGGAAGGTTTGTGAACCAGGTGAATGCGATCTTTGTTAAGGTTGAAGGGAACGTTCTACACAACATGGCATCATTATATTCGTTTATTCCCATTGCGGTCGTAAAGTGGCAAAGATGATCTTCAGGATCAGTCGTCCCATCATATTTCATGAGGTTCACATCTCTCCACCGTTTTGGTACTGTCGCGGAACAAATTTCCTGGGTAAACACCGATGGAAAAACCGCTGGTGCGTTTTCGTTTCTCTTCTCCGCTGAGTCGGACTTTGTAGAGGTGGAAACATCTGTTGACCTTTCTCCGCGTCGATGTTTATTCTCTCGGTGCCACTGATCATTCTGCCATGTCTGGCGCGGTATTTCCTGATTCTGAAAACCATAGTTCCAGTTGCTGGGATTATCGTACGGAGTGTTATATCTATCAAAATTTCCATACTGCTCTTCCTGTCGATAATTCCCCTGTTGACGCGGATTCTGCCCCCACTGATCATAATAAAAGTATTGAGACTGCTCTTGCTGAAAAGGGTTGGGTTGCTCGTGATCTGCTTCATAGTACCAGAAGTTTTGTGGTATGTATCCTCCTTCTAGTCCATGCTGATTGCTATGATGATGCGGAGGGGTACTGAGGCGCTGATCTCCCATTTCGGCATCTGGATTTGGTGGTGGTGTCAATGGGATATACATGCTTGAGGCCTCCTGATCCTGGTGAATCCCTTGACTCATATCCTGGGATGGATTATTTTGGCTATCACTCATCTTCTTAGTGTCGCAAATCTGTCGATAGTCAAAGGTTTAATTTTACATACAAAAAATTTATATTTCTAAGTTCAGACGCGGACCCTAACTTTTTTCAAAGGTCTGAGGGTCTTTGTCTGACTTTATCGAAAAAGAACTTTTTTTTAAAGAGAACCCCTTAGTGTGAGGGGGTTCCCACAGCCGGCGCCAGTGAAAAAGCTCGATCCAACAAGGCCTCCATTTTTAGTGGGACCCGGGAATCTACCTGGTGAGGTGATCAATATTCCCAACGGGCTTACCTGACCCGCATCGAAACAATCGACGCGGTCCAACATGTGCCGCGGGAAGAAATTTAACTAAGAATCCGAAACGTTATTCCCTCATCGAGTTTTTTCTGGACAATTCGGAAAATTGGTTTGTTTACCTGTCGTCATTGGTTATCTTAAAGACCAATAACAACAGACTTTTAATTCTAGGGGAATGTTTTGCTAAGGATGAACAAGGTCTATATCCGCGGAGCAAGTCCAGTGAAAGGCTTTGATTTTACTACGGAATAGATTCTTTCAAACGCGTACAACTTCCTCTCTCAATTCTCCTTGCTTCAAATTTCTTTCTTAAGTTCACTAGGCCTTGATCCGCTCCTTCTTTTCCTCTTCTCCCTCCCCTCTTTTCTCGAAAAGTCCCCTTCTCTAATGAAGTTTCTCGCTTTTATAGGTCCCGGGTGGTCCCGAATGTTCTGCCACGTGGTGTTCGCCACTCGACACATGTTCTACTCGTGGGGGGTGGGCATGGCCGCCACGTGCCCACTCTTTTATATCTGCGGATGACTGTGCTTGAGTCATCCTTTGGATATTTGTCCGCGGACGGTATTTAAGATAATGTGATTTCCTTTTTTGCTAATCGGTTGGTGTTCTTTACTTTATTATTTTTATATTCTTACAGATGTTTCTAATATTGGTTTAGTCAGATTCAAGTTGTAGCTTAAGATGAAACTTGGGTTTGTGAAGCATCATTGATGCCCACCATCTGAAACGCCTGCACAAAGATGAAGCAAGGCTACCGAAGAAGTGTTTCTTCAACATATTACCGAAAAAGACATTTAGCAAAAAATGAAGGCAAATATAGGCCACTATAACAACATTTTGTTCTGAACCCTTTCGGGAGGTAAGGGGTGAAGAAGCATATACCTCATTCACGGTTTTGTACGAACACCAGTAAAAGGTGCGATTTAGTACCCAAGGATAATTTATATATTGATCAAACCACACATAAGGTTGAACACAACCAAAACAGTGGCTGATTTTATTAATAGGAGAAAACATGAAGCTGCAATTGAAGAACTTACAGTAGTAAGGAGAGAAAACAGTGGCTGATTCTATTGGTAGCCGATCCCAACAGGAGGGATGTAGCCTGGTTGGATTCGTAGGGGTTACCTGCGTGCTTTCCCGATTCCGAGTTGGAGAGGTTCACAAGAACGCTGCCATCGATGGTTTTCACTTTTACCGGATTCACAATGAGCTTCATGGATCTCTTGCCATCCGTGTTTTTGCGACTGATGGTTCCACCATCATCGGGATCCGAGGATCCTGCCGAGAGTTTTACCTCAGTAGAGGGTTTAGGGCCCTTTCGGGGGGTGTTTGATAGGGGCTCAGGTGAGGAGACCCCTATTGGTTTATTACCTTTAGACTTGTCCGAGGCATTCATAGCAATCAAATACAAAAACTGCCAATTAGTACAGTGACACAAATAAGATGTATAAGGGGAAGATGACAGGAAACGATTGAAATGATTCAATCGAAATCGCAACTACAGAACTATAGAAAGAGTAGTAAGGAGAGAAAGATAAGAGGAAGAGCCATCGAGGGGCAGACCAAACCTCGCAAGGGCAACCGTGAAGACGAAGTTGAACGCAACCAGCAAACCGTGAAGCCCGAGAGGCACACCAGCCCTCGCCGGAGGATCTGAAATAGAAATCCTTATGGGGCTCGGATTAGGCCAAGGAGGAGGCCTAATACGCAACAGAAGTCGCCCATCCATCACAAATCCCACCATATTTTCGTGTTGAAGAAAGATTTCAAGCAGATTTGGTACAAAGGCAGGTCGGAGAAAGAACCCCCAAATTGATTTGATTGCAGGAAACACAATCCACACTCCAATAGCGACCCAACAGGGGAGTCCGGAAGCGGGAAAGGTGCAGAGAGGGGGAATCATCATCCTCCACAGATCAGAGGAGGAATAAGTTTCTATGGTTTTCAGATTGGCCATGGTTGATTACAACTTTTCTTAGAGGAAGGGTAGCGAGGGGATTTTGGGGGCGCGTTGCCAGCGCATTCATTTGCCCAAAAAGGGTTTTTTTTCCAGATATGAATACCTAGACAATTAAAAAATTAATTGATTGGGCCCAGCAAAGCAATCACCCATTTTCTTTTCTTTTTTTGGTGTAATCACCCATTTTCTTTTTTACGCTGAAATCCCCCACTTGGTTTGTCGATTTTTTTACAAATAAATTTGTAGCACACGCGCAAAGGGAAATGAAATTGGGTGTGTATTAGTTGTGGGTTCAACGTTTTTTAAATAAAAAAATCAGAAAAGAAGATTAAATCTCCACCCTCTATTTCACTCCATCTAAAGGCTCATATTTGTTCACAAATTTTATCATAAGGAGTGTTTACAAATGAACTATCCCCTATATATATATATAGACAAAGTTTCAAATGAAAAATTGTCTTAAGGCGTAAAAAAGCTTATGGTGTAAAATTTCTATTAAAGACTAATGGCGTCCAAAATAGGTAAGATTATTTGGACAGGCCCAGCATTCTTTCTGTTCAACCCGTTTCTTTATCAAATCGGGTCTTGGTTTTGTCCTTTCTCTCTCGCTCCCTCCGTCCTTCAACAACAGTTCGGCGTTCAATCTGGCGCCTTCTCTTCCATTGCCGATCTCCTGCAGATTTCAACGCTCTCATTCATCAAAGTGGTCATGGCGCTCTCACACTCATCCTGTTTTTCTTCGAATTCTATGTTTAGAATTTTCGATTCTCTAAATTTTAGGGTTAGATTTCCCCAAATCTGTGCTTTCGTGTTCGTAATCGATGATTAATTAGCCTATGAAATGTCTGCCACCCGCCTCTTTCGTCGCTGCCGAAGTTGAATCGGAAGTGGAGAAGGATAAGCTTCCCGTCGAGCTCCACGTCACCGAACTCAAGAGCCGAACTCTAGTGTGAGTTTACCATTCGCAAGCCTATTGAATTGACTTAGTTTGCCTATTTTCAGGATTGTTTTGTAATGATTTTTTGTGTGGTTTTCTCCATCTCGCTCCCTCTCCAGCATTCTTGTTCCTCTAATGATGACAACAACTCGTGATTTGATCGACGAAGCGAGTGACAAATTCGAAGGTTCACATCTATACTGTATGCGTCTACGTCCCATTCTTTTAGCTATGTTTCGATTTGACTTAATCAGTCAATTAGTGGATTGAAATTGTTGGATTGAATTTACGCATTTTGATGGATGGAAATTGGATTGAGATTGAGATTTGTGGATTTGAAATTGAGATTGAGATGGGGTAAATTCATGCCTTGTAGGTGTTTGGTAAAATGTGTTTTGCCTTATATGATCAAATTTCCATATCATTGACGGGCATAATGGGAATGCTGATGCAGCAATATTTACGAGGGATCGTCTGTTGAATTATGTATTGAGTGATATCCCTCATGGGCTTAGGAGGGATGAGTGGCTCCAGGCTTTACCCAGAGCCTTGGTAGCTCGATTTGTCAAAACAGACAACGAATTCCAGCGAAAGGGCATGCAAATTTGCCTTAAATCTATGGTGTGAGAAACTTTTTTGGAATCCTCGTTCACTTACACTTGTGCAACATTCAGGAGAAACGCCTGGAGCCACAACTACATTTGTGATTGTAGATAGATGGACAGTTACAGTTGCATATGTTGGAGACTCCCGTTGCATCTTAGACGCACATGGTGGAGCTGTTTCAGACTTGACAGTTACAGTTGCATCTATTGGAGACTCCCATTGCATCTTAGACACACAGGGTGGAGCTGTTTCAGACTTGACAGTCGATCATAGACTCAAAGAAAATGTGGAGGAGTAAGTGTTTCCTTCATAGCTAAATTTTGCTCTTCAATCTGTTTGAGAAAGATGTGAGAGATGCTTCTTCTGCAATGCAACTGTTGCTGGTGTGTTGAAGATCACCAAAAAATTATCTTAAAAAGCTTAGGTTTAGTTTCTGCTTCTCTTTTTTCTTAAAAGCGGCGAGTGGTAAGGAAGCTGAAATGGTCGTCTAGTGTTTGTAAATGGAGTCTACATGGATTTTTGTATAATCTGGATTTCTTAGATGGGTTGTGAAGATTAGAAGCTTGACTTTTGATCGAGGCCTCAAGTTAAATGTGAAGTTGGTTGTATGTTGTGTAAATTTGGCCGATTACTCATTAGCAAAAATTGCATTCTTGAAGGGCTCGTGTGTGCTGGCTAATGTAGATTCATGGTTGCGAACCACGACCCTTTTTTTTTTTTTTTGCTTCTCGATAGGTTCTTAGATCACCATTTGCTTGAGGTGATTCATGGTTTCTTTAAGGCTAAATAAGGTTATTGTTTGACTTCTTCTACTTATTGAGTTCATATTGCACAATTGGTATCTAAAATTGCACTAACGTGTCTTATTTTTGCACTTAATATAGTTCATAGTTCAATTGTGTTCTAAAATTGTACTAATATGTGTGATGTGCCATTAAAAGCCTATTAGCTCAAAATGGGAGAGCAATGTGCCACGCACAAAGATGCGGGTTCAAATCCCGCATAGGCTATCTATGTTTATCTCTTACAAGTACTATGTTTCTCTTCATGAATAAGAGTATAAGGTGCAAAAATAAAATTGTAATGTGTAAATATAAGAACATAAAGTGCAGAAATAAAATTGTAATGTGCACGTACATTTAGAATACAAGTGTGCAAAAGTAAGATAAAATTGTGCAGATTTACAATACAATTGTGCACATTTAGAATAGAAGTGTGCAAAAGTAAGATATAATTGTGCAAATTTAGAATACAATTAATTGTGCAAAAGTAAGATACAATTGTGCACATTTAGAATAATAGCATGCACACGTAAGATGCATTTAGAATAATATGAATATTCAGATGTGCATGAATAGAGTGCAGATGTGCAATCTGACCCTAGTGAAGTGGCAACTCAAGCAGATGATGTGCTAATGAATGTTTGTGCTTGGTCGAGAGATTCTGGTGATGTTGCATCACAAGGAGATGAAGCGACCCCATGAAGCTGATCTTTTTTTTTTTTTTTTGCTTTAGTAGTTTTGCTATTAATGAACTTTAATTCGAAATAATTTCTTTCTGTCAAAGCATTTCAGTCTGCTAGCACAAACCGATGTTATTAATGCACATTTAGACGTTATTGTTGCACTATGTGATGTTAAATTTGCACATTGTATCACTATTAATGCACTTTATAAATTTATAACAATTTCAAATTAAAGTGCATACTTAAGGTTAAAAAGTGCATAAATAAGATTATATTGTGCATGATTAAGAATTTGAGATTGTTGTTTTCTTATCTAATGTAACCTATGTGGGATTCGAACCCACATCTTTGTGCAAACGCACATCGCTATACCAATTGAGCTAATAGGCCAAAAATATTCTATCATAGTTGTAAGAATCAAGCAAATAAGTAGTCTTTTTTTTTTATGAATAAGATAAGAAATGTCTTTGAAGAAGAAAATCAAGCAAAAATATAGCAAATCAAGCACAAATATTCTATTAGATCGAGTTCATCATATTGATGACATCCTGATTCATTCCCCCATCTTTCATACTAGCATGACATAGTCGTATTCCTTTGGCAGTGTTAATATCACAAGCGTGCTCCACACAGTCAAAGAAGTGCACTGGATGAGATTGGGCTTGAAGGCGCCCTAAAGAAACAATCACATGAAGACATAAAGACAGAAAGTGGGTGGCATACTTACCTCAGTGCTTTATGTACACCTAGTGACTAATTATTCACTCTATTTTAAACAATGTTCAAATTGTGTGGTTGATATCTACAAAATGATTTTTATTTTTGTAATAATACGTTTATATATTTCTTTCTACTTTTCTGTCTTTCTGGTGAACCACACCTCGGCTGAACCAATGTCAGCACCTTCTATTCATAGTTGGGTACCAATCTAATTTGTGTTTAGAAACTCCTTCAGTTTGGCCATATATGGTGGTTTATCTTATGAAGTCACAAAGATGAACCAAACATTTTTAACAAATTATTTTTAAACTTGTAAGCCAAGGAATCTGATTGTCAACATGCTCCCTACCCTTTCCGTTTTCATGTACAAGAAAGGCAAATAAACAATCCTAAGAAATAGAGTGAATGCAAAATGCAAAATATGCAGCAAATGCAGATGATCTTTATGCAACTAATAGTGATAAAGATGATGAAAGTAAGGAGATTGATAACCTAAGCGTGCACATGTTCTGGTTATTCAGCTAAATAAGGTTGATGTCACCGAGCTCAGAGGTCCATCGTTTGCTCTGGTTCTCTTGGAGCTTCACACCAAGCTGGTCGATGTCCCCAGCTCTTAACACGTAGAGCTTCCCTGACTCTGTCAGTGCAAACGTGTGCGCCCGGTTTATTGATTTGGTTGAGCTCATCTGCACCACCGGGTGTTTTACTAGCGAGAGCAACCTCACCAGCTCAGACTTTCGAACACTCACATCTCCCTATTCTCACACACCAAAACAGTAACAAAAAAAAAAAATTGGTATCTTGAATATATTTTTTCTTTGATGTTGACAGTAGTTTTTCGTTGGAGTTTAGTAAGTTAACTTAGATCTTACAAAATTCTATGAACAAGCAAAATCACTTGCAAATTTGTGGAAAGTAATGCATTTCATTCTGCTCTAGCTCCTATATCACCTCCTCCGTAATAGAGTAATTAGATCTTCAAAACAAATTCTTATATTGCATAAAATATACAACAAGTGCATGCAAATTTCAGTTCTGTTACTTGATTCAGTTATAACTGTATTTCTCCAACTTTTCAGTGAATTCAATTCCAGTTCAATTGTTGGTTACAGACAACTATTCGAAGAGGAATAAATTATGAATTTGAAGTTAAAAAAATACCTCATCTCGACTCCGTGGCCACCGGATCAAATGCCGGTAACCAGGCGGTCTCGACAACACAATCCAGGCTGGTAACCAGGCGACGTTGTTTCTCCTCACGCATTTGGCTTTCGAAAACAGGTAACTAGCTACAAGATTAAGAATGAACCAACCAAGCAATTAAATCGGAAAATAGAAACCCTAGACGTAATTGAATTGAAAACTGTAACGGCCCGGGATTATGATTCCCGGGTTACGTATGCCTAACCCGCTCCACAATAAAGCCCGCAGGCATCTCATAATATAAGGAAGTTCATGACTCGATTGACTCAGGACGGGACCCGATGAGACTAGGTCGTCCTATAACCCTAGCAATGACTCTAGTTACTTCACAGATAACGACCATTTTGTTTACATACACATAAAGAAATAGAATGCTCAACGGTCGATTTAACCTAGCATGGTACTACATGGCATGCTGATCATGAATGCAAGCACCTAGTATATCATGCACCTAAAATCGTCTATCCTCAATGACCAATCACAGATTCTACCTACTTGTTCTTTTCCGAATTTCACGAAACCTGGACATCCATGACTCCTCAACCTACCTATTCTAGATCCTTGTCTCAGCATATTCCCAAATTTCCTCATTCCAAGCTCCGAATCTCTCTATCTCAACCTCAAGGACACAATCTTACTAGAAATCTCAACGACATCCTTGCCTAGCTACCAACCTTTCCTCGAAGACTCATCTCACATCCTCAAATACCTCAATAGCCATATTAACCTCTACTCATAAATCCCGATTCATTTCCTATGCTAAAATCCCCCAACAACGCATCTAGAAATCCTTCACTCATAATTCTCGAAGCACTACCAATTCTATCCAAACATTTCTCAAATACTCATCACACGTACAGTCCTGATATGAACAACCTAATACTCAAGGTCGATAATTTCCCAAACAACCTCATACTACTCATCCTTAGCACTTCCTCAGTCTCATCCTTTACCAAAACCGTTCCCAAATCACCACACATACAATCTATTCCCAAGTCCTACGATTTCTTAGACGTTCCTTAATTGCTCATCAATAATGTTGCCCACAATCCGATCCTGGACTACCTAGACACTCTCCCCTAGGCACACTAACCCGATCCACTATAGCTCACTCATCCACCTCTAGAACTACACTCCCCGCACACGTTGTTGCCTTACTCTACCTCTAACGAAGACCTCTCCCTCGGAAATCTCACCATACTGACACCACTCCTCACCTAAGACCTACCTGGAAGCTCATCTGAAAATCCTAACAACTCTTATCCCCTACAGATACCAAACTCACTCGGCTTCACGTAAGCTAACGCAGTTTCCTTGCACAACCAACGACCGAATACAAGACCTCAAACTCACCTGCCACTTCCCGACCTAGCTTACCGAAGAACTCACGACTCAAGCCCAAGAGGAAAACACCACCACCTATATAACCCGTAACCAATTTACTAGGGGGTCAGTACACTCAAACATCAAGGCATATCATCGCAACACAAGTTAATTAGGCAATCATTCACTACTAGTTTAGCGCATCAGGCATTAACACAGAATTAAGTCAGTTCTAGGCCCATCGTACTACGCCAATTCCGGCTGATATAGAAGAATTCATGATTTTCTTGAGAACGTCGTCCCTTGAGTCTGGGAGAATCTTGTGCACGACTGTCGTCTTGAAAGCATATTCGTCCTTTTCTCCTTTGGCAATGTCGTCCTTGGAGCCTATGGGTCATGGACCCATCACACTTCCGTTGCGCTGCTCCGGTACCACTTAGTTGTCAGCTCTTCCTTTTGTGTCGACGTTCATTAGGGGATCGCAAGGGGGAGAAGTTATGGAGATAGGGGAGAGACAAGGGAAGACGACACACACCCTCAAGGATTTCAGACATGTACTAGGACTAGAGACGACAAGATCGAAGGTAGAATCCCAACCCGCGGATTACAGCGATGCCTTTAGGGTATTCCATGAGGTTATAATTGTGGCACACAAACACATAACAATCACGAATATCTTCACATCATTCCACACTAACATCCACCTATCTCGAGTAGCGATTTATGCATTCATAACATGTTCAGATAATCAACTTTACATGCACACGGAACAGGCTCAAACTTATCATCTCATGCACTAAACACGCTTGACATATTAAGATCATAGATGCACAAACCGACAATATACATATGCAGCATAAGTTATATATGACATAGCGAGCATCACAGAATATAACATGTAAGATTAATCACTCACCTTAGATACATACATAAGCAGATAAGGACAATGTAGGGTCAATGCAAGCATGTTAAGACGCACCCTAATAATCATGTTACGGGTATGGTCAGGTCATACTGGGGCGGTATAGAAACTATCACATCATATGCACTCGTATTCACATAGTAAGACAAGGATGGCACATAGTCATACGAGGGCCTATAATTGGGAGGTATATGCTCTACATGATACTGCAATACTCATTAAACATGTACACGACCAACATAGTTCAATTAGATCAATTTAGCATGCTAAGAATTCATTTCATGTGTTAAT
Source organism: Persicaria tinctoria (assembly GCA_037127255.1). Taxonomy (NCBI): domain Eukaryota; kingdom Viridiplantae; phylum Streptophyta; class Magnoliopsida; order Caryophyllales; family Polygonaceae; genus Persicaria; species Persicaria tinctoria. The sequence continues at coordinate 56,515,133 of JBANSL010000016.1, read as the reverse complement.
CATTCAACGAGGGTTGACCACACTATCATGGACCTAATTCAAGGGAGAGCGACAATCATGGGAATTCATATATGCGGCACATATACTCATTCACAATTGCAATCATGCAAGATACGAGACAAGTCATGCTAAAATATATCAATGCATTATGTCATGCGATTAGAAGGAGGGTTACTATTATAATCGGACAGAATTCTCCAAAGGCAATCACCGACTCATTACCCCATTTCCCTTGGGACGCTCGTATGACTCACTCGGTAGGACACGAGGACGTTCACGCCATTTCCGGGATGTGAGGGCAGAACTCGTGTTTAGACTCTTGTGGAAAGAAGACATGGTTGACCATTACGATGATCAAAGGGATGACTCCATGAGACAACCCACTCCTAACTCGAAACTACTTCAGTCATCACTCCCACTAACATACTCAAGTAACCCTCACATCCGACATAATTTTCAAAGGTAATTAGTTGATCAACCCAAATTTCCCGTGGACGACACCAACCTCGGGTACAAGACTCGTTAGAAGTATAGATGGTGGGGTACTAGACAGGACTCAAAACGGGGAGAGCGGATGCTCTTCAACCCTTGCTAATCATGCCTAAATGTTTTGGTGGGACGGTTGACAGAGTCAAAATCATCAGGGATTTGGATTATGGAAAAGTTATTCCGACAAGACAGGAATTCCAATGACATAAGAACAAGGTATTCTCCCGCTATCCCGTTTTCACAGTTATCCAATACATGATTCAAGTCAAGACATACTGATTAGTTCTCTATCCTAAGCACAATAGCACTCAGCATGGGAGCAATAAACGGGATTAATATGATCCCCTTCAAGAAGGATCGCCCTCGGGCCCAATTGGATATAATGCTTACAATCACAAAGATGATCTATGCCGTCCTTTGAGGGACGGCTGACCAGAGGGGCAACACCTCACGGCCTCCTAACCCATGTCACTCCAACCTTCGGGTTCCTTGGAGTCTTCAAGTCCACCTGTAAAATGACAAGCTATATTTTGCCTATCCGTTCCCAACTACATCCAATAGGGATGGTCTAGCGCCTTTACTATCCCTTCGTTTCCCTTTGTTTGATTACCGAATTTATTTAGTCAAGTTCATATTTAGTCTATTTGAGTTAGCCATATTAAATTCATTTTGCCCTTTCTAAAACATTTTGAAAACCAATTGGAAACCTTGGGCCATTTTCAAAACCACTTCAACCTATCATACTCGGTTTGCAAAACCTCGCTCTGATACCAACTTTGTAACGGCCCGGGATTATGATTCCCGGGTTACGTTTCGAGGGATGAAAACCCCTCGTTAGGATCTTGCGCCCCGAGTACAGGTTGAAGGTTTGAAATTCTACTCTAACGTTTTCAAGTGGGAATTCACACCCAAAATTCGAAGGGATCGTTGGAATCCCCGGGGAAGTTCCCTGTACCTGTCATAAGTCTAAGCGTGGAAAACCAAAGGTCACACAAATAGCGGAAGTAAAGCATAATACAAAGGGGTGCCACGGCAGAGCCGGGTCAAAATATGATCAACCATTCAAATTCGAGCCGTAATTAAATTGGTGAAGTTGGAATCTCAACTCTCTCTTTCCGCCATGTTAGACCCAGCGGTCATGGACTCAAATCAGCATCGATAGTAGTAAGCATAATGGATACCTAAAAAAATTGATATGGGGCGGGATCAGATCGATGCCCACTTTAGCTCTGCATCCCAACCCTAAGCACACATATACGCTATACCTAATAAAGATGCTTCTAGGTGCATGGCGGGATATTAACACACTAACATGCTCCTAAGATCAAGTACATAATAATAATAAGGCCTTAGCACAGAATACCAAGTGGTATATCCCTCTCCTACCTCCACCCCCTTCCGATAGAGCGGAGACTGGCCAGCTCGTGAATGCATTCCATCATAATCGGGCAGCACGCATGCCTATCCCGCTCCACAATAAAGCCCGCAGGCATCTCATAATATAAGGAAGTTCATGACTCGATTGACTCAGGACGGGACCCAATGAGAATAGGTCGTCCTATAACCCTAGCAATGACTCTAGTTACTTCACAGATAACGGCCGTTCTGTTTACATACACATAAAGAAATAGAATGCTCAACGGTCGATGCAACCTAGCATGGTACTACATGGCATGCTGATCATGAATGCAAGCACCTAGTATATCATGCACCTAAAGCTGGTAATAGCTCTATTCAATCTGAATAAGCTCCGAAGAGACTTACCTGGCGGTGCAGAACAGCAAGACAAGCATTACGATAGATTAAAGATCACCTAGATACATATCATAACGTCTATATAAGTCTACATTTAACCATCCAATCCCGCAAGCACACATCACTCAATAAAGTATAAATACATCATAATCATCATCTCATCAAGTTCAACCATTCATCATTTCATCACATTCCATAAGACCGTATCATTCTCATCATTCCATTTCGCCACATTCGTATATTTGCAATAATACTCATATATCCGCATGATCGTATATCTCCAAATTTCATCATATTAATCATAGCTCATGAGGCATAAGTCAAAGGATACGAAATTCTAACATCTCATCATGCCGTTAGTCATTCATTCATGCCATTAGTACACACCAATCATGATATTAGTCAACCATTCACATCAATCATGCTAGTTAGTCACCGATCATATAATTCCCGAGTTACTCCCGAACCCGCTTCAAAATCCGAATCAACTAGTGAGAAATTCCGTCCTTTTGAAAATGCTTGATAAATCCCTTTTTCGATTTAAATTACGATAATGCCCTTTTAAATCTCCAAGTCTCGTTATATTTCATTTGTCTTAAATTCCTATGATATTATATTTTTTAAATCTTAATGATAATATTTTATACTTTAAACTCAAATAATAATATTTAATATTTTTATTCAATAAAATCAACCCCTTTTTATATTACCAAACCGACCTTATATTTATAAAATCCAAAACCGACCCTCCTTATTTTATAAATTACCAAAACCGATTCCACCTTTTCTTAAAATCCCCAAGCGAGCCCCCCTTATCTTAGAAAACTCAAGCTGATTTTACATTTAACAAATCAGGCCCAGTTTCTTTCTCCCTATTTTAAAACACCATATCTCGGCCCAAGAGTGTTAGGTCAAAGGGCATATCCCATTCTCCTCCCATTCTGTAAAACCAAGGCTGACATTAAAAGAATGGAAATGGGCGCCAGCTGAGGTGGCGATGACGTGGCGGTGAGGTGGAATGGGGCCCACGTGTTAAAGAAATGGGGGAGAGAAAGGAGCACTGTTCCTCCTTCTCCTTCCTCTTGCACTTACAGGGCTCGAAACGGGAGAGAGTGAGGGCGAGGGGAGATTCGCCGGTGGCGGTTCCCGTACTCCGATCACGAAGCAGCCACACACACAGAGAGACAGGAACAAAAGGAAGAGGGAAGAAGGCTCACCGAGGCACGGGCTCGACGCTCGCCGGAAAACGCCATCGAGGATCGATTGGGCTCGGTTTTGTCTCGTCGGAGATGGATTCCCGTCAGAGAACGCCTAGGGGTGACCAAAGAGGGTTAATGATACGGGGTTAGCTGCAGGTTGGTCCGATCTTCGACAACAAGAAAGAAACTAAAGAAACGGAAGCAAGAACTATCAAGACTCGATAAAGAATGCAAGAACGCAGCAAGAAACAAAGCAAGAAACGCAAGAAATTCCAAGAACCAAGGGCTGCTGGAATTCGACAATAGCAAGACTCAACAAGATAATTCAAGAACTGGTCAAGATAGCCAAGAACGATCAAGAACTCAAACAAGACTCGAAAACAGTAGCAAAAGACTCGAAATTGATATGAAAGAATGAAACGACACGACCGATAAGGACTGAAACGATCTATGCAGAACAAGATAAAGACCCCAGGCCTCCTCAGAGGGTAGGAACCAATACCAATGACTACACAACCCGCCTCTACAACCCTACACAATCAAGCGGACAACTTGAAGGCACAAGGAGGGGGCTTGTGGATACTAGATTCACCAAGTCTTGCGAAGTTGATGAACGGAAAAGCAAACCAAGCTGAGATTATCAATTCGACAATTGAAGAGCGCTGCTCTATTCAATCGACAACTCTCAATGTGTTTCACACGTTTTTGAGAAAGCAATTTCATTCATAAAAGTTCCAATTGATTACAATGCTGGAATCGAAAATATATAGCCTTAAGGGCTGGGTTTTGGCCGAAAATAATAACATAAAATAAACTAATAACTTATTGGGCCTAATAATAAAAATAACACCTAAAGACATAAATAAATAAGGTCTTAAAATTAACAACTTAAATAAGCCCAATTCGGCCCATGTAGATTCTAAGTGTTCTGGTGTCGGCGCCGAGGGCCTCAGTACTCAAACATGTGTTTAGACGTTGGCGTCGATACCTCTGGTGTCGGCATCGATACCATCAGCAACTCCTATGCACATGTAATTCTTCAATGTAGGCTCGGGGAGTTGAACCTTGCTCGAGAATAATGCATGACCCACAAAGTTGAATGAGTCTCTCTGAAGCTTCTTAGCACGAGCTCGAGTCATTGGTCCTTCTCCAAGTGTGATGGGTGTGTCTAGAGTTGTAGAAGATGGTCCCGCATCAACCTCACCTTCTTGAAAAGGATTCGACCATGAATCCAAGTCTTCATTCACAGCGAAGTAAGGGATTAGATCCGTGGCGTTGAATGTAGCGCTCACGCCCATGTCTCCAGGAAGCTCCAATTGGTAGGCATTGTTGCCCACTCTCCTCTTGATCCGAAATGGTCCATCACCACGAGGTGACAGCTTGTTCTTCCGGTCTTCTGGAAACCGCTCCTTCCTCAAGTGCACCCATACAAGATCTCCAGGCTGAAATGTGACCAAGCGACGTCCCTTGTTGGCCTTGTTAGCATTGTATTCAACCTTTAGCTTCAGCTTCTCTCGAGTTCGTTTATGCAGTTCCTTAATGAACTCGATATGCTTACCTGCCTCAAATGACTCTTTGTCTCTCATAGGATATGGAGTAAGATCAAAAGGGGTTAGTGGATTAACACCATACACACATTCAAATGGACTGATTTTAGTAGCCGGATGCATGGTTCTATTATAAGCAAATTCCACATGAGGTAAGGCTTCTTCCCAAAGTTTCAAATTCTTCCTAATAATGGCTCTTAGGACAGTAGCAAGGGTTCTATTAGTCACCTCAGTTTGGCCATCAGTTTGGGGGTGACTAGACGTAGAGAATAGCAATCTAGTTCCCAATTTATTCCATAAAGTTCGCCAAAAATGACTTAAGAATTTTACATCCCTATCACTAACAATGGTTTTAGGCACGCCATGCAACCTAACTACTTCCCTAAAGAATATATTAGCAATGTTAGTAGCATCATCAGTTTTATGACATGCAATGAAATGAGCCATTTTAGAGAATCTATCAACCACTACAAAGATTGAATCCCTCCCCTTCTTAGTTCTGGGTAACCCAACTATAAAATCCATAGAAATGTCTTCCCAAGGGGCTGAGGGTATCGGCAGTGGTGTATAAAGGCCATGGGGCATAAGCTTAGCTTTGGCTTTAATGCAATCTATACATCTCTTAAGGCAATGTTCTACATCCCTAAGCATATGCGGCCAATAAAAATGTGATTTCAGTGTGTTATATGTCTTATCCCTACCAAAATGTCCCATTAATCCACCACTATGGGCTTCACTAACAAGTAATAATCGTAGAGAACATCTAGGAATGCACACTTGATCTTTTCGAAATAAGAATCCTTGATGTATATAAAAGCTGTCATTAGGACCCTTTTCTAAGCATTTTTGAAAATTATCACCAAAATCCAAATCAGATTCATACAATTCCTTTATGTAAACAAAGCCTAAGACTCTAGAATCCAAAGTGGTTAAAAGAACATGTCTCCTGGATAATGCATCAGCAACCACATTGTCTTTGCCTTTCTTATACTTAATTACATAAGGAAATGTTTCAATGAATTCCATCCATCTACCATGTCTCCTATCAAGTTTATCTTGGCTTTTAAAGTGTTTCAATGATTCATGATCAGTCCTAAGAATAAACTCGCTAGGCCATAGATAGTGAGACCATGTCTTAAGTACTCTAAACAAAGTATACAATTCCTTATCATAGGTAGAGTAATTAAGACAATTACCTTTCAACTTCTCAGAAAAGAAAGCAATAGGCTTACCTCCCTGCATAAGGACTCCACCAATTCCAACTCTGCTAGCATCACACTCTACCTCAAAAGGCTGAGTAAAGTCCGGCAAAGCTAATAGAGGTACGTGAGTGAGCTTGTCCTTAAGTGTGTTGAATGCTTCCTCCTGAGCTGCTCCCCATGTGAATTCACTCCTCTTTTTCGTGAGCTCGGTGAGGGGTGACGAGATGGTGCTGAAATCTTGCACGAATCGACGATAGAAGCTCGCCAATCCTTGGAAGCTGCGTACATGGCTGATGTTGGTGGGTGTTGGCCACTCTTAGATCGCCTTGATCTTAGCTTCATCGACACGCAGTCCATTCGAACTTACTACAAATCCAAGAAAAGACACTTGTTCATTACATAATTCACACTTCTTTAAATTAGCATACAAGCGTTCAATTCTCAGAGTTTTAAGCATTTCTCTAAGATGTGATTCATGTTCATTAGAAAACTTGCTATAAATCAGAATATCATCAAAGTAAACAACAACAAACATTCCAATGAAATCTCGAAGCACATGATTCATTAAGCGCATAAAAGTGCTAGGAGCATTAGTTAAACCAAAAGGCATAACCAACCACTCATATAAACCTAGCTTAGTCTTAAAGGTTGTTTTCCATTCATCACCCTCTTTCATTCTAATTTGATGATAGCCACTCCTAAGATCAATTTTAGAAAATATAGAAGCTCCATGTAACTCATCTAGCATATCATCTGATCTAGGAATAGGGTGACGATATTTAACAGTAATGTTGTTAATAGCCCTACAATCTACACACATTCTCCATGAACCATCTTTCTTAGGGACTAATAACACAGGCACAGCACTAGGACTTAAGCTAATTCGAATATAACCCTTATCCAACAGTTCTTGGACTTGGGTTTGGACCTCTTGGGTCTCAGTGGGATTCATACGATACGCATGCCTATTAGGTAATGCAGCCCCTGGAATAAGATCAATTTGATGCTCAATTCCACGAATAGGGGGTAGACCTGGTGGTATGTCATCGGGAAACACATCCTTAAACTCCTCAAGTAAAGCGAGTATGTTTGATGGAAGAGAAGCTTTAAGCTCTTCACTCAACATATTCAAGCTTTTGCAAAGGCGCATAAGAACAGTTCCACCGTCCGCAAAGTCGTCCATGAATGTGCTTTTGGAAACCAAGAACACACTCTTAGATCGATTTTGAGGATCCACTTGGCTCGACTGAGCCTCCTGATCTAACTCACCTTTACTTACCTTGCGCTTCTCAATCTCATCAGCTACTTGCGTAGGTGTCATGGGCTTGAGAATGACATTTTTTCCTTGAAAAGTAAAGGTGTCGGTAGGTAAATGCAATTTGTCAACCATTTCTTGACTTGCTAAATTACAGCAACTACCTCCATCAATGATCACATTTACAACCTTTCCTTTAACTAGACAACGAGTATGAAACAAGTTTTCTCTTTGATTATCATCACATGGTGTAGGAACAACACTTAAAACTCTCCTAACAATCAAAGATTCTCCATGCTCATATTCAACCTCATCATCATCATTTTCATCAAGGTTTAAGTTCTGATCATTGTCATTAGCATGATCGTCATGTTCATCACAAGAATTTTCAGATTCATATTCTCCTAAGTGATTAACCATGAGAGTTTTCTTATTAGGGCAATCCTTCATATAATGACCTCTACCTTGACATTTAAAACACACAATATCTCTAGATCTAAGGGTAGAAGGGTTAGGATTACTCCCTTTGGGACCGAGGGCCTCAGTAATCAAACATGTGTTTAGACGTTGGCGTCGATACCTCGGGTGTCGGCATCGATACCATCAGCAACTCCTATGCACATGTAATTCTTCAATGTAGGCTCGGGGAGTTGAACCTTGCTCGAGAATAATGCATGACCCACAAAGTTGAATGAGTCTCTCTGAAGCTTCTTAGCACGAGCTCGAGTCATTGGTCCTTCTCCAAGTATGATGGGTGTTTCTGGAGCTGTAGAAGATGGTCCCGCATCAGTTAAAGTCGAGGCTTTTTGCAGTTTGGAATCGAAAGGAAAGGAAGCGGGACCTTACCGCTCGGAATCGGAAAACAAAGAAGGGAGGGAGGCGGTGGCGTCGTCGGCTCCTCCGGTTGGCTGTTGGCTACTGCTGGTGGTGTCCCAAGGAGGTGTTGTTTCTGTTGTAGGATGGAGAGGATGGAAGAACGAGGTGGGCGTTTTTCTCTCGGTAAACAGGGACGGGAAAAGGAACTGCAGTGGTGGTTGGCGACGGTGGTGGAGGGAGACTGGTGGTGGCGGTGTGCTGGTGGCTGCCGATGCGGGGAGGTGATGATGGGCCTGTACAGATGAACAAGGAAGAGGGAAATGGAGCTTCCTCTCGGTAAGGCTCAAGGGAGAGAGCAAAAAGAGGATTTGGAATTGAAATGAAATGTGCAGAGTGGGATACTGTTTCTGATTTTTTAAGGGGAAAAGGAGCTGTCTGCAGGAGTTGGCATGAGGGGCTAGCTGTTGCCCGAAATGTAGAATTCAGGGACGTGGGAGAAGAGAAAAGGAGGAAGTGTTGTTGAGCTTAAAAAGGGGAAAGTGTACAGCTAGATAGGGCTGAGCCTTATCAATTTCGGAAGAGAGGGAAAAAGGATCACAAGTGGTGTCAAAACTAATTTCAAAATGCCCGATAACAAATCCTAAAACCCGCTCTCGACTTAACTCGATCAAAATAAGGTTTTAAATTTTCTAAACCGAATTTAATAATGAAATCCGAATATCATTTTTCAAATTCTCGGTGTATGAAAACGGAATAAAATCTCTTTTCCATAAATTTTAAATTTTGGTCGGGATCCGCTTTAAGAGTCTTAAAATCCGAGTTGGATAGTTTTTCCGCTAAATTCCGCTTTAAAATTCATTTTGATTTCTTTTTCCGAGAAATTATAATTTAAAAATCCGAGCCTTTACAAAAACAGGTGCTGCTAATTGAATTGAAGAACAGAAAAAAAAAATGACCATGAGGTTGATGGAAACCATACCTCCAAACGTGAATCAGAGATAGGGAAATTCAATTAGGAGAAGGAGATTTGATCAGAGAGATGGAAATTTCGAATTCGGTTTTAGAAGACGAAGAACAGGGGAAACCGAAAGTCGATGGAAGTGGACGGAGATGGGAGGCGCTGGGAGTGGACGGCGATGCTGGTTGTGGCTAGTGGTCGACAGGAGTGCCGGATGGTGGCGCAGGTGTAGTGGCCATGGCACTGCTGGCTTAGGGATCCGGAGAAGAGAACGGCGAGAGATCCGCAGAAGAAACGGTCTGGCAGGGAGAGGGTTTTGTTTTTCTGGGCCGGTCCGACCCGACTCGTTTTTTTTAAATTAGGCCCGCGTGTCCGGTTTTGTAAAATTTTAAGGATTTTACCCCCTAAGTCAATTTTACATTTTAACTCTTCTCTATATCATTTTAACTCTTCCCTATATATATATATAGGAAAATGTTCAAATGTCAAATTGCCGTGTAAAATCCTTAAGGTGTAAAATGGGCCTAATTTTATTAAGTAAATTGATAATGAGCCTAATTTTTATGTAAATGGGCCTAATTTAAAATGTGCCCCCTTGCCTCATGCGTGTGCCCTGTCCTGTGTCGCCTTCTCGGGCCTATTTATTTATTTATTATTTTTATTTTTTATGTCCCAGGATTTTTTTTTCATGTAACCACTCTCTGTTTTGCAAATATAACTTGATATTGTGCACATATAACATTATGTTGTGCAAAGTTAACTTTATGTTGTGCAAACATTATAATTCTTTATAGGTAAATAGACCTATTTCAATTATAAAAATTTATAGTTGAAATATGCTTATTTTATGGGTAAATGAGCCTAATTTTATGTGTAAATAGGTAAACGGGCATAACTTTATGGGTAAATGCTTTTTTTTTTCGTTTTCAACACTTTTTGTTGTACAAATATAAAGTACATAAGTAAAATGATAAAGTGCCAACATAAAATGAGGATGTGTATGAATAATAATATGAAGTGCACAATTAAGATTATTGTTAATGTGCCTTGAATCATATTTGATCGACGTCGCATCAGGGGGTCCGAGGGGCAGAGCTCCCCGGTGCAAATATAATTTTATGTTGTGCAAATATAATATTATGATGTGCATAAATAAGATTAAAATGTGCAAATATAATATTATGTTGTGCAAATATTATTATGTTGTGCAAATATAATACTATGTTGTGCATATATAATAGGCTTTTAAATTAAAGTGCATAAATAAGATTAAAATGTGCAAATATAATATTATGTTGTGCATATATAATAGGCTTTTAAATTAAAGTGCATAAATAAGTTTAAAATGTGCAAATATAATATTATGTTGTGCAAACATAACATTATGGTGTGCATATATAATAGACTTTTAAATTAAAGTGCATAAATAAGATTAAAATGTACAAATATAATATTATGTTGTGCATATATAATATGCTGTTAAATTAAAATAGATAAATAAGATTAAAATGTGCAAATATAATATTATGTTGTGCAAATATAATATTATGTTGTGCATATATAATAGGCTTTTAAATTAAAGTGCATAAATAAGATTAAAATGTGCAAATATAATATTATGTTGTGCATATATAATAGGCTTTTAAATTAAAGTGCATAAATAAGATTAAAATGTGCAAATATAATATTATGTTCTGCAAATATAATATTATGTTGTGCATATGTAATAGGCTTTTAAATTAAAGTGCATAAATAAGATTAAAATGTGCAAATATAATATTATTTTGTGCAAATATAATATTATGTTGTGCATATTTAATAGGCTTTTAAATTAAAGTGCATAAATAAGATTATTGTGCCCGTTCATGAAGTGCAATAATAAAATAATAAAGTGCATAAATAAGATGATAAAGTGCACATGGAATATTATGGTGTGCACATATAACACTATTTTGTGCAAATATAATTTTAAGTTGTACAGATATAATATTATGTTGTGCGTTTATAAACTACGGAATAATTTTTAATTTATTAAATTTAGATAAGGGCGTATTTGGGAAGAAAGGGAAAATATGGGTAAAAAATTGTAATTTCATCATCATCTTCCTCACATCGACACTAACCCTCTTCGTAGAAACGACGGTTGCACAGTGGACTTCGGCAAGCTCCCGGTGGCAGCCTAGGGCACGGCGGAGCAAGGGGGAGGCAGATACGGGACCGCAGTGGCGCGGCGAGTTCGTTGGTGGCAATTGTTGGTGGCTTCGGTGGTAGGAAGGCGGCGGTCGAAGGCGGCGAATCGGTGCACCGATGTTGTTGGGCAAGGCGGGAATTGTTTCCGATTTCGAGGAAGATTCCGGCGATTGCGAGGAGGAGAAGCCAGATTCACGCCTTCGTTTGAGGAGCTACCTCTGTAAATGGCATCAATTGAAGTGTAAAGTGTAACCGCAAAAACAAACTACTCCCAAGGGGGAGAAATGGAAAAATCACACAAACACGTCTAATCACAAATCGAAGAATGAAACAAAATAGGCATTTATGCGTTAATCACAAAGATGAAATCAAAACCGGAGATCTGAATTAAAAAAAAAAATTGTCGATAGAGATTGATCGGATTAAGAGATTCTCACGCGGCTAGCGTCGGGGTCAAGGCATGTCTTGGAGTTCTTGGAATCGGAAACGACCTTGGGAGAAACGACGATCGAAGCCATCCGGTGACTGCTCCAGCGCGAGAACGCCGAATTCGACTGACTCCTGTTTCCGGTGAGGCTCGACGATGAGAATGCGAGGCTGGCGTTGGTCGATTTTGTCTTTGCGGTGGAATTCGTTGGAGAGGAAGACGACGTTAGGCTCGCCGACACCATCAACGCTCCGATCGCTGCCACCGCCTCGCCTCCTTCCATTTCCGTTTCTGAATCAGAGCGCAAAGGGAGATCGAGAAGAAGCAGTTCAATTTTTTAATAAACCGGTTTGGGTTTTTTTTTAAAAAAAATATAGGACGCGTGGTCTGGTTTTCACTAAAAGACAAAATTTTACACTTTAAGAATTTTACACCCTAAGGTAATTTTACATTTTAACTCTTTCATATATATATATATATATATATATATATATATATATATATATATATATATATATATATAGAATGTGGTTCAAATGTTAACAAGTCTTACGGTGTTAAATGTTAACAAATCTGAACCTTTAATTACGAGGAGATGGAGGGCTGAGATTATTCCTACAAAATATATTAAATTAATTAAAAACAAAAAAACCTCACACCCACACCATATAAGGCGCGTGTGTTTCATTAGACAACTGAAGAATTCAATTAATTAAACAAAACCCTAATTGAAATTTGAGAGAGGAAAGAACTAGCAGAGGGGATGGGAAGCATGAGAGGTTGCTCCCATGGAGATTTCAGACGCGATGGTGGATGCGAGGGCAAGTCCGGAGATCTCCCGCTTTCCCCCATTTCCTCTCTTGAAGCACAATTTGTTCCGCAAAATGACGAATCTCTGCCCGTCTAATTTGCATAAGGTACTTATTTTTTATCTTTAATTTTTCTCTGGGTATAGAGTCTTAATTTTAGGTCAATTTGTTTTCTTGGGCTCAAGTTGGTTGAAATTCAAACTTGATTTGTTGTGTTTTGCCTTTAGCTTTTTCCGATCTATAATTCCTTTTGACTTTTCCGAGGGTGAATGTTCTGCCGATAATATGTGTTTTGTTTAGCAATTGATCAAATTTAATATCACTGGAATTTGTCTTGTTGATTACTCTGAAGGTGATTTGAAATAACTTTGTGTTCAGAGATCTTGTGTTTCATCATTGGAATCATCGCAGTAGCAGAATTTGCAGGTCCATGCGAGGGTGATGGCGGATGGCGACTGGGAAATCAAGACATGGTGTTTAGATGCGAAATTGACGGGGCGGCGATATCCAATCCAAGCGATCTGCGATGGCGATTGGGAGAGGCGATCGACGACGGTCCACTGATTGGCTTCATCCGATGTAAGGGGAGGTGAGGGCGGCGAGATCCAGGAGCAGGTCGATGCTGTTTAGACGTGGAATCGGCGGGGGCGGCGGGACCATTCCAACTGTTGTGTTCAGAGTAGGTTGCAGGAGGTCGGACGGGGACGCCAATGGCGGTTCTGCTTCAAGCTCGGTGACTCTTCAATTTCAAGCTCTTCCCTTGTGTTGGCCTACTCTTCCACGCTCGACGACCACCATGATCGGTCTACTCCACCCGTACACCACGATCGGCGACTCTTCGATTTCAAGGTGGCGACCTCGCAGTCCATGGAAGTCCTCAAGGAAGAACTCGAAGATGGTGATTCCATAAATTAGTATGCGTTAATCGTTTGATGATAGGTAATCTAGAAATTAGTATGTGTTGATGCTTATGTTTGATGATTTTTCCTTTCCAAAGCTCTTCCCTTTGAAGTTGTTACTTGATGATTTTATTCCAATTGAGTGATTGTTTGCTGGATTCATCCTTTTAGTTGAATTTAGTGTTTGGTTTTTGAAATGCGGTCATTTGATTAATTATTTGTCAATTGTTCATACGAATTTGTCGAATTTTTATGACCGGTGTTAATGGGTTGGTCAATTATTCGGTGAAATCTGGTTCATTATTCGTCGGAATATGTAGTTTGGGTTAGGGTATAGGTCAAATTGGGCCAGGGTTGAAATTTATTGCTTAATTAACCTGTGATTTCCGCATTATTCGGAAAAAACGAAGAATTATTCAGACGTATGTGTCGACTTTAGTGTAGGTTTTTGAAAAGTATAATTTGAATTATTATTCATCAATTATTCAGACGAATGTGTCAAATTTGATTCATTATTCATTAGTAATGGAGTCTTCAGTTCGACAAACAATAAAAAAAACCTTCATTATTCGGTGAAATGTGAAATATTATTCGGTGAAATATGAAGTATTTTTTGGAGATATGTTTTTTTTTTTATCTGACATTGATGGAAAAAAAATATAAAAAAATTATTCAGTAACATGTGACAAATTATTTAATGAATTTGGTAAATTTTGATTTGAACTGGATGAAAAAAAAAACATAAAATTATTCGGTAGGATGTAAAATATTATTCGGTGAAATTGTCAAAATTTTAAAATAAATAAAATTAAGTGAGTCCGAGTGCCCCACTAATTAATCACCTAGAAATAAATACTTTTTATTAAAAAAATAACTAACAAAAAAAAGCAAGAAAGGAGCGGGGGAGGATATTAAAAAAAAAAAGATATAGAAAGAATGGTGGTGGGGTCCACCAATATTGATGAAAAGGAGATACACGCGCATGAAAGTGGGTAGGCTGATTTTGATTCGCACGCCCCACATGAAATTCAATTACAATTTAAAAAAAACATATTTTAATCACAACCTTCCATTTCTTTTAACCAACGGTTCAGATGCGTGCACAAGGTACATTATAAGGGGTGTGCACAAGGGAACCACTCCATATATATATATATATATATATATATATATATATATACATCAAAATTTAATGATCGTATTAAATTATCGAAAGTATGATTTTGGTTTAATGATTGTAGATTAAAGTTTTTATTTAACATATATTTTATATTTTATATATTTTATATTTTCTAACCAAGGGGTTTGAATTAATAAATAACGATACCTATATGTAATTTTTATATACTATATGAAATTAAAAGCACAATAACATATCTTGTAAATTCTCTCTTTCATCTAAGAGATTTTTGTAAAATTGTCTTTAGTTAAATCTTTTATATAATATTATAGTGACGGTATTTTTTTTCTTTCTAATATGATTATTTTAAAATATCTATATCTATACACTTCTTTAAGTGAGAATCATTTTTAATGAGGTGTTATCATTACATTTAACTAGTTCAGTACCCGCACTATGTGCGGTTTTTTTAATTTAAATAAATTTCATACTAAAACCTGTTTATTCAATAATTAATTTCTTCCAATACTTCTCCATTCGTAATTAACATAGAATTAAATAAAATTCTTGTAATACGCACATGCGCGCACGCGCACGCACACACACACACACACACACATATATATATATTCTTTCTTTCTTTTAATTTAAATAAATTTTATATTAATTTCACATTCTAAAATATATTAATATATTAAAACCAAATAACTTCTTTAGAAAAAAATTGTGTCATGTGACTATTAATATAATTGTAAAAAAATTGTTTATACCTCTAAACAATCTGATCTTTCTTTATATAAATATAATATAAACTTTAGACAACTTATTATTTTAACTTTATGATGTTTCCATATCTCGTGCAATAAATACTATTATACATATTCACTCATAAATAATATTATATATTTTTAATTTGTCTAAAAAGAAAATTGATAGAATATATGGGTAGATAAAAAAATTTAGTTGAGACCATATACATAGATGGATAGAGACTGAGTTTAGTAAATAATATTATTATATAAATAAAAAAGATATAAAATAAATGGATGGATAAAAACTAAGGAGAGAATTGATGTAATATATCCATATTTAACAAAATTGGCATCTTTAACAAAATTGGGTAAAATTTTGTAAAACATATTCATATCTAATGAAATTGGATAAAGTAATTATTGATAAAGTCATTTAATTAGTATGAACACGTAATATATTGATAAAGTTATTATCTTTTTTTTAATAGTAGGCAAGAATTATGAGCAATTACACAATCTGTAATCTGACTCCTTGATCATCCTTAAGGATGATAAAGTTATCTTATAAAATATGTTAATATATAGCGAAAATAGGTAAAATCTTATCTTATATAATAGTCTTTAAAATTAGTTAGTATCTTCTAAAAATATATCCATATCTAATGAAACTGGGTCAATTTTTTATCTTATGCATATATATAGATATATTGATTAAATAGAGTTAGAATAAAAGTTTATCTTGTGTATATATTGATTATTACAAAAATTTATGATTGGTTCATATGACTATGATTAAGGAGAAGTCGCAATATGTCTCAGGCGACTTCTCCTTTATTATATATAATTGATTGTAATTGTTTTGAATTTACATGGGTATCTGGGGCTACTAGCAAGTAGCACCCGATTGATCACATAGGCCCTGAAGTTAACAACTAGGTAAACCCTCCAGTGGCCACTCGGGGAAGGATTTGAACCAGGGACCTCTGGGTACTTCCCGTAGGTCCTTTCCAGCTGAATCAACCCGAAATAGTTTACATTAATTGCAGCTTTTTCAACCAATAAAACTATACATTTTTAATTTTACACTAACTTTTATTAAAATTTTACAATATTAATTTGTCATATTATTATGATTTAAAAAATAAACCGCGTAATGGCGCGGGAACTGTACTAGTGAAGTCTTTAACACCAAAACGCAAATGGAGCCAGAAATATTTCATTGATTAAGCCGACAAAAAAAATATTTCATTCATTAAATTTTAAAATTATATTGGTCAAGTACACAAAAACTATACTATGTATTTATTATAATTAAAATTAAACAACTATTGTATAATGAAAGTAAAATGTAGGGGGTGGGCATATATGGGAAAGGAAGGGTCGTGATAAGACACATTTAGATAGTGTTAATATGTGCATTTAGCCCCAATTTATGTCAAAACTACTGCTCTTCTTTGGCAGTTGAAGACAAAAGAAAAAATAACACAAGAAAAAAAAAGCAGTTATGCCGCTGAACTGCTGAACGTTGATACATGGGAGGTTATTTAAGTAACCTCCCCACCTCTCCTTTAAAAGGCTACTGCTGCAGGAGGGGGCGGGCTCTCTTCTTCCTTTAAAAGTTGTTTCCTTTTTCTTCCTTTCTAGGGCTGTTCAACTGCAAAACAAAGCAACAAAAGCAATTTTTTCTTCCTCTAAACGGGCTTCCTTCTTTCCTTCTAAAAGGGCTCCAAACCTGCAAAAATAAATAAAAGAAAACACAAACAATTAACAAGATAGAGGGAACCGTCTACTGCAGGAGGTGGAAAGTCCATCCCTCCTAAGCTTTGTTATTTTATCTTTGTATTCAGGTAAAAAAAAAATGGAAGAAGGACATGTACTCTTGCCTAGTGTTGCATTCCTTAAGGGTTTGAAAGATATTTGGCTTTCTTACCTGGAGTGTACCGCATAGTAGGTCGAGACTATACCTCCGTAGTTGGCTCGAAAGAAAATACTTTCGCCGCTACACTCAATCCGGTGTGGATCGGCTTATCGGGTCGAAGTGCTGCCGGATTTTGCCTAGAGTTCATAAGCAATGAAATGCCGAAATCTCTGGACTATCAAAAACAAAATGAATATGGGACAAGTTCTGTTTTCTAAAACAATAGCACAAAACCAGCAACTGGAAAGCCCAAAAATTGTGGACAAAAAGATGTTGCTTCCTGCTAGGGCTGGGCAAAATATGGATCGGACCGGAATTGGACCGGAACCAGACCAGAATTTACGGTCTTTGGATCGGACCGAGATATTACGGTCTGGTCCACGGTCCAAAATATTTTTAATTCCAGGTTCCGTTCCAAACCCGGGACCAGACCGGAACCCATGTTATTTAAAAAAAGAAAAAGAAAAAGAAAACAAAGACCTAAAGGGAGTAAGGGACAACGCCGCCCACGCATTTCACTCTCTTTCTTCTGCATTTCATTTCTGCTATCGACTTCACCTTCTTCACCAGCCGTCCAGGTCCAGCAGCAGTCCCTCCTCGGCGGCTCGGTTCGCGACTTCACCAGACCGGTATGATTTATGTATGCACTGTACTGTTTGCAAAAGGAATGGAGACATAAATAGGCACATGCCTTTATGCTGTTGCATTGCAGGGGACCCATTTAGTCTTTATTCCTTTGTGTTGCTTCTTATTTGGGTTGTGGGTTTCTCGCATGTGATTGATGATGCCTTGCTTAATTAAGTTTACCATCATCTGATAATTGGCTAAGCAATAGTTTAATTTTCAAAATGACATATATTTATGACTTTTAATGGCAAATGATAACATTTTTGTAATTAATGTAACTGCCTTAGAAATTTGATCATGCTGTTCGAGCCTTCGAGGGGGGGGGGGAGTTTTTTTTTTAAAAGTTGCGGTACAAACGGTCTTTTACGGTCCACGGACCGAAAAACCCGGAACTATATTTATCGGTCTCGGTCCGATCCGCGGTCCAAGTTTCCAAAAATTCCGGTCCATCGGATCGGACCGGGACCGGAATATTTGGTCTGGTCCGGTCCAGGCCGGAAGCCCGACCCTGCTTCATGCTACCCCAAACCATACCAAAACAATATGCAAATTAAGTTATTACAATCCAGATAAACTTGGAACGGCTAGATGAATCTTCCCAGTGTTTAACTGCACACAAATTGGGACGATTCCTAATCATGGGCAATCAAATTCCCCTTGACAAAATCAATAGGCCCAAGCCTAAATCAAAATTGAGTCTAACAAAAAAGAGTGAAAAGGGTCCTAAATATGGCACATCACAAAAGAGTCCATAAAGCTGGGCAAATGAGTTGATTCAACCGCGAGAGAGAAAGCCCTAAATTGAGTTTAAGAAAAGCATCAGAACTCAAACCTGGGGCGCCTGACTCATGGCTTTGTCGACTCGTTCAAAGGGCTCTGGCCTGCTTCCAATCACTCGGCAGTCGGCACCTTGGGTTCAGCCCCGAAAGCTCCTCTGGTTACTCTTGTCGCAGCCGTGGTCGGAGGTCACATCCCTGTCAATTGCCCCAAACAAAAAAAACCCCAAATTATAAGGGATCAAAATCAGCCCTAATTGACTAATTTTAACAAAACCCAAATCATCTAAATTAGATCAATTTAGGGGTAAAGTGCCAGGGAAAGGAGAAAATCAAACATGTTACACCCTTTCTTAGCACAGATTCATGACGCCTTCAATTGGCAGAGGCTCGTATCGCCGCAGCTCGACTGACCTCGCCTTTGTTTCACCTTTACTCCACCCCCTTCCATTTCAATTTCCCAAAGCAAAAACCTCGAATTTGTGAGGCAAGGTAACGCCGCTGTCGAAAAGCACAAAAGAGGTTGTTCATCGCCGTGGAAGGGATGAACAGAGGGCAAACGTGTAGCTGGGGAAAGGAGTAAGGACAAAAAGGGTGGGCTTAGACGGGAGAAAGTTTAGTATATCATGGAAGTAGTTTACCACCCTGTCTTTTTAGTTAATGTAAAGTAAAAAGTAAAACACTATAATAAAACACCTATGGTGGTATTTAGAAAGTTAATTAGGTTTTTTTTGTGTATAACAATAAAATTTTAAAATTTATTCAAATTATGTAAATTGAATGTACAATTGTTAATACGATATATATATATATATATATATATATATATATATATATATATATATATATATATATATATATATATATATATATATATATATATATATATATATATATATATATATATATATATATATATACACACACACAAAGAAGACTACACAACATTTCTTTTTCATTTTTTTTTCTAATTTACCGTATTGTATAGTATAAGGGCTCGTTTGGTTGGCAATCAAAAAATCCGGGAA
The DNA here is from genome assembly GCA_037127255.1 of Persicaria tinctoria. NCBI lineage: Eukaryota > Viridiplantae > Streptophyta > Magnoliopsida > Caryophyllales > Polygonaceae > Persicaria > Persicaria tinctoria. Next base: position 56,495,366 of record JBANSL010000016.1, on the reverse strand, counting down.
GTAAAAAATCTCATATAGTCGAGTTAATATATGTGTTTGGTTGATTTTTTTTATACTACCTACTTGTTACACACTTAATGAAATTAATTAAATTTTAAACATGTAAAAACAAATGAAGAAAAATTTGTGTATGTATTTTTAAGAACCGCCCAAATCCTCTTTGAGTAAAAAAAGCGTTTAAAAATATCGGTAATGGTTCCCCTGTCCCGAATTATTTCTTAATAAAAACAAAGTGTTTAAAAATAGATAATGACTATCTTATTCTTAAATATTTTGATAAACTTAATCGAAATTTCTTGGGTTAATAAAAAATATGACATTTAAAAAAAAAATTATCTATGGTCCCCCGACCCCAATGAAATTTTGAAGAAAAAAAAAGTAAATCCCTTCCCGGTCCTGTCCCGTGAAAATTATGCGGGACGGGATACGGGACGACCTATCTCAATCCCGCAAATCCCGCCCCGCATATATATAAATATAATACTATATATATAATATACTATCTTATACTCCCTCCGTTCAGAAATATAAGTCCATTGACTTTTTGACACGCTTTTAAAAGAGTTAAAAACTATATAAAATAATATTTTTTTATTAATTTTTGTACATAACTATATACATATTAGTCATATATATATAAGACTATGTAAAAAATTAATTTTTTTTTTATAGTTTATATAGTTTTTTAACTCCTTAAAAAGCGTGCCAAAAAGTCAACGGACTTATATTTCCGAACGGAGGGAATACAATATATTATATATAATAGATATATAGTACTCCCTCCGATCCAAAATATAAGTCGTTTGGCTTTTCAACACGTATTTTAAGAAGCTAAAAACTATATAAAATATCAACTTTTTTTTAATTATTTTTTTACAACTTAATATTTGTTGGTAATAAGTATTAAATTGTAAAAAAATAATAATAAAAAAGTTAATATATCATATAGTTTTTAGCTCCTTAAAATACGTGTTAAAAAGTCAAACGACTTATATTTTGGATCGGAGGTAGTATATATATTTGATTCATATGTTACATATGTACAGTACGTGGGTACATATATATATATATATATACACATTGTAAATGACCTTCTCTTAAACATCTTACTTTTCATTAATTGTAGTGTTACTTTTTACTTTACATTAATGAAAAAGGCAAGGGGGTGAACTACCACTCTGCTATACTAACCATCCTCCGCTTAGACGCTCAGTTCACCTTGAGGAATAATCGGGCTCAATTAATTGAAACGGGTTCATCAGTTTTCAAAGCCGAAAATTGACATTAAAAAAAATAAAAGAAATTGGCATTAAAAAAATGAAATGATGATGAGCTGGAGTATTATACATCCGGCTTAGTTATAAAGAAAGAAAACAAAAGCAAGCATGTTTTTTTTTACGCCGACTGAAGATTAGATCGGGTCGGCCGTAGCAGAAGTCCTTCCTATCGCATCCTTCCGAACGAGAACAAGCAGTTTTGGATCATCCTAACAGCAATCGTCGGCAGGGAATGCATGGGCAATATGAGCAAGATAGTTAGCCACAACATTTGATTCCCTGAAAAGAACGAAATATCTAACAAAATATCCGATTGTAGCAGCTCGATAGTCTAGGGGCATTTCCAATCCCCCAGTAAAGCCTTTATAACCAGTAAGTTGTCCCCTTCAATTTGAAGGTTTAAGATCTGCATTTACTTAGCGCGTAAAATACCCATTTTGAGGCCAAGGTTTTCAGCAAATACAACGGAGACATTAGTGCAAATGGCCCGATGTAAAGTGACCACCACACCCCTAGAGTCTTGGATGACAAATCCATAAGACGCCGATCCGCCCGGCATAACTGATTCTTCGAAATTTAGTTTGTAACAATTTATGGGAGGCTTGTCCTACTTCCCGGAGCGTTTACGAGTATGGGCGACATGATCAACCAAACGAGCGCTCGGACAAACAGAACGACAATTACCACCTCGACCAGAAGTAGCAGTAATGGGGAGATCGTCCTCCAGTTTCTTTGTTTGTTTCCAGCAATGAGTACTTGTAGTATAGAGCAGAATTATTTCGTTTATAGTTACTTTGTTGGTGTGGTTAAACACTAATTGGTTTCTGAATAACCACAATGCCCACCATGCTGAGGCTAGATCAATAAAAGATTTGGTACCCATTGCCTATTTGATATCGGTAAGTGGAAGCATTGCACCCACTCCGAAACTCGCCGCAAGAGCCCTCGGAATTCGGATATGTAAAGCTGCTAAAAGGTTGGTCGCCATAGGGCACTCAAAGAAGAGGTGAACCACTTATTCACTAGAGTTAGCACAGAAGGCACAACCAGAGGGCACGGCCACATGCAATTTTTGTAATCTGAGAGTGGTTGGAAGACCATCACGAGAGATTTTCCAAAGGAAATGACGTACTTTCGGAGGCACATCCATATCCCAAATCCAACCACAGTCAAAAGTGGCCGACCCAGCATGTTCTGATAATAAGGAGTTTGCAGAGCTGGTTGAAAACCAGCCATTATTGCTTGGACCCCAATAGGGACGATCTGTCATTGGATTATTAGGCAGAGTGATGCTCATTATTAAGTCGATATCTTCTTTAGACAAAATATTTGTTAAAGAGGCGGTTATTAATGGTCCGTTCCATTGACCTTCTGTGTTGATGAAGTGAGATACCATTGTATGCATACGTACAGGGCTTGTAACATTTTGAGGGAAATATATTTAATTACAAAATCAACCAACTAAAAGATAAGAATTATAATTGGGACAAATTAAGAATTCGAGCTTGATCAAAACATAAAATTAATTCTAGTGAGTCAATCTCAAAATGACTCCTAAATAAAAAACGAAGTAAAAAAAACCTCAAATCAAGTTTGACCAAATATAAACTTGGTGTTTTTGTTAAGAACTACGCCCGATTTGATTCCGACTTGTCGGATACGTAGGCCACCCGACATAAAGCAAAAGCTCGTCAGGTCAATCTTCAAACAAAAAAAAATCAAATGGTTCTATTAAGAACTACATAAGATTTGATCCCGTTCAAACGGGTATGTAGGAAGCTCGACATAAAGCTATGAGCTCGTCGAGTTCAATCACATTCCTCAAACGGTCTAAAGATCAAAGCCAATTCAAATGGTTCTCTTAAGAACTACATAAGTGTAACGACCCAAGTAAGGAACCTGGGTTACATTTCAAAGGATTAAATACCTTCGTTCGGATCTTGTGACGAGAGGGTTTCTCGACCAAATAAATTTGTAGTCAAGACCCCGCTATAGGATAGTGGAGCCAAGTTCGTCCTCAGGAGAGAAGTCAACGGTTCTAGGTTTAGTGTGTTTAAAGGTTCAGGAATAGCGGGAAGAGGTGAAGAGGGTGGTTTCGACGTCGACTAAGACTTGGTCGATGTCGAGGGATGGAGAGAGAATGATGGTTTGATATCGAGTAGAATATGTGCCGAATAAAAATAATAAAATAAAACAAATAAAGATGCAAACTTCCAAGGTTAGGGATTACCACAACAATAAACATATGTGCAGATCATAAATCAGATAAAGATGCATGTTTTATATCAAAGAATCGACTTTCGCAAATTCCAACAATTTAGGTCATAGAGGCTCTCGCATAAAAACCTAATTTGTTTCTACCTTTTCTTAATTAGGATTAGTCGGCTCTCGCAAATAAACCCTAATTACTATCCAATTCATAATAAGATCACTTTCGCTTCAATATCATGAATAAGGAATTTCCTCAACTCTCGCAAAGGATTAAGCACATAAGTAGATGATGATAAAGACATATATATTCATGGATTTATAAATCAAAAACACATATCTATGTTGGGATCACTCCAACCCTAGAAGAAGGAAATTAGAAACAAATCATAATAAAGAAATTAACTTTAACATAAAATAAACTAAAACTTACAACCGTTCATCTCCTTCCTTTTCCTTCTCTCTCTCTCTCTCTCTCTCTCTCTCTCTCTCTCTCCCTTTCCTCTCTCTCTCTCTCTCTCTCTCTCTCTCTCTCTCTTTCCTCTCTCGCCTCCTCTCTCCTTCCTCTCTCTCTCTCTCTCCTTGCGCCCTAAGACGACTTGACTTGAATGAATAAAAATCAGCCCCTAGGGCTTTATTTATAGGCTTCATTCCAAGCTAATCTAGGAAAGAAACTCTATCTATATCTATATCTATCTATCTACTTACTTAAGATAAAAACTTGATAAATAAAGGAAATAAATCTAATAATTAAATAAGAAAAATATCTAATGTGGATAAATCTTCCTTGAACTTGATAGCTCTTGATAGATGTGGAATTGTGGATAGAATTTGGTCTCGAAAATATCACCATCGGCTTCGGGATAGAAACTTAACAAGATATTCGGATAGCGCGGAATCCGCCACTGAGACGTCCTCGATATCGAGTAGGAGTCCTCGATATCGACTAGCATTTTCTTCGTCTTGTGCTCAACAACTCCATGTCAGCCAACAGAACACATGTCGACTTGGGTTGTCCTCGATATCGACTAACTTTTCCTCGGCTCCCCAGTGCTCAACTTCGTCGATCTCGGTTCTGGACATGGAAATCAACCAAGTGCTTCCTCGATATCGACTAAATCTTGTCGATATCGAATAACCTGCTCCAGCTCCCAGCTTCTCTTGTCGATTTCTAGGGTCTTTACTCGATCTGGGTTACTCGATATCGAGTTGTTTTACCCGATATCGACTAAGTCTCTCAGCTTTCTGCTATGTTATTGAAACGCATTTTCCCGAGTCCTCGTTCATCAGATTGACGCATATGACCATGCGTTGGAAAGCTCTTTCCGAGAACTACAACTCTTATGAAGACATCAGAACTTGACTTAGAATGATGAATACTGAAAAATGGCTTTTTCTCCAGCTGCACCATTCTTAGCTTCTCCACGACTTTCCTTTAAGCTCCAAAGTGCGTCCGATTTCTGCGAAATATAACAAAAACTTGTGTAGAACTCCATATATTGCAAATAAACATATACTACACATATTTTGTATTATTTTAACCCAAATGTATGAAACGCATGCAAAAATCGATATAAAAGTAGATGTAAAACATGGAAAATTAGGCTCACAACATCTTGCAATTCGAGTACGGGTTGAGTTTTAAAACAAAATATTTGTACTAAAAGAAGGGATTTTGAACCCTTAAAGATCGCGGATCCATTGGGGACCAAATACTTGCCTTAGTCTAATCGTGAAATCGAGCGAAAGCAGACATGAAGTTGATTTTAAATACAATCCAAAACGGGGTGTAAAAGAGAGGAAGTGTAGTGTTCTCTCATGCTCTTGATCTAACGTCAAAAGTTTGAACCTGCCAAGCATCCACATAAGCAACGATAACGGATAGTGGTTACTTGAATCTAAAAGAAAATGAGGGGGATTTGGGTCAATCATCAGGTCACTCATGCGCCTATTTAAACACACTCTGAGAGGCATATAGTAAGCATCCTATTCTTAAGATGAAATGCGTAATGCGATGCGGAAACTAAATCATATATATATATATATATGATTTAGTTTCCGCATCGCATTACGCATTTCATCTTAAGAATAGGATGCTTACAGTTTAATATAATGCAGAAATGGATAAATGCTGACAGTTTAATATAATGCAGAAAACAATAAATGGATCCACACAGAATGCCAAGTGGCATGTCCCTCTACTCCCGCACCCATGCTCGTTAGTGTGGGAACCAACCGCATTTTCTACTCCCGCACCCATGCTCGTTAGTGCGGGAACCAGTCGCGTTCAATACCATAACATCTCCAATCCGATATAAATCAATATGCATCAACAGTCATGCTCATCTCGTAATATAAGGTATGACTCGAGGAGGACTAAGCCCGATGGGACTGGGTCGTCCTATGAACCTATCAAATGACTCTAGGACTTACAGATAACGACTGTTCTTTTGCAAGGACATATAGCAATCATATGATTTTCATTTTAGATCCTAAGCGTGATTCTATGTCGTATGGTGCATGGACACTAGCCTACTGTATAACACCAAGTGCATAGAGCGTCCATCATGAGTAAGTTCAAAGAACTTACTTGGAGTAGCAGATCAGCAAGATGAAAAGCAGCAAGATATAAGCAAGCAGGTTACAGATCACCTAGCAATTATTAATAAATACGCATGAGTAAACTGCACAAAACGGGATCCATTTGCCACTACATAACATGCTCATCAATCCATTAATCATAGCATCATCAGCATCCTTTATCTCAACTTATCTCAACATCTTATATCATCTTATTCTATTGTCATTTTCATAACTCGCTCAATCATACTTCAATCCATAGAATCTCACTAGCTAGTCCAATTGTTAGTAAAAATAATTACTTCAAAATTATACTTAGCCATTTCTAATTCATAAAATATTTAATCTTTAAAATACTTCCAAAAATCCGATTAAATAATCCCGACATACTTTACTTTAATTAAAATCATCATTCTAAAGACTTAAATAATTTTCAACACTTAAGAATATAATTCAATTTATATACTTTAAACCCGACCCTTTTTAAATAACGACACATATAAATCGATTTCTAAATAATCAATTATCGGAAATCGGTTAAACAATTAATAAATAATCAAATAAATAAATAAATAAATAACGAATAAACCTGAACCGAACCAACGATTTTAACCCGAACCGAACCAAACCCGCTAAATCCCAACCCGGTTCAATTCCAAAACAAAATAACAACAAAGGAGGTGGGCCCCGCGCTGACTGGGCGTGGAGAGTGGGACCCGCTTGCTTCTTCTTCTTCATCAAATTTCAAACTCCCGTCCGCCTGTAGTTGCTCGTCGGCGCTCGGAGGAGACAGAGGCTCGCCAATGACGCCCATCCTCGCCTCCTCGCCTGTCATGCCCCGTCTCGGCCTACGTTCACACGGATTCCCCTTTCCGACTTCGCCCACATCCCCACAAGCCTCGCATCACCCGCTCTCTCGCTCACGCTGCTCACGGTTACGCTCTTGCCGCCCTCGAGCTCGCCAGAGCTCTCGAGTTCGCCCACCGCTCTCCGACCCATCCCCGACTCTCTCTCTCGACCACCCGAGGACAAGGATGAACCAAAATGACTCAAGGGAAAAGGAAGGAGGTTCGAAAGCTCACCGAGGATGTTCGCGAATGTCGGAGCTCCGAACGGAGTTCTGGGCGTCGTCGAAGGCTCTCGATGGCTTCTCGGACCTGCGTCAGATGTGGATGAGTGCAGTGGCGGCCACAGGATTTCTTGGAGGGGGGAGGCGGAATTTTTTTTCCAAAGACCAATGTAGGGTAGTCTCAAGCGAGCCGAAGAAGGTGAAATAGGTACAAATTTGCTAAAGGAGGGGTAATTTCTTAGTTTTCTAAAGGAAAAAAAAACAGTATAACCTACAAAGGACAATACCAAAGAGTACCTCGAAGAGATCATTTGCACGCTAGTGTGATTAGGTGTTGTGCAACTTGTGTGCACTGCACAATTTCAACATTTTAACAAAACCCCCAATTCATATTTCAAACCTAAAACCTTAATCTAACAAATACATTTCAATATCCACAACAATTCAACATTTCAACAAAACCTCCAATTCTTATTTCAAACCTCAAATCTCAAATCCTAATCTAACAAATTCATTTCAACTCTCAAAATCAATTCAATGTTTCAACAAAACCCCCAATTCATATTTTAAACCTCAAATCTCAAACCCTAATCTAACAAATTCATTTCAATTCTCCAAATCAATTCAATATTTCAACAAAACCCCAAGTTCATATTTCAACCTCAAATCTCAAACCCTAATCTAACAAATCCATTTCAATTCTTCAATCAATTCAAGTTTTAACAAAATTAAATCAATTATATACATTCAAACAATCTCAAATTAAGGGAAACTTACCCTTCTTGGCTCAGTAGCACACGAGCGAATTCAGCCGCCAGACCCGCCACCCCCGTCCCCCGCCAGTCGCCTTGCACCGCCACCGCGCCTCGCACATCGCAGCCAGAACCAGTAGCGGGCTTCTTCTCCCATCTCTCCCGTATGTGGAAATCTGAATTGATTCCTTCGCACCTCGTAGCCTCGTGCTTCTTCTTCCGTCGGACCTTGCAGCCTCCCTTAGCTCCCCGCACTTCTTCTCCCTTCTCTCTCGTACGCTGAATTGATTCCTCATATTGATGCTCTCGCATCCTCGCCCTCGTAGCCTCTGTTATAAGGGAAGAAAAAAAATTTCTCAAGAGGGGGCGGGGGGGGGGGGGGGGGGGGGGGAGAGCCGCCCCCGCGCCCCCCTACGGCCTCCCCTGGGTGAGTGTAATGGTAGGGCTCGAGAGTAGTTTGGATCGGAAAAGAAGCAGAACGGCTTACCGAAAGGTTGGTTTGCGCTCAAACGGAGGCGACGAAGCCTTGGTGGCTCGGTGGTGGCAAAGGGGGCTTCTTGGGCAGCCTCAGGGCGCTGGAGGACGTAGAGGGAGATGGAGTGCAGCTACTGTATCTTGGAGAGAGGAGGAGGACGAACTGCGAACGTGGCAGAGCTCGGTGTTGTGCGAATGTGAGGATGATGGTATGGCGGGGGAGGTATGGTGTACGGTGGTGGTGATGAGTTTAAGAGCAAGGAGCCGAGAACTGTGCGGGTGGAAGAATGGACGAAGGAGGAGGAACGGTGAGAGGTGGAGTGACAGTGACGGGTTTAAAACGAGGCTTGCGGGCGGGGATGGTTTTGCATGGGTGAGGCTTTCATTTCAGCTAGGAGATAGGTAGGGGAGGGTAGGGGCTCTGCAGCCGTAGGGTGGCTTTGACGGGAAGTGTATTAAATGGGGGAAAGAAAGTCAAATTTGCTATCCAGAAATAAATCCCGCTTTCTGATATTAACTCGACGCGACAAAATAAACGTCCACACCCGAGATAATTAACGAATCCCTGAAAATATTTTCAAACCTCGGAATTATAAGGCGAAATAAATTCATTTACAAGTCCGAATAACCAGTTTATACCGGGATTGGCCTCGAGTAATAGAATAAATCGGTTACTTAAAGACACAAATTTTCAAAAAATTTCTGGGTCTTAGAACCTAAATGATATTTAAATTAGAATAAAATTTATAATTTATATAAATAATGTTTTTAAAATCTCGGTCCTTACAATAAGATTTGATTCCGCTTTGTCGGATATGTAGGAAGCTCGATGTCAAGCCAAAGTCCTTCGAGTTCAATCACAAATTCCCCCAAAAAAAATACTTGCTTTGTTTCCAAACGAAGTTAAGTCAGTCAAGCAAAATCGGTTCATAAAATAACTACGTAAAGACTTGATACTCTTTTACGAGTTACGTAGGAAATCCGGTATCAAATTCAATATATATCGGATTAAGTCGCACATCTCAAATTAAATCAAATTTTGACCGAAAAAAGAACTACGGGTGCTTTGATCTCGTCCAAACGCGTATGTAGGTAGCTTGATAGAAAGCTTATGCTCGTCGAGTACAATCGATAATCCAAAAAAACAAATCAGTTTTCCGTTAAGAACTACATAAAGACTTGATGCCTCCTATCGGCTATGTAGGTAACGCGATAAAAAATTCTAAAAATATATCGGGTACAGTCGTCAACCTCTAAATTCCCTTTAAATGAATATGATGTCAAAACAAATCAAATTAAATTGGCTCGTTTTAGAACTACAGGTGATTTGATTCTCTTCTAAGAGAGACGTAGGACACTCGATACAAAGCTTTCACTTGTTGAGTTCAATCGCCAACAAACAAATTGAAATTGTCCATTCCGACTCGACATAAAGCTACAAGCTCGTTGAGTTCAATCACCACCCTCAAATGATCTCATGATCAAACCCAAATACAAAATTCATCTTTGTTCCGAACTACGATGACTTGATTCCACTAAACAATTGGATACGTAGAAAACTCGGTGTAAATCAAATTCTCACCGGGTCCAGTCACACCCAAACTTTCAATCAAATTTCCCCAAATTCACTTTTCGACTCTAAGTCGTCCCAAACATTAAATTTCCATCAAATCCAAAGTGTCTCATCCGACTCGATAAAAAGCATCTGCTCGTCGAGTTCGGTCACGACCAAAACTTCAAAAACTTAAATACCAAATTCAAAGTTGTCCTTTTCAAGAACTACGTGTGATTTGATCCCGTACAAAAAGGTACACAGAAAACTCACAAACGAGTTCAATCACGATCCCCCAATTGACCTTTAAGTCAAAACAAGTGAAATTTCAAATTAAAATCCATTACAAAATCAAAATCGTTTTCTATGCAAATGATAGGCGGGTTACTTGAGTTACCCTTTCGAGAAGGTGGGCTCATGTTACACGGGTGGAGTGTTGTTCGGGATACCCTTCCTAGAAGGTGGGCTTGAACTTCGTCCTATGATGCATACAAGAAAACGAAATCAAATTCAAACCAAACACGAAATCCAAAACACTCTGGACTACGTAAGGCTTGATTCTCTTCCAAAAGATACGTAGGCAACCCGCTAAAATTCGGGAGCAGCCCAAATCATCAAAACTATTCAAATCTTTGGTATCGATATGGCTTTGAATCAAGAGGATAACCAAAAGGGATCGAACTCAAATATTAAAAATCAAATAAAATGTGTTGCACAATTATTTTGCGTATTTTTGTCCAATATCATGATAATCTATAGCTAGATATAGGTAATTACTGGTTGAGTTATCCATATTCTTGAGTAGCAAAGTATAAATCCCTGAAACTGGTTGATTTAGGGATTTGTATAGAGAATTGATTTGCAATTGATGTAATAACTGGTTGTGCGTGTCGATTGTCTTTGTTGATTTCCTTTAGGCTTCATCAATTATTGAATTGAATCTTGATAGTTTCAGGATTGTTTGATAATTAGGGTTTTCAGGGTCTGGTTGTCCTGTTAACTAGATTTGATAAGGAATTTGATTTAGAAGACTTAGTCTTTCCACAACAAAGTATTCAAGAGGAAGTTATCTATTTGATTTCGATTATCAATGAATGAAACCCGATTGCTAAGATTGATTGACCTAAGCTATTTCCCTCATATTTATTCACTTAATTTTACTTTATTGTTTTGCTTACTTTTTCATTCTTAGTTAGTTTAAACCATCACAGTCCCCCTTATTTGTGTCTTTTGTTCTTATTTAGCACACTTAACTTGCATACAAATCGTTGACTCTCTGTGGGATCGAACCGTACTTGCCAAACTACATTAGTTAGGTTAGACGGATATATTTGATAGGATTAAGGCGATTGAAAATCCTCTGTCAGGTCGCCCCGTGTAATTTTTACGAGACGAGATTTTTTTTTAATCTCGTACCAACCTAATTTCTCGCGGGATGGAACGTGACTGGGACGGGACAAATCTTATTCCTCAAACTAGAATTATTATTGATATTGATGTGTTTTATTATTATACTAGTTCAGTACCCGCATTGTGTGCGGTTTTTTAAATTTAAATAAATTTCAGACTACAACCTGTTTATTCAATTAATTAATTTCTTCCAATACTTCTCCATTCGTAATTAACATAGAATTAAATAAAAGTCTCGTAATACGCGCACGCACGCACGCACGCACGCATATTCTTTCTTTCTTTTAATTTAAATAAATTTTATATTAATTGCACATTCTAAAATATATTAATATATTAAAACCAAATAACTTCTTTAGAAAAAAATTATGTCATGTGACTAATATAATTGTAAAAAAATTGTTTATACCTCTAAACAATCTGGTCTTTCTTTATATAAATATAATATAAACATTAGACAACTTATTATTTTAAATTTATGAAGTTTCCATATCTCATGCAATAAATACTATTATACATATTCACTCATAAATAATATTATATATATTTTTAATTTGTCTAAAAAGAAAATGAAGAAATTTAGCTAAATGTCCATTTTGCCAGCCCCTTTTTGCAAAATGTTCACTTAAAATCAGTTTTTGCTAAATGTCCTAAATTTTTTTGAAAACCCCAATTTGCCTCCATGTTAATTTACTCTGTCCGTTCTCCAATCTCCCACACAGATTTGAGGTTAAAGCCATGGCTTCCTCACGCTCCTCTCTCCTCGTAGTCTCTCAATATCTGGAAGAGATCTCTAGTGATCTCCGATCCTCGAGACCGACTTCCTCCCTTCCAATCTTCCATCCTCTCCGAGATTGCCGCTCCTGCTGAACCAGATGGTGTCGAAGAGGATCTGCGCTTCGATCTCCAGTTATCATCCTCTCCGAGATCTCAGAGGTTCGTATCCTAAAAATTGAGCCTCGGTCTCACCGTCACGACGAGCATGGACCTCGGCGCACCGTACGGCGAGGCCACGACGTTGAGAGGCTTTTGACGGCGCCATCGATCTGGTTCGTTGCAGCCGCGCCATCAACAGGGGGATCCCGACTCCGGTGCTTGAGTTTCTGCCGCTTGGTGTGGACAGGGTTCTGCGGGGCGAGGGATTCCTTTGGCTCGAGTTTATGCTGTTTGATGACAGTTGTGATTGCTTCTAGTAATTCTATATCTCTTCTTCCCCATTGTTGTTTCGGTTACAGCAGCACGAGGACTACCTGTTTGTGAAAATGACTATGAGAAATTTCAACTGAAATTGGTCAATTTTGGCTTTGATAATGCCTATGCGTTTTGTTTGCTTGTTCTTTGTCCTGTTCTGAGTTGTTGTTTGTTGATGATGATCTGTGGAATTGCTTATGGAGATGAGTATATCTGGTGTTATTCTGCAGTTGATGATGATGTATCTCTACCGGAGCATGGTACGCTCCTACCATTCATTCTGTAAGTCTGATGATGAGCCGCGCGCAGAGCAAGTGCAAGAGCAAAGCTAGCTGAAGCCAACTTTACTAGTCCCAAGCCTTTGTATGCAGTGGCGGAACACTTTGGTGGCCAGGGATGGCCTTGGCCCCCACAAATATTTTTGTAACATATGTAATTATATATATTTAGTATTATTTGTATAGGTAATTATATATGATATTAATAGTGAAAGAGTAAAATAATAAATAATTTAGTTGTTAATCTCTAAAGAGTAACCTTTAATTAATTTAGAGATTAGAGATTCAAGCCTTCATACCTATAGTTTGGGCAAATTTTTGTATCCATGCTTTTTTAAAAAATTAAACATTTAAACTAACATTTTATAGTTTTTTCAATACATTTTTATGATAAACAAAAAATATTTTTTCAAGAAATTTTGAGTATGCCTTCAATTTTTGTTTTTACCAATTTTTTGAAAGAAATTAAACATGTAAACTATAATTTTATAAAAAAAAATTTGAAAAAATTTTGAAACACTTTTATTTATGATAAAAAATCCTCATTTTTTAAGTATATCCCCATTTTTTTTTTCACAAAGAAATTGCATTTTTAAACTACAAATTTATTGCCTTTTTAATATTTTTTTTTTGAAAAATGTGCTTGATAAACAAAAAAAATAATGTAAAATTTCGACCCCCTCATTACCGGGAGTCTAGTTCCGCCACTTTTTGTATGCTAAACAACCCCACAATTATCAAGATTTAGACCGGCCGCCACCACTGAATATGAACATCACAGGCTTCATTTTTAATAAAACAATTAATCTTCGCCGAATATGATATATGCAGCTCATTTGTGCTTACTCACTTTCATTAAATCCTTTTATTTCGCCTTGCAATCCACTAACAGATGTCACCCATGCGGTAATTTGTTTCAAGTTTGATAATTAATGACTCCAAATTAAGTGACAAAATTTCAGTTGGATTCCACAAGAGTTTGATTACTCTCTAAATTAACGACATTGGGGATTCTGTTAAGTGTCACCAAGTGTAAAAAAAAAATTTAAAAAAAAAATTGTCACCACTAATAAGGGTGGTGAGTCGGTGACAGTGAACCTTGATAAAAAAAAATGTACAAACAAAGTTGTCACCAAACTATGGTTATATTTTTTTTATTATTGTGGTGACACCACTAATAACATTTTTTCTTGTCCTAGATTTTTCTTTTGGTGACAGTTGTGATGACACTGTTTTTATAGTGGTGACATCAACGATTACATTTATTTTTATTGTGGTGACACTACTAATAATATTTTCCTTTGTCCTAGGTTATTGCATTGGTGACAATAGTTGTTTTGCTTAGCATTAGCCCCTTTAGGGTTTGTGATTCCCTTGTCCAAGAGTTTTCCTTTGGTGACAATCTTGATTACACTGTTTTTACATTTGGTGACACCACTAAGAACACGTACTTGACCATTCTTTCACTTGGTACATTGGTGGTGACACTACTTGTTTCACTTGTGGTGACACTGTTTTTGTGTTGATGACACCACTATTAACATACTTAGTCATTCATCTCTTAACGGAGTGTTGTCTGTAACGGCCCGGGATTATGATTCACGAGTTACGTTTCGAGGGATGAAACCCCTCGTTAGGAAGTTGCGCCCCGAGTACAGGTTGAAGGTTTCAAAACTTACTTTAATGTTTTCAAAGGGGGATTTCATACCCAAAATCGAAGGGATCGTTGGAATCCCCGGGGAAGTCCCCTGTACTTGTCGTAAGTCTAAGCGTGGAAATCAGAAATCATGCAACTGGCGAAAACAAGCGTAATACAAGAGGGTGCCACGGCAGAGCCGGGTCAAAACGGAGTCTAAAGTATAAATCCAAAAATATAATCAGAGTCTGGTGAAGTCTATAACTCCAACGCTCACTCTCCGCCGACAAAATGACCCGCGCAATAAGCAAACAGCACCGATAGGATGAACATAAATAATACCTAAAAAATTTGATATGGAGCGGGATCAGATCGATGCCCACTTAACTCTGCATCCCAACCATAAGTACACATATACGCTATTCCTAATAAAGATGCTTCTAGATGCATGGCGGAATATTAACACACTAACATGCTCCTAAGAACAAGTGCATAATAATAATAAGGTCTTAGCACAGAATACCAAGTAGTATATCCCTCTCCTACCTCCACCCCTTCCGATAGGTGGAGACTGGCCAGCTCGTGAATGCATTCATTCATAATAGGGCGGCACGCATGCTTAACCCGCTCCACAATAAAGCCCGCAGGCATATCATAATATAAGGAAGTGCATGACTCGATTTGACTCAGGACGGGACCCGATGAGACTAGGTCGTCCTATAACCCTAGCAATGACTCTAGTGACTTCACAGATAACGGCCGTTCTGTTTACATACACATAAAGAAATAGAATGCTCAACGATCGATGCAACCTAGCATGGTACTACATGGCATGCTGATCATGAATGCAAGCAGCTAGTATATCATGCACCTAAAACAGGGAATAGCTCTATTCAATCTGAGTAAGCTCCGAAGAGACTTACCTGGTATCGCAGAACAGCAAAAGGCAATCAACCAGGCAATATGAAATCCGACACGTCACAGATGGTCACCTAACAAGTATAAGCACATCAATGAGTCTATCTCTAAGGCACACAAGGCATAGAATTATCACACACACAACTTCACAACTTAACATAATAACCGTCACATCATCATTTCCATAATATCAACTTTATCTCATAATCTATCATCTCAATATCTCACAACCATACTCAAAGTAATTCTCCAATTCACCAACTTAGGATAATTCCAATTCATACTTAACCAATTTGCATGCCATCATTTCAAAATCTTACTTAGCATATAATTGCACATCTTCAACATAATCATATAACATTTAACCACAATAATAAATCACCACAATATCATATATTAAATCTCAAAACAACATTTTATATTTTAATCCCAATAATATTTATTAAATCAAAACATCCCTTTTTAAATTACTAATCCAACCTTACTTTATTTTAAATTACCAAAACACACCCTCTTATTTTATAAAATCCCCAAACCGGCCCTCTTGTTTAATAACCCAAACCGAGCCCTTATTTTACACCTCCCAAACCGAGCCCTTTGTGGAAGAAAAAAAAGGCCCAAAAATCAGTTTGGCTCATCTGGAAAAATAGGCCCAAACCTTTCTCTTAAAACCCCAAAAAAATCAGGCCCACAAAGAAAGACCCAAACCCGGTTTTGTCTCAGCACAAATTAGGCCCAAATTTCCCATTTTCGGCCCAACAAATTAGGCCCAAAACCTCCATTCTATTTCTTCCATTTGACACAACGTGGAAAGAAAGAAAAAAAGAGGGGAGTGGGGCCAGGTGAGGTGGCGGCTGATGTGGCAAGTGATGGGGTCCCACATGCTTCTTCTTCCCCAGATTTTCCAAAATGAAAGAACAAGGGGAGGGCTTGTGTGTGTTCGGCAAAACGACGAAGGAAGAGGGAAAAGGGAGGTCGTCGGCAGCGATGGGGCTGGGCTCCGGCCACCAGGAACGACCACTCCGACACCCACACACACGAAAACGGAAAGGGAAGGGAGGAGGAGAAGAAAGAAGCTCACCGAGGTGTTCGACGCCGGAAAGCTCGGAGCTCCGGGGAGGTGCGTTTGGCTGCGTCGATGGTGATTCTTCGATCAAGGAGGCCTGGGAGAGGTGCGGGGTGTTAAGGGAGGAACCTCTGGCTGATAAAGGGTGAAAGAGGAGGGGTCGAGAGGAATCGAGACTTACCGAGTTGGACGGAAACAGGGGTGGCGCCTCTGCTGCTGCTGGTGGCCGGCGACGGAGACTGGCGGGGAGGCGGTAGTCGACGGAGGTGTGGTGGTGGAGAGGCGAGGTGGTGACGGAGGTGTGGTGGGAGAGGCCTAGCTCTCGGCGTTATCCTCCAAGAGGGAAAGAAGGGTTGTTTGGTTTGTTTGGTTTGTGTTTGTGTGGGGTGTGGAAGGGTGTGTTCAAGTTCAGATTTCATGGACAAAATCTTGGGTTTCTTGACTGCACAAATCGACAAGGCATGGGAAATGGTTCTCCTCATTTCCATTCTTGGCAAGTCAAAGTAAGGGAAGAAAAAAAGTATATGAGTGTGTTGGGTTAATTAGGGAGGGGTTGGAAGGGGTAGGAAATTTAAAAATTAAATCTCAAATTAAGGGATCCAATGGTTGAATTTGGATAAGGATGTGAGAAAAAAGACGAAATTGGGGTCTCGAGTCGGAATTTAAATTTCTGCTGCTTGGTCGTTCAAAACCTGAATGAAAGACGGAATTGATATTTAAAGCGAAAATTTGGGCCGGAATTTATTTTAAATTCCTTTTGATTTTCTTTTTCCAAAAATTAATATTTTAAAAATCCGAGCCTTTACATTGTCTTTCTTTGATGACAGCAGCGGTTACATTTTTTTTTATTGTGGTGACACTACTAATAACACATTTTTGTGTCCTAGAGTTTTCCTTTGGTGACAGTGTTTGTTGCAATTTTTTTATTGTGGTGACACTACTAATAACACTTTCTCTTGACCTAGGTTTTTTTTTCTTTTGATGACAGTAGTTGTTACTTTTTTTTTATTGTTGTGACACTACTAATAACACTTTCCCTTGTCTAATAATTTTCCTTTGGTGACAGCAGTGACGACACTATTTTTCCTTGATGACACCACTAATAACATTTTACTTTGTTCTAGGCTTTTTTTTTTCTTTTGGTGACAGTAGTATTTTTTTTTTAATTGTGGGGACACTGCTTATAACACTACGAATAACACTATCCATTGTCCTAGGGTTTTCTTTTGGTGACACCAGTGATTACATTTTTTTTTATTGTGGTGACACTACTAATAACATTTTCTATTGTTCTAGGGTAACCTTTGGTGACAGTAATGATTATAATGTTTTTACCTTGGTGACACCACTAATAACACTCGGTCATTTTTCACTTGGTACACTAGTGGTGACAACACTTAATTTTTAGGTTGGTGACAACACTATTACCACTTGGTCATTCTTTTCCCTTGTCCTAGATTTTTTCCTTTTGGTGACGGCAGTGGTTACAATAGTGATTACTTGTTTAACATTTTCTTTTGTCCTAGAGTTTTCCTTTGGTGACAATAGTGATTACATTTTTAATTTTTTGTTGTGGTGACACTACTAATCACATTTTTCCTTGTCTTAGGGTTTTATTTCTTTTGGTGACAGTAGTGATTTTTTTTTTTTATAATTGTGGTGACATTGTTGATAACACTTTTCCTTGTCCTAGTTTTTTTTTCTTTTGGTGACAGTAGTAGTTACTTTTTTTTTAATTGTGGTGACACTACTAATAACATTTTCTCTTGTCCTAGGGTTTTTCCTTTTGGTGACAGCAGCGGTGACACTATTTTTCATTGGTTACACTACTAATAATACTTGACCATTCTTTCCCTTGTTACACTGGTGGTGACACCACTTTGTACGCTTATGGTGACACTGTTTTTATGGTGGTGACACCACCAATTTTTCTTTTGGCTAGCATTAGCCTCTATAAGGTTTTTTCTCCTTTTTGTCATATGATTTTCCTCCGGTGACAGCAATTGTTTTACTGTTTTTATGGTGATGACACCACTAATAACATTTTTTTTTTTACATTTTTTACAAGGTCAATGGCACTATTGGTGTGACACATATGATTGATAACTTTATGTTTTTTAACAACTTTATTTTATGTAGTTTTTTTAGCATTAGTCCATGGTGACACTTATGTATATGTATAAACCCAATCACCTCCTTAAAGTTAAAGAAGTGCTACTGCTACCTTCCATCTTCTCCATGAAAGGTAGAAGCTTTAATTTTGGCGGGACTTAATATATCATCACAAAATCACTTCGTTTTTTCTTTTGTCATGCTTCGTTTATACTGTATAGATTAATCAATTATATTGTATAGATTAATCATAGGAGCAACAAATTCATCAATAATAAGGTAGCATCGGAGAAGATGAAACTCCGTTCAAGCAAATCAATGGAAACTTCGTCCAGCATCTGCGAGGACGTCGGTCTCAGGCCAGTTCGATGACCTCTGATATGATTTCTTATGCATCATGCTGCTCCCGAGCACCACCTCAGGCGGTAGTATCGGTTGCTCGCTGTAATTTCAAGCCCAATCATCAAGCCATCCACAACTCACAAGGTCCAATCTAGAAAAAATTCAATAGACCATCAATTGAAGAATATGAGATTGACGACAGAGAGCCACGAAAACAGTTACAATGGTAGCGTAATATCGGAAAATCGATCCCATCGAACACTAGCGAATTGCAAAGGATCGGAAAGCATCAACATACAAAATTGACAAAATGTGAAGATTCCATATAGATTGCTGCAAATTTATCGATATAGAAAGTGAGAGATTACATCAGATCCATTATTGAAGGATCGGACGGCCTCCAGGGAGCGATACAGAGAACACAACCAAAATTAGGGCAAGGGGAGGTGAATTCGTGTAGCGCCGACTGATCAAGCACATTTAGGTAGTGTTAATATAAGCATTTAGACGTGTTTAGGTAGGGTAAAATGCACGAGTTAGAGTAGTTTTCATATTTTCATTATGTTTCAATTAGAGTCGGAATCTACGAGATTTGTGCATGATTTCAGGTGATTGTAAAGATGTGAAGCTAAGCTCGAGCCATTGTTGGAAGATTGGACGAGAATAGAAGAGCACGAGAGCCGAGGAGAGGAGCTAAACATGTAAAGGATTGGAGCTGTCCAAGCTGGCGACGCTGCACTAAAACGAGTCGTTTGAAGGATGTTGTTATCGGATCGGGGCGTACATATACTTGTTGGAAAGAGGATTTGAAGGCCTACAACTTTCGTGTTTACAACTTTTCCAAACTCGGCCTTGAAAACAGCGAAATCTGGACGTCAAGATTGCTGTTGAAAATAACTCGGGTGGAGTAGACACAACTTAGCCGAGTTCTATGCATGGTGTACCCGAGTTTTGTAGCAGTTGCAAGAAGTGGGCCGGGACAGCTGTTACTGTAATTCAATTATGTATGTTATATTTTGATTATGAAATTAAGTAGAGGATACATGAAACGTTGGCAGGGTGTTCTTAGTTGGAGTTTTTCGATCGAACGAAGGGAATTCAGACGCACCATTGGAGACCTTTTGGGAATTTTTTTAACCATGAACCACTAATCCTCTTTGCTTGGGGAAATTAATCGAAGCTTCAGGTTTTCTATATCATTGTGAGATTTCTATATCCTTATACTCTTCTGTCAATATTATCAATTCTTTGCGCCGATTGTTTAGGGTTTTCGTGAATTTTCATTAGCTTGATCAACTGATGCCTTTTCATGATAATCTATAGCTAGATATATGTAATTTCTGGTTGAATTATCTATATTTTTTAGTAGCGAAGTATAAATCTCTGAAACTGGTTGATTTAGGGATTTGTATAAAGAATTGATTTGCAATTGATGCAATAACTGGTTGTGCGCGTCAATTGTCTTTGTTGAATTCCTTTAAGCTTAATCAATTATTGAATTGAATCTTGATAGTTTCAGGATTGTTCGATAATTAGGGTTTCCAGGGTCTGGTTGTCCTGTTAACTAGATTTAATAAAGGAATTGGATTCAAAAGACCTAGTCTTTCCACAACAAAGTATTCAGGAGGAAGTTATCTTTTCGATATCAATGATCAATGAACAAATCTGATTGCTGAGATTGATTGACCTGAGCTATTCTCTCATATTTATTCACTTAATCTGTTCTACTTTATTGTTTTGCTTACTATTGTTTATTAGTTAGTTAGTTCAAACCATCAAAATTCCCCCCTTTTATTTCTTGTTCTTGTTGACGCACTCTGACTTGCATATGAATCATTGACTCTCTGTGGGATCGACCCGTACTTGCCAAACTTAAAATCCTCTATCACCGACAGCAGCACCGCTTTCGCTTCCAAGCAAATCGAACCTCTACGGTCGAGCAAGACGTAGGTAGGCATGTCCCCGTGAACTCCATGGACGCTTCGCTCTTTCTCCATCGATGTGAACTCCATGGACGCTTGTTTTAATTTGGGGGAGAAGGTGAAGAAATAAGGGTAGGAGCAAAAGTGTCATTATAGGACATTTACTTAATTACCTTATGAAAATGGACATTTAGCAAAACAGCCTATTCTAAATGGACAATTACCAAAAATTTCCAAAGAAAATTGATAGAATATATGGGTAGATAAAAAAAATTTAGTTGAGACCATATATATAGATGGATAGAGACTGAGTTTAGTAAATAATATTATTATATAAATAAAAAAAGATATAAAATAAATGGATGGATAAAAACTAGGAAAAATGGTAAAAAATAATACGAACTATCAACGGTGAACCAAAAATAATACGAATTTTCAAAACCACCAATTCATATATAAACTATAACACATTAAATCAAAATTAATATAGGGTCCAAAGTTCACAAACTCTAAATTTATTTGGACTCAATATGTAATTAATAATAAATTGTGGGCAAAATTGGAAATTCAAAATTTTATCATCTTCCCTATTCGTAGAACAGTTTTGAAGGCAGCGATGGTGGAGCAGCGATGGCGGAGCGGCAACGGCGGAAGTTGATGATGTCGAAGCGGCACAGACCCGCACAACACTAAACACCCAACCACCAGCCAACTGCCAATCGGACGAGAGCCACCGGCGACAACAACGAACGATGACAGGCGGGGTTGGAGACGACGGACGTCAGGCAGACGGGAAGTCGACACTGCACTAGAACGACGATGGAGTTGCAGAACACCATGAGCGAAGACGAACAGGTTGGTTGAATGGCTGGTTGAATTCCGCCATTGAGGAGGACCTTCCCTCCGCCATGTCGCCGCCCGATTCGAAACACCATCGAGAACAGGGAGATCAAGATACCCAAATTAACGGTCGAATCCGTGAGAATGAATAATGGGAACCCAAAATCAACCAGAAATCAAGCCGAACGGATAGCAGATTGGTTGAATGGCTGGTTAAGTTTTATGTAAACTCCATTGTTGAGGACTTCCCCAAACTGGGAAGGTACGAAAGGTATTAGGGTTTTTATTTAATTTCATAAAATTTTCTCAAGTAATTATAATTTGAGTCTAAAATAATTTATAGTTTGTAAATTTTGGACCTTATATCGATTTTGGTTTAATGTGTTATAGTTTGTATATGAATTGGTAGTTTTCAAAGTTCGTATTATTTTTTGTTCACCGGTGATAGTTCGTATTATTATCGGTCATTTTTCCTAAAAACTAAGGAGAGAATTGATGTAATATATCCATATTTACCAAAATTGGCATCTTTAACAAAATTGGGTAAAATCTTGTAAAATATATTCATATCTAATGAAATTGGATAAAGTAATTTTTGATAAAGTCATTTAATTAGTATGACCACATAATATATTGATAAAGTTATTATCTTTTTTTTTTTTTACAGTAGGCAAGAATTATGAGCGATTACACAATCTGTAATCTGGCTCCTCGATCATCCTTAAGGATGATAAAGTTATTATCTTATAAAATATGTTCATATATAGCGAAAATAGGTAAAATCTTATCTTATATAATAGTCTTTAAAATTAGTTAGTATCTTCTAAAAATATATCCATATCTAATGAAACTGTGTCAAATTTTTATCTTATGCATATATAAATATATTGATTAAATAGAGTTAGAATAAAAGTTTATCTTGTGTATATATTGATTATTACAAAAATTTATGATTGGTTCATATGGCTACGATTAAGGAGAAGCCGTCATGTGTCTCAGACGACTTCTCCTTTATTATATATAATTGATGATTTGTATTAAAACTTATTCTTCTAGATATAGTGAATGTCCAAAAATTATAATTTTAATACTATCATTTTCATTAGTTTTGATTTCCATTATTTTTTCATTAATTCTCCAATTTCTCATATCCTTTTTCTTTGTTCGCGATCATTAGCCAATTTCATCGTTACATTATTTATTTATTGTGATGAAAATAAAAATTGCTAAAAAGACAATTAGTATTCTTTTTATTTTAATCTCAAAAAGTGAAAAATTTGTTAGAAGAACGAAAGAAGTATCATTTTTTTCTTTTGTAATTTTACCTTAAACATGATTAGCAATGATAACTAAGCCAATGATAAAAATAATATGAAAGAAGTATCATTTTTATACTAGTTTTATAGATTTTTATAAATGAAAAATATTTATTTTTAATGACATAATATTTTTAGCAAAACATATCACTTCAATAATCAAATTAAATATTCATACACTTTATCACAAAATAAAATAAAACACAAAATTTGTTTGAATAGTTGTTGAATGGATTTTGTTTTGACAAGCATGTTTTCAAACACGTTGAGTTTGATTTGGTCCTAAAAAAAAGTTTTTTTCAGGGAAGATAATCTTTTTGCATGTTAGGACACAATTTTATGGATAGCTAAATTTATATTGATTTTTATGTAAAGAAAAAGGCTAAATATATTAAATAATTATAATTGTTGAATTCGTGCATAGCGTGATCGAGTAAAAGACTAGTTATATTAATATATGTGAGACATGATGAGAATTTTGGGATGAGGAGTTGCCGTCTTGGTCCTATCCCGTAAAAATTTACTATTTTTTCCCCGAAATTTCACTAGGATCGGGACGGGATCGGGATTTGTGAAATATTTACCCACCCCTGAAAAAATATATAGGAAGCATACTTATACAAAAACTTTATTGTGATTTGATGTGTTCATTTCATTTTTCCATATTTTTATTTGTGATATTTCTAAACTTGTATCTTGTTTTACGACGATTAGTCCGTTTTTCGATACATCGGTCTCTCGAGTTACCAAACAGTGTATTGTATGATATCCCAAATATTTTCCTTTATAAAAAAACGCTGCTCTCCCCGATCCTCCGTCCCAAAAATTCAACCAGCGAATTAAAAAAAATTACCCTCTCCTTCTCAAAACAAACATAAATAAAGAATATGTTATTTGTAAATATTGATTATGATTAGGGCTGGAAATAACTCGCGTGTACGCGCTCCACCCGTTTTACCCGCATTAATTTTACGAGTGAAAACCCGCAAAAAAGTGGATGTCAGGTGGAGCGGGTGCAGGTGAAACGGGTGATGGATGGATTATGGGTGAAGATTTTTCAGCCATAACCCACCCCATTAACCCGCATAAAACCCTAATATGTGTGTGTGTGTGTGTGTGTGTGTGTGTGTGTGTGTGTGTGTGTGTGTGTGTGTGTGTGTGTGTGTGTGTGTGTGTGTGTGTGTGTGTGATTTTACTATTTTACCCTTTTCAAGTTTAACTTCTACAAACCCTAATCCTTGATTAGTGCATTGCTCACCAAATTTCAATTAGAATGGATATGGTATCAGGTTGCTCTTCCACATTATAACAAGGGATATATTGGATTAGTATATGATTAGTATAGAGATATATACCCTTCCACTTTCAAATTTCAATTAACTCGTGATTTCAGTGCTTTGCCGATAAAAAAATATATATACATAAACCCAGCCCTTTTGTAATTTTGAGTTTGAATTGGACTACTTGTGTTGATTTGGGTTTTTCTTTTGTTTCACCCATTTGGTACCTGCTCCACCCGCATCATCAGTGCGGGTCGGATGCGGGTGAAAAGGTTTTACAGGTGATGGATGGAGCGGGTGAAATTTTTTACCCGCGGGGCGGGTGATGGAGTGACTTCATCCCCACATAAACCGCCCCATTCCACCCCTAATTACGATACAAATAAATCTTGTAATAAGTTCACTTACGCTAAATGTTTGTAAATATGATTGATATTTCTAACCCAATACTCAATTAAAATTTGATTGGAAAAAAAAGGAAACATTATTTCCTTCTTTCTCTTCTTTTGTGAATGAAGAATATAATAAAGATTAATCATTCTGGTCTTATTATATTATGTGTATTCTAAACAAAAGAAATGCATTTGGTTTTGTGCGATTTTAAAAGCATAAAGAGCAGTTCTACGCATGTTTTTATTTACATGATAAGGTGGTGGTATTGTGCAAAGTTTTACAAATAATGGATGGAAAATAAAAATCTTTTGAGTAATTTTAAAAACGGAAATTTCGCCAGGTACTCCTGGGGTATTGCAATTTTCGCGAGGTATATAACTCTTTTGCATATTTCGCGTGGTGCCCCTGTGGTTTTCAATCATTTCGCCTCGTGCCCTTTTCGGTTAAATTTAACATCCCTTTGTAATCTTCCGTTAGTTTGCAATTTATTTAAAAAAAACTAAAAAAGAAAGAAAGAAAGAAAGACTGGAGAAGTTGCTGCTAGTGCTCGCCTGCTCTCTCTCCAACCGGAAGAACACCAATATAGCACCATGAAATGAGTCCTCCACTAGAATGGTTGGAAATGGGAAATGGGAAATGGGAATGAATTTTCAATTCCAATTCCAAACCCCCTCTACTAAACCCCCAATTTTACATTCCCAGATTTATCTGCAGAGATGCCCATTTTCAAGCCCAAATTCATCTTCACTTTTGCTCTCATCCTCACGTTCGTTGCTGATGCAACCGAAGCGGATCTAGGTTTTGATTACCCTTGGAAAAAGAACCCTAATCCCCTTTTGAGGCTGAATCACCAAAATCAATTGCAACAATTGCAGTTGAATCAACATGGACTCCAATGCATCAAGGCGAGAACGAATCGAGCCTCGATCTGTCCGAATTGGAACCACCGTCAGAGAAGGAGAGGCGCCCGCTACTTCTCCTCGCTCCTTGCCGTCGAAAACCCTAAGTGGTGGCGCCGCTGCCTCAAGTTGCTCCGGTAAGAGGCACGGTTGCAAGTCCGACGCCGCCAAACCCTAAGTGTGGGGGAGATCTTGATCGTGGAGCACGAAGCCCCAATTTCAAGCCCTGGATTTCGACGCAGACAAGCACACATCAAATCGAAATAAAACAAATCGACACAATTATTTGTAGGAAGAGAGCAATTCAATCATGGTGGAGAGAGCAAGACAAGAAAGAGGAGGCCGGAGAGGACAAAGGTTGAAGAAGCCTTTCAGAAAAAACTGGGCAAATTGCTTTCAGAGGAGAGGAGAAAGGTCGAGGAAGCGTCTGTTCTTCGACTTTTTTTTTTTCTTTTTTCTTTTAAATTGCAAACTAACGGAATATTACAAAGGGCTGTTAAATTTAACCGGAAAGGGCACGACGTGAAACAATTGAAAACCACAGGGGCACCACGCGAAATATGCAAAAGAGTTGTATACTTCGTGAAAATTGCAATACTTCAGGGGTACTTGGCGAAATTTCCGTTTTAAAAATAATGCATCATTTTGCTCTATTTTTTTTTGGAAATAATGGGAGATTATGTACTAAAATTTTGGAAATAACGTGTCCATTTTTAAAATTTAAAAAATAAAGGTGATCTTGTCACTTTTGTGTTAAATTTACCCAAATAATGGTTGGTTTGTGCAATGTTAAAAGTAAAATCAACAAGCCTTCCTTAAAAATCATTAGTGTTAAATGACACTAGTGTAATAAAATCACCCTCCCCTTCGAGCGGTGGTCAGTGTTTCGGGATGTATTTATAGCTATGACTAAATCTTTCAATCAGGTCATTTGGATCGCGTTTGGGTCGGATCATTTCGGGTTCTGGGTAAAACAGGTATTGGATAGATCCGGTTTCGAGTCAATTTCGATTTTTTCAGTTTTTTCGTTTTTGAAATAAAAAATCGTATTTTGATGACTTTACATTAATTTCAAAATGTTAAAGTTAAAGACATGGTTACTAAGGTGTTCTTTTTGGTCCCTATACTTATTAGAAGATGTTGTCCTACGCTCGAGCGCTTGTAATTATATAGTATTACATTCAATCTGAAATGTATGATTTTTACTATTACTCATATCACGATTTTTAATCAAATTTAAAACTCTATAAAATATCAACGTTTTAATTAACCTTTTGAAATTATTTCATACCGAATAGTTATGACTAATGAGTGTACAGATTATTTTAAAATTTTGATTAAAAAATTTAGTATTTTATAGACCTTTTTTAGCTTCTTAAAAAACAAGTTGAAAAATTAAAAACCAAATAGTACCAAGCGAATGGAGTAATATGCAATACAAATAAATATAAAAGTTTATTTGAAAAAGAAAGATCGAGTGTTTGTATATAAAATGTAATAAATTTGAATCTCCATGAATAATTTTAATAAGGGAAAATTGCATAAAATAGCACGAACTTTAGGGGTAGTTGCACTTAGTGACACGCACAAACTTAAAAAAATACAAAAATAATTCCTAACTTTGGGGTTTAGTTGTGGTCAGTGGCACATACCCCATATCTCGCTAATGTGGACTAGTGGGGTGCTTACATGAAACTTTTTTAATTAAAAAGGCATATAGTGATATATGAATTAGTGGGAATGCTTACATGTATTTTTTTTCAATTTTATTTTTTATTTCATGTAATTCCAAATCAAAGATAATTGTGACAAATATAACATTTGTAAATTAAAATAACTAGTACCAAATTTTAATTTGCAAATGTTATATTTGTCACAATTATCTTTGATTTGGAATTACATGAAATAAAAAATAAAATTGGAACAGAACTAGTTTCATAATTTGGGCACATCTTTTAGGTCTTTTAATTTAAAAAAATCATATAAACATTCTCACTAATCCATATCTCGCTATATGCCTTTTTAATTAAAAAATTATATGTAAGTATCCCCACTAGTCCATATTAGTGAGATAGGAGGTACGTGCCACCGACTGCAACTTACCCCCAAAGTTGGTGATTATTTTTGTATTTTTTAAAGTTCATGCAACTGAGTGCAACTATGCCTAAAGTTCGTGCTATTTTATTCAATTTGCCCTTAATATATAATTAGAAATTAATTAATAATATATTAATTATTGAACTGACCTAATATGACTTTGAGATTTTCTTGGCTTTTAATTAGTCAAAGTTTTTGCAGGTCACCGGTTCGAAACTTAGTTGCCCTAGAAAAATACCAATTTTTCGGGTTCGGCTCAAAAAAAAAATCTCGGATCAAAATTTCCGAGTCTTGATCCAAAATGTTTCGAGTGTTCGAGTCAGTTCAGGTTGGGTTTTTGACAGCTCTACTTATCTTGAAAGAGCAACTTGAAAGTCTCGTCTCTGAAAGTTGTTTTAGTGGAGCAAGACTGATCTTGTTGTGTGCAGCAAAACATGTTGCGGCTTCGGTATCCACTAATCTCCTTGGGTAAGCGCTCTATGAACCACGGGTTCAAGCTCTTGTGAACGGCCACTCCAAGGTTAAAGTTCAACCAGTCCCAGCCCACAGGTCACTCAAGGGGTTAACCGGTCTCGCAAGACGTTCCCCTCACCCACAACAGAAACAATTACAATGACTGCTATCAAAAAACAAAAAAAAAAGTTGCTATTGATTTGGGATTCATTTGTGTTGAGATGTGATGTTTTATCCCATAAAGATTATACAAAGTCGTCTAAACAAACCATATAGGGTCAACGATGGACTACTCCTATAGCCAATTGTTTTTGAAAGTTGAACTAACATCAAAATTGAAGAGTGAAAGACCAACACCCAACTCTGTACATTCCATCTTCCATGCTTGACGTTGTTGCTTGCTAGTGGAAGCATCGAACAAGTAATGACATGAGGGCAAATTTCATCAATTTACAAAGCGAACCCTAAAGAGGAGTGATACGTTCAAGAGCAAAGTAAATCTGTTGACTCCACCTTGATATATTTTTGTAGGGTCGATGAAAGACAAATAAGGTAGTATTTTATGCAAATATCAATTATATTTTGTGGTTGTTTTATTTGATTTATTATTCTCGGAATATATTTATTTGACTCACAAAATTAGATGTGCTATATATTTTAATTAGGCTATTTTTCTAGAAGAATTGTTTTTAACCACATGCCTTTTTTACGTGTGCTTTATAGGATTAATTTGATAGATTTGGTCAAAGTGGTTTTTAAAGATTTGGAAGATTTGTTTTCAACAAATATTAATTTGAACGTATTTGGTCAAAGTGGTTTGGAAGATTTGTTTTTAACAAATATTAATTTGAACGTATTGTTTCAAATTGGTGTTTAGAGATTTGGTTCGTTTGGTAGTTACGTGAGATTCTATCTACATCTTATATATATATGCTTTTTAGTTGATTAATATATTTTGGATGCAACATTGGTTACGTAAGTTTAGTTGGATTAATTAGTTTAAATTCTATCAATATCTTTTCTAGTATTTTCGGTTTAAGATATATTGGAAAAAGATTTTGTGTTAGAATTATCTTTGCAGGTAATTTGAATTTAAATTGGAACCAATATCTCCTATCAGTATCTCCTAGCAAGATTTCAGCGTTAATTCAAATTCAAAGAGTCAGGAAGATTCGGCAGGAGC
Source organism: Persicaria tinctoria (assembly GCA_037127255.1). Lineage (NCBI taxonomy): Eukaryota > Viridiplantae > Streptophyta > Magnoliopsida > Caryophyllales > Polygonaceae > Persicaria > Persicaria tinctoria. The sequence continues at coordinate 56,466,118 of JBANSL010000016.1, read as the reverse complement.
ATCTCTCAGAAGTTAAACGTTCAAAAAGGTTGTTACAACTGATCAAGATTTTGGGGGATAAAAATCAGCAAATAATAAAGAGCTCTTGGATATAAGAAGAGAAGAATAGAACGATCAAAAACAACTTCTGCTAAGCCGTCTCTGCGCATCAAAGAGCTCTCGAGTCTACAGACGCCATTGCTGATTTTATTTGCTTTCTTTCTCTCTCTATTCTGTATTCTATTTATCATCTTTGAGAGTTAGGAAGTCTTGAGCTTCATAGTTTAAATTCAATCCCTGTTATACTAAGAGTATCATATACTCAAACGTATCACACTTCGGTGTGACGAAGGGGACTTTTATTTCTCTGTATCTTGGGTTGTACTAGATAGCTGAGAGAGGTGGGGCTCTTCTAGATTGGTCTAGGACTCTAAGGGATCTGAGTTGTACTAGATTGCAATTGTATAGGAGAGAGGCTTCTCGGTGAGCTATTAGGATCCATAAGGAAAGAGGAATAAAAGTTGTTGAATCCTACGGGTTGGATAACCCTAGGCGGGGATGTAGGCTGGTTTAGAGCCGAACCTCATTAACAAGTCCTGTGTTATTTATTTATTTGTTTCGTCTGTTTTTAACGTCTGATTTCATTGCAGAAGTATCAAGGCACGAAAAAGCTGTTCAAGATCTTGAGACTGAGTCCAAGGCCTTGAAACCCATTATTCAGCCCTTGAAGTTGCTTGCTCTTTACAAGTTTGCGAAAAGCATCTATACTCTATTCAACCCCCCCTTCTAGAGTATTTGTCTCTTACTGTTGATTACTTTACGTACTCAATTCTTCAAAATCAATTCAGCCCCACCTTCACTCTAGAATGGAAAAAGCTGCGGCAAACCCCTTTTTGAACAATCTATATTCACATCCTAATAATCCTATCCATACATTAACAAACAATGCCAATCCTATTTTTTTTAATACACTTGGAAGAGCAAAGCAAACACTGGCTTCTTATAAAACTATAGGCTACCTCTCTTCCGAGTTAAATCGGTTCCAAGCATCCTGTAGATGAAGCATATGGGCATATGAGTAATGTACATGTCAGCATAATCGTCTACCAACAATTGTAAGTTGTAAAAGAGAATGGAAGACATTTATAATCTATCGCTTCATGACTACATATCGACATAAATGCAAGCTAACATTAACCAAAGGAGCTGCACCAACGACAATTTGACAAAATAACAGAAGAGCTGGTGTGAATAAATGTGACCATGTAAAGAATATACCTTTAAAAGATCAAAAACTTTTTCACATGTATATTTCTGCTAGATAGTTGCACCTCGTTGCTGTAATTTGTCAGGGTGCACATAAAGAGTAGCCTTCCGATATGCTTTCCTTACATCAACAGAAGTGATAACCTCAGTCAGCGGAATCGGCTGCCACCCACTATCCTGGTCAAGGATCTGCCAGCAAAATAAACTTCCTACTTTAGAAGACAATTCGGCAAGAGGGTAAAAAAAATTAACTTACTCCCAACAATGGAAGTTATGGAGAAAACAGACATATTGCAACGTTGAAAGCAATGCCCGCAAGTTCCCTTCTTTGCCACTAGACCACCTCTTGATTTCAACGTCCAAACTTTCAGCCAATCTCTACAAATTGCAAACAGAACCAGATGTTAAAGCAAGACAATTAAAAAACAAAATCTCAGAATTGTAAGAGTATTAAGGATTAGGTATCATACATTCCTCTTCGCCTGCTCCCTTTGAGCAATAAGGTCACGCATATTTTTCTCTGCAAGAGCCTTTGCCTGAAACAAGTAAAATTAGTTTGATGTTAAGAAAAACACGAGGACAGAAACTGGTTGAGCACACAAATAGATAAGAATGTACCACACGCTCAAACGTCCGGCGATGCCTCTCCAATGTAGCTTTACATCTCTGGGCTGATTCTGCTTCAAGTCCATCAGACTTGTCAACATCCCACAAATCCTACATCAAGCAACTATTTAACACGCCATCATAGCATCTAAACAAGAAAGGGAACAAGAAAAGATATAACTCACAAAGGATGATAAGCAATGTCGAATTCCAATATCTCTGAAAGATGTTGAAATTTTCTCATAACTAGACCTTTCCACTCGTGCATCAGAGGTAAACCTCGCAGCCTTTGCCTTCTCAAGGGCACGCTCACAAGCTTCAGCAGTTGCTCGTTCTACAGCAGCACGTTCTGCTCTCAAGCGAGCCTCAACAGAGGCCTTCTCAGGCAATGACTTCTCCCTAGCCTCTGCACATGCCTTCTCTAACCTCTCTCGAGCCTCAGCCATGGCCCTGTGTCGTGCTTCGACAGTTGTCCTTTCTGTAGTAACCCTTTCTGCCCTCTCACAAGCATGAAAGTCAAGATCCATCCTATCTTTTTCTCTTTCCCTCTCCCTCTCCCACTCTTCCTCAAGCTTCCTTAGACGCTCCTCCTCCAACTCTTTCACTCTATCCCTCTCCCGCTCTTCCTCATGTTTTCTTAGACGCCCTATCTCCAATTTTCTCTCTTGCTCCTCCCTCAGTTCTTCAAGTTTTCTAACACGCTCCTCGATTTTTCTCTCTCTTTCCTTCTCCTTCTCTTCATCAAATGTTCTAATATGTTGCTTCTTCGGTCCATCATCTCTCCTTGATGTTTCAGCTTTCTCCCTCTCTTCGGGAGCAAGATATCCATTAACAGCTTTCTCTTCTTTTACAACCCTTTGGTTTATGTTAGAGGGCTCAGGCCTTTTCTGGATGCTCTCCTTCCTTTCTGCAATGTTAGTCTGGGCTGCTTCTGTCTTTTGCAGATGTTCATCTGAAGTGCATAAATCTTCCATTTTAGACACCTTTGAATCTGTTTTACCAATGAAATTATCACGCCCAAGGTCACCTTTCTCTTCATCCACAGCTACATCTTCAGTGGCATGTGCAATATACTTCTTTTCACCTTCACAAGCCATTGCATTTGGTCTGGTATCCTTATCATCATGACTAGATAATGAGTCAAACGATGTAAGATCACCACATTGGCACAGCACTTCAGGCACTTCAATTTTCTTATCATCAAGACTAGATGAACTATTTGAAGGTGAAAAAAATTCTGACCCCACATTTAGGAGTCTTCCTGGAAAATTATTTTGTTCATCACTATTTAATTCGGCCTGCACATAATCTTTGAATCTCTGCAGGTCCTTTTCAGGAGCACCATTGTAGATCTTCTCAGCTTCCTCTGATTTGTTTTGTTGCATGAGTTTTTGTTTCTCCATATCCTCATCCTCGAAAGCATCAAATCTACCACCACTTTCACTATCTTCTGTGGACAATTCATGTTTCCCATTTTCCTCCGGTTCAAAAGAATCTTCCATTTTCATCTCATAGAGATGTGAAATAGTTGTTGCTTCTATATTATTCTCACCTTGTTCTGTTCTGTGGACTTGTTGTAGCTTCGTCTCGTTTCCCGCTCTTTCCCATACATCATCTGGTATATTTAAACTCTCTGCATCATAACTATGTCCCTCATCATTATCTTGCCCTGCGGTACTTCCAGATAATCAATTTTGCTCTTTCTGGGCAAGAGCCTCATTCACTAAACAAATGTCTTCATCAATTGTACAAACCACCCTTTTTCGCACCTCCTTTTCTTTCCATGAAAAAGCATATTTAATTTCTTTAAATTCATGAGCCTTGTTAACTCCATTTCCATTTTCTTCCCTTCCCTGAACCTCCTTCACACTCTCCAGAGTTTCTTCCCCAACATAAACCTCCTTTGTCCTCCTTTCTTTCCCTTCGAACATGCAAGTGTCTGTTTCTGTCTTCCCATAGTACTCTCCCTATGCAAAATCCTCTCTTGGCCTGAATTCAATTCCAGATGTATCAGATTCCCATTTGTGCTTTTCCTCACTATCCACATGATGATCATCTTGGTCAAATTTTCTTTCATTTAGTTTCCCCTTGGGCAATGCTTCCAAATTCCTCTCAATTTCATTTCCTCTGCCACCATCATTTAATCTCATCTCAGTTTCCACATGATCACCAATCACTGTTTCATGAACCTCTTGAGCAACCTTCAACATTTTTTGATGAAATTCCTTCCTAGATGATGCCTTAGTAGTTCTCAACCTCCACCTGTTCTCCATTGGATCATGCGGCTCCTCATCCAATTTTGAATCTTCATTTTCCGGTGCCAAAACATACATTCCTTCCATTTTTCCTTCTTGATGCTTAGCAGACTCTGTCTTTCCATTTGCAATGCCAAAATGTGAGGCATTCTTATCATTGGCAAGTTTTATGGCAGTATGTGTTAGAGTAGGTTCTACTTTTGTGTTGCAATTATTTAACAAATCACAGTACTGTGTTGCCTCCTTCAGCTCACCATCTTTGTCAACTAAACCATGATCTAGGGACAATGACTGATTATTTGTAAACCCTCCATTCGCATGTGTAAATGCTCCATCGACCACTTGTTCAACTCGCATGGGATCAAAAGATACTGCCGATGTTCTGGAAGCATCCTGCACATCTTTCCCATAATTCATGAATTGGTCCTGTTCTGTCTTACATGCCTTCTGCTTCTGATCATTGCTCAAACTTGATTCAATGGAGTCCGCTCTTGCTTTTCCTTCCCCATTTATTTCATTTTTTGCACCAGGCTTCAGGCCTTTGAGACCATCCTTCTTTCTCTCCATCAATTCTTTTTCATTTTTTAGTTTAACTTTAGCTTTGTCCATTGCTTCTTTCATAGCTGCTGCAGACGCAATAGCAGATGAACCTGCATCTAACTCTAGGTCAAAGAAATACAGCGGACCACCATCACTTGTGGTTTCAGCAGCACGACTTTTAGGGACCTCATAGTCTGAAGCAAAACTAACCGAGTCTTCTTTACTGTCCACATATAAAGATGAAGGTATTGACGGCGATAGTAAGTGAGATGGTTTTGCTCTTGGGCTGATGCCAGAATCAGACACAAAGGTAGGGTTCACATAGTAATTATCAGTTCTTGGTGCCAAACGTGCATTTTTATCATAATCATGCAGTTGTTCCCCAACATAACCATGAGGCAGGACATACGATGTTTTCCACAATGGTTCAACAGATATATTCTCAAAGGGATCTTCACAGAGGATGATATCATCAGCAACTCCAGAGCTGTACCTTTCCGCATCTTCCTTTTGCAAAGAAGACGATCCATTAACTATATAAGTATATCCAGGCACAACACTAAGCTGGGCTATATAAGTTACGTTTGAATCTTCTATGGGTCCTAAATTAACCTTGTTATAGGAGACATTCAGTTGGTTGCAATCTAGTGACTGATGAAATTCTCCATGCAGGAAATATGGATTTCTGTCTGAGCAACCAGAAGGATCAGATTCCTCAGATAGAGACTCAGTTCCAACTCGAGTCCTATAATGATTTTTTATTAAACAAATGTAAGATGATTGTTCAGCAATTTTGCAAGATCTGTCAGAATAATAGTATGAAAAACAACCAAATAAAACAAGGGAACATTAAACTTGATGCTTAAAGCACAACAAAATACTGCCAGATAGCTAAAGCCAAAATGTTAGTTCATACTTCATACCCTTCCTAAAACTCACATTTTGTAATAGCATTGCTCAATTTCGTTTCGATCGGCTACAAACTAATTTTCCCCATAGTGAAATTTGAACTCTTCATGTAAACTAAGATCGTGAATCTTTCCCCTGGAAATCTAGAATCATGCAAGCAACTGCTAGCTGAAGGAGGCTCAAGACATCTTCCGCACTTAAAAACATGTCAAATAGAAGGATCACTTAACTAAATTGCTTGAATCCTTCAGTGGTTTCTCCACTACACTCGTGAATAACTGAGAGGTTGGCTTGAATACTCGCATGGTGAAACAGAAAGAAAAGTCCCATGTATGAATGAAATACCAAAAATAGACATACCAAGCGTCATCAGATGACTCTTCACCACTGTGCGGCCGCTCGAATAGCTCGTTGTAGTGCACAGCGAAGTCCGCAAATTCAAAGCCTCCAAAGACATCCGAGTACTCGGAGCCGGAACAACTGGCGACATCAAACGCGGCAACGGCGTCGTCCACAGGCGGGAGGCCGAGCATTGGAATGGACGAGGCTCGACTGGAAAGGAAGCTCCCGAAGATCTCCGAGTAATCCTCGGGGCGGGGCGTGAACGGCGTGACGCCGAACTTTGACGGGCCGCCAAAGACGTCGTCATAGTCCGTGAAGCCGGTCCCGGCGTCGCCATTGGTGTAAGCCTTCTTGTAGAGAGCGGAGCCGGTGTCGAAAGAGGAAGGATGCGACGGAGCTCTGGAGTGAGGGCGAGAATGGTGAACGTAACCTTCCGTGGAGAGGGGGAGGGAGACGGAGACGGAGATGGAAGCGGGAAGTTTACTCCTCTCTCTCTTAGGGTTTGCTGGGAGGTTAGCGTCTGCGTTGAATCGAGAAAGCCATTTCCTGTCTCTAGCACGCGGGGTTGGCAGTCTCTCTCCCTCAAACTACGTACACTGCGATGAGTGTCGAGTGGGACACAGCACACTGGATGACTGGAGAAAGCAGAAAAGGGGTGTGGGGAAGAAGGAGAATGGAGGGCTAATTTTGGAAATGGGAGTTTGATTTTTTATTGCCTCTTTACTTTTTCAGTTTTTCTCCTTTTCCTTTGTAACGGCCTGTTTGGGACAAAAGTAGACCTGTTAAAACATAACCCGACCCAAAATCATCAAATCATGATTTTTTTAATTTAAAAAAGAAAAAATTGACAAATCCGAAATCAACCCCAAATGACCCGAAACCCGGTCAAACCCGGGTTCTGGTCAAGCCGAAATATCCGGAACCCGTTATACCCGAAACCCGAAGTGACCCGACCCGAGTGACCCGTTTGACAGGTCTAGACAAAAGTAACACTTGTATTTAGGCCGTGTTTGGCAGGTGATTATGTTAGCTTATGGAAATTACAAAAAACAAAAGCTCAGAGCTTCAATGTTTGGCGTGATATCGTTGGCGCGCGGGAGATGGAGATTATGGACGATCAGTTTTGGGGAATTCTGAAATCTTGTAGAGGGTAGTGACGAAACCAACAATAAAAACATCAGGATTAACAAACAATAAAAATAAATCGCGACAATAGACAAAAAGGACGTCCGCGGATGAGCATCCTACCAAAGACTATTAACTCACTAAAAGCCATATCATCCGCGGATAGAGAAGAGGAACACGTGTCAGACATGCCCACATCCCACGAGTCGGACACTTGTCAAATTACAATCCCCACGTGGCGAGTCAGTCGAAGCTCATCCGTCACCCATAAAAACCAAAAACCAACATATGAAAAAGGGACCTTTTGGGGGGGGGGGGGGGGAGGGGAAAAGGAAGAAAAGGGAGAAATGAGCGGATCAAAACCGAGTAACCCGAGAAAAGTGAGGAAAAGAGAGAGTAAATTTAACACGCAAGAAACCTCTTTTCGGGAAGGAGGAATTGCTCCGTGGACATAAACCTTTCTTCGCCCTTTGAAAACCCGAAGCTAGAATCGAGAATTTGTTGCTGTTTGCCCCCAAGTCAGCCAACGGCAGCAGATAAGCGGTTGATTCCCAATTCGTCCGAGGAAAACTTGATAAGGGAATGACCCATCAGCATTCATAACCAGGTTGTTCCCGCGGCACAGGTTGGGCCGCACCGATTATTTCGATGCGGGTTAGGTAAGTCCGTTGGGAATATTGAAGGCACCACTGGGTATATTCCCGGGCCACACTAAAAATGGTGGCCTTTTGAGATCGAGTCTTTTCACTGGCGCCGTCTGTGGGAACCCCCTCACACTAAGGGGTTCCTCTAAAAATTCTTGTTGTTTGAAAAAATCAGGCAAAGACCCTCAGATCATTGATAGATGCTAGCCTCCGCGTCTAAATCTGGAAGTATGAATATGTGCATATGAAAATAAGTCTTTTACTGTGGCAGAATTCCGACGTTGAAAGAATGAGTGATAATCAAAACAACGCGACACAGAGTATGAGCCATGGGATCCACCAGGATCAGGAGGCTTCAAGTATGTATGTCCCGCTAACACCACAACCCGAACCATGAGGTGATACAAGAGATCAGCCCCATGGTACTCCTCCGCATCACTATCAGTATGGAGCAGATGGGATATGATATAGCTTTTGAAATCCATTTATGATCACTACAAAATACATTTTATTATTTAGTTTAAAGTATGTATTGTTCATGAGATACTTGTTGCAACCCAAAATTGATCCAGAGAGCAGAACTCTTCCGGAGAGTTTAAACCGTGGTCTAGACAATCAATTAAGAATTTATTCTGTATCTCCCAATACCAAGTTTAAACATGGACTACTGACTCTAAATTATATACTTCACTCTCCTCACATTGTATCACTTATATCTAGATATATTTTAATATATCACACGAATATCATAGATGACATGTTCACTTTTATTTTACCGGTCGAGTCTGGATAGGACGTCCGACCTACCTACGATTCCGTAGTCAGATTTCATCTCGAATATTTTATCTCGAGAATGTTAGTTTCATGAAACTGTTTCGGTTTAAGACACAACATGGTCTCAACTCATTCAATCCAAACTCAACTCAGTAGTTAGCCCAAAGTTGAGACACCGCTTATTTCTCATTGGGTTGGACCCCGTATCTTCATTGGTATGAACACTATATTTTATTTTATCCTGATTCAATTGAGTTTCACATCGCATACACATTATCACATATTAACTAGTGATTAATATCAAACTAGGTGATCACAGAAAATAAAATAATCTATCTTAATAAAAATAAAATGGATGATTGGATGACAATACCATATCAAATGCATGGATGCATCAAAAGGATAATATGCTTCATACCTACTTATTTTGCATGAAAGGATGAAGAATAAACCATGCATTTTATAAAGTGGCTATCTACGTTATTATTTTACAATAAGGTCAAATAATAACATTACCCAATTACATGGCAAGTACAAAATAACGGGTGAATAAATTACACAAAGCAAGTGATTTATAATTTATTTTAATCAATTTGGCATGCCAAGTCCAAAATAACGAGTGAATAAATTACACAAAGCAAGTGATTTGTAACTTATTTTAATCGATTTGGCATGCATGTCAAGACAAGAAAACAACAAGACACGAAGGCACACAAATGAGCATAAAAGGCTCGGAATGTCACTTGCCTTTTTCGCCTTGTTGGATTTCGATACCAACTATGGACTTCAAAGGCTTGATGATGGAGTTGAATAAATTAGCAATGGATCTACACATATAACTTACGAGACACGAAAAAAGAGTTTACTAATTGATATTTGATACACATAATTGACTTCTTTAATTCGAAATAAAAATCGAATCAATTACAAAGTCAAGATTATACCAATTTGATCTTCTTCGAGACCTACATGCAGTGGGTGTGTCGGAATTTGAGACTACCACTACGAATTATTAGGATTAAACGTGAGTTAAAATACATTCTAAAACGAAGGGATAATTTTTATAATCTTAGAAGCTGAAAGAGGGCATATTATGGTGAAACGGAAAGTAGGGAAGATAATTTATAATTATGCCATCACCTTCTCCTACCCGTACGCACGCACACAATAACTTCTCAGCGGCAATTCAGGAAGCTCCAGCAACATTTTGACCGCAACTGAGGTCACGTTGACCCACATGGCTGGCGGATCCAAGTTCCTGGTGGCTCGGCGCTCCTCCTGGTGAAGGCTTGTGGCTCTGGCAGCGGCTCACAGTGGTCCGACGAAGGCTCCGACAATTTCCGATCCGAAATTGGGCGTTTTGTATTTGGAATGTTTTTCTAAAAAAAATTTGAATGAGATTGTAGATTTATGTGTTTAGAACATGATAAACTAGATTGAGAGCGCAGATATTGGCTAAAAATGGTGGATGATGCTAACGAAGGTCGAAAGAGGTTTTTATAGGCCGAGCTTGCAATGTAAACGGACTCACGAATTGAAGGTGTCATTGAATCGAAATTAATAATAGGATTGAATATTCATAATCAATTTGGGTTGAAATACTTATCCTCCACGTCAACTAGATGAATTTTCAGACGTGGGGTTTTTGAATTTGGACGGAATTAGGGCTTGATTCCTGCTTGTTGAGGATGAAAGTAATGTGAAGAGACCAAAAAGAGTCTCACATTGATTAAATGAACAAAGAAGCCTTAGTATATAAGCTAGTGGGCTACCCCACCTAATGCCAATCGGTTTTAGGATGGAATCCCGCTCGGCTTATGTACTAGGCTATTAGCGCATGGGCGCACACATGCACACGACCTCCGATCCTGAGTCCCAACGGACTTCACTACTGCTTTAAAACACAAATTGATTGATTGCATATTGATGAATAGCATTGAATTTGGGAAAAGAATAATGTTTGAAACGTTTTGATTAAAGCCGAACACATCAAAGCCTCCATGGATGGTACATAGGGGTGTTATTTGAGCCGAACGAGCCAAACTAGGTATGTTTAAGCTTGGTTCATTTGTTAAACGAGCTCGAGCCGAGCCGAGCCTAATTTTTAAATGAGCTCTTTATTTTGTTCAAGCTCGGCTTGTTTAGGAAATTAACGAGCTCGAGCCGAGCTTTTTTCGAGCTTTAAGTAGTTTTACTTGGTTATTACATGTTAATTTAAAGGAAATTTTAGAAATTTCATAGAATTCGAGCTATTCGAATTTTGTTCAAGCCGAGATTCCCGAGATCGAGCTGTTCAGTTCATATAACAGCCCTAATGGTACACATAAGATGCACGCAGAGAGGGAGGAGGAAGAAGACTGATTCACCCGAACCGGTTCCTTTTTAAAAAAAAACATTTGGTTAGTCTGGTTCAACACCATAAAAATGTTTTGACTTTATATAAATGTTCACGTATCCATCTATTTAATTTGATTTTTATTTTTATTATGTCTTACCTTGAACTGTTAGGTGTGTGACATAATATCTAGATCAAAATAAATAAATAAAAGATAAGATAAAATCATAAATGATATATATATATATATATGGCAAAGGTACAAATGTAAAATTACCTTAGGGTGTAAAATTTGCTTAAGGTGTAAAATTCTCTAATGGGCCTAATTTTTGTAAGTAATTTTTAATGGGTCTAATTTATTTACTAATGAGCTTAATTTAATTGGTAAAATGTCAACTTCATGTGCCCCCTTCTCATACCAGATTTTTTTTTAATTATTTTTTGCTTTTGTCCCAAGATTATTTTTGCGTGTTAACACTTTCTGTTGTGTAGACCCGGGCAAACGCGGGCGCGGACCGGACTTGGGCCGGGCTTTACCCGAGATTTTATCCCGTTGTTGCGGGCGCGGGTCGGACTAAGCCCGCTTAATGGGTTGAAAGTCGTGTCCAAGCCCGTCCGCGAATGCGGCTGCGGGTAGCCCGCGGGTACCCGCAAACCTAATCGATTTTTCTTATTAAAGCTATACTTAGCCAATTGTAATCAATTTTAATATATGTAATCAATTTTATTCAATTTTAATATATATACTTACTGTTTTTATTTGTTTTTAAATCGAATACATACACAATTACTTACTGTTTTTATTCTAAAAAAATTTGAATACATACATAATATAAATACTTACTTTTTTAAAATTGAATATATATACTTACTGTTTTTATTCTACAAAAAATTGAATACATACGTAAGTGCTGTTTTTTTTATATAGTTACTGTATATGTATATATATTGCATATATAGTACGTTAAATATATATATATATATATATATATATATATATATATATATATATATATATATATATATATATATATATATATATATATATATATATTAGTTACTGTTTTTATTATTTCTTTAAAATGAATAAATAATATTATTTATTACATATATATATTAATTTTAATAAAAAAAGATAGGTACCCGTTACGGGTCGCTAGGCCCGTAACGGGTTGATATGTCCAATCCCGCTCCCGTTGTGGGCGCGGGCCGGGCCTAGCAGCCCGCGTGGGCTTTTTCCCATGTCCAAGCCTGCTCGCTAATGCGGGCGGGCGGGGCTGGCCGAGCGGGCCTACCCGCGTTTGCCCATGTCTACTGTTGTGCAAGTATAACTTGATGTTGTGCAAATATAACTTTATGTTGTGTAGACATAATAATTCATTATGGGGTAAATAGGTAAATGTGTCTATTTCAATTATAAAAATTTATAATTGAAATATGCTTAATTTATGGGTAAATAAGCCTAATTTTATGGGTAAATAGTTAAAGATGTCTAATTTTATGGGTAAATGCACTTTTTCCCGTTTTCGACACTTTTTGTGTGTGCAAATATAAAGTGTATAAATAAAATGATAAAGTGCAAGAATAAAATGACGATGTGTATGAGTAATAATATGAAGTACACAATTAAGATTATTGTTAATGTGTCTTGAATCATTTTTCACCGGCGTCGCGTCGGGGGGGTCCGGGGGGCGGAGCTCCCCGGCGGAGGGTTAGAGGGGGGCAACGCCACCCCGCCTTTACGGTATGCAATGTTTATTTTAAACGGACTTATCGTCTATTTGTTTTCAACCATTTAACAATTTCAAATTAAAGTGCATAAATAAGATTAAAATGTGCAAATATAATATTATGTTGTGCAAATATAACATTATGGTGTGCATATATAATAAGCTTTTAAATTAAAGTGCATAAATAAGATTAAAATGGGCAAATATAATGTTATGTTGTGCAAATATAACATTATGGTGTGCATATATAATAGGCTTTTAAATTAAAGTGCATAAATAAGTTTAAAATGTGCAAATATAATATTATGTTGTGCAAACATAACATTATGGTGTGCATATATAATAGGCTTTTAAATTAAAGTGCATAAATAAGATTAAAATGTGCAAATATAATGCTATGTTGTGCAAATATAACATTATGGTGTGCATATATAATAGGCTTTTAAATTAAAGTGCATAAATAAGATTAAAATGTGCAAATATAATGTTATGTTGTGCAAATATAACATTATGGTGTGCATACATAATAAGCTTTTAAAATTAAAGTGCCTAAATAAGATTAAAATGTGCATAATTAAGGTTAAAAAGTGCATAACTAAGATTATGATGTGCATGATTAGCAATTTGCGATTGTTGCGCTCTTGTCTATTATGTAACCTATGTGGGATTTGAACCCACATCTTTGTGCAAATGCAAATTTCTCTACCAATTGAGCTAATAGGCTAGCTAAATTATGATTTTCATGCTAAAATAGAAGAACCTAATCGACCTAAAGCATATCGCAATAAAATTCTAAAATCCAATTAGCTCATTATTCACAAACAATTTGACAATACTATGAACATGAAATTATCTCCAAATCAACCCAACAACACAACCATATCATCAATTTCAGTCAATTTGGGTTTTGACAAAAAAACCCACATTCTAAAGCATATCGCAATATAAAATTCTAAAATCCAATTAGCTCATGATCCATAAACAATTTGACAATGATATGAACATGAAATTAGCTCAAAATCAACCCAACAACACAACCATATCATCAATTTCAATCAATTGGGCTTATGGCAAAAAACCCCAAATTCCGCTCCTAAATCAAACCCTAGGTTTTCAATCTCAATCTAATTTAGTCAAATCATCTAAATAATTGTAATACACAAGTTTAGGGTTAGAAATCATACCAAATTTGAGTTGAAACAAGGATAAAAATCGGGATTTCGAATGGTTTCGAGCCAAAAATATTGAACAACACTGTTGGGAGAGATGGGCTCGGTGTGAGCTCGGCTGGGCACGAACCAAGGGGGTTCCAATCACGGGGGTGCGCTTGAGAGAGGTGGTTTGAGTGGGTGGTGGCTGGAGGTGGCTCGTGGGTGGCGTCGAGAGCGACGAGAGAAGAAGCGGATTGTGGGCTCGACTGGGCATGAGGTGGCCCGGGGTGTGGCCAGGCGCTGGTGACCGGAGGTGCGCACGGGGCTCGGGTGGTGCGCCTGAGTGTGGAGGTTCGAGCGGGTGGGGGCTGGTGGCCGGAGGTGGCTCGTGGGTGGCGTGGGAGGCCGAAAGAATGGTGGCTCGAACAAGGGGGAAAAGGTTCGGTGATGGTGCAACTGGGCTCGAACCAAGCCAAGTCAGGGCTCGGGGGTGCGCCCAGGGATGGGCTCGAGTGCGGCTAGGTGCTGGTGGCCGGAGGTGGCTCGAGGTGGTCAAGTGGGAGTGAGTGTGGGAGTCCGAGCGTGACACTTGTACTGGCACATTGTCCACCATGCCTGTTGGGATGACCACCGTGTTGTTTGCCAAATATAGTTTTGCATCCACAGGCTCTAAGGCACCTATCTTAATCTTGAACCATATTGATAAAGGCATTATACTCACACTGGCTCCAAGATCACATAAAGCATTAAATTTATATTGACCAAATCCAATGGTTATAGCAAACTTACCTGGATCTGGCCTTTTCTCAAGTATGTCCATTTGGCTGCACTCCTCTGCAATCTCAGCCATTGATCGCTTCTTGCTCAGAATCTCCTTTAGGAATTTGACATATGATGGCATCTCATTAAGAGCTTCTGTAAAGGGTATGGTGACATTGAGCCTTTGAAGCATCTTAATGAAACGCTGGAACTTCTTCTCTGTCGGATCCTTTGGAGATTTCGTCGGAAAAGGCAGCTTTTTCTTTGACGGAGATGCAGAAGGGTGGTCGCCATGTGCAGAAGGGTGGTCGACGTCGAGCACGGGCTGGTCGACGTCGAGTACGGACTGGTCGACATCGACTACTGTAGTCGACTTCGGGTTGGGCGCAGAATTTTGGTCGACGTCGAGTTGGTGCTGGTCGATGTCGAGCAGATTGTGGTCGACGTCGAGTTTCTTGGTCGACGTCGAGGAGTTTTCTGCAGCTTCTCCTTCTATGTTGGGCTTGGGCTTTTGCATCTGTCGCCCACTCATTAGGTTCATAGCAGTTACATGTCCAGTAGATTTACCTTTAGGGTTATGTTTTGAAATTCTAGGGAGTGTACCTGACGGTCTAGGGACGACTGCTGCTAGCTGGCCAATCCGTGTTTCCATTGATTTCCGCCATATATCAATCTCCCCAAGCCTAGAGTTGACTCCCTGAATCTGAGTGTAGACGGAGTTGAAGGACTGCTTAGTATCTGAATGGTTCCTCCGCATTTCGTCAAGGATAAGCTGTAGGTCATCCTTTTTCTGGTCCCTTTCCGGATGTCCTGGAGCTCTGTAGGATGGGGGGTTCCTAGGGGCACCTTGGTTCCATTGTGGTTGCTGAAACCTTTGGTCCCCCATATAGCGATTGGGACCCCCTGCGTAAGCTGCCTCTTCGTGGTATTCTGCCAGCCTGACTTGCTCTATGTGTGGGCACTTAGTAGTGATGTGCCTATGTGATCCACATTCGATGCAGGGCCGGTTGACAGACAGATAATTTACTTGTTTGAAGAGCTTCTTATTCTGATCTCTGTAGTACTGCTCCCTTACATCTGGATCAATCTCCTTAGGGGGCTCATAGAGGGGCATGGATGGTGTTGGCCTGGCGTAGGGGTTCTCCTCATAGTTGACTGGAGTCCCATAGTTGTTGTCATAGTTGGTCAGTTTATCAAGAGCAGCCCATGCGTCAGCAGACGACATTGTCAAATACTCATTGTGAGTATATGTGTTGATTCTGTCATTTGCAGCCAAGTCCAGAGAATTGAAGAAGATCTCTTGAACTATGCAGGGTTGCTGTCCATGTGTAGGGCATGATCGCAATAGATCCTTGTAGCGTTCCCAAGCCTTTGCCAACGGCTCCCCAGGCTGCTGTTTGAAAGATGTGATCTTCTGACGAAGGAGCGCTGTCTTAGCAGGAGGAAAGAATTTGTTCAGAAATTCCTGCTTCACTTGAGCCCATGTTGTGAGAGATCGTGGTTTCAGCCCTTCCAGCCATTTCAATGCAGGACCAGCGAGAGACCAGTGGAAAGCGTTCATCAGGATGTACTTCAAGGTGGTACCTTCAGCAACAGTACGACACATGTCAGTAAAGTTGGTAATGTGCTGAAGAGGGCATTCATTAAATCTACCATGAAACGCATTATGTTTAATCTCTATTAAGAAAGGAGTGCGAATTTCATAGTTATTATGAGGGATTAGAATAGCCGATTCAGGCACGACGAGTGTTGGGTGCATGTAATCCTCTGCAGTAGTAGGATATTGGGCAAGCTCATTTGCCAGATGCCTCGCACGTTCAGCTTCTTGTTCCCTTCCTGCTCTCTCAGTGGCGAGAGCAGCATCCCTGGCGGCTAGATCCCTTGTAAGCCTCTCAATCAGTTGTTCTTGTGTTTCTACAGCTACCATGGCTCTTTTGAGTTTAGCTTGGATGTGTATAAGGCGTTCCGGTTCTTCTAAGGCATCAAACTCAGGTGTTTGACCAGAACGGCGCATATACCTGTAAAGTAACTCAGAGAAAATGTGAGAACTAACTACCTAAGGCGCGAATGATAGCTTCCCCGGCAACGACGCTAATTTGTTGTGGGAGGAAATCGAGTTTAAAATATAATAAAATAGATCAAACCAGATTCGTGCGCACGCAAATAATTACAAGACTTCCTCCCGATGTAGCAGTGGGAAGTCAGGATCGATCCTTGAGGAAGCGTGTCAACGGATCCTAGGCAGCGGATGAATCTCACAAGTGGTGATCGACCACAGTGGTACTCGACCTCGACCAAGGGTTAGTCGACAGGGGTCAAGCACAGTCGAATCCGAGCAACAGAAAGATGCTGGTGGTGGTCGACGTCGACTAGGCGTACTCGACGTCGAGTACGGTTTGGTCGACTTCTGGTTCCTATAGAGACACAGAAGCAACAACGGTATTTCTCGATCGAGAAATCAGTGGTCGACGTAGACCAAGGGGTGGTCGACGTAGAGTAGGAACAGAAAAATAAAGAACAAATCTTGCGGAATTCGGAATAAACTATGTGAAAGAAAACTTCCAAGATCAGGTTTTCAACACCACAACGATAACCATGTAAAATAACACATAAAGGCATAAAAGATCATGCTTTTCATCAAATAACTTTCGTTATTAACAAATAGGAATATAGAGGCTTTTGCATAAACCCTAATTGTTACTAACCCTTTTTCACATAATTAACCCAGGTTGTATTAAGATCACTTTCGCTTCAATAACACAAACAAGGATCACCTTCAACTTTCGCAAAAGAATCATGCTCATAGGGATAGAAGACGAATTGCATAAAAAGATCAAACCTTTATCGCATCACCTCACATGGCCACCGTCGGGCTCACCCCGACCCTAGAAGTGGGTGGACTACTCGCTCTTCATCATCAAGAAAGACATCAATAATAAAAGGAAATAACTTTGCATTAAATAAAACTAAAAAGAAAGCTTACAACCGAATGAAGCCAAATCGTCTCTCAACTCTCAACTCCACTCGCCACAAGGTCTCTCTCTACTACTTACTTGTTCTCTCTGAAATTTTATTGTGTAAAACTAGCCCCTAAGGCTTTATTTATAGCCTTCCAATCCTTGCTAATCAAGGAAGGAAATTATGTCTATATCTAAATCTATCTATCTTTTATCTAAAGATTAAAACATGGAAATAAAGGAAATAAATCAACTAGGAATTATATCTAATGTGGGTAAATATCTTCTCCTCTTGATAGCTCTTGATAGATTTGGATGGAATTTGATCCCGAAAATATCTCCATCGGATTTGGGATAGAACCTTAACAAGACTCGGTTAGCTCGGAATCCGCCGCCTGGTGGTAGTAGACTTCGACCAAGTCTAGTCGACGTCGAGTAGGGTGTACTCGATTTCTGGTAATCTTTAGCTTGTCGAGTGCTTCTCTTCGTCGAGCTCGGATAACCGCCCAGTTCTAGTCGACCTCGAGTAAGGTGTGGTCGACCTCGAGTAAGGTGTGGTCGACGTCGAGTACGGCTCGTGCTCGGATTGTCTTCTTCTTCTGTCCTCGATCAAGTCTGCTTCATCTGTAGTCGACCTCGAGTAGAACCTGGTCGACGTCGAGTAGCTGTGTCAGCTCTCAGCATTCTACTCAGTTCTCAAAACGCACTTTCCCAAGTCCTCGTTCGTCGGATTGACGCATATGACCATGCGTTGGAAAGATCTTTTAGAGGGCTACGACTCTCATGAAGACATCAAATCTTGATTCAGAATGATGAATACCGAAAAATGGTGTTTTCTCCAGCTGCACCATTTTTAGCCTCTCCATGAGTTTCCTTTAAGCTCCAAAGTGCGTCCGATTTCTGCGAAATATAACCGAAACTTGTGTAGACCTCCATGTATTGCAAATAAGTGTAAACTACACAGATTCTGTATTATTTTCACCCAATATGCATGAAATGCATGCAGAAAACGACATAAAAGTTACTGTAAAACATGGCAGATTCAGTTCACAACAATGTCACATTGCGTATTGAAATAATTTAAGTAAGACACCTTTTAGATAAAATAATGGAAAGAACATTACCTCCAGCAAGAAGATTTAATGGAAAGAACATGGCAGATTCAGCTCACAACAAAGTAATCAAAGAGAAATACCTCCACCAAGAAGATTTAATGGAAAGAACATTACATAACACTTCTTGGAAATTCGGTAGGCTACTACACTTGCGAGAAAAATTCAATCAAGGGCTACATTGGATTATTGGAAATGGAGAAACAATCAACGTTTGGAAAGATCCTTGGGTCCCAGGTCACCTTCTCACAAGTTACCAAGGGCACCTAGACCCTGATCTTAAAGTGAACCAACTGTTCACGCCAAACAAGGAATGAGACATTCCCCTCCTCAAGGACATATTCCCAAACAACATCATCTAACATATCACCAAAATACAAATTCCTAATTGGAAAACACCCGACAAATTAATCTGGAAATTTAACTCGAATGGTCAGTTCTCCACAAGATCGGTCAGACAAATGATCAACAACAACAACAACTCTAGCAAGGATTACAATTGGATTTGGAAACTGGATCTCCCTCCAAGAATAAAAAATCTTGTATGGAAAATAGCAATTGATGGGTTAGCTACAAAAGAAAGACTAAATAGATATATAAATAGAGTCCCAGTGCAATGCTGTCTTTGCAATGAAGGTAATGAGGATAACAGCCACGTTTGTGTTCACTGTCCGTTTACTAGAACTACCATCACTACTTATGAACAGATGCTATGCAAAACAACAACGCTTATACCCAAATACCCACACCACTTTAAATGAAATTATCGCAATGGACTATAATAAGAAGACATTTGAAGAACTCTGCTTCATATGGCAGGAACTTTGGGAAGCTAAGAATGACACAATCTTTAGACAAGAGAAACCGTATACACCTTATCAAGTAGCTATAAGAGCAATAACAGACATCCGTGATTGGCATGGTGCCTCCAAATGTAAAGATAAATCTTCACCAAAAGACAAAAAAAAAATAGACATAATTCCAAATGGACCAAACCTCCTAGGACTATCTACTAAATAAATGTAGATGGCTCAATTAAACCCACTGCATTTTGCCAAGTGGGGGGGGGGGGGGATTCTTAGGGACTGTAATGGATCTATGATTGATATTTTTCAACTTGATATGAACTCAAGAACTGCTATCCAAACAGAAGCGGATGCATTATATGCAGGTGTAAACTTAGCCGTAGCCAAAGGATTACGAAGAATCATTGTTGAAGGGGACTGCTTGGAAGTCATCAAGGCAATTAATGATAGCAAGTACGTCAGATGGGAGATTTTGCGGGAAGTGGAACTTATAAAGAAACTTAGTTCAAACTTTGATAGCATCGAGTTCAGATACTGCTTCCGGGAGGCAAACAAGGCAGCTGATTACATAGCTAAACCTAGGAGTATTTGTACGTTTTCAAACCTCCATACTTTAAGGGATCTTTGTAACATCTTCCGTCTCGATGATGATGGTCGCAACTTACATTTGTAAGACCCACCTAATTTTTGCCTACTGTAAAAAAATATTGTCAATTGAGTTTTAGGTTATAATTACTAGAAGATATTTGGCTAAATGTCCATTTTGCCAACCCCTTTTTGCAAAATGTCCACTTAAAATCAGTTTTTGCTAAATGTCCTAAAATTTTTTGAAAACCCCATATTACCCCCGTTTTAATTAAACCTAGCCGCTTAATCTTATTTGGGAAAATATGAGACGTTTTCCTCCTCCGCTCCTCGTGCCTCCTCCATGGATCTGTGTCTTCTTCGTCTTCCCGATTGTCAATGCGTATTGAAACTTTCTCTCGTTCCAAGGGCGTTCAGTTGAGGAGTGGTCTCTCTCTCTCTCGATTCCTCCTGGAAGCTTCAGAAATTCGATTCGATTCGATTCCATTCTATTTGATTTGGATATGGCTTCGATTGATCGCGTTTCGTCATCAACATCATCCACATCATCACCATCAGTTTCGGTAAGTGAAGGAGAACCGATTGGAGAGGACACCCTGTTCGTAGCAGTGTGCAGATTGGATTTCTGCAAATTCGATTTTCGATTCAATCGGTTTATTTAGATGAAGAGCAGCGACAAGGATGAGTGCGGCGGATCCATGGCGGATGCTGCTCAGATCCGACATCAATGGAGACTCGAAATGGAGTTGTTGCTCAGATCCATGGAGGATGTTGAGTGCGGCGGATTCCATGGCAGATGTAGATGTTGAAGAGAGGTTTCGACTTTCGAGTCATCAGGTTATAGAACTAATTCAATTTTCGCATCTTGCTTGTTAGTGCTTGCATCGCTATATAGATTGTGATGGATTGGAAAAATCAGGTTGTGGAGGCTCTTTGTTTCTTGTTACCAATTTCTAGTTTGCGTGCTTGTAATTTATCCTGATTTTAGTGGTTTTGTTGCTGCCAGTAGGAAAAAATGGGGAAGAAGGTAAAGTACCTCTTTTGGATGCCAAGCAATAGGTGTTACTAGCTAGCGCAATTGCTGCCAGTATGAAGAAATGAGTAATGAAGGGTGAGGGGGAAGAAATGGGGAAGAAGGTAAAGTACCTCTTCTGGATGCTACAATTGCTGCCAGTAGGAAGAAATGAGTAATGAATTAGGAATTATGAATTTTAAAATGATAATTTTGAAGGATTATGTTTCACATGGCATCGAATAATTTTCGAGTTGATGGTGAAAACAAAACATTATTCAGCAGCATTTGACAAATTATTCAATGGAATTGGTAAATTTTGACCAGGACTGGATGAAAACAGAAAACATAACATTATTTGGTAGCATATGATGTTATTAAGTTAAATTCGCAAATTTTTAAAAACAACAAAATGAGGACGTGGAGCTTTTTTAGGTGGGTACCACCATTTTTTATTTAAAAAAAACACAAAATAATCATTTAATCATGACGTTCCATCATCTTCCATTTTATGGTCGAATATTTTCAGAAATTTTATGAGGTACCCCTGAGGTAAGGGGTATTTCGCGGGGTGTATAAAATTTTGGGTTATTTCGCGTGGTACCCCTTTTTTAAATATCTTTTTGCAAAATACCCACCTTTGTTTATTCTAACGCTCTTTGTTAATTTGTTTTCTTCTTTCATTCCTGAGATGGACAGAGAAGAGAGACGAAGATGAAAGCAGAAATCAACCCGACAAAGCAAGGATTAGATGAAGAGGTTGAAGTCAACAAGTGTGACTGGTGCGAAGACAACGACACCGATGCCTATCCTGCAAGTATGTTTTTTTTTTTTAGTTTTGCGTTTAAATATTTAGAATTTGGGTTTAGGGATTCCAGATTCGATATTTTTGAAATTGCGTTTGAGGATTTAACTAGTTTAGGTTTTCAATTTAGCTTGGGATTGAAATTTCGACTGTAAAAAATCTAAGGGGTATGGGTCATATTTTGGGGGTGTTCTAAAGTGGGGATTTATAGATTGTACTGAAATTAGAAAATTTTGGATTTGGGATTTCGTAATTGGATGTCAAACATAGGGATTCATTGCATAGCACTTCTCAAGTTTCTTTGATCAATATAAACAACTTTTTTTGAATTTCTGTTGGATGTAACATTGTTACCCAGGCAGTCTATTGCATAAAAGTTGCAACCTGCAGGTTGCAAACGTTTGTTTTCGCTTGTAAGTCTGCTACTGAACTTATTCAATTAAAGTGGTTTTCTTCTAGCACATGTATTGTTGTTCAATCGAATGAATGCAACATTGACTCCACATCCTTATAAAAGTTACAATTGACTAGAAACCGTGCATTTTGAAGAAGTAATACAAAAAAAATTATGATTTTGGCGGATCCTTCTTGCTTCTTGTTGGATGTCACTGATTAAAATCCAATATAAGTTTAATCTTGTGATAGTGTTCCGGCAATGTGCTTCTTCTTTAGCATTGATATATTTTGTTTTCTGGTTTTGCTCACTTACTGCACTGATTCTAATCTTCTAATTGTTGAGAGTGGTCAAATGAAGCTTTAACTTATACTCTTAGTATCTCGTAATAAGCCTATTAGCTCAAATGGTAGAGCAATGTGTACACACACAAAAATGTGGGCTCAAATCCCACATAGGCTAATCTCAATCCCGATGGAAAATTCAAATTTATGTCTCATTATTTTGGTTAATAATCCCATTTGTATAATAGGCTTTTTTTAAGAGAGTTTTTGTAGTCAAATTGTTGGTTGTTGTTTGAATTGGATATGGTTAATATTAAGAGTTTTTTAGATTTGTTACGTATAACAACAACCTTCTGCAAGTAACGACAACAAACAAATGGTTTTTTCAAACTATAAAAATTCTTATGAAAACAAACGAAAGGCTATTTCAAAATGTTGATAGCTTAACAAAGGATGGATAGGCTTAATAAAAATACAAAGTTCAAATTTATATCTTATTTGTATAAGCACTATTATCATATTGATGAGAAAATTGAAAATTTTGTTTGACCTACGTGAGATTCGAATCTACATCTTGTGCCTAAGCATAATGCTCTTCTGGTTGAGCTAATAAGCTACCAAAAATTTCAGTTTCATAAACCACCATTCTATTATAGTCAATTGGAAAGCAAACAAAGAAATATATACTTACTTGGCTAGTAACCTTTCCAATGTAGAAATTAAAAAGGATACATTTTTCCAGCTTCTAATGCTTTCTTATAACTACTTCATATATCCATTGCGATTTCAGTTGTATTCCAATGTAGAAATTAGAAATGATACATCTATAGACTAGCTCCTTGAAATATTGCCTTTGTAACATTTGATGAGCTGGACATATATGTAATTGTTCCATGTTTATGCCAAGGAAAAAGATGGTTACAAGTTGACAATCCTTCACTGTACGTTGCCAGATGCTAGATAAGCGGAACTTGCATGGGAAGAAAAAAAATACACAATCACAGTCTAAACAATGTACTATAGGCCATTAACAAAATAGGACTTTATAAAGCTATTGCAACATCAAATACTGAGCATAAAAAGGTCATTCATAAAAATTAAGAGTAAATCATCAGCTTAATTTAAGAACTTGTGTACTAAACCCGCTGTTGTGAAATTGGAAGATCATGATAAATATTTTTGTGCATAAACACATAAATAGACAAATAAGGACCAATGTGACCAAGCAACTACACAAACTCGAACAATGGATTAAATAGGATGCACAATAAGCTTCAAACAAATCTACATAATTAGATATTTCAACTTCCATGTCCTAAGTCCTAATCACACTTGCATATAGAGTGATTCAATTTATCTGCAAACACATCGGACCCTATGAAATAAAAGCATACTCTTCAGAATCCAACTATATAGATCATAGCCATGAATCCCATGTTTAGGGAAAAACTAAAATGCACTAATAGAAACTAAGTGGTTCACATTGCAATTAAACCATAATTTTCGCAAGCGGGGAGAAGTTTTAGAAGGGAGATACATGTTGCCACCGGTGCATCGGCGAGCTCCACTTCCAATTAGTGTCGAGTTGTAGTGCCTTCTCTGTGTCGTCGGTCTCCCACAACCTCTCCGTGTCGTAGATTCTCTTGTTCACTGTCGAAGTTTGCAAATCCCTAGTATTTGTTCTTCATTCTGTGTTGTTGTAAAGAATGAGTTTTAATATTCTTTTACTTTTGTTTTAGAAAGTTAACGGCAGTTGTTATACATTTTAACGTAGGGGCACGAGATGAAGCTTTAACAAATCACAAGGATATCTTGCGAAATAGGCAAAATAGTTGTACAACACGCAAAATAGCTTATACAAGGGGGTATCTGATGAAATTATAGCTTATACAAGGGGGTATCTCATGAAATATTTGAATATTTTTTCCTTGAAAAAACTCGAACTTCTTTGTGAAGCGTTCGTTCTTCGTGGCGGTGGCCTTATTCGGCTTCGTGAAGCCACAAGAAACGCTCAGGGGATGCTCCCAAAGACTTTCTTCGTGACCGTCAATCAACTATCAGTTCTTACCACACGTCCCCAGGCTAATGTAACAAGAATTTCACCGATCGAAATCTCTGTCCAAAAATCAAAGAACCGACCGATAAATCCCCACCTAGAAAATCGATAATCGATCTCGAAACTAAGCTTACTAGGAACTAGAAATCAGCTTCGTGACAAAAAAGAGCTTACCAGGGCACTTTTGAACTTGCTGAAAGCCTTATCTGAATCCTGATTACACATGGAGCTTTCCTTTTTCAACAGGGATGCCAATGGCTCAACAATTACTCTACAAGCTTGTATAAATCAGTAGTAATAGATTGCCAAGTCCAGAAAATGGCGCTACTATTTCTGATTAGTGGATGCAAGCAAATCATCAATCACCTGAATTTTCCTCGGATCGGTGCTACCACCATGAGGAGATATGAAGTGGTCGAGATAATCGGTTATAGTCGCTCCAAATGTGCATTTGGATGGTTTTAGATATAGCTTATGTTCTCTTGGAGCTTCGAACAAATATTGCAACTTTGGGAGAAATGATGACACATCAAACAAATCAGAAAAACAATTCAGCAGTTTATGAAGACATCAGTGAAAATGTCAACTCCCTGAGCATCAATGTGATTCATATGTACCCTACTGTTCGTCTCTTTAGTGTGCTTCTGGTCACACGCCTCAATTAAGCAAAGCTAAGGATTCCCTCGTATGATCTTGATCAGTGATCTTCCCTTGACGAGTGTGCAATTAGTCTTGCTAACGCCTCGAAGGACATGCTTTTGTCCATTGTGATTAAACTCCATTCTTATCTTAATAAAATCCCATAACACTAGACTTATAGTTGTCAAGCACTGTATACCCAACACCATGTCGCAAAACCCAATTGAGAGGGTCATCATATTTTCATCTAGATGATAGCTTTCCAAGTTCCAACATAAGCCTTCACATGTGAACTTATTTGTCATTTTATGACCACCAGCCACACTCACCACTTGAGGGGTGATTTCAAAGAGCTTACAACCTAATTCTTTGGTCATATCGGAGATTGATAAAGTTATGCGAACTATCGAGATCGATGAGAATTTGCAATTTTTTACTCTCTATATTGCCAACAACCCTCATACAGTTATAACCGTGAGAACTATCCAGTGCATTCAATGTCATCAATATGACTGGCTTATCTTCCTCCAACTTGAGGCTCTAATTAGATTTCTTAATTAGAGCCTTAAGTTGTTCCTCATCATCCATGTTCAGTTCCTCCTCGCTTTCAACCACATAAATTTGAGGGCTTCTATGCTTGAGATGATGACCTGATGTATAATGTTTGTCATAAAACATACAGAGGCCTTTGCTACGCCTCTATTGCATCTCCTCCTAGGTAAATTGCATGGCTTTCTCCATCAAGGGTTTGGGTGGGTAAGTGTTGGTCTTGTTTTGTGAATTGAAGGGAACTCGGGATGGAGTTGATATGGTTGGATCGGGAGTTGGTAAAAAGGCATATGATGATTCCTGTGGGGCTAGTTGTAGAGAAGACTCATAGATTTGAGCCAACCTTGCAGCTTTTCCCAAGGAATTGGGTTTGAATTGTTGTATGTGCATTTGTAGAAGTGGATATAAGTTTGCTAGTAAAATACTCATCTCATGTTACCTAGATAGGTTTAGTCTAGTCAAGGCACACTTAAAATTATCCAAGAATTCAAGCATAGGCTTGGACTATTTCAGATTCACCATGTCCGCCAAGGGATCATTAAATAATCTACCAAAATGAGCTAAAATATGATGCCATTAAAGTGCCTTGCCTTCCATATGTAACGACGCTAACCTCACTTTCATCTCCGGAAAGGTATTGTCGAGAAGGAAGAATTGCTCGCATCTCGCAATCCATTCTCGTGTCAAGGTCCCGTCGAATTTTGGGAATTCAACCTTTATGAGTCTAGCCGCTAGCCCTGAGAGTAGGGACTGGCCTCTCTTTGCTTGCAACAGCCCACTCGCTTACCGATTGATGCTTAGTTGATCCAAATTCTTCGGATATGGCAGATCGGCATTCAACGAAGACGACAACCCACCGATCTCAAAAGATCATGCTTTCTATATGAGCGAATCGGGGTTGCTGTTGTACTATGCAAGCTCATTAACTTAGTCAACATCACCTTGATTTCGTCCACCCCTCTTTGAGCTCGGTGTTCTCTCCGGTCAAGGACTCCACCTATTTGGCTAGCTCCTGGAATGCTTGCGCACGTTTCGGTCAGCATGATTTGATCCGCTCTAATACCATTGTAACATGGATTTCACCAATTGAAATTTCGGTCTAAAAATCGAAGAACTGGACGACAGATTCCCAGCTAGAAGATCGATAATAGATTTCGAAACTGAGTTTACCAGGACCTAGAAATCAACTTCGTGACAATAAAGAACTTATCCAAAGGTGTATTGATGAAATTGTGTTTCAGATAATTTTGAGAGATTGGAATTTGATTGTCTGTAATTGGATAAACGGAAATTTCGCCAGGTACCCTTGATGTATTGCAATTTTGGCGAGGTATACACTTTTACATATTTCGTGTGGTGCCCCTGAGGTTTTGTAACATTTTGCCTCGTGCCCTTAATAGTAGAAACCTAACAGACGCGTTAACGACGTTAGATTTTTTTTTTTAAAAAAAAGCTCGCCTACTGAACGAAGAAAGAAAGAGAGAGCGAAGAGAAAACCAGAGTGAGAGAGGATGAAGGCCACCTGGTCGGAGCTCGCCGCTGGACGCTGCCGCTGCTGCGCCGGGTGATACCGTTGCCGCCGAGGTATGAACCATAATCTAGGGTTTAGGGATTTGGGGGTTAGCGGTGAATCGTTGTATATTGTCTTCGAATTGGTTTATCGTCTTCGAATCTGTTTATATTGTCTTTGAACCATAATCTAGGGTTTGCCAATATACTTTGAAATTGGTATACTTTGAATCTGTTTATCTAAGTTGTCTTCGAACCATAATATGTGCATATCTTGTTCGAATCGCCCCTGCTAAGGTCAATACACAATCTAGGTAAGTTCTTCTCGCGCTTTAGAGATTTTGGCTTTCAAGATTCAGAGCTTTTTTTGAATTGGTGTTTTTTGGGTTGGGTTAAAGTTTGAGGATCTTCGAAGTGGGATCTAGAGTTTATATTTAGAGAACAATTTTATGTACTGTTGTTCCAACCGGGGGAGTCTGTCACATGTTCTCCAGTTGCATATGAAGAAACCAAAAAACACCAGTTGAATTAATGAAAATTGAATTGGGGTTTGCTCTCCTAGTTGCATTGATATTTTACCTATAAATGTCGAATTGCTGAATTACTTTTGAATTGTGTTATTTTGAATTGTAAGTAAAAAATATTGAATGGCATATTACTTACTCTTGGTTTGAAAATTTTGGCCTAGTGGTTTGGAATTTTTAGTCTATTAGCTCAATCGATAGAGCAATGTGCTTAAGCACAATACGTGGGTTCAAATCCCACATAGACTATAGTATCTAGATAACATGCATAACTTTTACTTTATTTCTCTATCATTTATACAAAGTATGAGTAAATGATACCTCAAATTATATGGTTGAAGAAGAGCAATTAACATCTACTGTCTTGAACAGCAACTAATCTGTTGCAGCAATCACTGCCAGGGTTCACTTTTAAAAACCCAAACCCAAAATAAGAAAACAAGAGAAACATGTCTTAATAAGAGAAATAGAGTGGGAAGTTATGATAGGTTAAATAAGTACATGAAAATTACTAAAATGATTTAATTTTGAGTTGGAAACAATCCATAAGAAAACCCATACCCCAGAAACGTCCTTTTTGAAAAGAATGAAAGTATTTTTTAGAAGTAGTGAGAAAGAAACTACAATAGAAGAGTACATGTAAGTTCATCAACTAGGAATCAGAAAATCCATGTTGTAATTAGAGTAAATCATAGCACCACCAATACACTAATTTCATATAGGAAGATAACGACATTAGTTGAACTTCTCTCATTATCACAATGATAGAACAGAACATGTATGTAATAATTTGTATTAACAATTATTCACTTTCATATCATAAAATTTATGTAAAGCAAATGCTAACTACTAATGATGATACAACATATGATAATATTACTATCTAAAAACACTACCATTTATATATATCATCTTTAATGATCACTTCATGATATTCAAACTAGTTTCCGGAATATGAAAAAAAATACAGTAGTTACCATCCAGAGGCAGCCGCGCTTGATGATAGATATGGTGGGGCGCTGTAAAATTTGCTTGGCCATTGGCATATGGATGGTGCTAACCAAGTGGGCTCTGTATTTCATTACAAGCATCTGCAAGTCCACCTTGAGATGATTTTGTTCATTTATTCAATCAAAGATACAAATGAAATCAGTTTAGGTATAAAAATCAGTTTTCAAATATGTCAAGACAGTAATCTGTAAATTCAACAAGTTCTGTCAAGTATAAAAAAAATCAGTTTTAACATATGTAAATTCATTCTTATAAAAAAAATATGTTTTAACATATTTAAATTCATTCTCAATGTGTTCTTTTTTAAAAATTACATGGTGTAAAATATGTACATTCATTATTTCTGTGTTCGGTTATGAAAATCAGTTTTCAAATCCATCAAGACAACAATTTGTGTTCAGTTTTAAAATCTGTAAATTCAGCAAATTTTGTTAAGTATAAAAAAATCAATTTTAAGTTTTTAACTTATGTAAATTCACTCTTACTGTGTTCATTTTTAAAAAATCAATCAAATGGTCTAAAAATATGTACATTCATTATTTCCGTGTCCGGTTATGAAAATCAGTTTTCAAATCATTCAAGACAACAATTTGTGTTCAGTTTTAAAATCTGTAAATTCAGCAAATTTTGTTAAGTATAAAAAAAAGTCAATTTTAAGTTTTTAACATATGTAAATTCACTCTTATTGTGTTCATTTTTTTTTAAAAATCAATCAAATGGTATAAAAATATGTACATTCATTATTTCCGAGTTCAGCTATAAAAATTTGTTTTCAAATCTGTCAAGACAGCAAGCTGTGTTGTGTTCAGTTTTACCTTATGATTCATATTTTTTAAGTAAGACAACAACTCAATAGCCTATATGGGATTTGAACCCATATCTTTGTGTCAAAATACATTGCTCTACCCTTTGAGCTAATAGGCCAAAATGTTCAAAGCAACTAAACTACAATTTGATCCTCTAGAATGACATTAACATCACAAAATAGTAAGCTAGTTAAAATTTTAGTGAAGCATGAATTCCACTTCTAATTCACCTGTGGTACTGAAAGATCCAACAGTAACTGAGATTATAAGATGGAATGAGAGGAAATTCTCTAGCAAATGCATAAAATCTGAAGGCTTATCTGGATACCAACCCGACGAAGAGAATTAGAAATATCGAACTGACAATTTCTATAGCATACTCTTCTGAAATCGAAACAATAATCAATAACATAACATACCAGCTTCCTGAAATTCTATTTAAGTTATCAAAAAATGAAACTCTCTGTCAAGCTCTATGATATGGGAATCAGCAGCTTCCTGAATCCACTCATAAATCACCTATATATCATCATGCATAAAGTCTTCAAAATATCTTAAAAAAAGGCAGCATCTAACTTTGAATATGACATATATAATGTTCACCATATCAAATACCGAATCTAAGATGTTACTGGAATCAAATTAAGGTAATTCTTCTCATGAGCATGATATACATAATTGGGGTTTTTGGTGTTGTGTAAACTGTAAAGTCAGCAAAGAAACTGAACAATTTAGTTTTTAGCCAAAGATCAACTGCTGTAAAAGTTAATAATCTTGTTGTTGGATGCCTGTTGACAGTAAATTGAGAAACAAAATTGCAATTTTATTAACTAATCGGATTGGAATTGAGAAACAAAATTTCGAATTCCAAATCCATCAATTTCAACCTAAACCCTAAATTTCACATCACAAAACCCCCCAAATGCTTCAACTTCAACCTAAATCCAAAATTTCTATTGACAGTTACCTCTCTGCAGCAGGAGCTTCTTTTCCTCCACCTCCGGTTGCTAGCCGAGGCAATGGGCCGCCACCGGCTTCGCTCTCCGGCAGAACACCTACTTCTCCTTCCACGACAGTCCTTCGAGCAACAGCAGCAGGGTACGTCTTCGGTTGCAGCAGCGACTTGGCCTTCGAGCACCGAATCAGAGCAGCAGGCGAGCAGCGACTTGGCCTTCGAGCACCGGATCTGAGCAGCAGGCAAGCAGTGACTTGGTCTTCTTCGAGTATCGCCCTCTCTTCGCTCTATCGTGGATTCGTGAAGACGTCTCTCGTCTGTTCTCTGATTTTCTTTCTTTTTTCTTTTTTTTTTAAATTGCAAACTAACAGAATAACACAAAACTGTTAACTTTAACCGGAATGGGCACGAGACGAACTGTTTTAAAACCACAGGGGCACCACACGAAATATGAAAAAGAGTTGTATCCCTTGCGAAAATTGCAATATCCCAGGGGTACCTGGCGAAATTTCCGTTGGATAAATAAACTTCATTGTCTACTACATACCATACCATTACCAGCCATACAAAAAGGAGGGTGATGCCGTGACGATATTCAGCTACTCCGAACAGAATATGAAATTGGGCTTACTAAGCCGAATCAAACACAAAGGGCTACAACATAAAAGGCCCAACAAAAATCACCGGTTTAAATGACCCAAATCAACCTAAATAAGCAAAGAAAGAAGTTCATTATTTAAACTGAATATCAATCCGGGAATACTTTTTTTTTTTTTGATGTGAAATCCGGGAATACTGTAACACCCAATTTCCAACATTTTGCACAGCTTTCTCAATCTTTCGATTCTTTCTGCAAAACCCTAATTCTAATTCAATTCCACCGATCTCCAGTTCTTCTCCCCCTGGTACTCTATCTCCCTCTTCCAAATTTCTGTACGATTTGAAATTGATCTTCAGATTCACTAGCCCTATCGTGCTCTTATGTTGAATTCATGGCTGTTCGGTGTTAGGCGCAGCTCTCTGAATTCATATGCTGAGTTTCGTGGCTCCGTTGATTTAAAATTGACAGATTGGAACTCCTTTACTTGCTTCTGCTGTTGAATTCCCGACATTCGACATGGTTTCAGTCTCCATTTTGCTCATCCGCGTGTGCTTTTATTTGTTCAAGTAAATATAAAGTTGAATTGATTGCAGACTTTATTTATCATGGAGGGGGTGGGTGGTGAGTCTGGAGATGGTGCAGCGGCGCCCCCAGAGGCTCTCGTGAAGTGGAGGAGAGATCTCGCTGTAAAATTCCAGTACTGTTTGGATCGTTCGGTTCCTCACACCTCGCGAAGGTGGCTTGCAACGCTGATGGTGGCGATGATCTACATTCTGCGTGTTTATTTCGTTAAAGGTTTCTATGTTGTCTCTTACGGTCTGGCAACGTATGTTCTCAACATGTTGATTGGGTTCTTGTCGCCAAAAGTTGATCCTGAATTCGAAGGGCTGGATGGTGTCTCTTCCCCGAGAAAAGAATCTGATGAATCTAAACCTCGGTTCATTAGACGGCTGCCTGAGTTCAAGTTTTGGTAAATTACTGACCTTTATCCTGCTGATAATATGCAGTTCTGGCATATCATCCTTTGCTTTTCGATTTGTGTAGAGAGCATACTGAATTTCTGAATTCGTCTTTTATTTGAAAAATTGCTTTCAGTTGTAGACAATTTAATGGTGATTGAGAGTTGAGACAACTTGAAGTTGTATCTGCTCTTCTTGATCATTCCTCATTCTGTATTAAATGCTTGGTTAAATGCTTGGTTATTGTTTGCTGTGTTAAATGCTTGGTTATTGTATGCTTGGTTATTGAAGTTGTATGCTGTGTTAAATGCTTGGTTATTGTACATGGACTTGTATCAGGTATTCGGTCACAAAAGCTTTCGTGGTATCTTTCGTCCTCACCTTCATCTCTGTGTTGGATGTTCCTGTCTTCTGGCCAATTCTTTTAAGCTACTGGGTGTTTCTCTTGTTCGTTACAATGAAGCGCCAGATTGCACACATGATCAGATACAATTATAATCCATTTAGCACCCCGAAACTGGTATACCTCTTATCTTGTGTGTACTATTTTGTACACCTAATATTTGCACTAGGTTCTGCAATCCATGGTTCACATTTATGTCTAGATTCTCTACAATTTGTGCTTAAAGTGAGATATATTCTATCTGTTTGACATTTGACAGAGATGAGAAGAAGGATTCAGTGTGGCAGGAACTCACAGTGGCATTAAAGATTAATATGCTGCTCTAGAATGACTGCAGCGACTCCAAAAACAAAACATAAACATCAAGGACTGGTACAATTTAAGCCTGTATGGTTGTCAAACTCTGTAAAGATTCACTATGGCAGAAACTCACTGGTTCTCTCAGTTTCTGTATTGTAAATGAAGCGAGGTTATATGACTGATGAAGTTTCGTCTGCTTAAAATTTCGACTCCTACGTTGTTTAATTGCTAGATGAAGGGCATCAGGTTCTGCAATTGGATAAAGCAAAGATTCATTCTTACTCCGTAGTATTTTCTACTGTCCTTGCTATGATACCATCTGATTATCTGTACCTAGTAGCATCAGGAATGAAGTGAACAGGGGGTGTGTTTGGATTCCAAATAAATTATGTTTATAATGCAAAATAATAAGGATGTGTTTGATTAACATAATTTTTAAGGTGTTTAAATTATGATATTTTTGGATTTCACGATGTATTAATTATAATGTAATTATTTTATCTCTATTTATGTGATTATTTGGTTAAATTACAGTTTTACCTCGATTTTTACAAGATTTTTATTTTTACAACTAAACGCTCACATAAAACGAGGTAAAATAATTACGTTATAATGAAAATGCAATGAAATCCAAACACACCCAAATGTGTTGAGCCTGAATGACGAACCCTAACTTTGCCAATGAGCCAAATCTAAAGAGGTACAATCCTGTCTCATGTGCACATTGCAGCGGCCTAAAGGTTGACAAGTGGTGTTGCTATGTTGTTTAGTCAGTGGTGTCCAATGTTGGATTGCTGGATCGGTAATAGTGCCTACTACCAAATGCAGCATCCCTTGATGAGTTACAACTCTAAAAGATGGCTTGAAGTCTCATCATATTCCTATGGGAACCAAATAACCCATGCTTTGTTTGGAGGGCGTTGGCGATGAGTATGATATGATGCATCTCAAACTTGATCTGTACAATGTATTATATACTCCAATGAAGAAACTCGATCGACTATCTATTTATACGAAGAAGTGTTTTGTTAAAGATGATAGACGCTTACGCCCACGTGTCCGACTAATTTTATGGGGTGATGATATTTCTTGTTTGGATTTTGGCATTGAATAAAGGGGGAAATAAATCCTTGAATTTGGTAAATATAGATTTAGGTTCAATTCCTTTCCGGTCGAACCCTTTCGGAATGATTGGGAAAAATCAATCTGGTTATTCACTTCTAAAAACTCATTTTCGAATTTCATTTTCAAGCAGTCATCTAAATGTTTGCGTTGTAAAGGAAAGGAAGTACTTCTTGAATTGGTAAATAAAGAGCGGTCCGGGGTTCGATCCGGAAACCCATGGGTACTACTCACAACAAAGAAGTACTTCGTATAACCGTATTTTCCCGCTCTTCAACTACGGGGTAGAAAAAGCTACGAATCATTTCTGCGTTCTCTGTAAATTTTAATCTTAGTTTGAAAACAGTAAATTCGTCAAGAAGGGATTCCAATCCGATGTGGCTGGTTGGACCGTCCCAGCGCAGTTCCAGCAAAGCGGCTGCCATCAACTACCCTTTGCTCCGCAAATTGTATGTTCCAACTTTTGCCCTAATTTCATGCCGTTAATCAATTTCTCATAAATCTCTTAGCATTCATACGAAAAGTGAAAATTTGCTTATGGTTGTTCCTTCTTAATTTTTATTATTTTTAGTTATTTGATTGGGCTTGTACTCGTACCAAAAGAGGGGCTCATCTGAGAATCTAGGGTTACTACCATTATCAGGCTAGCTTCTTATTTCCGTAGATTTTTTGATGGGTTGACTGCGAATTTGTATAAAGGAGGGTTCTTGGATGTTCTTAGAGTTGAATTTAATTGCGATTCCTACTTTCCTAGTATCGTATTCTATTCAGTATTCATTTTTGTCAGACTCCATACATACTCCTGCTGTTCTCTGCATCTTTCATAATTTTTTTTATCCCACGGTTTTATTGCTTCGCTCCTGAGCAGAGATTCTGATGATGGGGAAATTGAAGCAAAATGAAGAAAGATCCCCGAATCAAAATCTTTTGATGAACTCCTCAGATGCTGCTGCAACGGGCTTGAGTTTGCTCGACGGCGATTGGGTTATTGTTAAGAAGCAAAAGGTCAACATTCTGATTCCACCCTTACCTGGCTCATCTGGCCCTGTTGCTTGCAGTCCAACATCTGATCAGCTTCAAGATGCCATGTTGAGAGAATTGGACAACACTGTGTCAGATCATCCAGCTGAAAAAGGTTCCGAGGAAGGATTTGTTCTTGAAAATGATAAACCCTCTTCAGCTGCGATGGAAAATGACCCACTCGTTGCAAGATCTTCCAATCCTCCTAATGGTGTTGTGAAACCCATAAATTGCAGGAGCGTAAATCATTCACAGCAAAAATTCCCTCAAACGAGAGAGATTGTTCTGAGAGCGCGTAAATCAACAGGGGCTCACCGTGGTTTTAAAACTGTCAAGCAATCAGACCACAGTGATGAGCCTACAATGCTTAGTAAGACTATGAAGTCGTCTAATATTGAAAGAAAGCTTCGTAGGGCTGGTGGATTGAGTATGTGGCTCACTTCCTTGGGACTTGAGCAGTTTATACAGGTCTTCCATGCGAGGAGGGTCAGTAAATTTCAGTTGGCACACATGTCAATGAGGAAACTTAAGGATATGGGTATTCACGCAGTCGGACCACGAAGGAAACTGATGCATGCTGTTGAGTGTGTTTGCTATCCATATTGTTTTGAGGCCTTGCAGTAATAGTGTAGTGATCATATTTCCAAATGGTAGTGCCATGTCCCATGTATTCGCAAAGATGGCTGCAAAATGTTGTTACCCTGAATAAGTCTGTACTTGACTGGCTACCTTTGATGTTACACCCACATTTGTTCCAACATGTCATAAAACTTTATATACAAATATAACTCTTTCACATGCTTATGCGGTTTGTTCTTCCAAGGCCAACAGTTGGATGCACAATTGGATTGGCAATGGAGTCTTGTTATCATTTTCTCTGTAAGAAAATCTGACATTTTGTTGCATAAGATCCTCCATGTGTTGTTTGCGGGGTGACTGAATTTATGTACAGCAGTTAAAACACATTTGATACTCCCAGTTACTGTGAGTTAAACGTGTGATGATCGTTCAGGCCTGAAGCAGTTATGTCCATGCCCTGTTTCTATGTTCAGCAATCAAGGATTTCAGAAAAAAAAAAACACTGATTTTGTTTTATACTATTTCAAAAGTCTGGACACAATTGTATCTAGGGATGGCAATTTCACCCGCACCCGACGGATATCCATCTCACCCGACCCGAAAAAGTGGGTGAAAATCCGAAATAAAGCGGATATTAAATGGGTGATGGGTGAACGGGTGATGGGTCGGGTCGGATTCGGGTGAAGACATTCCCCACCCGTCACCCGACCCATCACCCGATCCGTCACCCGATCCGTTACCCGACTTATATTATATAATCATATTTTATATACGAAATTACTAATATACTCCCATAAACCCTTATTCAAGATACCTATAAATGATTTCGAGCTTAAAGGCTTTGGTCGTTGAAGATTACGTTTTCTCTTCTTTTTATTCATAATTGTTGTAATTTTTTATCTAGCTTGAAATGTTGAAAGTTGTAGATGTTTACAAGTATTTGACCGAATTTGACTATATTTGGTACTTGTTTATTAGTCGATGTGTTCGACGTATATTTTTTAATAATTTTTTTGATGAATTTGATGTCTTATATTTCACCCGAATTATCACCCGATCACCCGGTGGGTGATGGGTGGACGGGGCGGGTGAAATATTTGGTGGGTGATGGGTCGGGTAGGGTGAAGGATTTTGGGTGGTGGGTCGGGTGACGGAAGTACATCATCCACCCATCACCCGACCCATTGCCATCCCTAATTGTATCCTATACAATTTGGAATAATATTTACACTGTTTGGTATGAAGACTTTGGGTTCAAGCTTGACAACCACTTCAGCAAGGCTTCATTTACAAGCTCAGGGACTTCATCATGTGGGCAGTGTCCAGCTTGTAGGTTCACAAGAGTTGTATTTGGATAGAACTCCTTGATTCTAATGGCCTTGGTAGGGCCCACCCATGGATCCAAGTCGCCCCATATAAGCAATAAAGGGCAAGAGATTTGGCTTAGGAGACTGTCTAATGTGTACTTCCTCTGGTTTGACATGAATTGTGACATCAATCTGTATGAACAAGTATATAAATTAAAGGGAATGGAAGAAGATTTGTAACTGTTGAACGGACTGAGCAAAGACTGAATTGAAAAAGTTGATTCACATGACTCATACCTGTAATACACTTCTCCGGCATTAGGGTCTGATGCTGGTGCAGTGATTGAATCCACTAGATAATCATCCACATTGGAAGGATTGATATACACCTGCACCAGCTCCAAGGTATTACTACATTGTGCTAAATTGACGAGTATACGAAAATCTTGTTCTGGTGTAAGAGAAACCGATGACACGTAAAACTGAAACAGAGATACCCAAGTTAAAAAGCTAGAGAGCTACGCTTGTCAGGACAGATACGATTCGAGCTGGTTGTTTTGCTTGCCAGAACAAAAAACCAAGAAAAATTCGTTGAAAAACTTCCTTCAGAGGCTTCAAGATGAACTTCTGCAAAGCCGTTTCTTCAGGTTGTTTGTTTTCAATAGTAGTTGGGTCTCCAAACTGTCCAGCAGAATTCAGTAGCACCAATCCAACAACTTGTTCAGGTAATTCTGTGGCTGCAGCCAGAGCTGTAATTCCTCCAAGACTGAAAGGAAAGACAGGGACGTCATTAATAACATCCTGTATGTGGCAAAGGATTATATTATGAAAAAACCATTACATCTCAAAAGAAATACCATTTTCAATCTTCATCAATACCTGTTTCCTGCTACAATTGCAGGCTCTTTGACAACCTCTTTCAAGAAATCGATAACCTGGTCCTTCCAGATCATAGCATCATACTCAACAAGTGCCTTCTCACTCCATCCAAATCCAAGCAAATCTACAGCATAAACTTGGTAACTTTTAGCCAACTCAGGTATGTTATACCTGCAAAAAAGGATAAGATCAGGAACAGTTGCTCTGAACTTAACTTCTAGCTCAAAATAGTTGGAAGATAAAAGGTTTGGAAGTGATATGATAACTGCTAATATTATACTTGTTAAAAGAACTTTGCTATGAATTTTGCAAGGAAATGCAGAAGTAAATAGGAAGAAACCTCCAATGAAACGCAGAAGCACCAAAGCCATGTATAAGTACGATAGGAAGCCCTTGTCCTTCTTTGACATAATGTATTTTGTGGCCTCTCCATGTCCAATAGTTGTATCCTTCTGGCTTGAATGGCAGTCTCTCCATACCTGTAGGATCAATCTTCTTTATCAGAAATCAACCATTCAATAATGCAGCATAAAAGAACCTACTATACCAGGATTTTTCCATATCCCAGATTCCCATTGGGCGTTTGGTATAAATTAATTATCGGGCCGATATCAGCATAAAATCAACCAAGCTCATGTTTGGTGTTTGAGCAATTCCCTTGCCTTCATTAACTATATCGGTCCTTGTATGGATACCTTATCACCAATTATCAAATCCCGTACTAATACAACAAACCCTTTGATTAATTGTTTTACAAGATTTTTCAACAATTTCCCTTAATCTGGTAACTGTTTGACATAATTGAACTCGCGCTATTGGAGACTCGTTAAGATGAAATCAGATACTGAAACACAATTTTGAACCTGTAAGGGGTTTAGCGGCAACAGGAGATTCCTCCACAGTCGAAATTCCAGCTGCAACAATCCCCTTGAAAGCAAAACCCCTTCTACTGATCTGATCTTTACTTGCTGCACCTGGAATGGAAGGCGAAGAATTTGAGGAAAATTTAACAAACCCAAAATCCCCCAAAAAAATTGGAGAGATGCTAATAAACTAAAAATGAGAGTTACTCTGTTGATAAATTAGCACTGGCGCTTTACGCCGGGCGCCAGTGCTAGCGAACAGCCCTCTTCTCCACGGCGAAGGAGAAAGCAAGGATGAAGAAGAAGACATGGGGATGCAATTAACAGCCCTTCCACCCGAAACTAAAGAACCCTAATTTTTGCTATTGTTCAGGAAAACAGTTATGCGTCGTTAACCATGAAGAGCAGTTTGTGTAAATCGAGCTAAAATTCCGATAAAATTTGAAGCCAAAGAGGAGAGAAACGAATGTGTGTGTGTGGTTGGCAGGGTTTTAGAGGTGTGGCCGATTCTAAGCCATTTGGGAGTTCTTCAGATTTTTTTTTCTTATGCTTTTAGTTACATTTCCCGGGCTAAAACACAACGGCCACATTACACGATTTAGGACAAGTAAAATTAATCCATACTAAATTAAAATTTTGCTTAGATTTTACACTAATATTTAGACAAATTTCTTTATAACATAAATTAAAAGTTTAAGCCCAGTCGGGGTGGGCTAGTGGCGTGGGCTGTGGAGTAAAGGGATGATAATGAGGTTCCGGTTCGATCACTACCTGCAGTTTTTCCTTTGGTGAAAATCCAATGTTTGTCTTGCTCTTCACTAGTGGGTCGAGCCGGTCGGCACAAGTCGGTTTACCGGATACGTGGCTCTTGCTAGCTGGGTCAGATGCTCGGGGTTTACTAATGTCCCAGTCGGGGTGGCCCACTGGTATGGAGCAAGGGAAGGGGGTAAGGAGGTCTCGGGTTCGATTCTTAGCTCTGCCTCTTTCCTTGGGAGAAAATCGGTTTGTCTTACTCTCTACCAGTGGGTCGAGCCGGTCGATGCAAGCCGGTTTACTTGGTGCGTGATTCTTACCGATTGGGTCAAATGCTCGAGGTTTGCCACTAAATGGTAGGTTTCCTCGTCATAATAAAAAAAAAGTTTATTCTTAGGAATAGATTGAATAGATAAATTCTTATTTGATATCACAAATAACGTTTTACAATTTGTTTTCTTCAAACTCTCGAAATATCTTTTCATGTCTATAATCTATATCTATCTATAATAATACATAAAAAAAAAAGTTAGGTTCACATCCAATTTCATGCTCATACACATAATGATTCATCTTATATATAGAGGTTGGTTCCGGTGCACGTAACTCTTAAATATGTACCAACCTTCTGCACCACTACCTACAACTAGTAAATTCTGAAGTAACCACGGTAGACAATGAGATATTTGATCACCCCTCCACAAATGCCAAAATTAAGCATGCGACCTTCAGTTTGGGATAGAATAAGACGCAAGGTCCTGACGACATCACTTTCGAATTCTATAAAAAATACTGGGATATTGTCGGAGCTTTTGTAATAATGGCAATGAAAGGTTTTTTTTAAATGTAACGACCCATCTACCACGTCTCATTATAGACCAATTAGTATTTGCTCCACCTTATATAAAATTATCTCTAAAATATTAACAGAATGATTAAAACAAGTAATTGGGAAGCTAATATACCCGCTCCAAGGGGCTTTTGTTTCCGATAAGGCAATTCAAGACAATGTGCTCATCGCCCACGAAATCTTTCACTCATTTCAATCCCGTAAAAGGCGGGAGAGGTGGATTGCAGTGAAATTAGACATGGAAAAAGCCTATGATAGAGTTGATTGGGAGTTTATCCTTGCAGTTCTTACAAAATTCGGCTGCCACCCTACATTTGTGAAATGGATCAAAGAACGCATAACTTCAGTTTCGTTCTCCGTGTTGGTCAACAATGGCCCTAGAGATTTGTTATGGCCCTCTAAGAAGTTGAGACAAGGAGATCCCATTTCCCCATTTCTCTTTATCTTGGGGGCAGAAATATTGGCGAGAAGCCTTATCCGTGTGGCTGATAGCGAGTCACAACAGATCGAGTTCCCATTCAGGAAAGATGGCGCAAAAATCCCCTTTTTAGCATTCGTTGATG
This sequence comes from Persicaria tinctoria, assembly GCA_037127255.1. Taxonomy (NCBI): domain Eukaryota; kingdom Viridiplantae; phylum Streptophyta; class Magnoliopsida; order Caryophyllales; family Polygonaceae; genus Persicaria; species Persicaria tinctoria. The sequence goes on along the minus strand of JBANSL010000016.1, from coordinate 56,425,500 downwards.
ATATCATCATTTTCAGTAAGGGTATTGTTGCTTCTTGTACTGAGGTCCTAAAAGTAATAAATGATTATTATGAAATTTCTGGCTAAAAAGTGAACTTCCGAAAGTTAGCTTTCCAAACAACTACTGGGATCCCAGGGAACTAGGGAACAGAGTAACTGAACTGGGAAGTAACCTGGGTATTTGTCATGAGAAATCTCTGGAAAAAAATACTTGGGTTTCCCAACAATAAGTGGTAAAGTTAATAAGCAAACCTTTGAGGACATAGTATGCAAATCAAAGGATCAACTAACGAAGTGGCATGCTAATGCACTTTCCCAATAGGGTAGAGCTACCCTTGTTGGCTCAAATATGGCCACGAAATCTCTCTACACTATGCAATCCTTTATGCTACCTATAAGTAGATGTGGCCACGGGTCACGGGTCAACTCGTGACCCGACAGTTTGTAAGGGTCATAGACCCGGTGGGTCAATGACCCGACGGGTGCAAGTCCTCGGGTCAAGGTGGGTTGCAGGTTAGGGTTAGGGTCAGGGGTTTGGGAACCCGCTGACTTGATGGGTCAACCCGGCAGGTCAACCCGTCTTTTAAAAAAAATTGCAATTGGAAATGGGCTCCACAACTCTTTTTGTTTTTTTTTTTTTAAAAAAATGTAGTCGTTGTGCAAACGCCTATAAAATCTTCATTTAACTTCTTATCCAAATATATCATAATCCTATCAACTTACAATTACGTTACAATCATACATTTCATTTTCGTAATATCGTTATGATGGCCGATCAATCTGTGACGTTGTTCCGCAACCATTTCGACAAGGTCGAGCTAGGCCAGGTGAATGGTCGAAGCAGTTAGTCGTCATTGCGGTCACAAGTGCAAGATTACGAGAGGCTCCGACTACGGAAATTTGAAGCTTCATATAACGATGAAGCATCTTGACAAGATGAAGATCGACGGAGTATCAGGCTCGGGTAACTAGGTGTGTGAGTGTGTCATGTACTGATATGTGGTGTTTCGTGTTTGTAAGTGTATGAAGTTGTGAGAGGTGAAGATGTAGTTTTATAATTAAATATCATTTTCGAAAACAAATCAAACAATCCAAAAAATCCAAAAAATTTCAAAGAAAAGCTACGAAAAAGTTTTCCATCGGAAAGCCCAACGGCTAGATTGGCGGGTCGACCTTTGTCAGTCCGAGATTAATCCAATATTGTCAGCTCGGGATAGGCGGTAGATTTTTTCACATCCGTTGCGCTCCTCATATTTTAAACTTATGTGTCCAAGATGGTTTAACATTTTTACATTCTGTTGTTGAACCAGTTCGATATGTTTTGTGGGCACTTTGGTGAAGCAAACAACTTCCCTAGCAATGGAGCACCTATTGCCGCGCTTACCAAACTCGCCCAAAGCAGTTCCCTAAGAACGTTTGTGTTAGAGATTACATAGTTTTAGAAGTAAATATTGTATATTTATGATTGTAACCCTAGGTATTTACCCTAGTGATATATAAACACGAGTAGACCTCTGAGATCCTCAAGGGACTCAGTTATTCACAATCTTTCATGGTATCAGAGCCAGATTTCGACTAGTTGCGGTCTGGGCTCTATCCGGTGGGGTTGCTGGTCGTGGCATGTCGCGGGCATTATGGTACCCATTTAAACGCATGTGGCAAGTGCACCTTGTTGGCTAAAAATGTCATTGCACTGGAGGGGACGTGTTGAAATGTGGTTGTCCCACATCGGTAGACTAGAGAATGCTTGAACAACATATAAGGTTGAAGAGCTACTCCACTCATTGTCAATTGGTTTTGAGATGGAACCCCGTTCGGGTTTATATGTTGTTCGTGTCTTCTGTATGTGGGCCCGCACACACGATCTCCCCCTCCATGGGACTGGAGAGGAGGTTAGGGGAAGAGGCAGTGAGCACGATGTCATCGACATACAGAAGGATATATGCTCTAGCAGATCCCTCATGAAATACAAACAGTGAGTGGTCTGACTGACTGCTTTGAAATCCCAACCGGTGAAGGTAAGTGGTGAATCTGTGATACCGAGCATGAGGCGCCTGTTTCAATCCATACAGGGATTTCCAAAGCAGGCATACGTGCGTTGGACGAGAGCGATCATAGAAGTCTAGGGGTAGATGAATGTAGACAGTTTCCTGCAAATCATCGTGGAGAAACACATTCTTGACATTGAGCTAATGTATGGGCAAGTCCTTGTTGAATGCAATGCTCAGAACCGTACGAATGGTGGCCGGTTTGACCACAGGGCTAAAGGTCTCATCACAGTCGACACCGACCTCCTAAGACTTGTCGTTGACAACAAGTCGCGCTTTGTGGCGTTCCAGGGTGCCATCAGACCTGTACTTATACTTGAACAACCACATGCAATTGATTATATTAGAGTCCCGAGGCCTAGGAACAAGGGCCTACGTGCCGTTTTTAATTAGAGAACTAAATTCCTCAGTCATGGCGGCATGCCAGTTCGGGTCTTCTAAGGCCTTATGTGGTGATTTAGGTAAGGGGGATATGACTGTGGATGTGGTAAGGAGGTTGTACTTGGGGTTGGGTTTGAAGATCCTGGATTGGGACCGGGTCTTCATGGTTGGGGCGGAGGGAGCTGCAGGGGCAGCTATGAGAGGAGCGACGAACGCATCTTGAGGCGGCGGGCGCGACACCGGTGCTGCGGGCGCGACACTGGTGCGGTGGGCACAGCAAGGTGCGACGGGTTGAGGGGCAATGGGTGCAGCGGCTGCGGGCGGGAAAGAGCGGGGGGTGTTACGGGGGCGGCAATAGGCGGCGTCGGGGGCGGGGCGTGGCTGAGCTAAGGATATGTCGAAGGAGAGAGGGGAAGTCGTCATTGGCGGGTGCGGTGGGGGGCGACATGGGCGGTGAGTTAGGTTGGGTGGCAAACGGGAAAGTGTGTTCGTCAAAAATCATGTGGCGAGACGTTAATACCCTGCCCTGTTGGTGTCTAATCGGAGGCAACGGTAATCCCTATGATTGGGTGAGAAGCCGAGAAAGACACATTTGGTTGACTGTGGGGATAACTTATGGGCGGCGGTGACACTCAAATTTGGGAAGCACAAGCACCCAAACACTCGGAGATGATCGTAGGACGGTTGGCGTTGATAGAGGGACAATGTGGGGTTGGATGACTTGATGGATTTGGAGGGAAGTGTGTTGTGGAGGTAAGTGGCCATATTGAGGGCCTCGGCCCAGAAGGATGGAGGGAGGCAAGCATGTTGGAGGAGGGTCCTGGTTTTATCATTGAGAGTGCGAAGGACGCGCTCTGCCTTCCCATTTTGAGGTGAGGTTTGTGCACAAGAGAAACGAAGGGTTATTCCATGTTGGGTGCAAAAAGAATGAACCAAGCGATTATCAAACTCGCCTCCCATGTCGCATTTGATGGTTTTAAGTGGTTGATTGAATTAAGTTGCGACACGAGTATGGAACTCGACAAGTTGTGTGTATGTTTCGGACTTATGGCGAAGAGGAAACACCCAAACAAAGTTCATGAAGTCATCAAGAATCACCAAGTAGTAATGGAACCCACTAGGACATCGAATAAGTTATGTCCACAAATCACAGTGAATAATATCGAATGGTGCAAAGGTATGGGAATGAGAAATACTAAAGGATAGTCTTTTGCTCTTGGCAATTTGACATGAAGGACAAATGGCGGAGGCCTTATTGTAGGAAATAAAACGGTTTGAGCGGAGAGTGTCCATGACATAATCGCCAGGGTGTCCTAGACGAGCATGCCAGATGTCCGAACGGAGGGTGATGTTGGCATAAGGGGCGGCGAGATGTGTCTGTCTGGCTGCGGCGGTTACGGGGTATATGTCTCCTGAGCTATTGCACCGCATTATTGGGGTGCCCGTACGTAAATTCGTCACAAGAAAACCAAACGGGTCAAATTGAATCGCCACGTGATTATCGATGGTGAATTGGCGAACGGAGATAAGGTTTTTGACAAGGGCGGGGGCAAGGAGCACATTATTGAGTTTCAAAGCGTAATCAGTGGGTAGGGTAGCAGGGCCCGAACCAACCATTGGAATAGGATTTCTGTTTCCGACATAAACCAAAGGCAAAATGCTAGAATTAAAAACAGTTTGTAGGTTATTTGGATTGTTCGTCATGTGAGAAGAGGCCCCGATATCCATATACCAATTCCTGTTCGACTGCTGAAGACCCAAAGCGGCCGGGGGTTGCGACGACGACACCACTAGTTGTGTTGTATACAACGCCTGCGATGGAGGGGGGGGATCGAGTGGCAGTAGGATCGTTGTAGGTAGGGTGGAGGGACAAGACGGGTGCTGGGACCACCCTGGCCGCCTCCCTGGTTGTTACGACGGGAGTTGCGGTCGTGGTCGCGACCTCCTCGCGGCTGGGCAGGGGGGCGGTGCTGACAACTGTCCTCCCTGGATAGCATGCTGTGAGCGACCATGAATGTCGGCAGCGGAGAATTGACGTTGTCGGCCATAGCGAGGGGTTAGGGCAAGGGACAGGTGGCGGCTAGGAGCGACGGCGGCAAGGGTGCAGACTGCAGCAGCGGCGACACTAGGGTGGGGTGGAGGCGGCAGCCTGGTGGGGCGGTGGCAGCAACAATTCGAGCGATGGCGGCGGCTAGGTTAGCGGCGGCAGCGGCTAATCGATTTGTAAAAGGAAAAATTAGGGTTTCACAAAAAAAGTTGTAGCAGATCAGGGGAAAACGCTGGAACACAACACATCAAAGGTTCAAACATCTTTGCAGATGTGTGGACTCAGGGTCGAGATGTTGTTGAGGTTTTCAAGGTTTTTTATGATGCAACTCGCACTTTTAGCCACATCCCTACATCAAACCTTTTTTTGTTTTGTAGCCTTGAACGTAGCCCTAGCCCTTCAAGATGGGATTAATGTGCCTTCCATATCCTTGGTTGTTTTAGAAATGCGGCTAAAATGGTTGCTATATTACAAAGTTATATCGGAAATTTTCCTCGTAGCTTGTTGTTTCGACCCTAGTTATAAATTAAACAGGGTTAAAAAGTTTTTAGAAAACTATTTTCCGATTTTCGAAATTGAGGATAATCTCGATTGCAATATTCAACTTATAGTTTCTAGAGTTAGAGGTTTATCAGAAGAACTATATATTCATTATTCTACAAGGGATAGAGCGTCATCCGCTCGTTCTCCCTTGCCTTCCAATTCGAGCAGGTCACGAACTAGTATTACCGCTAGAACTAAGGCACTTGCCAGAGAACTAAGGCACTTGTCAGAGATATCTTTCGCACAAAGAGGTCAAGATCTTCGTCGCGCCCCCACTTGGAGTTCGACAAATATTTGTCTACTAACTTTGATTTCCACGGCGATGAGGAAGAAGATTTCGATGTCCTAGAATGGTGGAAGACAAAGATTTCTGATATTGCAGGTGATCGCCCGACAAATACTTGGGCCCCCTTGCTCCACGGTCACCGTCGAGCAGCTTTTCAGTCGCGGAGGCCAGATTCTGATGGAGAAGAGATTAAGATTGCTTCCCGAGAACCTCGAAGCCCAAGTTTGCCTTGCAGATTAGAAGAGGGAAAATATGTGGATTCAGAAGAACATTTTATCTATTGAATCCGAGGACGACGACGGAGTGGGTACAGAGTCCACTAGGAGCTCCATCAATGGTGCTGTCACTTATGGAGACAGATCAGCTGGAGGCTCAGACGGTCAAGCAAAATAGGTAAGCGGGGTTCATACTTACACTGGTAAAAGAATTACGTGGGCTTTGATTCCTCAACCCTGGGAGGATACGTAGGAAATCGGAAAACCGATTCAAGCCTTTCTTTTTTCCCCCAATTCAAACATAAATAATATGTAAATGGTAAACACGAAACGGTATTTCTAAAACGTCAAAACATAGCAAATGCGCAAACCGATTCAAGCCCTCTGACCCGTCGGGTGAGCCGAACCCGTGAACCTGTGGGATTTTCTGGTTAGGATTTGGGTCACCTTTCCCCGACCCTTGACCCGGCGGGTCGGTCCCATGGCCACGTCTACCTGTAAATATCCATAATGAGCTCGATCAAATAAATCATAGATTCTTCTTGAATAAGGATGCCCAACATAGCCCTCTCATTAGTTGGGATAGAATCTGCCGAGCGAAAATACATGGTGGCCTTGGTCTTCAGAAGTCGCAAACTATGAATGAGGTCCTTCAGATGAAGCTTCTGTGGAAAATTCTAGCTAAACCATACAACCCATGGGTTAGGCTAATCAAGTACAAGTACCTAAAGGATACACCCCTTCTATACTATAAAGCGTCGTGGCAATGGAGGAAATTTACATTGCTCATCGGGAAATTCAAAATGGGACTGATTTGGAGAGTGGGAAATGGACACTACATAAACTTTTGGAAAGATAATTGGCTATCCATAAACCCATTAATCGAAAAAGCAAAAAAACAGAGCAACTATAAATGACCAGGAAACAATAAATGACTATATAATAAATGGTAGGTGGTGGGAACCAAAACTTCGCAATGTTCTACCAACAGAAACTGTTACAGAAATCTTTAATATCCCACTAACACACAATGACTTTGTGGATAGACTATATTGGTGGCCTGATATGGCAGGATGGTTCTATTTCGGGATCAAAAAATGGAGACACTGACCCTAACAACTGAGTATGGCAAGTTGATGCCCCTCCCAAAATCCGGCACCTCCTTTAGAAAATTGTCCAGGCTAAGCTCCCCACAACATCAAGACTTGTTGCACGGGGGATTGCGGTGCCGACAAAATATACCCTATGTAACGGAAGGGAAGAAGATGAAACACACATCTTCCTAGAATGCTACAATAAACACCGACAACACTGGATATCAACGCATTTGTGGAACCAGATTGAGAATCAAATTAAATCTTCACGCAATATTTGGCCAATCCTCACCTTATTGAATAGTAGACTCAATCAGGAAGATAAACAGAAACTGACTTTCCATTGGTGGACTACGAGGCGAATAAGAAACCAACTCATATTTCATCCCTTTTTTCCGCTTTATTCTTTTTTATTCTACATAAACTCTATTTAAAAAAAATAATAACAACGTTTGTTTCCCTCTTAAACACCAATGTTTTTTATCGCAGGAATCATGAATTTTACCCTATTCGGAGAGGAATTTGGAAACCAACACCATGATACCGAGGAAACAAACGGCCTCAACCTCAACGCTCCCCCCAACGAGGAAGCCCTGCACAACGGCAACGAGGGTGCCCCTCAACAACCGACATGGGACACTGCGCAACCACCTCCGTTCGCTCCCTACGGAATGTGGGGCGGCTACCTCCCATACAAATTCATCGCGGGAAACTACCCGTAAAGCATGTACTTCAACCAACAAGCGAACGGGGTGCCACTCCAACACGACCCCCGTACCTACTATCAACAACAAGGACCAGTGCCCATAACGGTCAACCATTTTCCCAACCCCGCTGGTTGCCCTATCAACCCCGGTCCAGAACTCGACGAAAACATCAACCAGGCCGACCGTTTAGTCAAGGCCCGAGACGTATCTTCGCGTTCAAATTCCCCTAAGGCACCCGGACAAACTCGCAAAGGTGAACCAACCTTTCCATCGCCTTTTTTGTAGACAAATACGCGAGGCACTCGTCCCCAAGAGGTGGAGGGACATCTCCATCGCCAAGTACAAGGGAGATACTGATCCTAACGATCACCTCAACCAATTCACTACGACAATGGGAATGAATGAGAATAATGATGTTATGTATTACCGCTCATTTCCATCCACGCTGAGTGGGTTAGCTTTAACAAGGTTCACAAATTTGGCCCGATCATCCATCAACAACTTCGCGCAACTGTCAGGTACATTCGTCGCTCATTTCGGCAGCGCTCGCACAAGAAAAAGAACCATGTTGGACCTCAACTCCATCAAGCAAGGGGCGACCGATTCCTTCGAAAACTTCTTCAGCAGATTCACTAATATGGTGGTACAAATCCCGCGACTCAACCAAGAATCCGCAAGCACAATACTAATGGGCAACTTGGCCGAGGGAGATTTTAAGATTTTCCTATTTCGAAAGAAGCCGACAAACTACGACGTTATGAGAGAACTCGTAACCAAGCAGATCCACGCCATGGAAGCTGCAAGCTCTAGCTCACGACCTGTCGAGTATATGACATTGTTCCGTCAGCCATCTTACCACCGCCCCCCCAACAAACGCCAGGGGAGAGAAAACTTTGGGGATCAGCAACCTCGCAATCCTCCCTGGCAATATCCGACCATCCTACCGCGCCCTCAAATCCAAGAAGTACAATACAACCAAAGATCAGGACTAAATCCACTTGGTGCCCCAACCAACGTAATGATGTCTCATCCTGACCATATCTCAACCCCGGTCTATGGGATTTCGCCAGCTCTTCCTCAAAAAGAGGCAACCCTTCAAATTTGCGTCCCACTAGTGAACCCGGGTAATTCAGTCGCGATACCACAACAACACCGTCCTCCTAAGGTCCCCCTCAGACAATATAAGCCGCCTAATGCACCACCAAGACTCTACAGTCCCCACAATGCGACAGGGGGAAGAGGTAGGGGAACTTACCCCCAGAATAGGGGAGGAAGGAACGGGGGAAAAAGAGGAGGGTATCGACCTCCGCCCAGGGACATGAGAAATGCCACCGCAGCAAGGTCCTCATCCAACCGACCTGAGCACTCCAATCGAGATCGAAGCCTCCTTCTCCAGATGGGTGCATCAATACCATCGTGGGAGGACCCGCGACATCTAGCACCAGCAATCAAGTAAGGAAAAACTATGAAAGAGAAGCCAGATGCCCCCCATCTGAGGCCAGCGTCAAACAAACATCCACTGCGCACGCTATACCGAGTTTCTCTATTTCCGATACCCGAGACGCTTGCGATCATAGGATGTCTCACTCATATCCTATGGTCATCCATGTACATATAGGAACCAAGACCGTCAAGCAGGTCATGATAGATACGGGTTCATCTGTAGACATCCTTTACTGGGACGCTTTTGAGCAACTCGGGATCGCCGAAAGCGCCCTATGTCGCTACTCAAGAAGCTAGTCTCCTTTTCCGGAGACGAGGTTGAAGCAGCTGGAACAATCGAGTTGGCCTTGACGCTAGGGACCACGCCAAATAGAAGAACCCACATGATTGAGTTCACGGCGGTCCGACTGTCGTCCATCTACAACGCCATCATGGGTCGTGTAAGTCTATTCAAGTTCCAAATAGCATGCTCTATATATCATTTTAGCGTCAAGTTTCCATGCACTGACGGAAAGGTGGGCGAAGCGTAGGGAGAACAGGCCGAAAGTAGAATTTCTTACTTATCCTCACTAAGGAAAGGCCATAATTGAATATTCGCGATTGAAGGGAGTGGTGGAGGATCATTTAAAAAATACATCCGATCAGCGCGAGCAAGAGGCCACGTCTGAACAACAATAGACGGATTTGGAAGTTCGACCAGAGAAGATAGCTGAGAAAATTATGGAAGAAAAAGTCGCTTTCTTTCCTTTCCCGAACAAGACCGAAGCCCTGTACCACGGCCACAGTTTGACTAGCCCCGCCTTAGAGCACCTCAAAAATTTGTTGCAAGGATCGCGGGACGTCTTTGCATGGTCGCCACAAGATTTAAAAGGGCTTCCCCGAGAGACCGCGGAACATTCCCTGAAACTTAACCGCGAGGCAAAACCCGTCTGCCAAAGAAAGAGAAAGATGGCCGCTGAAAAGTCAGAAGCAACGAAGCATGAGGTACACAAGTTTCTGTTGATGTCCACTAAAATAGCCATGTTTTTATACACATTTTAGCACCTTATTTTATATACTTTGCATATTTCGGGCAGGGAATATGTTGAATTTATGTAATATATGCTTATTTGCAAGAAATGGAGATCTACATAAGTTTTAGTTTAATATTACAGAATTTGGAGCCATTCCGGGACGAAACCAAGAAGAGAAGAAAGAAGTTGAGAGTTACTCGATTTCGAGGAGACTTCCTTGATATCGACCAAAAAAATGAGGGAAGAACTTGATCGAGGAAAGAAGAAGAAGAAAGCAACTCAAGCCAAACTTTACTCGATGTCGACATGTTTGCTCGACATCGACCAAACCCAGCAGCTACCCGAGTTCGAGAATCCGAGGAGAAGATGCTCGAGAAAGCCCAGTGAAGCCAAGTTCAACAAGTCAACTAGATATCGACCAAATTGGTCGAAATCGACCAAAAACTTATCTGGGCCGCGAGTCCATTGGGCCTATCCGAAGTCGAGTTGATTTACTTGGATGCGAAGGAAGTCCGAATCTATCAAGGTTTATCAAGATATATCAAAGGAGAGAAGATTATTCATTAATATCAAGAGATATTTAGATATTCCCTCTTAGATTAATGCTTTATCTTTATTTAGTTTTATCTTTAGAAAGTAGATATAGTTTGCTTTCCTTGATTAGCAAGGATTAAGCCCTATAAATAAAGTCCATGGGGCTGATTTCCATTAATTCAATTTCAGAGAAGTAGTTCCAGATATAGTTTAGGAGTTCAAAGGTTTTAGGGTTTTCGCATTCTACAAAAGTTTGAGTGTCGGGGTTGTAAATTCAAATAGTTTATACAAGTTTATTTTACATCAATGATGTCGATTGTTATGATGAGGCACGAGTAGTCCACCTACTTCTAGGGTTGGGGTGAGCCTAACGAGAGCCATGTTGGGGGATTAGCGATTGCAAAATAAGGTTCTTTATCGTTATCTTATTCTATTCCACGTTCTTCATCTTTGATTGAGAAATTGAAGAACTCATGTTGTGAAACTTGGGTAGTAATTAGGATTTTTATTCGGAAGTTTATAAATTCTAATTATGAAAAGGAATAGATACAATTAGGGTTATTTATCGCGAGATCTATATTCCTACTTGTCGGATTGGGTGAAAGCCTTCACCTTTATCGATAAAATCACCATCTTTTATGATTTATAATTCCGCTTTCATGGTAATCGTTGTTGCAAACTCCAATCTTGGAAGTTCTCTTTCATCCATCGTTTAGATTCGAAGTTTTGCATTCGTTTTTAGTTAATGTCACTGCTCGATTTCGACCAAATCTGGTCGACGTCAACTTCTCACCTTCGATCAAGCAAAGATCGCCGTCGCTTTTGTCTCTGCAACCTCCTCGATTTCGACCAGACTTCTCTCTTCGAGCAATTCCTCGATATCGAGTTGGTTACTCGAGATCGACCAAAACCTCAGTGATTGCTACTTGCTCGGATTCGACTGCCTGGCCCCTGTCGACTAACCCTAGTCGAGGTCGAGCACCCTAAAGTCGATTTCTGCCAGTGAGATTCCTTCGCTACCTAGGATCCGCTGACCAGCTTCCTCGAGGATCGATCCTGACTTCCTGTTGCAACATCGGGAGGGAGTCTTGAACATCATTTGCTGGGAACTAAATCGGTTTGCTTTACTTTACTTATATTTTATTGCAATCTCGATTTCCTTCTACAACAAATTGGCGTCGTAAGGGTCCGAGGCGGGTGTGCTTCTTGGTTGTCGGCGCTGGTGTAGCGAGAGAAGGAGGGAGGGAGCGAGAGGAAAGCGATGAAGATGGCGGTTGGGTTTGGTCGGCTAGGGTTCTTCGAGGTCGAGAAAGCGGAAGGAGAGAGGTTCCATGGGGGCTTTAATAAGGAAAAGAAAGAAAAAGAAAAAAAACTGAAATAAAAAATCTGTAAGTATTTTCTTTTTCTTTTTTTTATTTTTTTTTATTTTTTAATTTTATAAGAAAGAAAACGTACCTGAAGCCTTGGTCGACGTCGAGCAAGTTGCTCGATGTCGAGGAACCTCGCACTTACCTGATGAGCTTAGTCGATGTCGAGTAAACTGCTCGACATCGAGGAAAAAGAATCCTCCTCCCGAACTCGACAAGAAGAACTCGACATATAGTGAACCACCCTTGAAATTTGGTCGACGTCGACCAAGTTTGGTCGATGTCAAGTACACTGTGAATGCCTGAATTTATCAACGAGAAGAGATTATGCACGAATTTCAAGAAAATAAAATAAAATAAAATAGAATTAAAGAAAAAGGAGTAAGAAAAGCGGGTTGCCTCCTGTAAGCGCTAAGGTTTAAGTCGTTAGCTCGACCTACTTCCCTATTTTAGGCTTTGACCAGCGCCCGGGTGGCGCGAATCTCTTCCCCCGGGTCTTCTTTGTCATAGCATTTTCTTGACCCTGTGCCCATTTACCTTAAAGGTGGTTCCATCAGTGCCAAGTAACTCTACTACGCCATGAGGGTATATGTGGGGAACCACGAAAGGTCCACTCCATCTTGTCCTAAGCTTCCCTGGGAACAAACGCAGTCTAGAATTATATAAAAGCACTTTGTCACCTACCTCATATGTCTTTGGCACCAATTTCTTATCGTGCCATCTATGGTGCGCTCCTTGTAGATTTCGACATTCTCATATGCCTTCAGCCTTAGCTCCTCTAACTCATGCAAATCAATAAAGCGTTTCTTACATGCCTCGTCGAGATCCATGTTGAGCTTCTTGAGGGCCCACATTGCCCTATGCTCCAGTTCGACAGGCAAATGGCAAGACTTGCCATAAACCAGGTTGTAAGGAGTTGTTCGCAACGGTGTTTTATAGGCCGTCCTATAAGGCCATAGCGCATCATCAAGCTTAGATGACCAATCCTTCCTTGAGCGGGAGACTGTCTTTTCCAAGATGGTTTTGATTTGACGATTAGAGACCTCCACTTGGCCACTAGTTTGGGGATGATAAGGTGTTGCCACCCTGTGTGTTACCCCATACTTAGCCAAAAGAGCCTTAAACCCTCTCTCGATGAAATGTGAGCCACCGTCTAAAATAAGAACTCTAGGAACACCAAAGTGAGGAAATATGTTAGTTTTAACAAACTTTTAAACTACCTTCGCGCCATTGGTGCTAGTTGCAACAACCTCAACCCATTTAGAGACATAGTCGACCGCCACAAGGATGTATTTGTAAGGTCCTGAAGCAGGGAATGGTCCCATAAAGTCAATTCCCCAGACATCAAATAGCTCAACCTCCAAAATCCCTGTGAGTGGTGTCTCATTCTTCCAAGTGATGTTGCCCGCTCTGTGGCACTCATCTCATGAAGTGACATCTCTCTGCACATCCCTGAAAAGGTTAGGCCAATAGAAACCACATTGAAGTACCTTAGATGTAGTTTTGAAGCCTTTTGTATGTCCGCCTATAGGGAGAGTATGACAATGGCGAATGACACTTTCTACTTCCTCCTCCGGAATACAACGTCTGAAGATATGGTCCTTTCCTTGTTTGAACAAGTAATGGTCATCCCAATAGTATTGCTTGACGTCGTGGAGGAACTTCTTCTTTGCCGATGAAGATAAGCCTGACGGAATCTCTTTTCCTACAAGGTAGTTAGCGAAATCCGCATACCAGGGTACCTTTGATCCTCTTATAGCATATATATCATGTATAGGACTAGTAGGAGGGGTAAAGAAGAAATCCTCTCCGGAATCTATACGAAAAATCTCACCTGAAAACTCACTAGAGGTTGGTCGATTTCGAGTAAGGTTATTTGATGTCGAGGAAGGTTCAGTGTCTACTGGTGTTGTGCTCGACTTCTGGTGATCCGTCGAGTTGGATTTGGTCAACGTCGAGTAAATGTTGCTAGATGTCAAGTAACTCTGTAGCTCAAAACCATGCAAGGAAGAATACTCACCAGATTTCCTCGATGTCGAGGAAGGTTGGTCGACGTCGATGGCTTTTTCCGTCCGCATCAGGTGCTCGTCGAGGCGAGAGTCGTCGATTGGTGTGTTGTCCTGGGCTTCCTCTAGCATGTCTTTGGGGAGCCTGGATAGGTGATCGGCGACTGAATTTTCTGTGCCCTTTTTGTCATTTAGCTCAACATCGAATTCTTGGAGTAGGAGCACCCATCGTAACAGCCTTGGTTTAGCATCCTTTTTTGTCATTAAATATCTAAGAGCAACATGGTCAGTATGGACAATAACTTTAGATCTAGCAAGATAAGAACAAAACTTTTCCAAAGCAAAAACCACAGCCAAAAATTTCTTCTTTGTTGTGGTGTACTTAGCCTGAACCACATCAAGAGTCTTGCTTGCATAGTAGATGGCATGAAGTTTCTTGTCCTTTCGCTGGCCTAGAACTGCTCCCATGGCATAATCGCTGGCATCACACATGATTTTAAAAGGTAGTGACCAATCCGGCGATTGAATGATTGGAGCGGAGATAAGGGCTTCCTTTAACCTGTTGAAGGCTTCAAGACATTCGCTAGAAAACACAAACTTAACATCTTTCATGAGAAGGTTAGTTAGTGGTTTGGCAATTTTAGAGAAATCTTGAATAAACCTTCTATAAAAACCTGCGTGACCAAGGAAACTCCTTATCTCCTTAATGGATGATGGCGGGGGCAATTTCTCCACTAGCTCTATCTTGGCCCTATCCACCTCTATTCCTTTCTTAGATACCTTGTGGCCTAGCACGATTCCTTCCCTTACCATAAAGTGGAACTTTTCCCAGTTGAGAACCAAATTTGTCTCTTCGCAACGCTTGAGTACCCTGCGCAGGTTAGAGAGACAAATGTCGAAAGTAGTACCATAAACAGAGAAATCATCCATAAATACCTCCACTATATCCTCTATCATGTCGGAGAAGATGGCCATCATACACCTTTGAAAGGTGGTAGGGGCATTGCAAACGCCGAAGGGCATCCTTCTATATGCAAAGGTTCCATAGAGGCAAGTAAAGGTTGTCTTCTCTTGATCTTCAGGATGAATAGGGACCTGCCAAAAACCAGAATATCCACCCAGGTAACAAAAGTAATCATGTTCAGCTAACCTTTCGAGTACCTGATCAATGAAGGGGAGCGGGAAATGACCCTTCCTGGTGGCGGTGTTGAGCTTTCTGTAATTTATCCACATCTGCCAGCTGGTAGTGATTCTTTTAGGAACAAGCTCTCCTTCTTATTCTCCTTAACAGTTATTCCACCCTTCTTAGGGACAACATGAACTAGACTTACCCACTTACTTTCGGAGATTGGATAGATAATTCCTGCGTCTAGTATGCGCATGATCTCCTTCTTGACCACCTCCTTCATGTTGGGGTTAAGGTTCCTTTGATGCTCAATTGTTGCCCTGTGATCATCTTCCAAAAAATTATATGTATACAAGTAATGGGTAAAATACCTTTTATGTCCTCTAGAGAATAACCAATGGCTTTCCTGTGAGTGCGGAGGACTTCCACTAGCTTGTCTACTTCCTATGTGTTTAATGAAGCATTGATAATTACAGGAAAAGTAGAGTTAGGACCAAGAAATTCATACCTAAGGGTGTCAGCTAAGGGCTTCAGCAATAGAGAAGGGCCTTGTGGAATCAAGATGGGCTCTACTTCCTCCATCTTCATGAACTCCCCTAGGTAATCTGTCTCAATCCTCATGAAAGAAGCATCCAAATCAGCTCTGGAGGATGGTGAGGATGACGGGGATGATGACAACGAAGAGGCTGACAGCCTACAAGCCTCTCACCACTCTTACCATTCTCCCCAGCAGATCCCCTCTCACCATACCCAACAGGCTCACCATACTGGGGGGGGGGGGGGGGGGGTATCCAGATGAGTTGGTTGCTGAGATGCGCCAGATGCGGCAGTTCCAGGAGGCCATGTTTGACCGGATGACCTCCTTGACACTCAGAGTAGACACCATCGACCATCGCCAGGAGCAGTTCTATTCGGCTTCCATGGATCACTATTCCATGGTTAGAGATCGCTTCGACGGCATGGATCAGCGCCTCTGGGGCCGCCCATCACAGTTCCAGCAGCAGGGGAGTACTCATGACCCTGGGGGATCTTCACAGCAGCAGTAGCCTGGTAGCTCTTCCCTTGGAGGAGCTCCTGATTACCAGATTGGAGTCCACCTCCCCTACTACGGTCCACCGCCCCACCAGTGAGCAGCTCTGTAAGTCTTTTCCCTCCCTTTGGTTATATTTCTTTGACAATGAGGACACTGTCCATTTTAAGTAAGGGGTGGGAGTAAAGACTATGTTTATGACTTTATTGTTTTTATTTGCTTCCGAAGTTTGTATTTTAAAATTTCATTGCATGGTTTGTATCGGATTATTTAGGACATGGTGCAACTCTGTATTGAGTTTAGTGGCATATTATTTCAATATCGTATTTGCATGGTTAATTTCTATATTATTCAAAAGATGCATTTTTAAAGAGAGTTGTAAAGATATCGCCCAAGCTTGCAAAAAGTTCAAAGAAGAGAGTCATGGAAGCCAAGGCAACACTCGACGATGCAAATGATGGATTTGTTAGAGAAATTGCACAAGATTGCCTAGAAAAGGGAAGTCTCAATGACATGCGAATTTTTTTATGGTAAAACCACAAAAGTGAGGTAAATTGATGTTCGTTTTGACATTATGCAAAATAAGAGGATGAAGGATTTTAAATTTCCATATATGCTCGTTTTCATACTTCTAGCCATACCTTTACCCAATTGCATCACAAAAAGCCATATTATAAGCCTCATTTGCCTATATATTATTATTGCTCCACATATGTTTTATATTGCCCATTTTTACCTTATACCCTATCCGGGGATTATGGTGAAAATGGAAATCATTTTATGGAGATATTATATGGTTTGTTGTGTTGTTATGTCATTTTTGGAGTTTGGCAAGAAAAATTCAAGTCTTATGGAAAATTTAATGAGTGAGAAAAAAATCCGATCACCTTAGGAGATAAAGTTAGATTGACCCTGCTCGCTATGATAATAGTTCAGTGAGATGGGACACACAGGTAAGGCGTCCAAAGCACTAAGTATCAGGGGACATTCATGACACCCATGTTTGCGACTCGCGAGAAGGCAGTGCTGATGTTAGAGAGGTAAAAGCATTATTACTGACAAAATCATTATGAAAGGTGAGAAATCTTATGAAGAAGGGATGTGGTTGAGAAAGTTTGGAAATAATGCATTTCCCCGGATTTAACACCACATGGCCAAAAATTACCTACCTTTAGTCTTTTACCTATCTACTCCTTTCTGAGCTTAAATAAAATCCTCTTGATTATTGTTGCTTTGTCACATAAAATTGTTTTATTAGAAATCTCCTTTTGTGTGTAGAAATTGCTTTTCATTCACAGGCACAAATTTGTAGGCACCAAGTACCTTTTCAAGGATGGCAATTGAGTGTTGGGTAATATAACAATGAATCCATTATGTTGAGAGTCTTTGCAGGTTTCCCCTGAATGACCATCCAAGTTATTGCTTGGGGAAAGGCAAGCTTAAGTATGGGGTGATTTGATGTCCACTAAAATAGCCATGTTTTTATGCACATTTTAGCTCCTTA
Organism: Persicaria tinctoria; assembly: GCA_037127255.1. Taxonomy (NCBI): domain Eukaryota; kingdom Viridiplantae; phylum Streptophyta; class Magnoliopsida; order Caryophyllales; family Polygonaceae; genus Persicaria; species Persicaria tinctoria. Next base: position 56,408,157 of record JBANSL010000016.1, on the reverse strand, counting down.
TTCTACATACTTTGCATATTTCGGGCTGGGAAAATTTTGAATTTATGTAATATATGCTTATTTGCAAGAAATGGAGATCTAGATAAGTCTTGGTTTAATATTACAGAATTTGGAGCCATTCCGGGACGAAACCAAGAAGAGAAGAAGGAAGCTGAGAGTTAGTCGATTTCGAGGAGACTTCCTCGACATCGACCAAAAAAATGAGGGCAGAACTTGATCGAGGAAAGAAGAAGAAGAAAGCAACTCAAGCCAAACTTTACTCGATGTCGACATGTTTGCTCGACATTGACCAAACCCAGCAGTTACCTGTTGTGAGCTAAATCTGCCATATTTTACAGTAACTTTAATATCGTTTTCTGCATACTTTGCATACATTTGGGTTAGATAGTACATAATCTATGTAGTTTATGTTTATTTGCCAAATTATGGAATCTACATCAGTTTCTGTTTAAATTTGCAGAATTCGAGACATTTTACAGCAACTCTAAGGAAGGTCAGAAAAGCTTGGAAAACCACTACAGAAGTCCAAGGTCAAATAAGCAGCGGAACCAGTCGAATCAAGCTGAAATCCCAGGCTACTCGATCTCGAGTAGGCCTTACTCGATCTAGACGAGCATGTCTGAGCACATGCCTTATCGACTAGGAGCCAGACCAACCCAGCTCCGGAGCCCTACTCGATCTCGACAAGCCCTAGTCGAGATCAACGACGCCTCAGCGCCACACCCGGAGTCGACGAGGAAAGGAGGCAAGCCGAGGACGAGGACGACCAGGCAGCACTCGCTGCCAGCGACTCGACTCGCTGCAGCGGACCGCTCGCTGCCGCGGAAATCTTCGCTGCCAGCGGGACGCACCAAGACGAGGGAGCTCGCGAACTCGCTCCAGCGGAAGGGGGTTCTCGCGCCTACGGACGGACGGACTCGCTGCAGCGGAAGAAGCGGCTCGCTGCAGCGGAAGAAGCCACGTCGAGGACCTGCTAGCCGAGACGACAAGCCAGCCCAGTCGACGACTTTCCTAGTCGACATCGACGAGCCCTACTCGACATCGACGACGAATCCAGAAGCTATGTGACGTGGCTTGACGAATCCTACTCGGAGTTGGAGTCCCTGGAGCCGAGGATAGCCTAGTCTATCCGAATTATCTACATCTACCATGAAGAAGAGAGTTTTATCCACTTAAGACATTTAGATATATTTAGATTTAATTTCTTTATCACTTTTATTTATCCTTAAGCATTTTAGATATAGTTTTAGATATAGATATAGATATTCTATCCTTGATCAGCAAGGGTTAGAAGGCTATAAATAAAGCCCTAGGGGCTGGTTTTTCAGAAATTCAATTCCAATTCAATTTCAGGTAGAGAAGTAGTTCCACAGAGACGGTTTAGGGAGTTCAGAGGTTTTAAGGTTTTGGCAGTTTACGAAAGTTGATTTCCGGGATTGTAAAGTCTTTGAATTTAGTTTAATGCAAGTTATTTCCTTTCAATCAATGTCTGAGTTTGCGATGAGGCGCGAGTAGTCCACCCACTTCTAGGGTTGGGGCGAGCCCAACGATAGCCATGCGTGTTTGAGGTAAAGATCCGACCTTTATCATGTTTTGAGCATTTTCCTACTTGTTTATGTGTTTATTACCCGTCTAATGGAGATCCATGCTAACAACTTGGATTATAAACATAAAATCGCTAGAGACAATTAGGGTTTCTTGAAAGAGTTATCTAATTGTTGGAAAAGGCGAAAGCTTAGTCCTTTGATGCGATTTACATGATAATTTGTTTGGTTCTGCCTTATGCATGCTTGGTTATCGTTGTTGCAAACCCCAATCTTGGAAGCCCTTTTAAATTAAGTTTAGTTCGAAACCCTATTGCATTTGCATTTATTTTATTTCGTTTTAGTCCCTGTCCTACTCGAGATCGAATAGCACTACTCGATCTCGACTACTGATCTTCGACCCAAAGTCGCTGTAGCTTACTTGTGCAGGAGCTCGACGAGCCCAACCCGAAGTCGACAAGGACTGTACTCGACATCAAGTAGACCCTCGTCGATATCGAGTAGCCTCTGCCTGCAACTGCTACGTTGTTCGACTAGCCTGATCTCCTGTCGACTAACCCTTAGTCGAGATCGAGGACCCTGTTGTCGACGTTCGTGAGATTTCACTGCTGCCTAGGATCCGCTGACACGCTTCCTCGTGGATCGATCCTGACTTCCCGCTGCTGCATCAGGAGGAGGTCTTGTAATTATTTGCAAGGGACGGAATCTGGTTTGCTTTGCATTATTTATATTTTATTTGCATTCTCGATTTCCTCCTAACAACAAATTGGCGCCGTTGCCGGGGAAGCTATCATTCGCGCCTTAGGTAGTTAAATCTCACATCTGCTTTGAGTTATTATACAGGTGTATGCGCCGTTCTGGTCTACCACCTCAGTTTGACGCCTTAGACGAACCAGAGCGTTACCTACACATCCACTCTAAACTCAAAAGGATCATGGCGGCCGCTGAAACACAAGAGCAACTGATCGAAAGGCTTACAAGGGAACTAGCCGCTAAAGATGCTGCTATCGCCACTGAGAAAGCAGCAAGGGAGCAAGCAGAAGCTGAGCTTGCCCAATATCCAACTACTGCAGAGGATTATATGCATCCAGCTCTCGTCGTGCCTGAATCGGCGATTCTAATCCCTGATAACTCTTTTGAAATTCACACTCAATTTTTGATAGAGCTTAAAAATAATGCTTTTTATGGCAAATTTAATGAGTGCCCTCTTGAACATATTACTAACTTTCATGATATGTGTCGTACTCTTGCAGAAGGTACAACTCTGGAATATGTCAAGATGAAATCTTTTCGCTGGTCGCTCGCTGGACTTGCACTGAAATGGCTTGAAGGGCTGAAGCCGAGATCTCTCACCACCTGGGCCCAAGTAGAACAAGAGTTCCTGAACAAATACTTCCCACCCGCCAAAACAACACTTCTCCGTCAGAAAATCACCGCCTTCAAACAGAAGCAAGGGGAACCGCTGGCAAAGGCATGGGAATGCTACAAAGAACTACTGCGATCGTGCCCTACTCATGGACAGCCACCCTACGTCGTCCAGGAGATCTTCTTCAACTCTCTGGATCAGATCACTAAGGATAGGATCAACCATTATACTCGCTATGAGTATCTGACGATGCCACCAAGCGACGCATGGGGTGTGCTAGAAAAGCTCACTAACTACGACAACAAATATGGGGCTCCTACAAACTATGAGGAGAACTCTTACGCCAGGCCAGCACCATCAATGCCACTATATGAGCCAGCAAAGGAGATTGACCCAGATGTCAGGGAGCAGTTCTACAGAGACCAGAATCGCAAGCTCCTCAAGCAAGTCAAATATCTATCTGTCAACCAGCCTTGCATTGAATGTGGATCACAGAGGCACACCACTACTGAGTGCCCACACACCGAGCAAGTCAGGATGGCAGAAACACATGAGCAGGCAGCCTACGCTGGGGGTCCAAATCGACACATGGGAGATCAAAGGTTCTATCAACCACAGTGGAACCAAGGTCCTCCTAGGAATCCCCCACCCTATAGAGCTCCAGGACATCCAGAGAGGGATCAAAAGAAGGATGATCTGCAGCTGATCCTAGAAGAGATGCGTCGTAATCAGGGCACCATCAACAACCAATTCCAGAATATCACTACAAAGTTTGGGGAATTGGACATCTGGAAAAGGGGAATAGAGACGCAGATGGGTCAAATCGCTGCACAGATCCCACGACCGTCCGGACAACTCCCTGGGCAAACTTAACCAAATCCTAAGGGGAAAACCGGACACGTCGCAGCTATCAAACTCAGGAGTGGACATCAATTACACGAGCTAGAGGTCGGAAAACAGCAAAGCAAGGCAGAGCAGCAACTGGACGTAGAGCACGGACAACTCGATCTCGAGGAAGGTGTACTCGACATTGACGAGACTCTACTCGACAAAGACCAGAAGCTGAGCTCGGACTCCGCTGTGCAGACCAGCAACTCCAGGTCGACCACTGTACTCGATGTCGACGAGCCCGTTGTCGAGATCGACGAGCAACGTCAAGCCGACGTCGACGACTCTGCAGCACCTCCGCTGGCTGATCAGGCTCCGAAACTGAAAAAGCCACTGCCTTTCCCTTCAAAGGCACAGAAAGATCCCACTGCAGGTAGGTTTACCAGATTTGTTAATATGCTGCAAGAACTGAATGTTTCTATTCCTTTTACAGAATCCCTGCAAGAGATGCCTGGATATGTCAAATTTCTCAAGGAAATCCTAAGCAAGAAGCGATCCATCTCAGAGATCGCAGGCGAATGCAAAGTACTCCACTTCCCTGAAAAGAGACCTGACCCTGGTAAGTTTTCTGTTGCTGTGGGTTTTGGTCAATATAAATATGATTCTCTATGCGATTTAGGGGCAAGTGTGAGCATCATGCCTTTATCAATCTAGCGGAAAGTAAAGATAGGATGCATAGAACCTGTGGATGCTAAGCTATACATGGCAAACAATACAGTAGTCATCCCTACAGGTATAGTTGAGAACGTCCCTGTCCAGGTTGGTAAATTCTTTGTTCCAGCTGATTTCCTTATCATTGACTGTGCTGAAGATCCTACTAGCCCTATTATTCTTGGTAGACCATTCTTAGCTACTGTAGATGCCAGAATTAGTGTCAAGAATAGATCGCTCACCTTCACCATAGGCGATGAGGTGTTGGATTTCTCTTTTGGCCCTGCAAAAGAGGAAATTTCATGGCTGGAGGTGAAAAGCATCAGCAACCACGGGACCAAGCAAACAGCGGAGAAAGATGCTGACGCTGTACTCGAGATCGACAAGACCAACTCGATCTCGACAAGGGACCTACTCGACTTTGACAAACCTTCGTCGATGTCGACTACCACTACAGAGCCAGAAACTTGCCAAAAGCCTAAGTATGGGGTCCCTGTACTCGAGGTCGACGAGCCTTCATCGATGTCGACTAGCCCCAAGCCCAAAGATTCCTGTTTTGGGTCCGAAAAGGCAGGTTCAGGTATAAATCCTACTCCCCCTCAGTCCATACAGAAAATTTTAAATGATTTAAGGGGAGATAAGACGCTGTGGCAAGAGAATCTGCGAAAACTGAGAGCTGGAAGGAAAAGGGAGAAAGAAAAAGGAGATGATGCAAGCAACAACCTATCTGCTGAGCTTGCATACTACCAGCAGGACCTAGATGATCCAGGAGAAGGGCCAAGCATGAGCGGGCCCCACAATAATGGTCCTTGAGCGCAAAAGGAGAAGTCGGCCTAGCGACTCTAAAATCTAGAGCATGTATATAAAACTTTATGAATTTGGGACTTTTGAACTTTTTGTTTTGTTTTTGGTTTTTGGTTTTAGGGTTTTATGTCTTTTAGAATGTTTTATGTGGATAGTCTTGTTTTGTGTGCAATCTAACGCTTTTAGGTCGACAAGCATATAAAGGATCGCGAAAAGTGGAATAAAGAAGTCCCTGAAAACAGTCAGAATCGACGAAGGCCAAGTCGACGACGACAAGGAGGAGAAGCCCAGAAGTTACTCGACCTCGAGTAGACGTACTCGACATGGACCAGCCAGACGCTCCTCGACTTCAGATTCCACCAGACACTGAGAGCCTATTCGATATCAGGTACTGTACTCGATATCGACAAGAACATCTACTCGACATGTACCGATCCGCCTTCCTCGATGTTTTATCTTGTGAGTTCCTTCCTTTACTCTTGTTTTTATTTAATTTTTCTACAGTGGGGACATTGTAAATTTTAAGTATGGGGTGGGGGAAGGGTTTACTTTATGCATATTTACTTTATTTGACATTATATGTGCATTATTCCTTTGAATTACTATATGGTTATTCTGGAATGCATTATTGATTTATGTGCTTATATGCATGTTTTCCAAAAAGTTTGAGAAAAATGACCCCCATTGAAAATTTTGAATAATGTCATGGAAGCTTATATTGGACTCGACGATGCAAAATTGGATTCATTAGAGATATAGCATGAAATTGCCTAGTAAAGAGAAGTCACAATGAAGTGCATTATTTTCTTGAAAACCATAGAAGGAGGTAAAATTTGAAGTTGCTTTTGACATGTAGCATGATAAGATGATGGAGGACTTTATATTTCCATATAATGCTTATTGTTTGAAATCCGAGCCATACCTATGCTTATGCATCACAAAAGCCATATTATGCCTTATTTTAATTATTGCTCCACATGACCTAAATATTTGCCATTCTTTACCTTATCCGGGGATCATGTTGAGAATGATGTTACATTATGGAGATTATCATATGATGTTTGTGTTGTGATTATTATCATTATTGGAGTTTGGAAGGAAATTGTTTGAAATATATGGAAAATTTAATGAGTGAAAGAAAATCCAATCACCTCAGGAGATAAAGGTAGATTGACCCTGCTCTCTGAGATAATAGTTTGGAGAGATGGGACACATTATGAGGAGTCCAAAGCACTAAGTATCCGGGGCCATTCATGACATCCATGTTTGCGACTTGCGAGAAGGCAGTGCTGAGGTTAGAGAGGTAAAAGCATTATTATTGATAAAAGCATTATGAAAGGTGATGAATTTTATGAAAAGGAATGTGGAAATTTAAGTTTGGAAATACTCCATTTCCCCGGATCATTAGCACCACATTGCCAGAAACTGCCCACCTTTTAGCCTTTTACCAAATCTACTCCTTATTTGAGCTTAAATTGAAGTCCTCTTGATTATCAATGCTTTGTCACTTATAAATGTTTTTTGTATAACCCTCCTTTTGTGAGTAGATGTTGCTGTTTAAATTGCACATGCATGGATTTGTGACACTAGTACCTTTTCGAGGATGGTAATTGACTGTTGGGTTATATAATAATGAATCTGATATGTTGAGAGTTTTTGATTTCTTCCCCTGAATGACAAATAAAAGTATTGCTTGAGGACAAGCGAGCTTAAGTATGGGGTGTTTGTTGTGAGCTAAATCTGTCATATTTTATAGTAACTTTAATATCATTTTCTGCATACTTTGCATACATTTGGGTTAGATAGTACAAAATCTATGTAGTTTATGTTTATTTGCCAAATTATGGAATCTACATCAGTTTCTGTTTAAATTTGCAGAATTCGAGACATTTTACAGCAACTCTAAGGAAGGTCAGAAAAGCTCGGAAAACCACTACAGAAGTCCAAGGTCAAATAAGCAGCGGAACCAGTCGAATCAAGCTGAAAGCCCAGGCTACTCGATCTCGATTAGGCCTTACTCGATCTAGACGAGCATGTCCGAGCACAGGCCTTATGGACTAGGAGCCAAACCAACCCAGCTCCGGAGCCCTACTCGATCTCGACAAGCCCTAGTCGAGATCGACGACGCCTCAGCACCACACCCGGAGTCGACGAGGAAAGGAGGCAAGCCGAGGACGAGGACGACCAGGCAGCACTCGCTGCCAGCGACTCGACTCGCTGCAGCAGACCGCTCGCTGCCACGGAAATCTTCGCTGCCAGCGGGACGCACCAAGACGAGGGAGCTCGCCAACTCGCTCCAGCGGAAGGGGGTTCTCGCGCCTGTAGATGGACGGACTCGCTGCAGCGGAAGAAGCGGCTCGCTGCAGCGGAAGAAGCCACGTCGAGGACCTGCTAGCCGAGACGACAAGCCAGCCCAGTCGACGACTTTCCTAGTCGACATCGACGAGCCCTACTCGACATCGACGACGAATCCAGAAGCTATGTGACGTGGCTTGACGAATCCTACTCGGAGTTGGAGTCCTTGGAGCCGAGGATAGCCTAGTCTATCCGAATTATCTACATCTACCATGAAGAAGAGAGTTTTATCCACTTAAGACATTTAGATATATTTAGATTTAATTTCTTTATCACTTTTATTTATCCTTAAGCATTTTAGATATAGTTTTAGATATAGATATAGATATTCTATCCTTGATCAGCAAGGGTTAGAAGGCTATAAATAAAGCCCTAGGGGCTGGTTTTTCAGAAATTCAATTCCAATTCAATTTCAGGTAGAGAAGTAGTTCCACAGAGACGGTTTAGGGAGTTCAGAGGTTTTAAGGTTTTGGCAGTTTACGAAAGTTGATTTCCGGGATTGTAAAGTCTTTGAATTTAGTTGTCAATGTCTGAGTTTGCGATGAGGCGCGAGTAGTCCACCCACTTCTAGGGTTGGGGCGAGCCCAACGATAGCCATGCGTGTTTGAGGTAAAGATCCGACCTTTATCATGTTTTGAGCATTTTCCTACTTGTTTATGTGTTTATTACCCGTCTAATGGAGATCCATGCTAACAACTTGGATTATAAACATAAAATCGCTAGAGACAATTAGGGTTTCTTGAAAGAGTTGTCTAATTGTTGGAAAAGGTGAAAGCTTAGTCCTTTGATGCGATTTACATGATAATTTGTTTGGTTCTGCCTTATGCATGCTTGGTTATCGTTGTTGCAAACCCCAATCTTGGAAGCCCTTTTAAATTAAGTTTAGTTCGAAACCCCACAACCTTTGCATTTATTTTATTTCGTTTTAGTCCCTGTCCTACTCGAGATCGAATAGCACTACTCGATCTCGACTACTGATCTTCGACCCAAAGTCGTTGTAGCTTACTTGTGCAGGAACTCGACGAGCCCAACCCGAAGTCGACAAGGACTGTACTCGACATCGAGTAGACCCTCGTCGATATCGAGTAGCCTCTGCCTGCAACTGCTACGCTGTTCGACTAGCCTGATCTCCTGTCGACTAACCCTTAGTCGAGATCGAGGACCCTGTTGTCTACGTTCGTGAGATTTCACTACTGCCTAGGATCCGCTGACACGCTTCCTCGTGGATCGATCCTGACTTCCTGCTGCTGCATCAGGAGGAGGTCTTGTAATTATTTACAAGGGACGGAATCTTGTTTGCGTTGCATTATTTGTATTTTATTTGCATTCTCGATTTCCTCCTAACAACATTACCCGAGTTCGAGAATCCGAGGAGAAGCTGCTCGAGAAAGCCCAGTGAATTCAAGTTCGACAAGTCAACTCGATATCAACCAAATTGGTCAAAATTGACCAAAAGGTTTTCTGGGCATTTGGTTGAAATTGACCAAAAGGTTTTCTGGGCCGCGAGTCCGTTGGGCCTATCCGAAGTCGAGTTGATTTGCTTGGAGGCGAAGGAAGTCCGAATCTATCAAGTTTTATCAAGATATATCAAAGGAGAGAAGATTATTCATTAATATCAAGAGATATTTAGATATTCCCTTTTAGATTAATGCTTTATCTTTATTTAGTTTTATCTTTAGAAAGTAGATATAGTTTGCTTTCCTTGATTAGCAAGGATAAACCCTATAAATAAAGCCCATGTGGTTGATTTCCATTCATTCAATTTTAGAGAAGTAGTTCCACATATAGTTTAGGAGTTCAAAGGTTTTAGGGTTTTCGCATTCTACGAAAGTTTGAGTGCCTGAATTGTAAATTCAAATAGTTTATGCAAGTTTATTTTACATCAATGATGTCGATTGTTATGATGAGGCGAGAGCAGTCCACCTACTTCTAGGGTTGGGGTGAGCCCAACGAGTGCCATGTTGGTGGATTAGCGATTGCAAAAGAAGGTACTTTATCGTTATCTTATTCTATTCCACGTGCTTCATCTTTGATTGAGAAATTGAAGAACTCATGTTGTGAAACTTGGGTAGTAATTAGGATTTTTATTCGGAAGTTTATAAATTCTAATTATGAAAAGGAATAGATACAATTAGGGTTGTTTATCGCGAGATCTATATTCCTACTTCTCGGATTGGGTGAAACCCTTCTCCTTTATCGATAAAATCACCATCTTTTATGATTTATAACTCCGCTTTCATGGTAATCGTTGTTGCAAACCCCAATCTTGGAAGTTCTCTTTCATCCATCGTTTAGATTCGAAGTTTTGCATTCGTTTTTAGTTTCTTTCACTGCTCGATTTTGACCAAATCTGGTCGACGTCGACTTCTCACCTTTGATCAAGCAAAGATCGTCTTCACTTCTGTCTCTGCATCTTCCTCGATTTCGACCAGACTTCTCGACTTCGACCAGTTCCTCGATATCGAGTTGGTTACTTGAGATCGACCAAAACCTCAGTGATTGCTGCTTAGTCGGATTCGACTGCCTGGCCCCTGTCGACTAACCCTAGTCGAGGTCAAGCACCCTGAAGTCGATTTTTGCCCGTGAGATTCCTCCGCTACTTAGGATCCGCTGACCAGCTTCCTCGATGATCGATCCTGACTTCCTGTTGCTAAATCGGGAAGGAGTCTTGAACATCATTTGTTGGGAACTAAATCGGTTTGCTTACTTTACTTATATTTTATTGCAATCTCGATTTCTTCCTACAATATCTGCAAGCCGGATTTATTCGGGAGATTAATGACTCAACCTAGCTATAAAATATGGTGCTAGTCAGAAAAAACAGTGGCAAGTGGAGGATGTGTGTAGACTTCAAATACCTGAAGAAAGCATGCCCAAAAGATAGTTATCCCTTACCGTCCATCGACGAGCTAGTGGACACCATGGTAGGACATGCCACCCTTAGCTTTCTGGACACATATTCCGGCTACAATCAGATTAAGATGAGTCCCCGCGACGAAAAAAGCACTGCATTCATCACCAACCAGGGAACCTTTTGTTATAAGGTAATGCCATTTGGGCTCAAGAACGCAGGAGCCACTTTTCAGCGAATGATAGAAAAAGTATTTGCATCCCCGATCGGAAGAAATGTTGCGGTTTACGTCGATGATATCGTGATCAAGAGCCCGGTGAAGGAGGACCATTGCAAAGATTTGCAAGAAACCATCGATACTCTAAGGAGAAATCGCGTTTGCCTGAATCCGAAAAAGTGCGTTTTTGGAGTAGATTCCGGGAAATTCCTAGGTTTCATGATAAGCCACTTGGGAATAGACGTGAATCCTTCAAAAGTACAAACCATCATTGACATGGACCCTCTAAAGACACTGAACGACATCCAAAAGTTGAATGGGTCGGTCAACTACTAGAGCAGATTCTGTTCGCGATTAGCCAACCATTCACTACCTTTCTTCGAGCTGCTAAAAAGAAAGTTCTGGTCGAATGGACTATCATTTTGGATAAAGCTTTCAAGAGCATGAAGGATTATCTGGCCGCTTTGCCCACTCTACACTTTCCACGCGAGCACGAAACTTTACAGTTGTACCTCGCTGCCGGGTCCACCACTATTAGCGTGGTACTCACTAGGGAATCCAAGTTTCCTATTTACTTCGCCGGCCGCATATTACAACCTGCTGAATCTCGGTATACTCCGATAGAGAAGATAGCTCTATCCGTGGTTTTCGCGGCGCGAAGATTAAGACCCTACTTCCAGGCTTATACCATTGAAGTACTTTTTGACCTGCCGCTCCATCAGATCCTGCACTCACCTTCTCTTTCCAGAAGGATGCTCAAATGGGCAGTAGAGCTTTCCAAATTCGACATTCATTTCAAACCCAGGAAGTCTCGTTTGCCCAGGCGTTGGCCGACTTCGTTGTCGAAGCCGTCTTTACGGACTCTCCAGATCGCGATGGGGAGGACTGGGTAATTAATGTTGATGGATCGGTATCAGCGGGAGAGTGTGGGGCAAGAGTAATCATCACTAACCCAAGCAGAGAGATAACCGATTTATCTTTCCAATTATTGTTTGAAGCTACCAACAATGAAGCAGAGTATGATGCCTTAATCGCGGGTATTGAAAAGGCCTTGGTTAACGGGCCCTGATAAGTTCGAATTTTTACAGATTCAGAGGTGGTTGCCCTACAAGTTAAGGGGGAATACCAAGCAAAGAACGAAATGCTGCCTGAGTATTTGGCCCGTGTAAAAACATTCACTGCCGCCTTCAAGAAGTGTTCTATAACGTCCGTACCTCGCGAGCAAAATGAGCGCACCGACACGGTTGCAAGAATGGGGGTCACACTACCCCTAGGTTTAAGTGATTGCGTCGTAATCGAACAGAGGCATGCCCAAGGAATCCATTAGGGGGTATTTAGAATATCTAACCTCGGGGACTAGCATATACCCCTCCTGGAATAGATAACTCAAGGGGAAATAGCAAGCGAAGTACATGACATCCAAAACACCAGAAGGAGAGCGGCCCGCTTTCGTGTCAGAAATGGCCGACTATACAAAAGGGGTTTTAACCTTCCGGATCTCCTATGTGTCTCAAACCAGGAAGGCCTTAATCTCGTGCAAGAACTGCACGCGGGCCTCTGTGGTAACCACCAGGGATGGAGGGTCGTAGTATCTAAAATCACACGTCTGGGCAATTATTGGCCTTCCCTTTGGGAACACTGATAGGACACATTTAGTTGGTGTTAATATAAGCATTTAGATGTGTTTAGGTAGGGTAAAATGCATGAGTTAGAGTAGTTTTCATGTTTTTATTATGTTTCAATTAGAGTCAGAATCTACGAGTTTTGTGCATGATTTCAGGAGATCGTAAAGAGGTGAGCCTAAGCTCGAGCCAATGCTCGAAGATTGGACGAGAATAGAAGAGCACGAGAGCCGAGGAGAGGAGCTAAACATGTAAAGGATTGGAGCTGTCCAAGCTGGCGACGCTGCGCTAAAACAAGTTGTACGAAGGCTGTATTTATCGGATTGGGGCATACTTATACTTGTTGGAAAGAGGATTCGAAGACCTACAACTTTTGTGTTTACGACTTTTCCAAAATCGGCTCAAAATAACTCGAGCCCGAGTTATTTTGAGCCGAGTTTTTGGTGCACCCGAGTTTTTTTCCGAGTGCAAGAACCACCTGTTTCTTTGTGTTAATTAATTTTTAATTGCAATTTCAATTAAGGGGTACATGAAACGTTAGTGGAAAGAAACAAAAAGTCTGGTGTTGGTTTTAGTTTTGGCAGGGGGTAGAATCACGAACAGGAGAAGCACCATGGGAGACTTTTGTTTTTATTTCTTTTCAACAATAAACAACTAAATTCCTTTGCTTTGGGAGATTAATCGGAGCTTCAGGTTTGCAATTTCATTGTGAGATTTCTAATTCTTTATACTCCTCTCTGAATATTATTGATTCTCTGCGCTGATTGTTTAGGGTTTTCGTGAATTTCCGTTAGTCTGATCAACTGATGCCTTTTCATGATAATCTATAGCTAGATATAGGTAATTTCTGGTTGAATTATCTATATTCTTGAGTAGCAAAATATAAATCTCTGAAACTGGTTGATTTAGGGATTTGTATGAAGAATTGGTTTGTAATTGATGCAATAACTGGTTGTGCGCGTCGATTGTCTTTGTTGATTTTCTTTAAGCTTAATCGATTATTGAATTGAATCTTGATAGTTTCAGGGTTGTTTGATAATTAGGGTTTTCAGGGTCTGGTTGTCCTGTTAACTAGATTCGATAAGGAATTGGATTCAAAAGACCTAGTCTTTCCACAACAAAGTATTCAAGAGGAAGTTATCTATTTGATTTCGATGATCAATGAACAAACTTGATTGCTGAGATTGGTTGACCTAAGCTATTTATCTCATATTTGTTCAAGTAATTTGTTTAGTTTGCTTCCTTTTGCTTTTTACTTAGTTAGTCTAAACCATCAAAATCCCCCATCTTTGTTTCTTTTTCTTGTTGACACACTTGACTTGCATACAAATTGCTGACTCTTTGTGGGATCGACCCGTACTTGCCAAACTACATTAGTTAGGTTAGTCGGATTTATTTGATAGGATTTAAGGCGACTAAAAATTCATTGTCAAATAGCAAATTGGAGACTTCTTTGTGATTTTTCAACCATAAATCACTAAACCTCTTTGCTTGGGACATTTAATCGGAGCATCAGGTTTGCAATTTCATTGTGAGATTTCTAATTTTTTATACTCCTCTCTGAACATTATTGATTCTTTGCGTTGAATGTTTAGGGTTTTCGTGAATTTACATTAGCCTGATCAACTGATGCTTTTTCATGATAATCTATAGCTAGATATAGGTAATTTCTGGTTGAATTATCTATATTCTCGAGTAGCAAAGTATAAATCCCTGAAACTGGTTGATTTAGGGATTTATATAAAGAATTGATTTGCAATTGATGCAATAACTGGTTGTGCGTGTCGATTGTCTTTGTTGATTTCCTTTAAGCTTAATCGATTATTGAATTGAATCTTGATAGTTTCAAGATTGTTTGATAATTAGGGTTTTCAAGGTCTGGTTGTCCTGTTAACTAATTTCGATAAGGAATTTGGATTCAAAAGACCTAGTCTTTCCACAACAAGGTATTCAAGAGGAAGTTATCTATTTGATTTCGATGATCAATGAACAAACCTGATTGCTGAGATTGATTGACCTGAGCTATTCTCTCATATTCATTCATTCAATCTGTTTTATTTTATTGTTTTGCTTATTTTTGCATTCTTAGTTAGTTTAAACCATCGCAACCCCCTATTTGTCTTTAGTTCTTATTAGCACACTTGACTTGCATACAAATCGTTGACTCTCTGTGGGATCGACCCGTACTTGCCAAACTACATTAGTTAGGTTAGTCGGTTATATTTGATAGGATTTAAGGCAACTAAAAATCCTCTGTCAAATTTGGCGCCGTTGCCGGGGAGTCAAGTTGTTATTTGTGTGTTTGTCTTGTGTACTAATTTAGCTACTAATTTTGTTTGTGAACCTATCTTACGGTTCACAGTACATATGCTACTAACAGTTTAAGATGTTGAGATTATTGCAGTTCGAAGGTGAAAACTTTCACCTATATCTCACTAGGTTGCAGAGGTGTGTGGACATCCGCAATGAGCGGGGTTTCCACGATAGTTTGCGAGATATGGTTGTCTGCGTTGTAGATGGGATGACTGCTGAGACGAAGGCGCGTGCTATATACATGAGTGGCAGAAATCTAGCATGGTTAGGTTTGGTAGGAATTTAGGATCTTATCTGCTACATGGGTCACCAGGCCTTGCAGGAAGTGTCCTTTGCCCAAGAACCTCAACCAATGGATTACTTTGACGCACCTTCGGAGGATCTATTCAAGGCCTCTTACGAGGAGAATGAGCAATTGTGTCAGCAGATCGTTGAACTAGATGAACGAGTGCACCGAATGGTCCAAGTGGGGAATGATATTCTAGGATGTGAAATGAGTGAACTACCGTCTAAACCGGTGGTTAACCCAATAGAGAGGCTCACCATGAATACCCTAGGGAGTGGCAAGGACTTGTTTGTCACACTCGAGGGAAGCTCAGGAAGTCATGAAGATAAAGGTGAGTGTGTGTTTTCTATTCCTCCCTCATTGAGTTCATCCGAGTCTACTCCGCTACCTTCCCTACCCTTGAGCTATGAGCATGATAATGTTTTGGCGGAGGAGGATATGTTCGCAGACGATGACAGTTTCTTCGGCGATGAAGAGGAGAGTACACTACTTCCTGACATGGAGTGTCATGAGTCGACGCATGAGATCCCATGTGATTTATTGTCCCCTTCATTCAATGAGATTGTCTCGAACTCGCCTATCAAGGAACTAAGTCCGGAGCTGATTTCTGTGGCTCCTGAACAAAGAATTGATATCCTCTGCAATGGTGAGAAGTTCGGTGATTATGTCGACCCTTGGACTCATTACTTCGACATACCGCCAATGGAACTAAGTTGGTGGTTCTACATACCCGCTCGGACATATGATGAGTTGAAGACATACTTTGTCTTCAACTTATTCATATGTAGTGCCCGATTACCTAGATGGTGTGCACAAGAGTTTGATTTGCTGCTGAGGGCACTGACGATGTCCAAATAGGTCTTAAACGGACAACCAAAACGTCGAGTCTATGACGTTAACCAAGGACACTTCTTGGGAGGTAACCCAAGGTTAGTATTTCATAATTACCATTTTTCACAATTTTATTAGGTAGTTTTTATTATTTTTCAGTTTTTTTTCTTTATTATTTTTGGGTCTCCGGAATGCTAACATATAGGTTTCGAAAAAAAAGACACAAAAAAGAAAAAAGAAAAAAAAAAGGGAGTCAAAACCAAGGGATTTACAGTAGGTTACTCGGGTATGGGACTCGGGCGAGTTCCTTGTCCAAACCGAGTGACGAACAGGTCTTCAATATTGAACTCGGGTGGTTCAATAAACACGGTCGAGTTGTTTTTAACCCAGCCCGAGTTATTAGCGTCTTGCAAAAAAATAAAAAAAACAAAGCGCGTCTTTATGCCCGAGTCTTCTCCCGAGCAAGAGCGAGCTTTCCCTCCCATCGCCGACCTCACCAGCAACCGCCGGCGCGAGCCTCCAGCCGACCAGCGGCCCTCCCAATGAGTTCCGGAGCCCCAGCCTCGGATCCCGAGCACACCTGGGTCTCTCTCCGATGCAGCCCTCACGCCTCTCTCCCCAGCAGCAGCGAGCGTTCCGAACTGATGAACTCGGCAGCCATGGTCTCTCCCCGTTCGTCGGGCATAGCCTCCGGCCAATGCCGCCACTAGACCGCCGCCAACCTCGTCCACCCACGCCGGCCAGTCTCCGATCAGCACCTTCCTCTTCTTTCTCTCCTCCATTGAAGGTGTTAAAGGTAAGGTTTAAATCCCCAAATTCTAGGTTCTAACAAATTTGTTAATTTGTGGAATTTAGAAGTTGTTTTGATGTGATTAAAGCTTATTTGCATTGAATTTGTTGGTGGAATTAGATTGATTGAAAGGTTTTGGCTTGAATTGGGATCTTGTGCTTAATTGTTGAATTGCAAATTTGGGAATTATGAGTTGAGCATTTGAATTGATCTTTCTTGTTGATATTAAACTTGATAAGAGTTTCTTATTGAGTTTATTGAGGATAGTATTGATCGATTTATGCTTCATTGATTGACGATTTGCAATATTTCGAGAGAAGGCTACTTGATCGTTGTTGTGAGTGGATTGACACCATTGATTATTATTGTGAGTTGTCCTTGCCGGGACAACAAATATTTCTTTGTTGGTG
The DNA here is from genome assembly GCA_037127255.1 of Persicaria tinctoria. Taxonomy (NCBI): domain Eukaryota; kingdom Viridiplantae; phylum Streptophyta; class Magnoliopsida; order Caryophyllales; family Polygonaceae; genus Persicaria; species Persicaria tinctoria. The sequence continues at coordinate 56,391,229 of JBANSL010000016.1, read as the reverse complement.
TTGCCTTGTCTCTTGTTTATAGAAAATTGGGTTGTGGTGTCTCGTTGAGGTCGAAAAGAGAAAGAACAATGGCTCATCGCACTCTTGTGCTTGAATTCATCACCTCCGCTTGATATGTAGATGACTCCGTAAGTATTCTTCTCCTTCTATTTTATTTTTCACATTGAGGACAATGTGTGAACTAAGTGTGGGGGAAGGAACATTTACATGTTTGCATTTAGTTTGCATTGTATATATTTCTTTTTTTTTTTTTTTGCATTTCATGTTTATTATTCTTAGTTTTGCACATTATATATATAAATTTTTTTAAAAAAAAAAATCTGAAAAAAAATTAGAAAACCACAAAAATATAATGCATGACATTTTAGATTTAGGATCTATCGAATAACCCCATCTTTACCACTTGCCTTATATTTATTTATTCTTAATCCAAGTACAAGTTTCATGATACGCTTGAATTGTTGATCCTCGTCTAGTTTGTTTGATCTATTGGAGCATGAAATAATGGATTGATTGAGCATGTATAACTCTTACATTTTAGGTGACATTGAAATCCAACAAAAATTTGCCTTGTGAGTTTTTGTTAGCCTTATTGGGACTATGCTTTATTGATGTCCTTTTGCTTCTTGTGTGTGATACTCTCCAATGTGACTACCTCGGAGAATTGAGATTGATATCTATTTCAAGGCCGTATATTTTGATTATGACTTGTGATCTTCATATGATTGAGGTAAATATTTTGTTAGCCACATCTTACTCTGTATCTACCTATATATACCATCCTCTACTTGAAGCCAAATTTGAGCTTTTTAGCCCATTTTTGTTAGCCCCACAAAATGTCTTTTAGCCGATTTTAGCCTTACCCTATCCGGGAATTAGGGAGAAGATTGGTGAAAATGTGTATTAGTGGAGTATTTTGAGCATTTGGAAGTTATGTATGGGTGATGTATTCTTTTTGAGCTTCGTATGGATGATTATTGTGCTTAATACTAGGGGCCTAAGGAGGATAAAATTCACTTAGGAGTAAGAGTCGAGGAAAATCATAAAAGAAAAAAAAAATCAAGAAAAGAGAAGAAGAAAAATCATTGAAAAATCAAGAGAAAAAAAGAAGTAACAAAGTGTGAGTTGGTTAACATGAGTTGTGCTTAAGTTTTTATTTGTGGATGGAGTTAAAGTTTGAATTCTTTTGGTTGAAGAAATATTTGGTTGTGAGTGTTTTTCCGGCTGTAGTTGAGATCTCTTTTTTCCGGATTTTTAGCACCACAAAGCCTAAATATTTCCCTACCTTGATTTTCTTACCGAGCCCCACTACAACCCTTACAAGACCTCATGATGATTATTGCTTGTAATGTCACTCACGGTGGACATTTTGATGTGGATTTCAATTTTCATGGAGCTTAGTTGCATTGGATTGAGATTGAGCGGAATTGAATTAGCCTAAACACAAGAGTGAGAGTGAAACACTTTATATAACCGGTGAGGTTGGATTGAAATGTGCCTAAGCTTTTGAGTTGTCCAAATACATGTGATGATGTTGATTATTGTCTTGTGTCTCCTACTTGATTTTGGATTTAATCGTTGACAAGGTGATTGCATGAAGAGTGTGTATGTGGGATGTTTGATTGGATTAATTTTGTTTTCTTGAGGACAAGAAAGGTTTAAGTGTGGGGGAGTTTGATAGGACACATTTAGGTGGTGTTAATATAAGCATTTAGATGTGTTTAGGTAGGGTAAAATGCATGAGTTAGATTAGTTTTCATGTTTTTATTATGTTTCAATTAGAGTCAGAATCTACGAGTTTTGTGCATGATTTCAGGAGATTGTAAAGAGGTGAACCTAAGCTCGAGCCAATGCTCGAAGATTGGACGAGAATAGAAGAGCACGAGAGCCGAGGAGAGGAGCTAAACATGTAAATGATTGGAGCTGTCCAAGCTGGCGACGCTGCGCTAAAACAAGTCGTACGAAGGCTGTGTTTATCGGATCGGGGCATACTTATACTTGTTGAAAAGAGGATTCGAAGACCTACAACTTTTGTGTTTACGACTTTTCCAAATTCGGCCTTGAAGACAGTGAAATCTGGACGTCAAGATGGATGCTGAAAAGAACTCGGGTGTAGCATGAAAAACTCGGCCGAGTTATGTTGAATCGAGCCTGAGTTATTTTGAGCCGAGTTTTTGGTGCACCCGAGTTTTGTTCCGAGTGCAAGAACCACCTGTTTCTTTGTGTTGATAAATTTTTAATTGCAATTTCAATTAAGGGGTACATGAAACGTTAGTGGAAAGAAACAAAAAGTCTGGTGTTGGTTTTAGTTTTGACAGGGGGTAGAATCACAAACATGAGAAGCACCATGGGAGACTTTTGTTTTTATTTCTTTTCAACAATAAACAACTAAATTCCTTTTCTTGGGGAGATTAATCGAAGCTTCAGGTTTGCAATTTCATTGTGAGATTTCTAATTCTTTATACTCCTCTCTGAATAATATTGATTCTCTGCGCTGATTGTTTACGGTTTTCGTGAATTTCCGTTAGTCTGATCAACTGATGCCTTTTCATGATAATCTATAGCTAGATATAGGTAATTTCTGGTTGAATTATCTATATTCTTGAGTAGCAAAATATAAATCTCTGAAACTGGTTGATTTAGGGATTTGTACGAAGAATTGGTTTGCAATTGATGCAATAATTGGTTGTGCGCGTCAATTGTCTTTGTTGATTTCTTTTAAGCTTAATCGATTATTGAATTGAATCTTGATAGTTTCAGGGTTGTTTGATAATTAGGGTTTTCAGGGTCTGGTTATCCTGTTAACTAGATTTGATAAGGAATTGGATTCAAAAGACCTAGTCTTTCCACAACAAAGTATTCAAGAGGAAGTTATCTATTCGATTTCGATGATCAATGAACAAACTTGATTGCTGAGATTGGTTGACCTAAGCTATTTATCTCATATTTGTTCAAGTAATTTGTTTAGTTTGCTTCCTTTTTCTTTTTACTTAGTTAGTCTAAACCATCAAAATCCCCCCTCTTTGTTTCTTGTTCTTGTTGACACACTTGACTTGCATACAAATTGCTGACTCTCTGTGGGATTGACCCGTACTTGCCAAACTACATTAGTTAGGTTAGTCGGATTTATTTGATAGGATTTAAGGCGACTAAAAATCCTTCTGTGGGTCAAACAATGATCTTGATCCAGGCGAGCTCTCAAGAACGATTCGAGGGCCATTGATAGCAAAGAGTGTCTTCCTCAAGAGGAAGAAGAAGGCGCCACCATTGATTGAAGAAAAGATATTTTATTTATTTAATTATTATTATTATTATTATTAGTTTTTATATTCTTTCCATATTTAGTTACTCCTATGTTAGTTGGAGCTATTTATGGAATGTCTTAATTTTAGTAATACTTAGTTAGGTGAAAAGGAAAGTTTATCTCTTCTATATATTTTCCTTGTCTACTAAGTAGGAATATTTATCTAGGATTATTATTAGAATTTAGTATTTATTTATCTAAGCCAAAACTTTTTCTTTTGCACAAGATAGAATTGGTATAGTTCCCTATTTAAACCCTTGTCCTTTCATTGAATTAATTAGATTGGAAAATATATTGAGAAACCCTTTTTAGGATTAAAAAGGTTCTTCAATCCTCCAATCCAAAAGCTTTGGATTCAAATTGTTATTCTTCCTCATTCATACTCACAAAATCAAACACAAAGAAGAAACCCATCCTGAAAAACCGTCGCTGAACCAGTGTTCATGTCGCTGAATCTGCCAGAGTCGTCGCGAGCGTCAGGGCCGCGCCTGCGGCTCCCTTGGCCGCGCCCGCGGCTTTTCCAGCAGTGTTGCAATTGCTTTCTTTGTGTTGTTGCTTGTGTTCTTGTTTTGCTTCCGCCATTCCCACACCTTTCTTACCTTCAAGACACTTGTTCAACATCAAGGATATCAAGAATATTGCAAGATCGGGCCATCAACAGTTTGGGGTTCTTGATCTTGAGCCCATAGGCGAAGGATCGAGTATCCCAAAACATATCAAGTGGTATCAGAGCCGTAGGTTTCGCAAGTTCTTGTTTTTTTTTTCTTGATGTTATTTACTATTTGACTCAATGGTTGACATTATCTGGGGAGATTAGGATGATGATCCCGATCCATGGGCTGCACAACAACAATATCGCTGAGAGTTGCAGAGACGAGCTTTGCAACAACAACAAGCCGTAGAGCCACAACGAGAGGCTCAAAGGCACCGCCTTTGGCTTCAACATCAAGGGGAAATTGAAGAGGAGAGGTGTCGACAACAACAACAACAACTCCTTGAGCGTCAACGTCAAGCCGCAATTGAGGAGGAGAAATGACAACAACAACATCGCCTTCGTCAGATTTGGTTTCTCCAACAACGAGAAGTTGAGGAGGAACGAAAACGAAAGTTGGAAAAAGCGGTCCAACGGCAAGCTAATTGGCATGACGACGCTTGGAGGAAGGCTTATATTCAGAAACTTCTTAATAGTCATCCTAATGCATCACCTACCTCTGAGATCTTGGAGATATCCGCCCTCGATGTGGACGTGATTTTTCTTGACTATACGGCCGACTGGAAGGTAAAGGAGGTGGTTTTGGATACTTTCGTTGGCCAAGAGACTGCACTGCGCGATGATTTTGTTTTGCAGATTCCCGTTGACTCCGACCTTGGAATTTAGTCAACTCAGTCTTATTGCGAAGATGACTCGACGAGCTTTCCAACGATGGGTCACACGCTGAAAGATTCCTCCGGGAAGGCATCTGAATCCGATCTGCAAGCTGGCTGTAATTTTCTGCAAGATGATGTGGTTGCTTTTGACGACAACGATGAGGACGTTGGGGACACTTCTCTTGAGTTAGCTATTGTACCTCTTGAGAATGTTCCTAATGTTAAGATTTATGAAGTTCATAGGGTTATTGAGCCTAATGATATTGTTCCTCTTGATTGCTCAATGTTCCCTATGACAGGTGTTGTTTTTGAGGTTCCTTTGCCTCAAATTCTGCTGGTGCCATCTCAAGTTGATTGTCAAGGAAGTTACTTTTTGGTGGTTTCTCCTTCCCCTTTGATCATCAACGACTCGATTCGAGGAAGAATCGAAGCTAAGAAGGGGAGAATGATGCGAATCAAGATGGCCTTCTGTGGGTCAAACAATGAACTTGATCCAGGCGAGCTCTCAAGAACGATTCGAGGGCCATTGATAGCAAAGAGTGTCTTCCTCAAGAGAAAGAAGAAGGCGCCACCATGGATTGAAGAAAAGATATTTTATTTATTTATTTATTTATTATTATTATTAGTTTTTATATTCTTTCCATATTTAGTTACTCCTATGTTAGTTGGAGCTATTTATAGAATGTCTTAATTTTAGTAATACTTAGTTAGATGAATAAAAGGGAAAAGGAAAGTTTATCTCTTCTAGATATTTTCCTTGTCTACTAAGTAGGAATATTTATATAGGATTATTATTAGGATTTAGTATTTATTTATCTAAGCCAAAACTCTATCTTTTGCACAAGATAGAATTAGTATAGTTCCCTATTTAAACCCTTGTCCTTTCATTGAATTAATTAGATTGGAAAATATATTGAGAAAACCTTTTTGGCTAAAAAGGTTCTTCAATCCTCCAATCCAAAAGCCTTCACTCTCATTTATGTTCTTGTTACTCAACATCACAAAGATACAAGCACAATCCCTCACAAAACACACGCCAAATCTCAAGGAAACACAAGCTGCAGAAAACCGTCGCTAAATCGTACACAGGAACCATCGCTGGCAGCGGCCGCAGCATCCGTCGCCACCACTATTGCCGTCGCTACTGCTGTTTCCTTTGTTGTCTTTTACTTAGTTTTTGTTTGTTTGTCTTCGTTTCTTTCGCAATAGTTCAAACCCTTTTATTGTAACTACTTGTAAACATCAAGGATATCAAGAATATTGCAAGATCGGGCCATCAATAGTTTGGGGTTCTTGATCCTGAACCCATAGGCGAAGGATCGGGGATTCCAAACGTATCACCATTCGCGATGGCTTTTGGGGTGGATGCTGTCATACCAGTAGAGCTGCTAATTCCATCGGCCAGAATTGTCGATTTCAGCAAAGAGTCCAACGACGAAGCCCTTGAGTTAGAACTCCATCTGCGCGAAAAAAGAAGGGATACCTCTTGTCTCAAAGCAAATGAGTATCAACGTCGCCTGGCGGAAGGATACAACAAGCGTATTTTTGTACGACCCCTGCAAAAAGGAGATATGGTCCTTCGACAAGCAACGACCGGGGGAAAACTTGAACCCAAATGGGAAGGTCCATACGTCATCCACAAAGAAGTAGGTAGGGGCTCCTTCAAGCTTCAAAATTCAGAAGGCGCGGTCCTCGCATAATCATGGAACGCCAAGAATCTCAAGGCATATTTTGCGTAGGAGCTAGAAATATCAGAAACTCGGTGACTTAGCTAGATTTTCTATGTATAAGGGTCACCAGGGTTCCGGATTGGGTACACCACTGCATATATATAAATGAAAGTTTCAAACCCAAAGAAAACATGGTCGATGCGAATAAATTTAGCGATCGCGTGCACTTTAAGCACGGATGCGCATGCAATAAGCCTCCAAGGAGAATAAATTTAGCGATCGTGTGCACTTTAAGCACGGATGCGCATGCAGTAAGCCTCTAAGGAGAATAAATTTAGCAATCACATGTCTTTCGAACATGGGGATGTGCAAGTAAGCCTCCAAGGAGAATAAATTTAGCAAATCACATGTCTTTTGAACATGGGGATGTGCAAGTAAGCCTCTAAGGAGAATAAATTTAGCGATCGCATGCAATTTAAGCACGGATGCACATGGAGTAAGCCTCCAAAGACAATAAATTTAGCAATCACATGTCTTTCGAACATGGGAATGTGCAAGTAAGCATCCAAGGAGAATAAATTTAGCGATCGCGTGCACTTTAAGCACGGATGCACATGCAGTAAGCCTCCAAGGAGAATAAATTTAACAATCACATGTCTTTCAAACGTGGGGATGTGCAATTAAGCCTCCAAGGAGAATTAATTTAGCAATCACGTGTCTTTCGAACATGGGGATGTGCAATTAAGCCTCCAAGGAGAATAAATTTAGCAATCGCATGCACTTTAAGCACGGATGCGCATGCAAGTAAGCATCCAAAGATAATAAATTTAGCGATCTGATTTTGCCGAATCCCATGACTTAGAAATAGGTTCGTCCATGGTTTTCACCCATAATGGCCGTGCTCGTTTTAAAGTTCAGGTCAAGGATTTGAACGAGGGAGGTGAAGTTATCAATCGCGCGGGATCATCCACACAAGATCATTCCGCAAATGGTTTTCACCCTTAGCGGAGTCATGACTCGTCTGTTAATTCTGAATTTACTGTAAAATTTAAATAAAGCCAGCGATTTTATTAATGACAACTGATCCTTGTTTCTTTATATCTTTAATCTTTCTCGTGGTAACGTTTTCTTATTCTTTCCGCATTTATTAGGACAACCCTCTCGTTCCCCCTCTTTCATGGCTGTTTGTGATGATTTTATTCCTGGGTTCATCTGTGAGAGTAATTAAGATTTAACTGGTTTTATATCAAACCAGGTTAGGACATACATAAAGAGGTTTGTCCTCCCATTAATTTCCCTTAGATTCCTTTGTTCACGGGCCTCGTCGCTCTCCTAGTGAGAATTTTGATATTTACAAGGTTTATGGGCGTCCCTATTCACTGTGTTTTTTTGTAAAGTAAATCACGTTTTCACTCGTTTCCATCTTTATCTCTCGTGTTTTCGATTTTATCAACGATCCTATCTCGACATGCAGGGTGCCCTCTTTGTTATTACCCGTGATCCTAAGCCGCTCAAATATATGTCCCTTTATAAAGAGAAGATGTTTGGGGAGTATTCTATTCACTTACTTTATTTTTTCCTTTTTTCTCTCTCTTTATGACTACGTCAAACCAGGCGGTTTGGACATTTTGTGAGCCCATCCGCTTCCCGGAGCAACTACATCGATTATCTCTTCCGTTGTATTTTGAAGATGAGTTTCATCCGGACCTTCCTAACAACATTCTTCTGTCGTCCCGAATTTTGCGGGATTTTTCTGTAGAAGTTATTCACGGAGATTATAGGATTCCTTACTTAGGTGGCAGGTGGAACGATTTTGCGTGTTCATATAGTATTGATGTTGGTTCCTCTGTAACCTTTATTCACAGAGGAGGGGTTCATTTCGAGGTTCGTATCCTAGATGCGGTAGGGGATGAGGTAGATGCAGAATAGGCTCTTCCTCATTCAGAAGGTCCGCTTTCGAATGGATCCCGCTTGAGCCAGGGCAGGACTCCTATTATCCCGACCAGGCCTCGGTGGAGATGAATTGAGAACGCTAGTAGAATGTTTCTAGTTTTTCTTCCTGTGTAATGTAACCTTTAAACACGGATGCACATACGAGTAAGCCTCTAAGGAGAATGAATTTAGCACAGGTACATAAGCAAGGTTGCATGTTATTTAAATTTTAATAAAAGAGATATTTTATACTTTGTTTTGGTTGCAATACGGTTTCTCTCAGCTATAACATCATATGTTTTTCCAAATCTCATTCGGGAGGTTATTAGAATAACACGCTAAGACAGATTGTGCGACCTATTATGTTCCGACCTTTAAATAGATTTTTAAACAACAAGTTCGACAATAGCACATTCGATATATTCCTTACAAAAACTTCGATAAACACAGAGTGATTGAAATCACAGGTTTCACACAAACAAAGGAATAGCAACCAGAAAAAACACAAATTTTAGCTCATCCTTGATGTCCATGTTTTGTGCCATGTTTTATATTGACTTTTATATCGATTTCTATATACATTTCATGCATTTGGGTTATAATAATACAGAATCTGTGTAGTTTATGCTTATTTTCCAAATTATTGATTCCACACTAGTTTCTATTTAATTTCGCAGAAATCGGACGCACTTTGGAGCTTAAAGGAAAGTCATGAAGAAGCTAAGGATGACGCAGCTGCAGAAAACACCATTTTTCACCATTGATCGTTCTGAATCAAGCTTTAATGTCTTCATTAAAGTTGTAGCCCTCAAAAAGAGTATTCCAACGCATGCTCATATGCGTCAATCAAACGAACGAGGACTCGGGAAAGTGCGTTTCAAGAACGGAGCAGAATGCTGAAAGCGCACAAAACTAGTCGACGTCGACCAAACTGGTCGACGTCGAGTAACTTTTTGGTCGACTTGCATCCCAGAAGTCGAGAACGAGCACCAGACCACTCTAGAGCACAATTCTAGTCGACGTCGAGGAGTTTGGTCGACGTCGAGTACACCCGACGAGTCTGAATTCTGCCCGAGCTCGAGTACAATCCAGGAGGAAATTTTCTACTTGATGTCGAGGAGTCTGGTCGATCTCGAGGACAATCCAGTCGAGTCTGAGTCCGAGTCCGAGATCGAGTTGTGTTCGAGAAAATAGAGTTACTTGCAAGGCAAGAGATGTGGAATTCTATCCATTCAAGAGAAGATCTATCAAGATGGAAGAGATTTATTCACTTTAGATATAATTTCCTTATAGATCTATTTTCTTTATCAATTATGTTTTATCTTATGCTTTTAGATAGGAAGTTTTTAGATATTGATAGATGTTCCTTCCAAGATTAGCTAGATGGAACACTATAAATAAGGCCCTAGGGGGCTGATTTTCATACATTCAAGCCAAGTCATCTTCGGACGCAAGGAGAGAGAGAGAGAGAGAGAGAGAGAGAGAGGAGGAACGTTTGGAAGGTTTTGTAAGTTTAAGTTCTATTTTTAATGTTAAAGTTAGTTTCTTTTATGATGTTTGCTTTCTAATTTCCTTCTTCAAGGGTCGGGGTGAGCCCGACGATAGTCATGCAAACTTGAGGTAAAGTTTTGATATTTATTATGTTTTGATCATCCACTGCCTTTTATTTGTTTATTGCCTACTCGAAAGAATAGAGATTCAGGTTAACAACTTGAATTATAAACGTAAAATTGGTAGATACAATTAGGGTTACTTGAAAGGGTTATCTAATTGTTGGAAAAGGCAAAAGCTTGCTCCTTTAATGTGATTACATAACTATTTTATCTTATCTTTTGTGTGTTTGATTATCGTTGCGGTGATCCCTTACCTTGGAAGTTTGCACCTTTATTACTTTATTTTATTATTCACATTATGCATAGATTTTACCCGACACCAATGCTTTAGGAGGAAATTGAGTTTAAAATATAATAAAATAGATCAAACCAGATTCGTGCCCACGCAAATAATTACAAGACCTCCTCCTGATGTAGCAGCGGGAAGTCAGGATCAATCCTCGAGGAAGCTGGTCAGCGGATCCTATGCAGCGGAAGAAATCTCACGGGCAGAAATCGACTTCAGGGTGCTCGACCTCGACTAAGGTTAGTCGACAGGGGCAGGCAAGTCAAATCCGAGCAAGCAGCAATCACTGAGGTTTTGGTCGATCTCAAGTAACCAACTCGATATCAAGGAACTGGTCGAAATCGAGGAACTTGCAGAGACACAAGAAACAACGATCTGCTTGATCGAAGGGGAGAAGTCGACGTCGACTAGATTTGGTCGAAATCGAGCAGTGACAGAAACTTAAAACGAATGCAAAACTTCGACCTTTAAACAATATATGAAAAAGACTTCCAAGATCGGGGTTTGCAACAACGATAACCAAACATGCATAAGACAAGATAAATAACGATAATCATGTAATTCGCATTGAACGATCAAGCTTTCGCCTTTTCCAACAATTAGACAACTCTTTCAAGAAACCATAATTGTATCTACCGATTTTATGTTTATAATCCAAGTTGTTAGCATGGATCTCTATTGAATAGGTAATAAACAGATAAAAGGTAGTAGATGCGCAAAACATAACAAAGGTCGGATCTTTACCTCAAACATGCATGGCTATCGTCGGGCTCGCCCAGAACCTAGAAGTGGGTGGACTACTCGCTCTTCATCGCAATCGCAGACATCATTGATTGAAAAGAAACAACTTGCATTAAACCAAACTGAAGAAAGTATAAACCGAACAAAGCCAGATCACTTTCGCTCTCCTTGCTCCACTCGGCCTCTCTCTCTTTCTCTACTCTCTACTTACTTCTCTTCTTCTTAAATTGAATGAATAAAAACTAGCCCCATGTGCTTTATTTATAGGCTTCCAATCATTGCTAATCAAGGAAGGAAATTCTATCTATATCTCTATCTAAAATAGAAGATATAATTCTACTTAGGAAATAAATATATCTAAACTAGATAAAACTAGATAAATCCTAGGGTAATTAATTGTTCAACCCTTAGGATCGATAAAATGATAAAAAGATAAAAATATCTAAATCTTCATGTGTTGGAAATCTCGTCTCGAAAATATCTCCATCGGATTCAAGATAGAACCTTAACAAGACCCGGACTAGCTCGAAATCAGCCACTTTGGTCAACTCTATATCGAGTAGCTTCCTCGATATCGACCAACTTTTCTCGCGTCTTCAGCTCAGCTACTCGATTCCGGCTCCCGGAGGGAAAATCGACCAACTATTTACTCGATATCGACAAGGCTTAGTCGATATCGACATGAATCTTCTGCTCCCAGCTTTTCCTGGTCGATTCCTGGTTCTTGCTCAATTTTTGGTTTGGTCGACTTCGACCAACTTTGGTCAATGTCGAGCAAATGTGACAGCTCTCAGCTTTTTGCTATGTTCTTGAAACGAAATTTTCCGAGTCTTCGTTCGTCGAATTGACGCATATGAGTATGCGTTGGAAAGCTCTTTTCGAGGGATACAACTCTCATGAAGACATCAAAGTTTGATTCAGAACGATGCATGGTGAAAAATGGCGTTTTCTCCAGCTGCGCCATCCTTAGCTTCTTCATGACTTTCTTTTAAGCTCCAAAGTGCGTCCGATTTCTGCGAAATTAAACAGAACTAGTGTAGACTTCATAATTTGGCAAATAATCATAAACTACATAGATTATGTACTAATCTAACCCAAATGCATGAAATGTATACAGAAATTGATATAAAAGTGAATATAAAACATGGCACAAAACATGAACATCAAATCACCCCATACTTAAGCTTGCTTGTCCCCAAGCAAAAACATGGATGGTCATTCAGGGGAAGAATTGAAAACTCTCAACATCATAGATTCATTCTCATATAACCCTGCAATCAATTACCATCCTCGAAAATGTACTAATGTCACAAATTCATGCATGTGCAATAAAAAAGCAACATCTACTTATATAAGGAGGGTTATGCAAAAACAATTCATATGACAAAGCAACAATAATCAAGAGGACTTTAATTAAGCTCAATAAGGAGTAGATTGGTAAAAGGCTAAAGGTGGGCAATATTTGGCAATGTGGTGCTAATAATCCGGAGAAATGCATTATTTCCAAACTTTCTTTACCACATCCCTTCTTCATAAGATTCTTCACCTTCCATAATGCTTTTATCAATAATAATGTTTTTACCTCTCTAACCTCATCACTGCCTTCTCGCGAGTCGCAAACATGGGTGTCATGAATGGCCCCAGATACTTAGTGCTTTGGACTCTTCACCTGTGTGTCCCATCTCACTGAACTATTATCTCAGTAAGCAGGGTCGATCTACCTTTATCTCCTGAGGTGACCGGATTTTCTTTCACTCATTAAATTTTCCATATATTTCGAACATTCTTGCCAAACTCCAATAATGATAATAACAACAACACAAACACCATATAATATCTCCATAATGTAACATCATTCTCAACCTAGTCCCCGGATAGGAAATAAGATAAAGAATGGGCAATATTTAGAACATGTGGAGCATAGTGTAATGTAAGGCATAATATGGCTTTTGTGTAATGCATAAGCATAGGTAAGGCTAGGATATAACAATATGAGCATTATATGGAAATATAAAGTCCTTCATCCTCTTATCATGCAACATGTAAAAAGCAATTTCATGCTATACCTCCTTTCATGGTTTTCAATAAAATATGCACGTCATTGTGACTTCTCTTTACTAAGCAATTTCATGCTATATCTCTAATGAATCCAATTTTGCATCGTCGGGTTCAATATAACTTCCATGACACTATTTCTTTGAACAATTTACAAGCATTGTGAGATGTCTCATAGAACTTTGAGTTTAGCATTTAAGCATAAAAATTTAAAATTTTACTCAAAATTCACCATGTAATAGCAAAATCAAGAATAATAAAATAATGAGCTCTTCCCCCACCCCATACTTAAAATATACAGTGTCCCCACTGTATAAAATCAATATAAAACAAAGGTAAAAGAAGGAGCTCACCGAATAAAGCTTTGAGGAGGCAAAATAGGGGCTGTCGAGTAACATAGTATTGGTCGAAGTCGGGGAATTTGGTCGATATCGACCAACTTACTTGATATCGAGTAAGTTTGGTCGAAATCGACTGTCTTCTTTTCCTCCTCCCCTGGTGGATTTCTACCTCAGGAGTCGATATCGACTAAGGTTAGTCGATATCGACCAGGTTGGTCGACTCCAGTTTCTTTCGACCTGCAAATTCGTTAGTTTTTCCCAAAGACAAGATTCCACATGAAGTATTCAAAATCAAAAACAAAAAACCAAAACCAAAAGTTTCAAAGTCCCAAAATTCAAAATTTTTTATGTACATGCTCTAGATTTTAGAGTCGCTAGGCCGACTTCTCCATTTGTACTCAAGGACCGTCAATGTGGGCCCCCCTTATGCTTGGTCCTTCTCCTGGATCATCTAGGTCCTGATTGTAGTATGCAAGCTCAGCTCATAAGTTGTTGGTTGCATAGTCTCCCTTCTTTTCCTTCTTTTTCTTTCCAGCTCTCATTCTTCGCAGATTAGCTCACCACGGGGCCTTACCTCCCCTTAAATTATTCATATTTTTCTTAATGGACTGAGGAGCAGTAGAAATCAAACCTGAACTTACTTTTTTGGGCCTAAAATAGAAATCATCGGGCTTAGGGTCAGTCAATATCGAGTAGATCTGGTCGACATCGAGTACAGTGACTCCATACTCCATTGAAAATTTTGATTAGTGTCATGGAAGCTTTAATTGAACTCGATGATGCAAAATTGAATTCATTAGAGATATAGCATGAAATTGCCTAGTAAAGGGAAGTCACAATGAAGTGCATTATTTTCTTGAAAACCATGAAAGGGGGTAAAATTGATGTTGCTTTTGACATGTTGCATGATAAGAGGAGGGAGGACTTTATATTTCCATATAATGCTCATATTGCTATATCCTAGCCTTACCTATGCCTATGCATCACAAAAGCCATATTATGCCTTATTTCATATATGCTCCACATGATCTAAATATTGCCCATTTTCTACCTTATTTCCTATCCGCGGATTATTTTGAGAATGATGTTACATTATGGAGATTATTATATGGTGTTTGAGTTGTTATATATCATTATTGGAGTTTGGAAGGAAATTGAAAATAATATGGAAAATTTAACGAGTGAAAGAAAATCCGGTCACCTCAGGAGATAAAGGTAGATCGACCTTGCTCGCTGAGATAATAGTTCGGCGAGATGGGATACAAGGTGAGGAGTCCGAAGCACTAAATATCCGGGGTCATTCATGACACTCATGTTTGCGACTCGCGAGAAGACAGTACTGAGGTTAGAGAGGTAAAAGCATAATATTGAAAAAAGCATTGAGCGATGAGAGAAAAGTGAGAAATCAAAAGAAAGAAGGAATATGGTATGAAAATTTGGAAATTACTCCATTTCCCAGGATCAGTAGCACCACATGGCCAAAAAATTGGCCACCTTTAGCCTTTTACCAATCTACTCCTTATTGAACCTAATAATGTCCTCTTGATTATTAATGCTTTGTCACTTATGATTTGTTTTTTTATAACCCTTCTTTTGTGTGCGAAGTTGCTTTTATTCACAGGCACGGATTTGTGACAGAAGTACCTTTTCGATGATGGTAATTAATTGCAGGGACATATAAGAATGAATCTATGATGTTGAGAGTTTTGCATTCTTCCCCTGAATGAATCTATTATTCACAGGCACGGATTTGGGGACAAGGAAGCTTATGTATGGGGTGATTTGATGTACATGTTTTGTGAAATATTTTATATTGACTTTTATATCAATTTATGTATACATTTCATGCATTTGGGTTATAATAATACAGAATCTGTGTAGTTTATGCTTATTTGCCAAATTATGGAGTCTACACTAGTTTCTGTTTAATTTCGCAGAAACCGGACGCACTTTGGAGTTTAAAGGAAAGTCATGAAGAAGCAAAGGATGGCGCAACTGGAGAAAACGCCATTTTTCACCATTCGTCGTTCTGAATCAAGCTTTGATGTCTTCATTAAAGTTGTAGCCCTAAAAAAGAGCATTCCAACACATGCTCATATGCGTCAATCGGACGAACAATGACTCGGGAAAGTGCGTTTCAAGAACGGAGAAGAATGCTGAAAGCGCACAGAACTAGTCGACGTCGACCAAACTAGTTGACGTCGAGTAACTTTTTGGTCGACTTGCCTTCTGGAAGTCGAGAACGAGCACCAGACCACTCGAGAGCACAATTCTAGTCGACATCGAGGAGTTTTGGTCGACGTCGAGTACACCCGACGAGTCTGAATTCTGCCCGAGCTCGAGTACAATCCAGGAGGAAAATTTCTACTCGACGTCAAGGACAATCCAGTCGAGTCCGAGTCCGAGATCGAGTTGTGTCCGAGAAGATAGAGTTACTTGCAAGCCAAGAGATGTGTAATTCTATCCATTCAAGAGAAGATCTATCAAGATGGAAGGGATTTATCCCCTTTAGCTATAGTTTCCTTATAGATCTATTTCCTTTATCAATTATGTTTTATCTTATGCTTTTAGATAGGAAGGTTTTAGATATAGATAGATGTTCCTTCTAAGATTAGCTAGATAGAACACTATAAATAAGGCCCTTGGGGGCTGATTTTCATACATTCAAGCCAAGTCGTCTTCGGGCGCAAGGAGAGAGGAGAGAGAGAGAGAGAGAGAGAGAGAGAGAGAGAGAGAGAGAGAGAGAGAGAGAGAGAGAGAGAGGATGCAAGAAGGAGGCGAGAGAGAGAGAGGAGGAGGAGGAGGAGGAGGAGGAACGTTTGGAAGGTTTTGTAAGTTTAAGTTTTATTTTTAATGTTAAAGTTAGTTTCTTTTATGATGTTTGCTTTCTAACTTCCTTCTTCTAGGGTCGGGGTGAGCCCGACGATAGTCATGCAAACTTGAGGTAAAGTTTTAATATTTATTATGTTTTGATCATCCACTGTCTTTTATATGTTTATTGCATACTCGAAAGAATAGAGATTCATGTTAATAACTTAAATTATAAACATAAAATTGGTAGATACAATTAGGGTTACTTGAAAGGGTTATCTAATTGTTGGAAAAGGAGAAAGCTTCCTCCTTTGTTGTGATTACATAACTATTATATCTTATCTTTTGTGTGTTTGATTATCGTTGCGGTGATCCCTTACCTTGGAAGTTTGCACCTTTATTACTTTATTTCATTATTTACATTCTGCACAGAATTTACCCGACACCAACCACCATTCCCTATCCATCCCTCGACATCGACCAACTCTTAGCCGACGTCGACATCAACCTCATCACCTCTTCCCGCTATCCTTGAACCCCAAAACACACTAAACCTAGAACCGCTGACTTCTCTCCTAAGGACGAAGCTAACTCCACTATCCGATAGCGAGGTCTTGACTATAAATTTATTTGGTCGAGAAACCCTCTCGTCAAATTGGCGCCGTTACCGGGGAGATATCAATCGCACCTAGCTTAGTCGTGTTTAAGGTTTAGGATAGCCCATCTCTTTTTATTGTTACTATCACATACCCTACAACCACGCGCCTCACCGGTACCAACTAGGTGCCAAGCCTTTGCTACTAATTCATGCTTTATTGATTTTGATTTCAGAGCTTAGGAACAAAGATGGAAGACTTTATCGAAGGGAATCCCGAATGGGAAGAATGGTTCCAAGATTTGAGACAGAGAAATAGGCTTGCAATGGAGGAGGCACGAGTAAGGGAAATAGCCCGGCTAGAAGACGAAATCCGAAGGCTTGAGGCTTCCATTCAGTCTAAAGGACCATGCATTCCTCTCGATGGCGACAACCAGGCATGTCCTTCCTCGAATTTCATTCCTACTTTGCTACCTATTGTTAATGAATCATAGGAAGGATCCAAAGACGAAATAGCACTAAAAGAGAAGAAAGCGGACATTGTTGCCCAGGGTGTTCCAAGGTCGCTTTTACCTTACAAGGTGAAGGCCATCCCCGACGGTTTTGAGCAACCGATGTTCGTATTCAAGTATGGGGTCCTAGCAAAGTGGCATGAAGCTCCGCAAGATGAGGAGGAAATATCTCTTCCCGCTCCACCGTTCTGCTGTGGTGGAGATACACAACCAAGTCAACATATGAAGTGGAAGAGAGACAATTATGAGGTATGTGAATTTTCTTTATATCATCGTTTATACATGCTAGCTGGAGCCAGGGAAGATGAATAGGTGAAGTCATGGAGCGTTCACTTGGGGAGATTCAAGCTTCTTCACATGATTCCCCCGGATGACATTCCACGCTTCCCACCACCGGAGGAACAACCAGATCCACCTATACCTCCGGACAAAGATGAGCCGGGCTAAGACTTAAAGGGAAGTAGGTCCCTAAAACTTAGCGCTTACGGGAGGCAACCCGCTATTTTTTATTTCTTAGGGTTTAGATACTGTTGGTTTTTTTTTAATATTATTTTTGGATTTTTCTATTGTGGATATTGTCTTCCTAACATGTTTTGCAGGTAAAAGACATTGCAGAAGTACTCGACGTCGAGTACTCTATTCGACGTCGACTACCCATCACGAGGAAACGAGCCTGTGGTCGCCAAGGATCACCATGGAGCATGGTTTTTAGAATCGGGATCCCAGTGCGGGATCGAAACAAGGGTTTAGGATCAGATCGTAAGATCGTAAGATCCTAGATAAAAATTAAAACTAAAATAAATAATAAAATAAAAGCAAACAATCCTATAACAAATTCCTTAATTTTTAAACAAAACCAAGCTTTTCCTCCATTAAACAAATTAACTAACTAAAATAGGCCAATAATAAGCACTTAACATTCATAATTTGTCAAGAATAATGTCTCAAAAGGTGACAAACAGACAAGGATAATGCCTTAACAAATATGACAAATATACAATAGATAAATCACATATCCAAATATCCAATGTTATCTCTAGTTTCAAATGTCATCATCGCAATTAACCACATCATGAACAATTTCAGGCGCTCAGACGTGGATTTGTCGAGTTGAGTAACGAAACAAAAGGCTTAGGGTTTCAATTCAATGTTTTTGCTCTTCTGCCTTCAATTTCTAAGGAGATAGGCTTCCAAAAAAAAATACTCCCTCTCTTTTGCTAGGATCGAATATTTTTTCTAGGATCGATAGATCCTAGGTAGATCCTACTGATCCAATAGGATCCTAGGTGGATCCTAGCACGAAGGAGTCTATATGCCCGATCTGGATCAAAACCTTGTCAAGAATCGTAGGATCGTAAGATCCAGATCGGGATCCTAATAACCATGCCATGGAGGCTTTCACTGTACTCGATGTCGAGTAAACTAGCCGACGTTGACTACTCTCCTCGAAATCGACCACTTCTGCAGCAACACTGTACTCGATTCCGACGATCTACACACTTGTCTAGTGAGTTTCTTTCTTTACCCTTGTTTTATACAGTGATGATACTGTAATGTTTAAGTATGGGGTGGGGGAAGGGTTTATTGTGTGCATATTTAGTGTTTATTTCTTGAATGGCATATGTATGGATACTTTGGAATTCATATTTTATTTATGTGCTTATATGCATGTTTTCCAAAGTCTATAAAAATCGCCCCCATTGAAAATTTTGATTAGTGTCATGGAAGCTTTAATTGAACTCGACGATGCAAAATTGAATTTATTAGAGATATAGCATGAAATTGCCTAGTAAAGGGAAGTCACAATGAAGTGCATTATTTTCTTGAAAACCATGAAAGGAGGTAAAATTGATGTTGCTTTTGACATGTCGCATGATAAGAGGAGGGAGGACTTTATATTTCCATATAATGCTCATATTGCTATATCCTAGCCTTACCTATGCCTATGCATCACAAAAGTCATATTATGCCTTATTTCATATATGCTCCACATGATCTAAATATTGCCCATTTTCTACCTTATTTCCTATCCGCGGATTATGTTGAGAATGATGTTACATTATGGAGATTATTATATGGTGTTTGAGTTGTTATATATCATTATTGGAGTTTGGAAGGAAATTGAAAATAATATGGAAAATTTAACGAGTGAAAGAAAATCCGGTCACCTTAGGAGATAAAGGTAGATCGACCCTGCTCGCTGAGATAATAGTTCGGCGAGATGGGACACAAGGTGAGGAGTCCGAAGCACTAAGTATCCGGGGTCATTCATGACACTCATGTTTGCGACTCGCGAGAAGGCAGTACTGAGGTTAGAGAGGTAAAAGCATAATATTTAAAAAAGCATTGAGCGATGAGAGAAAAGTGAGAAATCAAAAGGAAGAAGGAATATGGTATGAATATTTGGAAATTACTCCATTTTTCAGGATCATTAGCACCACATGGCCAAAAAATTGCCCACCTTTAGCCTTTTACCAATCTACTTCTTATTCAGCTTAATAATGTCCTCTTGATTATTAATGCTTTGTCACTTATGATTATTTTTTGAAGAAATGGTACTAAATACCACAATTTGAAAAAAGTTTGCAAAAATGCCACCGTTTTGGAAAAATTGGCAAAAATGCCATTTTCTCCCCAAATTTGCAAAACTGTCCAGGTTGTCACCCCCCCCCCCCCCCAAACCGGCTATCGCTTGTAATTGTTGCCAAAAAAAAATAGAGGCATCATTACCTACCTAGTAGGAGAGAGGCAAGGCGGTAAGGAGTAAAGGCAATCCAATCACCATCTCTCTCCCGTTTCAAACCAATACAATAGAAAAGAGAGAGAGAGGCAGTTGCAGAGACGCCAGAAGATAGAGAGAGAGAGAGGGCGGTTGCAGTTTCTTCCTTGACAGTTGCATACATGTTGCAGGAGGATGGTCAAGTATGAAATAAATATAAAGTAAAGATCAGACCGGCTTCCCTGTCTCAGCAAATAAATACAAGACTTCCTCTCGTTGTAGTAGAAGGTTGTCAGGATCGAATCCATGAGGAACCACGTCAGCAGTTCTCAGGTAGCAACAGATCTCACAGACAAGCAACAAAAAGACAGAAATAAAAGCAAAGACAGAAAATAGCGAAAGAAAGTAAAGAACAAAGCAAAGACAGAGGCACTCGATCTCGACAACAGCCTACTCGAGATCGACAACAGCAAGTCTATAGAAACTGAAAAATCGACAACAAAAGCAGAAACTCTACTCGACCTAGACAAGACCGTACTCGAGATCGACTAAGGCCTATTCGATCTCGACGAGCTCCTCCTCTGTATCGACTAGAAAACTTAAATTGCAAATTTCGAACCCAAAACTCAGATTTCTGACGAAATAAATTCAATATAAAAAAGGACTTCCAAAGCCAGGGTATCAACACCACAATGATAACCATGCAAAGTGACACATAAAGGCATAAAAGATCATGCTTTCCATCAAAATAACTTTCGTTACTAACAAACAGGCATATAGAGGCTTTCGCATAAACCCTAATTGTTACTAACCCTTTTCACATAATTAACCCAAGTTGCATTAAGATCACTTTCGCTTCAATAATACAAATAAGGATCACCTTCAACTCTCGCAAAAGAATCATGCTCATAGGGATAGAAGACGAATTGTATAACAAGATCTGACCTTTACTGCATCATCTCACATGGCCATCGTCGGGCTCACCCCAGCCCCAGAAGTGGGTGGACTACTCACGCCTCATTGCAATCACAGACATTGATGTATAAAAAGAAACTTACATTAAACTATAGTCAAAGCCTTTACAATCCCGGCAATCAACTTTCGCAGAATGCCAAAACCCTAAAAACTTTAGAACTCCTAAAACTTCTCTGTGGAACTACTTGTTTCTGACTAAAATTGAATTAATGAAAAACCAGCCCCTAGGGCTTTATTTATAGCTTTCTATTCCTTGCTATTCAAGGATATAATCTTCTATCTATATCTAAAATTATATCTAAAACTTTAATGATAAATAAATGCGATAAAGGAATTTAATCTAAAAGGAAAAGATAAATCTAAACTAGGTAAAATGTCTTCATGTTGATAGATCTCCCTTCCATGGATAGATGATGATAGATTTCGGCCTTCTCGACTTCCTTCGTGCCCAAGGAATCCCAGCTCGACTCGGACTGCTTACGGCGACGCATTTCCAGAACCTGGTCCACTCGACATCGACAAGGGCTTGTCGACATCGACTAGGATTCGTCGTCGACTGATCTTCTCGGGTGACTCTGCTCTACAAGCTCGGATCTGGGCTCCTGGGCGTCGTCGATCTCGACTAATCTTCCTCGAGATCGAGTAGGGTGTGCGGCCTGGTGTGATCGAGCAGCTTCTCCTCGGCATGGACTGGCGTTAGGGTTTACTCGAGCTCGACAAGGATCTCCTCGAGATCGAGTAGAGCTGCTCGACATCTTCGTCCTCGGCTTCTCGATCAGCTCCTCTTCTCGACTCCGGGTGTGGCGTCTAGGCTTTGTCGATCTAGACCAGTGGTACTCGAGATCGAGTTGGCTTCCGGAGTCAGGTTGCCTTGGACTTGGTTTCCTCGAATAGGCTTTGTCGACCAAGTCTGCTCGGACACTCTCCTCGAGATCGAGTAAGTACTCGATATCGAGTAGCTCTGGCTTCATCTTGGTTTGTCTTGGTTATGTACTCTCGGACTCTGGACCTCTGTAGCCGTTTTCCGAGCTTTTCTGACCTTCCTTAGAGTTGCTGTAAAATGCCTCGAATTCTGCGAAATTAAACAGAAACTGGTGTAGATTCTATAATTTGGCAAATAAACATAAACTACATAGATTATGTACTATTCTAACCCAAATGCATGCAATGTATGCAGAAATCGATATAAAAGTTACTGTAAAACATGACAGATTCAGCTCACAACAATACACCAAAGGAGAGAGAGGCAGTTGCAGGTACGCCCTTTTACTCTTCTCCCTTTGGTGGTTGGGTGCGCGGGTGTGGGTCGAGGAAGCAGTGGGTGAAGGGGTTAGGGCAATGGCGGCCTGAATGGTGGGTCGGGGTGGTGGTTTTCTTGTTTGGATAATGGTGGGTGGTGGTGGCATGGGTGGTTTTCGGGTATGGAAAGGGGAAATCGGTGGTTAGGGTTTCCAATTGGGTGACAGTGGTTTTCAGAATGGGTTAGGGCAACGGTCGGGGAACTATGGATAGGGGAAATTGGTGGTTTGAGGTTCGAATTGGGTGACAGGGGTTTGACATTGGGTGACAGTGGTTTCCAATTTGGAGAGAAGGGTTTCTGAATTTGTTGTAGTAGGCGGAATAGGGGAATTGACGAGGTGTGGAAATTGGGATATGTGGATGTCGTAGGTGTCCTATTGAAGGAGGTTTGAGGTATTGGTTATAGGCTTCCGATTCATAATGGGTGACATGGGTTTCACACTGAGTGACAAGGGTAGAGTGACATGGGTTAGTCTGTTAGGTGACAAAGGGAGACGAATATAATTGGTAGAAGCTGACTTTGTTCGTGTGATGGAAATTGCATGAGAGAAATGATGAGGATGAAGAATGTGAGCTCGAAGAACAAAGAGCCTGAATACGTAGTCCCCGAAGCTAGGCACTTCCGGGCCCGGGTCAACCGGGGCTCAAGACTGTCAATGCTGAACAATATCGATGATTATGTTGACGCTAGCGACTGGCAGAAGCTGCTTGACTCCCAGCTTGGTGGGGTTGTGCAGCTGGCGCACAGTGTGAAATTTTCTTCACAAATGGTGCATTATGCACTCCAGCGACAGCTTGCGAGCGATAAGAAGTGGGAGACGTGGTACCGAATTAAGGGGAAGCTCCAGAGGTTCTCCCTCAAGGAGTTTGCCTTAGTAACCGGGTTGCGGTGCAGTCAACCAACAACTAGTGACATGGAGGACGACGAGAAAGCTATCAAGGAGTTTTTTGGAAACGAGAAGATGACGGTCGGTGACCTGGAGACCGAGCTAAAGAACTCAATAATGGTGGTGCGGAGCCCGCGAAGACGATTCAAGCTAGTGCTTCTGTAGATTGTGGAGGGCGTTTTGTTAGGGGAGGAGCGGAGGAAGGGGCTGCGGAGCTGGATCGTCCGGTTGGTGGAGAATGTCGATCGATGTTTGGCATTCCCATGGGGGAGGGTCATCTATGCTGCAACACACGGGTCGCTGAACGGCGCCGTAAAGCGCCGGGAGGCTGAGATAAAGGCAGAAGATCGAAAGAAGCACAATGGTTATGGCCTGATGGGTTATCCGCTATCCTTTCAGGTAACCTTCTCGACCATCACCCATGATCATTTTGTAATTCATATGCTGAAAATGTATTAATTTGAGTGGGGATGCGGTGCAGATTTGGTTGTTGGAATCCATGCCGAAATTGGGGGTCCGGTTTGCGATGAAGGTGTCGACGACGGCATTCCCTCGTTGCATGAGATGGACCCTCAAGGACGAGAACCTCGCTTATAAGGATATAGCCAGCCGCACCGAAGCTGAGGGAGACGAGGCCATAGAGATTGATGATAACCCAATACTCATACCAGAGGAGGCTGAGCTGGAGCTGATGGATGGCTGTGTCTACGATGATGAGAAGTCCGACCCCTTCTTCGACGACCTAGTTGCACCCTTCCTGACACATTTCGAAGACCTTGGTGGGAGGTCCCCAAGGACGGGAAGAGGAGGCAATGAGAAGGATGGCTGGGTGGGGGAAGTGGCCAAGACTTTGGAACAAGTTATGGACAAGCTTCAGACAATGTCAACAGGGATGGAGAAGATGGATGAAAAGGTACGCAATAACTTCCCAATTATTCGTTTTGTGGAGACTCTGGATAATTGTGAACTAGGGTAAATGGACTCCTGACACATGAAATTGGACAAGTGACACGTAGTGTAGATAATGAACGAATGTCGTATGAAATTGAGGGGGGGCTAGTCTGATATGTGTTTGTTTAGAACTGAATTAGGTGACCTTAGTCTGATATGAAGTGTGAATTAGGAATTGTTTGGTGTTCATTACTCATGGTGATATGAAGGGTGAATTGTGTTGAATTTTGTCACCTTATGGTGATATGAAGTAATAATTTTATCACCTGCAGCTGAAATTATTGGAGGTGGTCGTGACTGAGCTGCGGGATGGTCAATGTAAGGGGACGACCTGGCAAGAAGCAACCGATAAAGAACAAGCTGGAGATGAGAAAAAACGAGATGAGTTTGTAAGTTTATTTTTGCGTGACATGCGTTTCGATGTTTAGTCCTGCTTGAAATTGGAGATTCAATATCAAATGTTAATATGTATTTTACAGGTCGAAGTTGATGAGTTGATAGAGTCAATTGCGGCGGAAGCCGGTGAGGGTGGACAAGGTGGTAAGGTTAGTTGTTGGTAAACATCACAAGATTTGTTATGTTAAGCGACACTGGAAGAATGTGACAGAAAGATTATAGCTGTGTGACATGATTTGTTATGTTAAGTGACACTGGAAAGTTTGAGGCATAATTGAATGTTGATTTCATTTGCAGTTAGGAGAGGTGCTGTTGAGAAGGGAAGTGAAGTGGATGATGGCGGGGATAAGCACACAGAAGTTGAAACTGTGAAGGTAAGGGATGAGATATCAGAAGAGAGCAAGCTAGCTGGTGATGATGTCGGGGACAAGCATGATGAAGCTGAATCTGCCAAGGCAGGGGATGGGGGGGAAGGAAAGACCAACGAGGTCAGGTTTATTTATGAAAAAAAGGTGATTATATATGTGACATGAAAGTTTATGGCAAGTGACATGAAATTTTTTCAGACCAAGGCAGGGGACAAGCAATCTGATGTCGGGGACAAGGTAGCTAA
Organism: Persicaria tinctoria; assembly: GCA_037127255.1. Lineage (NCBI taxonomy): Eukaryota > Viridiplantae > Streptophyta > Magnoliopsida > Caryophyllales > Polygonaceae > Persicaria > Persicaria tinctoria. The sequence goes on along the minus strand of JBANSL010000016.1, from coordinate 56,366,161 downwards.
AGGTTAATCCGTCAAGGTAGGGGATGGGACGGCAAGAGAGAGCAAGGATGTAAGTTTTTTCTATCAGTTATTGGTGACAGGGACATTGTAGTTGCACGACATGACTATATCTGTTATGTGACAAGGGATAGTGTCAATCTTAGCTGAAGTTTGATATGTTTGTAGTTGGGAGAGGTTGGTTTAAAGGGGTCTGGTCTTGAGGAAAGGGGAAAGAAAATTGAAGGTGATGAGAGGCCGAAGCCTCGGGTAGCTCAAGTTTATGCATCTAAGGGGGCGAAGAAGACGAGGAAGGCTGTTGGAGAGGAGCTGGCTCCCCCGGCCAAGAAACTGCGAGCCCAGAAGGCAGCCACTGTTCCCGCCGATGCTGTTTAGCTAGGAATGGTGTCAGCGACGGAAAACGACGCCATGACAAGTTGGGTGGCAAGGTACGTAGCTTATGTCTCTTACTCTTGAATAGACGACGAAGGCAGATAGTTGAACGTCCACAATACCTGACAGAAACTTACCGTGCAGTGGGAAAGCGGAGGTGCGCACGTCACCCTGTGGTGTGGATATGACGAAGGAGTTACTCAACCGCCTGAAGAAACCCCAATATTTGTTTGGAACTGTGGTATGAACACTTGTCACCTCTAAAATTTCCCGTGTCAGGATTTTGGATTGTAATTGCGGTTCACTTCATGGAGGAGATAGAGGAGTGCTGCTACCTTCTGCGCAAAGCGGTCGCAGACAGAGCGGGTGACATTGCCAGTGGAGCCATCATAGTCGATACGTGCTTTGCGGGAATTTATCTACCTCGGGAATGGAAGGAGTACCGCGCCAACCCTGAAGCGTAGGAGCCTAGTGATGGATTGATGGCGTACTTAAATGGGGGGTCGTCGAAGCCGTTGCGACGACCGTGGTCAGGTGCAGACCTCATCCTCCTCCCCTTCAACGTCAGGAACAAACACTAGGTTTCCCTTGCCATCGATCTTAAGGAGTGGGAGGTAAGGGTGTATGACTACGACGTCCACATGGTGATGAAACGCCAGCTCCAGCCCCTGTTAATGCCTGTGACGAGCCTGATCCCTGTCGTCGTGCGTGCACACCCCGATCTGAAGGTCAAGTATGCCGATAAGGTCCCCACGCCGTTTGCCATTCGCCGGGACAAGAGCCTTCCATAGAACAAGCAAAGGTAAGTTGGATGACATGGTTCAATTTCTTTTGATTGGATGTGGAATCGGTGTCCGCGTTCTGACCGATTCTTCCCCATTGCAGCGGTGATTGTGGCCCGTACACCATTAGATTCATGCACCTCCTGCTGGAGAGCGCCCCGAACTTCGATCGATTCGACGACACGTACATTAAGGCATACTGCCAGATGCTAGCTGTTGGGGTATTCCATGGTCGACTCGGATGCTAGACTTTGGAGTTGAACACTTGCTTCCAATCATAACACCCTCATGTAATAGTTGAAGTAAAACATTTGGATATTTTGCGAAACTTGGTAGTTGTCGAATGTGAACATTTGTATATGTTAGTAGGTATGCGGACATGTTAAACTTGCCAGTGTAGCTACATGTATCTATCCAATTTGGTGACAAGGTATATGTCGTTAGATGACACGAGGATTAAAAGGGGTGAGATGGGTCATTTACACTATACGTAGGAATATGGGACAATCAATAGTGACCCGAAAAAACCTGTCAGGAGACAAGTGAATGGAAAGACGGGACCCGATACTGGGATAAAAGAACAAAACGACAAAGGAAAAGGAATCTATTAGTGTGGTAGTTGGTTGCACAGTTCCTTTGACCTACTTAAAAAAAAAATAAAAAAAAAAAAGAAAATGTTGTGTTCCTCGAAATTAAAAGGTAAACAAAAGAAAAGCAAAAGTAACTTGCATTCATTGCAGTTGGGGAAAAAACCACCACCTACACAAGGGAAGGAGAGAGGGAGAGAGAGACCGAATATTAATAGGAGTGAAGGGAGGCGGTTGTGAAATGTAGGGAAAGAGGAGAGCCCGTACCGGAGAGGGAGGAAGACGCCGGAGAAGCCCGTACTGGAGAGGAAGACACAGGAAAACAGGTACAACTCAATTGGTTATTGAAATCCGTCCTCACCCATCTCTACTACTCTGAATCTTCACTTAATTTGCAATCTTCCCCACTTAATTTGCATTCTCCTATTGTTTCGTACGGGAGAGGGAGGAAGTCGCCGGATAAGGGAGCAAGACGCCGGATAAGGCAGTACCAGAGAGGAAGGCGCAGGAATACAGGTACAACTCAATTGATTATTGAAATCTGTCCTCACCCAGCTCTACTAGTCTGAATCTTCACTTAATTTGCAATCTTCTCCACTTCATTTGCATTCTTCCATTGTTTCGTTCAAAGGCATGCAATTTGGGATTGGATAAAAATCGAAAATTGGGGAATTGGAATAACGGTCATGTGGGGAATTGGGGATACAGGAAAATATAGATCTAGGGTAAAAGGGGTATGGGGAACTGAGCAATTGACAGACAAGAGCGAGGGAGGTTGAAGATAAGCGTGGGAGGCTTGCGGGTCCTTTAACCCAGATTGTGAGAGTGGAGAATAACCCCTGTCATAAATGGGAACTGTAGGACAATTGGGAGAAGACAATTGACATTCATGACATGAGCTATTCTGTTGGGTGACAAGGGTTAATTCAGTAGGTGAGATGGGCCTTTTCTCGTGAAACAGTCGCAGACAGATTTATTAAGTAGGGGGTGACTTTGTGTGGATATTGATTATGTTTATGTCCACGTAATTGCAGGAAGAACATGGTTCGGTCCCAGAATTTGAGGAGGAAAGGTGTCCGACCACCGAAGAAGGTGGAGCCCCGACTCGCAGTGCCGGAGGAGAAGCATTTCTGAGGGCGGGTCAACTAGTCTTCCAAAGTGTCTCTGCTCGTCAACATGGACGACTGGGTCGACCCCGTCGATTGGGAGAAGCTACTGCGAAGCCAATTTGGGGGTATTGTGCAAATGGCAAACCGGGTTCAATTCTTGTCGCAACTACTGCATTACGTGTTACAAAGGAAGCTTGTGACAGAAAAGAAGTGGGAGACTTGGTACATGCTTCAAGACATACTGCGGCGATTCTCTATCAAGGAGTTTGCGCTCGTGACTGGGCTGCGGTGTGGTCGAGTTCGGGGGGAAGACACAGAGACGGAGGATGACAAGAAGACAAAGAAGGCCCTCAAGGACTTATTCGGAACGGACAACATGAAGGTGGGTGAGCTAGAGAACGCCTTCAAGAACTCCATCTTGAAGGAGCCGAGTGCGAGAAGGCGTTTTTAGATCGCTCTCCTCCTCATCGTCGAAAGAGTTCTGCTGGGGGGGGGAGAACCCAGGAAAGCCATACGAGGGTGGATTGTGAAGCTTGTGGAGAACGTTGATCGATTTCTGGATTAACCCTGGGGCAGGATTGTGTACGAGGCCACCCACGAGTCCCTGTCGGGCGTCATAGAACGACATGTCGTTGACTTGAAGCCGAAGGCGAACGACTAGGACGATCGATATGGATATGGGCTTATGGGTTTTCCGTATGCGTTCCAGGTAAGCTACTTTACCGAAGTTATGCTTGAACTATTACGCGCAATTGATGCACTCGAGTGACATGTGTAGTTGTTTTAGATTTGGATGTACGAAGTTGTCCCGAGGATTAGAGAGGCGTTTGCGAACCGGGTGAGGAACACGGCGTTGCCTCGCATGCTGAGGTGGACAGCTGATGACGACAATCTAATGTATGAGACGATCCAGTCCCGCATGGACCCTGAAAAATCGGATAGAATCAAGGTCGAAGACAACCCGATACTAGTACCGAAGGCCGGCGAGTATGAATTGATGCTCGGGTTCTTCTACCAGCATGAGGAGCCTGACCTCTACTTTGATGACATTGAGGCTGCGTTGGCACCGAGTTATTACGGTGAAGGCTCTGGCAAGTCCGGCCCGAGTTCGGAGCAACGAGATGGGATAGGGGAATCCTGGGAGGATAAGTTGGGGAAGTCAGTAGAACCGATCTTGGAGAGGCTGGGAACCATGTCAACATGGATGCGGAGCATGGATGATAAGGTACGTGTAAGGTTTCTGGCATTTGTGACACGGGTATATTTTATATGCGACATGGGTATTTTTCAAAAGTGACACGAGTTACTTATCTCCCAATGTCGAATAACATTCGCTAACCACCCCTCATTTATGTACTTTGTGTATCAGATGAAGATGTTGGAAGGTGTTGTGAATGGGATGCGAGATGGCCAGTCGAATGCAGGAGGTGAGCAGAAACCAATGGGCGATGTCCGTGGAGAGGATAACGACCAAAAGAACGGGGGGACAGAGGGACAAACTAAGGTGGAAGACCAGCTACCAGAAGGACAAGAGGAGGTAAATTGGTTGTTACTTGACATGGTATTTTCTAAATCCACGGTGAAGGGGTAATAGAATCAACAATTTATAATATGTCAATATTTTGTAGACAACTCACACGGTTGTTAAAGTGAAGCGACACGTATTTATATGTAAAGTGACAAGGGAACAAATATATTATCTGAATCACATTTGAAATAACCGTAACCAATTGCCAGATCTCAGAGGCGGTCAAAGACAAGACCATTGAAGGAATCGGGGGAGATGTCAGTGGAGAGAAAGTCGGGAAACATAGGGATGCTGAGGACAAAAACCGTAAAGCCGGTTCAATGGAGGTCCCACCTACAGTGAACGACCAAGCAACGCCGGAAGGACATGATGAGAAGGTAAAATACCTGTTACTTCACATTGTCATTTGAATCTATAGTAGTACGTAAGTGACAAGTGTATCAGTGTTAGCCGACACGAGTACAGATTGGGGTGACACGGGGGTCAAAACATTTTTGTCCTGACCGTTGAAACCGTCTAACCAATTGGCAGATCCGAGAGGCTGCAATAGCGGAGCCCGTTTGAGGAAGGAAGAGTAAGAGAGGTCCAGGAGGTGAAGAAGAAGTGAAGTCCCTGCGTTAGAAGAAAACGCGGGGCCGAAAAGGGAAGAACGTTGTCGAAGGCGCGACCGCGATTAAGTTGGGTCTTGTTTCCGTGTAAGACAACGATGGGTTCCTCCGCTGGATGGATAGGTGACACTCATCAGCAGACGTACCCAAGTTACTGCATAGATGACTCCAATCCCCTAACATTGTGGTTGTGGTTGTGCAGCGGGGATGAGGACAGCTGGAAGACTGCATACGGCACGGCGCTGAGTAAGGAGTTCTTCACCGCACTAAAAACAACCACAGTTTGGCTAAACTCTGAGGTACGAAACCCGCCTAAGTGACTACCCTTGTCTAGTGAATGACACGGTATGTACTGTAATAGGTAGTGGAATAGTTTTGGATTTTGACTAGGGTTGTAATCGATGCAGCACATGGAACAAGCATGCTATCTTCTTCGGAAAGGGGTAACGGAGAGGGCCGGCGACATTGGCGGTCGAGTTGTCGTTGTGGACACATATTTCGGTCGCTATCTGCAGACCGAGTGGGATAAATACAAGAGCGATGCGGATAGCTACCAAGCCGACGAGAAGCTGCTTGCCTACTTCGACGGGTGGTCCCCGGCGACGATAGGTCGGGCGTGGGAAGGGGCGGAACTCATCCTCCTACCGTTGAATGTGGACAATGTTCACTGGATCGCCGTAGCGATAGATCTTGTCGGGTGGCAGGTAAGGGTTTATGATTCGGACGTCTACATCGTGAGGGACCGCCATCTGCCGGCACACTTAAGCTGCATCACCCACCTTACCCCGGTACTGATGAATGCCTACCCCACGTTGATGGCCACCTACGTCGACAAGTTGCCAAAGCCGTTCGCCCTTAGTCGCGAGAAAAGGATTCCGCAAAACAAGCAGAGGTAATTTTTGTCCAACACTTAAATATCTCTTCGTCTCATAGTTGCATCCGGCTGTAATGAATATGACTCCGGCGATTCTCTATTGCAGTGGAGACTGCGGTCCTTACACGATCAGGTTCATGCAACTCCTCACGTAGGACGCCCCCACCTACGACGGTCTTGACGAGGTATTCATCGGGGCGTACAGGCACATGCTCGCTGTTCGCATCTTCAATGGTACACGGTTATGATCTCAGTTGTGATCACCATTTCCCAGTGTTATGAAATTTTATGTTATGGTATAAGCTTCTTATGAACATCGTTTTTATTGTGTTGGATATTTATGAACATGGTTGTTGGTTCTCACATTAAGTTGTGGACGGTAGTTCACTAGGTTGGTATTTTAGTACGTTAGTATGAACTATTTCGCATTCTTTATCTTCAGTGAGTGGTTATGTGTTGTGGACTGTTACATTATTTGTATGATAATTTTTAAGCAGTGAGTGACGATGTTGCCATGGTGCAAACATTGGTTATAATTAGTTCAGAATTCACCCGTGTCACCAAACTTGGAATCCCGTGTCCACTTACGTGTTTATCCGTGTCACTGATGTCAATATAGTGAGTAGGGTGATTTTCTAACCTTGTTCATGTATTGATAGGTTGATATACGAATTGTTACAAGTCCCTATCATAGGAACCACATAAGTTTACATTTTGTCATGTATAACTGAATGTCATGTGGAAAGAAACTTACTCGGTGGAAAGGCATATTATAAGTTGTAAGGAAATAACCCGTGTCACCAAACTTGGAATCCCGTATCAACTTACGTGATTATCCATGTCATTGATGTCAATATGGTGAGTAGGGTGATTTTCTAACCTTGTTTATGTATTGATAGGTTCATATACGAATTGTTACAAGTCCCTATCATAGGAACCACATAAGTTTACATTTTATCATGGATGATTGAATGTCATGTGGCAAGAAACTTACTCGGTTGAAAGGCATACTATAAGTTGTAAGGAAATCTCCCGTGTCACCAAACTTGGAATCCCGTGTCAACTTACGTGATTATCCGTGTCACTGATGTCGATATGGTGAGTAGGGTGATTTTCTAACCTTGTTTATGTATTGATAGATTCATATACGAATTGTTACAAGTCCCTATCATAGGAACCACATAAGTTTACATTTTGTCATGTATAATTGAATATCATGTGGCAAGAAACTTACTCGGTGGAAAGGCATATTATAAGTTGTAAGGAAATAACCCGTGTCACCAAACTTGAAATCCCGTGTCAACTTACGTGATTATCCGTGTCACTGATGTCAATATGGTGGGTAGGGTGATTTTCTAACCTTGTTTATGTATTGATAGGTTCATATAAGAATTGTTACAAGTGCCAACCATAGAAACCATATAAGTGTACATTTTGTCATGGATAATTGAATGTAATACACATGCATAACACCAACAAGTGGAAATGTAATAGACATGCATAATATAGGAGGGACATTTCCCTATACATACCATATCCGATCATACAAGCACCATTCATAATGGTGCAACCACACTCGACTTTCCAAAAAACGACAACTAACCGAGCGTGGGTGAGACATTGTTTCTAACTACCCTTACATAGGCCCCTAACTGCAAAAAATGGGGGCCATCCGCCACATACGGAGTTATTCCAAGTCCAAAAGACCGCATCTGTTTGGGATCACATCAGTATTTGGCAACTACTACAACAACATCACAAGTTTTGGCAAAAAACAAAGACAACTGGCTTCGGTGGTCCTAAGCCCGGGTGACCAGACGCACCATAACTCCCATCATCAGCTCGAGAATCCACCCCCTGAGCCTGTTCCAGCGGGTGAGTTGTCGGGTGCGGAGCTGCTCGCTAGCGTGCCCGACCCACTGCCCACAGAGGAAGGAGCCCACCTCGGTCACCCGCTGCCCCAGGTGCTTGTTGCTAGCCTCGCTCCACACCAACTTGTTGGCGAGGACCATGTTCTCTTCCATTGTGGCCTGCAGCGTGCTCTAGGTAACCTCCAACTCAGTAGTTGTGGCCTCCAGGGTGGATTGGGTAGCCTGTAGCTGAAGAGTGGTTGTCTGGACCTGCGTGTTGGCGGCCTCCAACTGAGTGCGCTGTGCGGCCATAGCTCCCTCCCGGGCAGCATCCCGGTTCAGCAGCGACTGAACTCGCTGGCGAAGGTCGGTGAGCTCTTCGGCGGCCAAGTCTCATAGCGCGTTGTCCTCAGCCACCTGCTCGGGGTCTCTTCTGTCTGACTGATCATCATCCTCGTCCTCATCTCGACGGTCCCGACGGCTCCGCCCGTAGTCGTAGTCTGTACGCAGCCAGTAGTACCTCCGGTCGTCACCGCTCTGGTAGCTCCAATCGATGTCGGAGTTTGTATCAATGTCGCTGTCTGAATACGGCCACATGATTCCTACCAGTACAAGGGAAAATAAACGTGAGATGGCAGAAGAAAACCAAACACAAGAACATACATACATATGAAAAATATCTAAGCATGTTTTATAATGAAGACAAGTACATATAAATGAAAAAGATGAATGGGAAAGTGAGATGATATGTCACCAAACAAGTAAAGGAGAATGTAATATATAAGCTAAAATAATGTCCGGGCCTTAGAATGTTGAGAAGGAGAGATTTATGTGCAAGCAAAGTTGGAAATGGTAAATACAAGTATGAATATGAAACTCATATCAATGACATTTCAGGAAGATGCCATTTGTAAGATGCATGTGGCCAAGTAGTCCACAATTCTGATAACAAACTCATATCAATGAATTAAAGTTTTGACAAAGTTATATAACAAATGGGAAAAAATCACCCGTGTCACCAAATTTGGAATCCCGTGTCAACAACTATATATACTTGATAGACTTTCTACTAAGAACCTTTACAGACAAAGAGAAAGGTTGCAACTTTTATAGGCTTAATCATATTTATGCTTTAGATTCACACAGAAAGGATCCAAAATGTTATATTTCTTTTTCAAGCCTAACAATCACATATATATGAAGAAGATGAATGGGAGAGGGAGATGATATGTCAACAAACAACTAAAGGAGAATGTAATATATAAGCTTAATTACTGTAAGCACCTTATAATTTTGATAAGGAGAGAATTATGTGCAAGCAAAGACCAATTACAAAAAGGTGGTTAGAAATCACCCGTGTCACCAAAGTTGTAATCCCGTGTCACCAAGTATATATACTTGACTGGCTGCATTCTCACCCCCAATTCAGCAAATTCCACCAAGTAATTGCATATATGAAGCCTAAACCAATAAACACATATAGGAACTCCAAGCAACTACTCAACATAAGTATGTAATAAGCACATGCAAGATAAGAGACTAATGGATGTTTTAAATAGGGAACTACACAAGGCACAAGCCATAAAACAGTGAGCCATGGACATATTCACCCAAAATCTGCAGCATACACACGCATAAACCGTAGCCCCTAATCAGAAAGCTTTCTATGTTGTCAATTAGTACTCTATGTCGAAAACCCTATGAACAACTCAGATTTCATTCAAAATAAACTTCTAATCTATGAAAACCCTAAAATCCAAACTGTTTTTTTCAACACATATGCCAATCGGGGTTGTACTTACTTGGAATTGAAAGTTTTTCGATGAGGATGAGCACCACTGGTGAACCAAACCCGAACGTGTCGCTTCTTCTTCACGAATTTTGTTGTGGCTTGCAAGAGAAGAGTGGAAGTGAAAGGACCGATGGAGTGATATTTATGAAGAGAGAGGGGCTCCATCGGGGGGTGGGTTGGGGGGGGGGGTGGGGAGGGTCACCAAATTTCGAATCCCGTGTCAACTAACATAATAACCCCTTCAACATTAAATATAGGTCAATTTGCACAAATATACATTTCAATATGGTCACAAGGTTGGTATTTTTGTACGTTGCTATGAAGTACTACCTCCGTTCCGAAAAACTTGTCACTTGACTATTCACGCACGCTTATTTTAGGAGATAAAACTATATAAAATATCTAGTTTTGTAATTATTTTTAAAAACAATTTCGTAGCTATGATTAGCAAGTACAAACTTGTTACAAAAATTTATGAAAAATTATATTTTATATAGTTTTTTTCATTATAAAAAAGCATGCGTGAATAGTCAACGACAAGTTTTGCCGAACGACAACTAAGTGTTTCGATTTCTTTATCTTCATTCGGTGGTTATGTGTTGTAGACTTTGTAGCACGGAAACGGAAACGGACACAGAACACGGACTATTCACGCACGCTTATTTTAAGAGATAAAACTATATAAAATATCTAGTTATGTAATTAGTTTTAAAAACAATTATATTGTAGCAAGTACACACTTGTTAAAAAAAATTTATGAAAAATTATATTTTATAGAGTGTATGTAATTATAAAAAAGCATGCGTGAATAGTCAACGACAAGTTTTGCCGAACGACAAGTAAGTGTTTCGATTTCTTTATCTTCATTCGGTGGTTATGTGTTGTAGACTTTGGTTATAAGTTGTTTGGTAATCACCCGTGTCAGCAAAGTTGGAATCCCGTGTCAACTTACATAATTATCGTGTCACTGAGGAGAATACGGTGACAAAATATACACGAGTAGGACAAACACTCAGGAATTTAAACATGACCTGAAACTAGTGCCAGTGCATGGGTGATTTCATTATGAAAGTATCACCTCCGGATTGATAAAAATGAAATTAAAACCAGTGACATGATAACCCCTTCAACCTGACACGGTAATATAAAGACGGTGACAGGGGTTATTTACAGAATCCAGCCTCAAAAGTATTGCGATGTTCTTTACCACTTACCACTAGAGTGTAACCCGTTGCAAAAAGTAAATGTATCCAAACAACCAAAGGACAAGATTAAAAACCAACGTTGTTCACAACAAAAGACAACAAATCACTTCCATAACTACACCCAAACGACTATCAGATTATGCGTCCACCGAGCCGACCATTGAAGATGGCAGCCGCTAGCATCTGTCTGTACGGCCCAATAAACGTGTCGTCCAGCCCATCGAATGGGGGATCGGTCTCCATGAGGAGCTCCATGAATCTGATCGTGTAAAGGACACTGTCACTACTGCAATGACGGAGATTTTGTCAAAACAGAGGCGGAGATATAATCAAGTTAAATGAAATACAGGGGTCGCACCAATCATACCTAAGCTTGTTTTCGGAACGCGCTTGTCGCGGATTATGCGAAACGGGCTTGGCAGCTTCGATGCATACTTCACCTTCAACTCAGCGTGTGCATCCATGATGATGGGGAGGAGGACGAGGTCCACGCCTGCCCACGGACGGGCCATGGGCGCCGGGGCCCGGCCATCGAAGTATGAGAGGAGTATGCCACTCGCCTCATACCCCCCGACGTCTGAGTTGTACTCCTTCCACTCCCTCTCCAGATAGATGGAGAAGTAGGAGTCCCACACAATGACTCGACGCCCAATGTCGTAACCCCTCTCCGCACTTTGTTTCCGTAGCAGGAAGCATGACTGCTCGAAGTGCTGCGTGAAGTTAACCCCCATGACAACCCACAACATAGTCCAACAGCAACCCAAATGCGTATACAAGGTCAATCATAATAAAATGTGAGAAATACAATATACCTCTGAGTGGATCCAATAGTGGGGCGTCTGGAGAGTGGTAAAAAACTCCTTCGATAGGTCCTTGCCGCAAGCCGTTGACCGGTTCTCACCGTCGAAACTGGACCGTACAATGGAGTGGAATCAATGAAAGAGTAACTGTTCCGTATAATGAAGACTGAAATGAGACGATGGGTTACCTTGCGAGCCACCCCTGTAGGGCCTCATAGTCGGCCGCAGAAACTAGTCCCATTGCAACGGCTTCACCGGGAACGACGGCGTCCTTCCCTTTAGAGGCCCACGGTTTCGTATTCTTCCACGCCTTGCTGTCACATTCGTGGTCAACAAACAACCTCTGAATTCAAACAAACATTTCCCATGTCACATAACAAAACGACCCATGCCGCCTTGCTAACATCCACATGCCACTATTGAAAACATAACGGATGAATGACACGGGCCACAAGGAGCGTACCTTAGCAACTTGTCGGGGCTGCTCCACAGCTTCAGTACGAGTCCCCTTTGGTACATCAACATCAACAACCTGCAAAATCGATCTACACCTTAGATGGATTCCAACATGTACAAACTCGTTTTCACTATCCCTTACTCTTTGTTCCTTGCCTCTTCCAATCATTTTTCCATCCCCCATTTCATGGACCTTCTCCTCCAACACTTTTATCCGCACACAAGAAGTTGTTACAATAAATCCACCATCTCCTCCAACAGTTTTATATCCCGTGTCATATACTGTATGTCCCATGTCATTAATCTATTTACCGTAGTCACTGAACTTAAGAACAATATGAGAGTGAATAATGCGAAAGACTGAAGTACCCTATCATCCATCTTCTCCAAGATATCCATAATCTTCTCGAGTGTCTTCACCACGATATCCCTAGAGGCGTCCGTCTCCTCGACGTAGTTGGCGATGTTGGCAAGCATCGCCACCCTCGACCCTTCGTTTACCCGTGCGCGGAAGCGCTGATTCTGTGGCTGTCACTAGCTTTGTAAACCCATGTCACTCAATTTGGAAACCCATGTCACAAATGTCATAACGTTATCGAGAAATTTTATATTCAATATCACTAGCTTTGTAAACCCATGTCACTCAATTTGGAAACCCATGTCACAAATGTCATAACGTTCCTAAACCAATGACGACATACATTCCACATCAACTCCCCAATTCTGAATTTCAAATTAATGGAACCCCGAATCTTCCTCATTCCCAATCAAACCGCTAATCTACCTCATTCCCTATTTCGACCCCCACCATAGCCATCCTCTTCGGGCTTACTAAACCCTAACCGCGGGTTTTCCAATCCCCAAAACCCGTCTCCTTGTCCTTCATTCGCAACCACCTCCACAATCCCCAAAACCGCGCTCCTTAATGTTCAATCCCTTACCACCATAGTAGGTTGTTCCATCCACCCACCCCGAACCCCAGATTCGAAGATAACAGAAAACAGAGATAGGGGGCGTACCTTCTGAGTTTCCTGCCGGCGTTCTTCTCTTATCCGATAGTTCCCGGCAGTCTCTTCTTCCACCCATTGTTCCTCGTCGCCGGCGTCTCTTCTTCCTCCCCCTTTCGAACGGTTTAGAGTTATGGAAATTTAAAGATGGAGTCCCGATGAATACAGACAGAGAGTGTGTAGTGATATCCGGGACGCGTGTCAACTCACCCGAAAATATTCTTTTTTGTTTTGTTTTTCTTTTGAGTTACGGGCAACTTTTTCGAAATAAATGGAAAAGGGTCAATTTTTCCAAATTATCCCCCATTGTGCTATTTTGCAAGTTTGGCCAAAATTTTGTCTATCTTTGACCACTGGTTGACTAAGTTATTATTGTCGAAACTTTGGTTATAAGTTGTCAGGAAATCACCCGTGTCACCAAACTTACAATCCCGTGTCACCTTACATAATAACCCCTTCAACATTGTCGTAAAGGTGATTTCAATATGTTCACAAGGGTGAATTCCTAACACCACTACCAAAACCACTCAGGAATGTAAACATGTTTTCAAATAAGTGTCAATGCATTGGTGAATTCATTATCATAGCGTCAACCACCGAAATGTACTACGAAGTTCTTCACAACATAACTGTAGTATGGAAACCCTTCCCAAAAGTACATCAGCCTACTTACAGTTTGTCATATGTACAAACAGCCTAATTACACTACAAAATACGTAGCCCGTTCACAAAATAACATAGACGGAGAATGATCCAACCACTGACCCGATACGGCAAATGCAAAAGAATACCCAGCATCTGAGGTAAGGCGTTGGACCACCAATGGAGGAACACATCTAAGAACGACGGCGCTTGAAACGGCTAAATTCTCCCCGAGATGGGTATCGACAAGTCTTAGAGCGACCAGGGCGCCGCTTCACGTCCGGGGGGAGACACACCGCGCTGGACATTGCTGGGGGGATTCGCCATTCTACTCTTGGAGGAACCGGATATAGCACATTCTCGTAACACGCCTTCCATGCTGCTACTTTGTAGAAGTCATTCACGAGAGAGAAGAAATTGCTACCTCAAAACCTTGTAGCCGCTACGGCGTGCTGGCACGGAAACTGGTCAATGTCAAACTACTTGCATATGCAGGTCCAGGCACACAGGTTTACAACCCAGGTGGTGGACCCTCTGCGGACAGTGTACTCGTGTGCGCTGAGGGCTTTGACATCCATGAATATTGCCAACGAATATCTCGTTTGCAGCTCACCATGAACGTAATCGCTGACCGTCGACGCCGATTTGGTGCTTTTTTCCCTTCGCTCGTAAAACCACTTGGATACTGTTTCGATGACAGCATCAATCAGGGCTGTGATGGGTAGGTCGCAGGGCTCCTTGAACACGAAATTCAGACACTCGGAGTTGTTCGTCTTCAATATGTTGTAGCGCATCCCCAAGAAGTATGCCCGGACCCAGTTATGGAATCCAGCCTCTTTTAGGTATTGGCCCGCAGCGGGTGACTGAGCGCAGAAATCAGCAAAGTGCTTCTCGAACTCTGCCCTCGTGTACGCCTTCGCCACCTTTAAGTACAATGTGTGCAGGCCCGTCACCCCCTTGTACTTAACCTTGGCATTCAGAAATAGATGCCATTGACAGGCCCCTTGCTTGGCAAACACGTAGTGGTCCCTCAAACCTTTGACGATACTATGATGCCGATTAGAGACAAACATTAAGTCCGGTGTATCCTCGACCACATGTAGCATGTTCTTGAAGAAGAAGCCCCAAGACCCATGATTCTCCCCATCGACAATCGCAAACGCGATCGAGAATACACTGTGGTCTGCATCTTGGGTTGTGGCAAATAGAAGCGTGCCCTTGAACTTCCCTTTCAGGAAACTCCCATCAACTGAAATCACCTGGACATGGATATCGACACCACCTGGTTAGGTGACATGGTTATGCATGTTAGGTGACATGAAATATTATAGTACCGACATGGGGTATTACTTTTTGAAGGTAGGGAATCGCCTTGCGCCATACCCCGAAGCTAAAAAAGGCGTACTTGAATCTTTGGGATGCGTCCAGCTCTAACTTAGTATATGTCCCGGGGTTAGTCTGCTCCAACATGTGCTGGTATGGAATAATATCTCGGTAGCTGTCTTCGTCGGTCTCATGCTTCACCTCCCTTGCTGTCAGTCGTGCCCTTCGTGCCTTCCAGTAGCTACACGATACTCCATACTCGGACTTCGTCATTTTCTGCACTTGCTCGGGAACGAGGTCCTTTCGGGTCCCGGTGAACCTGCATATAATGGTGTCATGGTGAGTTACGTAATGTGACATGGGGAATAATGTTGTGTGACATAATTAGTTGTTCGCAACTAAATTAACACTTAAGTGGTCACGAGGTTGCGTCCAATCATGTTCGACGTAGCATGTCGGCTACGGTTGTGCATCATGCTCAGGTCACATGTATGCTACTGGACATACTGTCGGATGGACCATATAGTCGTGCGCCGGTAAGTCGACGCCCTTAACATCCACGTGCACTTGCTATCCAAACAACCAACTAAATAGGTTTTGTTACACGACCTCTTTACTACAAACTCGAAGCACTTCTGCACTGCAATCCACTTCAGGCAAGTATGCAATTCTACCTTCGAGGCGAACATTTATCCCTCCGAAATTTCTGTCAGCTTCCGTCATGGTTCCTGGGTCCGAGGCGTTGCTTTGTCCAACATAGCTTCTACGTTCTCCATCGACGGTGGGGATGTGATGGACCTAGGAACCTGATCTTCAAGTTCCCTAATCACCTCCTCCTCAACTTCGTCCCCCTCCGTCGACACCCTCATACCCGGATCTTCCTCATAATCCTCCCAGTCATAATAATATGAACAATCTTCTTCCCTCTTCACTCCGGAATTGAAGTCCTCCTCCTCACTGCTAATGGCTATGAGATCCACCCCCTTATACTTGTCACCTTCACATTTTCCTGTGTCATCTGGAGAGAAGTTCGTGTCACCCAAGTGGATAACATCTAGACCATCACACCTGTCACCCTCAAGAATATCCATGTCACCAGTTCCAAACCCTATGTCAGCTGCGTGTAGGGCTAGGCATCCAGTCTGGACCGGACCGGACATTCCGGTCCCGGTCCGATCCGATGGACCGGAATTTTTGAAAACTTGGACCGCGGATCGGAACGGGACCGAGAAATATGGTCCCGGGTTTTCCGGTCCGCGGACCGTAAAGACCGGTTGGACCGAATTTCGTTTTTTACGCAATACAGAAGCTGTATTTTACAGCATTACAACAGCTGTTTTACAGCAACTGTTTACAGCAGCCCCATTTTACAGCATTACAGCATAGCATTTTCTATTGAATTACAACATGTCAGCAGCTGTTTTTACACTTAAACAGCCCCAAATGAAATCTGTACAATGTATACACCAACCTGTAAATATTTCTATAATCCGTAAAGTCCTATAATTTGAAAATAAAGTCATTCATGATTGATGATTCATGCATGATCAAACCCACAAAAAACACAATGTTTAAAAGTTAAAACAACAAATCCAACTCAACATGGAACATGCAAAGTTTAAACTTAAAAACAAACACATCCATAAAATGTTGACAGTTGTAATCAACTAATTATCCATTAACTTGCCAGCTTGCCTTGAGTTCTTTTGTGAGAGCACCTAGAAAGTAAAGCAAACAAACATTAATTTTTTCAAGTAAAAAAATAATCCCTCTCAAGAGATTACCATTAAATCATTCTACGCCACAAAAAGTCAATCAAAACAAAAATAATCCCTCTCACTTGCATTGCAAGAATTTTTTGAAGAAATTTCCATGGATATCGAATTACTCATAATTCTATTAAAAAAAAACAAGTGCTTTAATTTCATTCATAGCTACATACTTACATTAGCCAAATTGAATAATTGATAGTTTGATACTTAATAGAACTAACCATTTGAATACACACCTAGCCTTTTATGAAGGGATAGAATAGCACCAAATATTAGTTGTGGCATGTGCTACACATTCAATCATACATCAAACAAGGTCAGATACCAATAATTAGATTTGAACCAAATCTTCTTTCATCGCTATGCACCAGACAACCGAAAAAGGATTAAAAGGCAAAACACAAATCAACACACAATAAACCCCTTTTTTAAGGAGCTGAAAAACAATGAGTTTTACACTAGGCTATGATGTGAGACAAGCTATAACCATGGCATAACCAAATAAATCCTTTCCAATTCTCTAACTCAAAATCTAAGATGATTCAAAATTAAAAATATTGATGGCAGCCTGTTTGATGTAGAGACAGAAAAATATGTGAAGGAATATGAAAAAAAACAAGTTACCTCAACAAAACAAAAATATCTAAAGATTTCTAAAGCATTTTGCAGGACTAGAGTAATATTCAGGTTGCAAAAATTTCCAAATCAGAATATCAAAGAGGAGAGTCTTCTAGCGTCGAGCAAAGGGGGAATACAAATGCAGCCATAACCAGCATCTAAATAGTTTTTCTTGCGCAACGAGAGAAAAGAGGAATACAAATGCAGCCATAACCGAACCTAGATCTAAAACCCTAGATTTAAAATCGGGATGAGATTCTTCAACATTAGACTAGAATACTTATGATTTCACCAAATTTATACCAAAATTGACATTGATTTGTCAAAATATACCTAAAAACCTAGATTTAAAAGTGAAATTGAGAGAGGGAAAGACTTACTGCCTTACTGGGAGAGCCGACTCAAACGAGAGCACTGGTGGAAAGAGCCGAGGGCCGACGGGGTGTGGCTTCTGGCGAGGGAGGGTTGAGCGAGGTGGTGCCGGGATATCGAGGGCAAGGCTCCTCTTTACTCTTACTGAAGAGTGGCGGCGGCTATCGAGAGCAAGAAAGAAAGGGAAGAAGAATAGAAGAAATGAAAGTATCTGGAACGCGAGTACGCTAGGGTAGAATCCTCTTTATTATTATTTTTTTAATAATGTGGGTTCCGGTCTAATTCCGGTCCGGACCGGAAAATCCGGTCTGGTCCCGGGTTTGGACCGGAACCCGGAAATGCAAAATTCTTGGACCGTGGACCAGACCGTAATATTTCGGTCCGATCCAAAGACCGTAAATTCCGGTCTGGTCCCGGTCCGATTACGGTCCGATCCCAATTTTGCACAGCCCTAGCTGCATGCTCTTGGCTCTTCCCTATCACCCCACCCAACTGGATCATTTCCGGACCTTTACCCTTGTCACCTACACTCTTAAGCTTTTCACCGGTTCCAAACCCGCTGTCAGTAGCGTCCTCCTGTCTCTTCCCTATCACCTCATCCATGTGGTTCGACTCTGGACATTTACCCTTGTCACCTTCAAAAATACGTCTGTCACCAGTTCCAAAACCCATTTCAGTAACGTGATCCTGCCTCTTCCCTATAACCTCAGCTAAGAGGATCGCCTCCGGACCCTTACCTTTGTCACCCTCACATATATCTTTGTCACCCCTTCCAAACCCCGTTTCCACATTGTTTTTCACCCTTATATCGTTGCTCATCCCTATTGACTGGCTAACCCCTCCTCCACCATATAACCCCACATCTACAACCATAGGGTTTGGTTGTGGCTTACCTTCTGCCTCCAGCTCGTCCACCTTTTGAGAGTTACGAGGCCCACTCAAGCATTCTTCCCCGACGCCAGGTTGTGGTACTTGAAGGCTCTCTTTCACCACTGGACCAACATATATCGCCATGGGCCATGGATGTTTCCCAGACTTCGAGTTGAGAAACTTAAAAGCCTCAAGGTCGTCATCATCACCTATCGTTATCGGATGACCCGCTTCTTCCCCTTTGGCATGTAAGACAACCGCCAATCTTCACATGAACAATCATGGTCGACCATGAGCCTCAACAGTTGAGTCAGAGAGGCAAAGTCGATGCCCTCTTCAATTATCACATTCTTCCGCTATGTTTCACCATAATACACCCACCCCGCACCATCGAACAACCAACGCCCGTTGAAGTTGAGAGTGACACAAACTTTGGCGTTTTGCCCTGCAATTGAAAACTCGGATCAGCACCATTGTCAATGTGTATCTACTCTTCACGAAACATGACGAGAAATAGGAGAGAAGCCTACCCATTGCAAGTGAGAATTAGGGTTTCTCAAATATCTCTGTGACATGGAAGTTTACAAACACTGACACGAACGAATAAAGAGCCCGACACGTGCTCAGCAACTGGACCTTAATGCGGATGGGTTATTCTCCAATGGTGGCCTTCTTCTCTAGCTCTCTTTTCCACGGGAAGACCGAAACTGATGGCCTCTCTCCTCCTCTCCTATTAGACTTTAAAAATGGAGGGAAAACCTTTCCCATCACCTCACCTCCTCTCTCTCCAATTTTGGCGCCAAAATCCCCCACCAAATCCGATGTCCAATCTCTCTCTCTCTCTCTCTCTCTCTCTCTCTCTCCCCCCCCTTGGGACAACCTGCAACCGGCTAAGCAATTTCCCCATCCTATTTGCACTAATACCACATATGGTATTTTTGCAAATTTTCTAAAAAAGTGGTATTTTTGCAAACCCACAAAAAAAAGTGTATATTTGTGCAAATTGCCCTTTGTTTTTTATAACCCTTCTTTTGTTTGCGGAGTTGCTTTTATTCACAGGCACGGATTTGTGACAGAAGTACCTTTTCGACGATGGTAATTAATTGCAGGGACATATAAGAATGAATCTATGATATTGAGAGTTTTGCATTCTTCCCCTGAATGAATCTATTATTCACATGCACGGGTTTGGGGACAAGCAAGCTTATGTATGGGGTGATTTGATATCCATGATTTGTGCAATGTTTTATATTGACTTTTATATCGATTTTTGTATACATTTCATGCATTTGGGTTATAATAAAACAGAATCTGTGTAGTTTATGCTTATTTGCCAAATTATGGAGTCTACACTAGTTTATGTTTAATTTCACAGAAATCGGACGCACTTTGGAGTTTAAAGGAAAGTCATGAAGAAGAAAAGGATGGCGTAGCTGGAGAAAATGCCATTTTTCACCATTCATCGTTCTCAATCAAGCTTTGATGTCTTCATTAAAGTTGTACCCCTCAAAAAGAGCATTCCAACGCATACTCATATGCGTCAGTCGAACGAACGATGACTCGGGAAAGTGCGTTTCAAGAACGGAGAAGAATGCTGAAAGCGCACAGAACTAGTCGACGTCGACCAAACTAGTTGACGTCGAGTAACTTTTTGGTCGACTTGCCTCCCAGAAGTCGAGAACAAGCACCAGACCATTTGAGAGCACAATTCTAGTCGACGTCGAGGAGTTTTGGTCGACGTCGAGTACACCCGACGAGTCTGAATTCTGCCCGAGCTCGAGTACAATCCAGGAGGAAAATTTCTACTCGACGTCGAGGACAATCCAGTCGAGTCCGAGTCCGAGATCGAGTTGTGTCCGAGAAGATAGAGTTACTTGCAAGCCAAGAGATGTGGAATTCTATCCATTCAAGAGAAGATCTATCAAGATGGAAGGGATTTATCCACTTTAGATATAGTTTCCTTATAGATCTATTTCCTTTATCAATTATGTTTTATCTTATTCTTTTAGATAGGAAGGTTTTAGATATAGATAGATGTTCCTTCTAAGATTAGCTAGATAGAACACTATAAATAAGGCCCCTAGGGGCTGATTTTCATACATTCAAGTCAAGTCGTCTTCGGGCGCAAGGAGAGAGGAGAGAGAGAGAGAGAGAGAGAGAGAGAGAGAGAGAGAGAGAGAGAGGATGCAAGAAGGAGGCGAGAGAGAGAGAGAGAGAGGAGGAACGTTTGGAAGGTTTTGTAAGTTTATGTTTTATTTTTAATGTTAAAGTTAGTTTCTTTTATGATGTTTGCTTTCTAATTTCCTTCTTCTAGGGTCGGGATGAGCCCGACGATAGTCATGCAAACTTGAGGTAAAGTTTTAATATTTATTATGTTTTGATCATCCACTGTCTTTTATATATTTATTGCATACTCGAAAGAATAGAGATTCATGTTAACAACTTAAATTATAAACATAAAATTGGTAGATACAATTAGGGTTACTTGAAAGGGTTATCTAATTGTTGGAAAAGGAGAAAGCTTCCTCCTTTGATGTGATTACATAACTATTCTATCTTATATTTTGTGTGTTTGATTATCATTGCGGTGATCCCTTACCTTGGAAGTTTGCACCTTTATTACTTTATTTCATTATTTACATTATGCACAGATTTTACCCAACACCAACCACCATTCCCTATCCATCCCTCGACATCGACCCACTTTTAGCCGACGTCGACATCAACCTCATCACCTCTTCCCACTATCCCTGAACCCCAAAACACACTAAACCTAGAACCGTTGACTTCTCTCATGAGGACGAACCTGACTCCATTATCCTATAGCGGGGTCTTGACTATAAATTTATTTAGTCGAGAAACCCTCTCGTTGTTGATAGGAGGAAATCGAGACTTGCAATAATAAAATATAAACAAATCACAGCAACCCAGATTCCGTCCCTTGCAAATAATTCCAAGACCTCCTCCTGATGTAGCAGCGGGAAGTCAGGATCGATCCACGAGGAAGCGTGTCAGCGGATCCTAGGCAGCGAAGAAATCTCACGGCCAGAATTCGACAACAGGGTCCTCGATCTCGACTAGGGTAGTCGACATAAGATCGGACAGTCGAACACAGCGCAGCAGCAAGCACAGGGTGTAGTCGATATCGACCAGAGGCTACTCGATATCGAGTAGAGTCCTCGTCGACTTCGGCTTGTCTTGTCGAGTACCTGCACACAGAAGCTACAGCGATGCTAGATCGAGAATCAGTAACTCGAGATCGACCAGGCTTGTTCGAGATCGAGTAGACAGAGAATAAAATGAAACAAAGAAATAAAGTAAAGGAAAATGCTTTGGGACTTCGAAATAAACTTAATGTAAAAGGCTTCCAAGATTGGGGTTTGTAACAACGATAACCAAGCATGCATAAGGCAGAGATAAACAGATAATCATGTAAATTGCATCAAAGGACAAGCTTTCGCCTTTTCCAACAATTAGACAGCTCTTTCAAGAAACCCTAATTGTCTCTACCGATTTTATGTTTACAATCCAAGTTGTTAGCATGGATCTTCATTAGATGGGTAATAAACACATAAACAAGTAGTAGATGCTCAAAACATGATAAAGGTCAGATCTTTACCTCAAACACGCATGGCTATCGTCGGGCTCGCCCCAACCCTAGAAGTGGGTGGACTACTTGCGCTTCATCGCAACCTCAAACATTGATTGATGAAAAGAAACTTGCATTAAACTAAATTCAAAAGACTTTACAATCTCGGCGATCCAACTCTCGTTGAACTCCAAAACCCTAAAACCTCTGAACTCCCTAAACCGTCTCTGTGAACTACTTCTCTACTTCTGAAATTGAATGAATCTAAAATCAGCCCCATGGGCTTTATTTATAGCCTTCTAAACCTTGCTACTCAAGGATAGAATATCAATATCTATATCTAAAACTATATCTAAGACTTTAAAGATAAATAAAAGCAACAAAGAAATTAAATCTAAAATAGGGAAATATATCTAAAGTCTTCAATGGATAGAACTCTCTTCTTCATGATAGATGCTGATAGATCGGATAGACTTTGGCAAACTTCGAGCTCAAGGATTCCCAATCCGAGTAGAATTGCGTTGACGCGTCACACAGCTTCTGGAATCGTCGTCGATCTCGACAAGGATCTTGTCGATCTCGAGTAGGAGTGTTATGGACTGGGCGTGGCTCGTCATCTCGGCTAACTGGTGCTTGACAGGCTCGGTCATCGTTCACGGGTCTAGTCGATCTCGAGTACCTCTCGTCGATCTCGACTAGACCGGCCTTGTCGACTAGTTCTTCTCGGGTGACTCTGCTCGACATGCTCGGACACGACTTCCGGGCTCCTCGATCTCGAGTAGAGTGTAACTCGGCATGTCCTCGTCTTCTCGATCAGCTCTTCCTCGACCAGGCTCTCCTCGGACACTTTTGGTTGATCTCGAGTAGAGTGTACTCGATCTCGAGTAAAGTTTTCTCAGCTTTCTACTCTGTTCCTAAAACGCACTTTCCCGAGTCCTCGTTCGTCGGATTGGCGCATATGACCATGCGTTGGAAAGCTCTTTTCGAGGGCTAAAACTCTCATGAAGACATCAAAGCTTGATTTAGAACGAAGAATGGTGAAAAATGGCCTCTTCTCCAGCTGCACCATTCTTAGCTTCTCCATGAGTTTCCTTTAAGCTCCAAAGTGCGTCCGATTTCTGCCAAATATAACAAAAACTTGTGTAGACCTCCATATATTGCAAATAAACATAACTTACACAGATTCTGTATTATTTTAGCCCAAATGCAAGAAATGCATGCAAAAATCGATATAACATTAGATATAAAACATGGCATAAAACATGGACATCAAATCACTCCATACTTAGACTTGCTTGTCCTCAAGCAATAACCAAACAATAACCAAGACCTACAACACATCCTTCAAGTCTTCGCCTTTTGTCAAAAGCAACATTTCAAGTAGTTGCAATGTAAGACAAGTGAATTTAACGTCATCACACATATATGAGTGATCCATTGGCATAGGCAATATAAATCCAACCTCACAGGGATAATGTGTTTAAACTCAACTCTCAATGTGTTTAGGCTATGTGTATCAACTCTCAACTCAATTCCATACACAATCTCATAAACATTGCAATTTAAATATGAATCCACTTCGCAACCAATTATGAAAATGCAACAAGAATTATCAGGAGGACTTCGCTCAATAGAAGTCTTCAAAGAATATTCCATTCGGCGGGGTTGTAATGGGGCTTGGTAAGAAGTAATAAGGTATGGAATTATTTGGCCACGTGGTGCTAAATAAAATCTGGGAATCAAGACTCCTAAATCTTCCAACACAACCAAACCATAGCTTCCCAATTATATGCATCAACCAAACTCTATAATTAAGTATGTAACCTTTCAAACTTTCTAAATCTCTCCAAGATATGTATCTTGCAAAATAATGAAAGAAATAAGGTAAATTTGGCTCATGCACTTTATTCACAAACACATATACTTTCTTCTTCTTTTCTTTTTTCTTTTTTCGGAATTTTTTTTTGTTTTTTTTTTGTTTTGTTTTTTTTTAAACGAAAATAAATAAAATAATACCAGTGCATTTATAATGTGAGCCAAAAATCCTTTTACCTAATATGTCTAGCAAGATAAAAAATGTACAACCAACCCATATCTTAATAATTTCCATGATCCTTCTTGAAATGCAACATAAGCTCATTCTTTCCACAAATCATCATTCCAACCAACTCTAAGTCTTAATTCCCAAATGGGGGTCAGGCTCAATTTGGCTAAGGATAATTTTGTGGAGTTTTACAATAAAAGTCTCAGGCTAATGTTCTGGTTTCAAGCAGGGATAATGTAGGGTAGGTAAAGAGAGGATAAAATTGGCTTAAAAGGTGCCTCCATCACTTAATTCTCATCAATATAAACATATAAATGCATTGGTTTTGAATAACTATCACAATATTTAGAGATGCATAGGAAGAGTAAATACACTCAAGAAAGCAGAGGGATTTTTAATGTTCTCCCTATAAGGCCAAAATTCTCACTGGGACAATTTTTGTTGGATTTTAACCTTTAGCTTAGGATCATATATGCTCAATTTCATCACAAGTTCACAATCCACATAAAAACCATTTTGAGGACTTAGGCTAAACCTTCCAAACACGCCATAGGATTTACATGATCAAGTCAATTATTGTTTATCATCATAGGACATCTAAGTTAGGGTATAAAAACTAAAACAATGCAAAAATTTAAACATGCATATTTTTTTATTTTTTCGACATTTTCTATTTTTTTTATTTTTATTTTTTAAGAATACAAACTAAAGTATGACGAAAGATTTAAAAGGCATAAAATTTAAACATGAATGCATAACATAAAAATTAAAAATTTCACCATGTAAAACCAAAAGCAAGACTAACACATATGATAATGATAATGAGCCCTTCCCCCACCCCATACTTAAAATTTACAGTGTCCCCACTGTATAAAATCAAATAAAAACAAGAGTAAAGGAAGGAACTCACAGTATAACACGTCGAGGAGGGCGAATCAGTGTAGGTCGAGTAGACAAGCTTGTCGATCCCGAGTACATGTTACTCGATCTCGAGTAGCTTCGTCTGCGTCCAGTGGAATATGAAGTCGAGGAGCTTCTGGTGTCTTGTCGATGTCGAGTACGTCTACTCGAGGTCGAGTAACTTCTGGGCTTCTCCTCCTTGTCGTAGTCGACTTGGCCTTCGTCGATTCTGACTGTTTTCAGAGACTTCTTTATTCCACTTTTCGCGATCCTTATATGCTTGCCGACCTAAAAGTGTTAGATTGCACCAGATTTTAGAGTTCAAAAAAACAAAAACAAAAACCACAAAGTTCAAAAAATCCCAAAATTCATAAAGTTCTATATACATGCTCTAGATTTTAGAGTCGCTAGGCCGACTTCTTTGTTTGCGCTCAAGGACCATTATTGTGGGGCCCGCTCATGCTTGGCCCTTCTCTTGGATCATCTAGGTCCTGATGGTAGTATGCAAGCTCAGCTGACAGGTGGTTGCTTGCATCATCTCCTTTCTTTTTCTTCTTCGTCCTTCCAGCTCTTAGTTTTCGCAGATTCTCTCGCCATGGTGCCTTATCTCCCCTTAAATCATTGATAATTTTCTTTATGGACTGAGGGGGAGTAGAATTCATACCTGAACTTACCTTTTCGGACCCAAAATAGAAGTCTTTGGGTTTAGGGCTAGTCGAGATCGAGTACTGCTGGTCGACCTCAAGTACAGGAAACCCATACTTAGGCTCTTGGCAAGTCAGTGGCTTAGCAGAGGTAGTCGACATCGACAATGGCATGTCGAGATCGAGTAGAGGCCTTATCGAGATCGAGTTGACTTTGTCGATCTCGAGTACAGTGTTGGCTCCTTCCTCCGATGTTTGCTCGGTCCCGTGGTTGCTGATGCTTTTCACCTCCAGCCATGAAATTTCCTCTTTTGCAGGGCCAAAAGAGAAATCCAAAACCTCATCGCCTATGGTGAAGGTGAGCGATCTATTCTTGACACTTATTTTAGCATCTGCAGTAGCTAAGAATGGTCTACCGAGAATAATAGGGCTAGTAGGATCTTCAGCACAGTCAATTATAAGGAAATCTGCTGGAACAAAGAATTTACCCACCAGGACATGGACGTTCTCAACTATACCGGTAGGGATGACTACTGTATTGTTTGCCATGTATAGCTTGGCATCCACAGGTTCTATGCATCCTATCTTTACTTTCCGCTAGATTGATAAATGCATGATGCTCACACTTGCTCCTAAATCGCACAGAGAATCATATTTATATTGTCCAAAATACACAGTAACAGAAAACTTACTAAGGTCAGGTCTCTTTTCAGGGAAGTGGAGTATTTTGCATTCGCCTGCGATCTCTGAGATGGATCGCTTCTTGCTCAGGATTTCCTTCAGAAATTTGACATATCCAAGCATCTCTTGTAGGGCTTCTGTAAAAGGGATAGAAACATTCAGTTCTTGCAGCATATTAACAAATCTGGTAAACCTACCTGTAGTGAGATCTTTCTGTGCTTTTGAAGGGAAAGGCAGTGGCTTTTTCTGTTTCGGAGCCAGATCAGCTGTCGGAGGTACTTGTTGTTGCAGGAGGATGGTCAAGTATGAAATAAATATGAATTAAAGTTCAGACTGACTTCCCTGTCTCAGCAAATAAATACAAGACTTCCTCCCGTTGTAGTAAGAGAATAGTCAGGATCGAATCCACGAGGAAGCACGTCAGCAGTTCTCAAGTAGCTGTAAATTCTCACAGACAGAGCAGCAGAAAAGACAGAAACACAGAAACAACGAAAGAAACAGAAATAAAAGCAGAAGCAAAGAACAAAGCAAAACAGGAAAGATAAAGCAAAGTAGAAACTAAAAGCAAAGCAAAGGGCTCGTCGATCTCGACAAACAGCTACTCGAGATCGACCACAGCAGTCAGGCAAACCCGGCAAGGGCAACTCGATCTCGACCAAGTCAACTCGAGATCGACAAGGGCAAGTCAAGATAGAAACTTCAGAAATCGACAACAGAACAGAACTCAACTCGACCTAGACGAAGCGTACTCGAGATCGAGTACAACCAACTCGAGATCGGCAAGATCTCCTTCTGTATCGACAAGAATTGACAGAAAAATATAAATTGCAAATTCGAAACTAAAACTCAGATTTTTGACAGAAATAAATCAATATAATAAAAGACTTCCAAGACTAGGGTTTCAACACCACAACGATAACCATGCAAAGTAACACACAAAGGCATAAAAGATCATGCTTTCCATCAAATAACTTTCGTCATTAACAAATAGGCATATAGAGGCTTTCGCATGAACCCTAATTGTTACTAACCCTTTTTCACATAATTAATCCAAGTTGCATTAAGATCACTTTCGCTTCAATAACACAAACAAGGATCACCTTCAACTCTCGCAAAAGAATCATGCTCATAGGGATAGAAGATGAATCGCACAAAAAGATCTGACCTTTATCGCATCGCCTCACATGGCCACCGTCGGGCTCACCCCAGCCCCAGAAGTGGCTGGACTACTCACGCCTCATTGCAATAACAAACATTGATTGATGAAAAGAACTAAATTGCATTAAAACTAAATTCAAAAGCCTTTACAATCCTGGCAATCGACTTTCGCAGAAAGCCAAAACCCTAAAAACCTTAGAACTCCTAAACTTCTCTGTGGAACTACTTGTCTTTCTCCGAAAATTGAATATCTAAAACTGAGCCCCCTGGGTTTTATTTATAGCCTTCTAATCCTTGCTAATCAAAGATAGAATATCTATATCTATATCTAAAACTATATCTAAAATGCTTAAGGATAAATAAAAGCGATAAAGGAATTAAATCTAAATATATCTAAATTGTTTCAAGTGGATAAAACTCTCTTCTTCATGATAGATGTGGATAAATCGGATAGACTTTGCTTCTCCTCGGCTCCAAGGACTCTACATCGAGTAGAACTGCAATCAACGCGTCACGCGGCTTCGGGAAATCTTCGTCGATCTCGACAAGGCGTGGTCGATCTCGACTAGGAAAGTCATCGACTGGGCCGACTTCGTCGTCTCAGCCAGCTGGTGCTCGATGTGGCTCGGACTTGGCTCACGGGTCTCGTCGACCTCGACAAGGGCTTGTCGACATCGAGTTGGGTCTTCCCTTCCGCTTCCGCGAGTTGCCCCTTCCGCTGGAGCGAGTAAGCTTTTCCGTCGGCTTGGTGCATCCCGCTGGCAGCGAGATGTCCGCTGCAGCGAGTGGAGTCGCTGGCAGCGAGTGCCTCCATGTCGGCCTCGGCTTATCGACTAGCTCTTCTTCTCGTCAACTCCGGGCGTGGCGCTGGGCTTCGTCGATCTCGACTAGGGCTTGTCGAGATCGAGTAGACTCCGGAAGTCGGGTTGGTCTGGCTTTCTCGATCAGGCTCCGTCGACCAAGGCTGCTCGAACATGCTCGTCTAGGTCGAGTAAGAGCTACTCGAGATCGAGTAGCCTGGGTTCTCGGTTTGATTCGACTGGTTCCGCTGCTTCTTTGACCTTGGACTTCTGTAGTGGTTTTCCGAGCTTTTCTGACCTTCTGTAGAATTGCTGTAAAATGCCTCGATTTCTGCGAATTAAACAGAAACTGGTGTAGATTCCATAATTTGGCAAATAAACATAAACTACATAGGTTCTGTACTATCTAAGCCCAAATGAATGCAATGTATGCAGAAATCGATATAAAAGTTACTGTAAAACATGGCAGATTCATCTCACAACAAACACCCCATACTTAAGCTTGCTTGTCCTCAAGCAATACTTTTATCTGTCATTCAGGGGAAGAAATCAAAAACTCTCAACATATCAGATTCATTCTTATATAACCCAGCAGTCAATTACCATCCTCGAAAAGGTACTAGTGTCACAGATTCATGCATGTGCAAATATGTAAAAGCAACATCTACTCATAAAAAGGAGGGTTATGCAAAACATAATTCATTCGTGACAAAGCATTGATAATCAAGAAGACTTTAATTTAAGCTCATGAAGGAGTAGATTGGTAAAAGGTGGGCAATTTTTTGGCAATGTGGTGCTAATGATCCGGGGAAATGGAGTACTTTCCAAACTGAATTTCCACATTCCTTCTCCATTTGATTCATCACCTTTCATAATGCTTTTCTCAATAATAATGCTTTTACCTCTCTAACCTCAGCACTGCCTTCTCGCGAGTCGCAAACATGGGTGTCATGAATGGCCCCGGATACTTAGTGCTTTGGACTCCTCACAAAGTGTCCCATCTCTCCAAACTATTATCTCAGAGAGCAGGGTCAATCTACCTTTATCTCCTGAGGTGATTGGATTTTCTTTCACTCATTAAATTTTCCATATATTTCAAATATTTTCCTTCCAAACTCCAAATATGATAATAATCACAACACAAACACCATATGATATTCTCCGTAATGTAACATTATTCTCAACATAATCCCCGGATAAGGTAAAGAATGGTAATATTTTAGATCATGTGGAGCAATAATTGAAATAAGGCGTAATATGGCTTTTGTGATGCATAAGCATAGGTAAGGCTAGGATTCAAGTAATGAGCATTATATGGAAATATAAAGTCCTCCATCATCTTATCATGCAACATGTCAAAAGCAACTTCAAATTTTACCTCCTTTTATGGTTTTCACAAAATATTGCATTTCATCATGACTTCCCTTTACTAGGCAATTTCATGCTATATCTCTAATGAATCCAATTTTGCATCGTCGAGTTCAATAAAGCTTCCATGACATTATTTCAAAATTTTCAATTTTCAATGGGGGTCATCTTTCTTAAATTTTTGGAAATCATGCATATAAGCACATAAATCAATAATGCATTCCAAAATAGCCATGTAGCAATTCTAAGAAATAATGCACAAGTAATGTCAAATAAATCAAATATGCATAAAGTAAGCCCTTCCCCCACCCCATACTTAAACATTACAGTGTCCTCACTTTATAAAAAAATAAGGTAAGGGTAAAGAAAGAAACTCACAAGACAGATGTGCAGAGCCTCAAAATTTCGACTGGAGCACCTCCTAGGCCGGGTAAGAATGTAGCTTGGTTCTATCCATTGTCTTGAAAAGTAGAAGACATATACCCATAATAGAAACAAAAAAAACCAAAGAAATGTTCAAATCCAAAAACAAAAACAAAGTCTCAAAATGTCCTAAAAAGTCTATGTACATGCTCTAGATTTTATAGTCGCGAGGCCGACTTTCCATTAATGCTCAAGGTGGCATCTGCAGGGCCCATGTAGCTTGGGCCTCAAATAAGACTCCATTCTTGTCCATTAGCTGCAATCCTCCAGAATGGATCTTGTTCACCACGAAAGGTCCCATTCGCTTTTTGTTGAATTTGTTAGGAAACCAATGATCCTTTGATTTAGAGACATAGAGCTT
Organism: Persicaria tinctoria; assembly: GCA_037127255.1. NCBI lineage: Eukaryota > Viridiplantae > Streptophyta > Magnoliopsida > Caryophyllales > Polygonaceae > Persicaria > Persicaria tinctoria. The sequence goes on along the minus strand of JBANSL010000016.1, from coordinate 56,335,629 downwards.
GTCTCCAACTTCATATTCTTTAGGCTCATCATTGGATATCCTGTACAATCGCACATACCAAGGCAGACCTCTCCCATGTATAGATAAATCTGTAATGGAAATAGGAGAAGAAAGATCCATACCTTGACTTACCTTCGCAGAGACGGAATCGGGGACTACTGTATTTGGTCGATCTCGACTAGGGCTAGTCGATCTCGACAAGACTGCAGGTTCTGGTGGTGGTCTGCTCGAAGATGCAGAAGTCGACGAAGACGATGGCTTGTCGATCTCGACAAGACTGGTCGACCTCGACAAGGGTTCTGCTCCTGGTGGCTTGCTCATCGAGGAAGGCGGATCTGGTGGCGCTGGGTGGTGGTCGATCTCGACAAGCTTAGTCGAGATCGACGAGGATACTTGCTCTGGTGGTCTCAGCGTCGAGGAAGATGAAGCCGAGGCCGTCGGGTGGTGGTCGACCTCGACAAGTCTAGTCGAGATCGACGAGCCTGGTTTGTCTGGTTCGCTGCTCGACGATGCTGGTGCAGGTGGAGTCTCCTTGGTCTGGTCGAGATCGACTAGGGTTCTACTCGATGTCGAGGAGCCTTGGTCGATCTTGACCCCATACTTAGTCCCTGTCAAGGCATCCGAAAAATAATTAATCCACAACGACTTACCTTGGTCTGTGTCGATTGGATTCTCTGTGTTCTCCTTGAGGATTGCCATGATCTCCTCCACCTGGGCCTCCATGTCCCTCTTTTCCAGCTCCTCAGGGGTCATATTTCTGACCTTGGGTTCCCCGTAGGTGATGTAGCCAGCTGAGATAGATTTGACCTCTTCCCTTGGACCTGTATGCCTTTCAGTTTTATTAAAGGAATACTCAATTACCTCATCGCCGATGTTGAAGGTGAGCACTCCTTTCCTAACGCTTATGTTGGCATCCACCGTCGCCAAAAATGGTCTTCCTAAAATAATTGGACAAGCAGGATCTTCTTGCATATCAACAACTAGAAAATCAGCAGGGACAAAGAATTTACCTACTTGTACTGGCACATTATCCACCATGCCTGTTGGAATGACCACCGTGTTGTTGGCCATGTATAGTCTAGCATCCACAGGCTCCAGGGCACCTATCTTAATCTTGGACCAAATTGTTAAAGGCATTATACTCACACTAGCTCCAAGATCACATAAAGCATTAATTTTGTATGGACCAAATCCAATGGTTATAGCAAACTTACCTGGATCCGGCCTCTTCTTCAGTATGTCCAAATGGCTGCATTCCTCTGTAATTTCAGCCATTGATCGCTTTTTGCTCAGTATCTCATTTAGGAACTTGACATAAGATGGCATTTCATTGAGAGCTTCTGTGAAGGGGATGGTGACGTTGAGTTTCTGAAGCATCTTGATGAAGCGCTGAAATTTCTTTTCTGCTGGGTCCTTCAGAGATTTTGTGGGGAAAGGCAGCTTCTTTTTCTGATTCGGAGCCAGAACGGACGTCGGAGGTGCTGCAGGCTGCTCTATGTCGACCAGGGGCTCTTCGACATCGACTAGAGTCTTGTCGACATCGACCAGGTTGGGCGTAGTCGAGTTATTGTTCGGTGCAGACGAGGATTTTTGCAGGTTCTCCTCGAGATCGACTACAGGTTTGTCGAGATCGACTTGCTGTTCCTCGTCGTTCTGCTGCTTTCCGACCTCTGGCTCTTGCAGTTGATGGCCGCTTCTGAGTTTTATAGCGGCGATATGTCCAGTCTTTCCCTTAGGATTTGGTTCTGAAGATTCAGGGAGCGCACCTGACTGTCTGGGGATTCCCGCTGCTAGCTGACAAATCTGTGTATCAACTGATTTCCGCCAGATATCAATTTCCCCAAGCCTAGAGTTGACACCTTGCATCTGAGTATAGACGGAGTTGAAGGAATGCCTAGTTTCTGAGTGATTCCTCCGTATTTCCTCCAGGACTGTCTGTATATCATCCTTTTTCTGGTCTCTTTCCGGATGTCCTGGAGCTCTATAGGGCGGGGGGTTCCTAGGGACACCTTGGTTCCATTGTGGTTGCTGAAACCTTTGGTCCCCTATGTAGCGATTGGGACCCCCTGCGTAAGCTACCTCCTCATGATGCTCTGCCATCCTGACTTGTTCTGCGTGTGGGCACTCAGGAGTGGTGTGCCTTTGCGATCCGCATTCTATGCAAGGCTGGTTGACAGAGAGATACTTTACTTGCTTGATGAGCTTCTTATTCTGGTCTCTGTAGTACTGCTCCCTAACATCAGGATCAATCTCCTTAGGTGGCTCATATAGGGGCATGGATGGTGCTGGCCTGGCGTATGGGTTCTCTTCATAGGTTGCAGTAGACCCATACTTGTTGTCGTAGTTAGTGAGTTTCTCTAGCACACCCCATGCGTCACTTGGCGGCATTGTCAGATACTCATAGCGAGTATAATGGTTGATTCTGTCCTTAGTGACTTGATCAAGAGAATTGAAGAAGATCTCCTGAATGACGTAGGGTGGCTGTCCATGAGTAGGGCAAGATCGCAGAAGTTCCTTGTAGCGCTCCCATGCCTTTGCCAGCGGTTCCCCTTGCTTCTGTTTGAAGGCGGTGATTCTCTGGCGGTGATGTGCTGTTTTGGCAGGTGGGAAGAATTTGTTCAGAAACTCCTGCTCTACTTGGGCCCATGTTGTCAGTGATCTTAGTTTCAGCCCTTCAAGCCACTTCAGTGCAGGTCCAGCCAGCGACCAGCGGAAAGACTTCATCTTGACATATTCCAGAGTTGTACCTTCAGCAAGAGTACGACACATGTCAGAAAAGTTCGTAATATGTTCAAGAGGACACTCATTAAATCTACCAAAAAAAGCTTTATTTTTAAGCTTTATAAGAAATTGAGTGCGAATTTCAAAAGAGTTTTCAGGGATAAGAATCGCCGATTCAGGCACGACGAGGGTTGGATGCATATAATCCTCAACAGTAGTTGGATATTGGGCAAGCTCAGCTTCTGCTTGCTCCCTTGCTGCCTTCTCAGCGGCGATAGCAGCATCTTTAGTGGCGATAGCAGTATCCTTCGCGGCTAGTTCCCTGGTAAGCCTGGCAATCAGTTGTTCTTGTGTTTCAGCGGCCGCCATTATCCTTTTGAGTTTAGAGTGGATGTGTAGGTAGCGCTCCGGTTCGTCTAAGGCGTCAAACTCAAGTGGTAGACCAGAACGACGCATACACATGCGAAGTAACTCAAAAGAAACGTGAGACTTAACTACCTAAGGCGCGAATGATAGCTTCCCCGGCAACGGCGCCAATTAGTTGTTGTAGGAGGATGGTCAAGTATGAAATAAATATGAAATAAAGTTCAGACTGACTTCCCTGTCTCAGCAAATAAATACAAGACTTCCTCCCGTTGTAGTAAGAGAATAGTCAGGATCGAATCCACGAGGAAGCACGTCAGCAGTTCTCAGGTAGCTGTAAATTCTCACAGACAGAGCAGCAGAGAAGACAGAAACACAGAAACAACGAAAGAAACAGAAATAAAAGCAGAAGCAAAGAACAAAGCAAAACAGGAAAGACAAAGCAAAGTAGAAACTAAAAGCAAAGCAAAGGGCTCGTCGATCTCGACAAACAGCTACTCGAGATCGACCACAGTAGTCAGGCAAACCCGGCAAGGGCAACTCGATCTCGACCAAGTCAACTCGAGATCGACAAGGGCAAGTCAAGATAGAAACTTCAGAAATCGACAACAGAACAGAACTCAACTCGACCTAGACGAAGCGTACTCGAGATCGAGTACAACCAACTCGAGATCGGCAAGATCTCCTTCTGTATCGACAAGAATTGACAGAAAAATATAAATTGCAAATTCGAAACTAAAACTCAGATTTTTGACAGAAATAAATCAATATAATAAAAGACTTCCAAGACTAGGGTTTCAACACCACAACGATAACCATGCAAAGTAACACACAAAGGCATAAAAGATCATGCTTTCCATCAAATAACTTTCGTCATTAACAAATAGGCATATAGAGGCTTTCGCATAAACCCTAATTGTTACTAACCCTTTTTCACATAATTAATCCAAGTTGCATTAAGATCACTTTCGCTTCAATAACACAAACAAGGATCACCTTCAACTCTCGCAAAAGAATCATGCTCATAGAGATAGAAGATGAATCGCACAAAAAGATCTAACCTTTATCGCATCGCCTCACATGGCCACCGTCGGGCTCACCCCAGCCCCAGAAGTGGGTGAACTACTCACGCCCCATTGCAATAACAGACATTGATTGATGAAAAGAACTAAATTGCATTAAAACTAAATTCAAAAGCCTTTACAATCCTGGCAATCGACTTTCGCAGAAAACCAAAACCCTAAAAACCTTAGAACTCCTAAACTTCTCTGTGGAACTACTTGTCTTTCTCCGAAAATTGAATATCTAAAACTGAGCCCCCTGGGTTTTATTTATAGCCTTCTAATCCTTGCTAATCAAAGATAGAATATCTATATCTATATCTAAAACTATATCTAAAATGCTTAAGGATAAATAAAAGCGATAAAGGAATTAAAGCTAAATATATCTAAATTGTTTCAAGTGGATAAAACTCTCTTCTTCATGATAGATGTGGATAAATCGGATAGACTTTGCTTCTCCTCGGCTCCAAGGACTCTACATCGAGTAGAACTGCAATCAACGCGTCACGCGGCTTCGGGAAATCTTCGTCGATCTCGACAAGGCGTGGTCGATCTCGACTAGGAAAGTCATCGACTGGGCCGACTTCGTCGTCTCAGCCAGCTGGTGCTCGATGTGGTTCGGACTTGGCTCACGGGTCTCGTCGACCTCGACAAGGGCTTGTCGACATCGAGTTGGGTCTTCCCTTCCGCTTCCGCGAGTTGCCCCTTCCGCTGGAGCGAGTAAGCTTTTCCGTCGGCTTGGTGCATCCCGCTGGCAGCGGGATTTTCCGCGGCAGCGGGACGTCCGCTGCAGCGAGTGGAGTCGCTGGCAGCGAGTGCCTCCATGTCGGCCTCGGCTTGTCGACTAGCTCTTCTTCTCGTCAACTCCGGGCGTGGCGCTGGGCTTCCTCGATCTCGACTAGGGCTTGTCGAGATCGAGTAGACTCCGGAAGTCGGGTTGGTCTGGCTTTCTCGATCAGGCTCTGTCGAACAAGGCTGCTCGAACATGCTCGTCTAGGTCGAGTAAGAGCTACTCGAGATCGAGTAGCCTGGGTTCTCGGTTTGATTCGACTGGTTCCGCTGCTTCTTTGACCTTGGACTTCTGTAGTGGTTTTCCGAGCTTTTTTGACCCTCTGTAGAATTTCTGTAAAATGCCTCGATTTCTGCGAATTAAACAGAAACTGGTGTAGATTCCATAATTTGGCAAATAAACATAAACTACATAGGTTCTGTACTATCTAAGCCCAAATGAATGCAATGTATGCAGAAATCGATATAAAAGTTACTGTAAAACATGGCAGATTCAGCTCACAACAGTGCTGCAGAGTCGTCAACGTCGGCCAGATGCTGCTCCTCGATCTCGACCAGGGGCTCGTCGACATCGAGTAGCGTGGTCGACCTGAAGTTGCTGGTCTGCGCAGCGGAGTCAGAGCTCAGTTTCTGGTCTGTGTCGAGTAGCGGCTTGTCGATATCGAGTACACCCTCCTCGAGATCGAGTTGGCTTTGCTCTATCTCGAGTTGCTGCTCTGCCTTACTTTGCTGTTTCCCGACCTTTAGCTCGTGTAATTGATGCCCACTCCTGAGTTTGATAGCTGCGACGTGTCCGGTCTTCCCTTTAGGATTTGGTTCTGTTTGCCCAGGGAGTTGTCCGGACGGTCATGGGATCTGTGCAGAGATTTGACCCATCTGCGTCTCTATTCCTCTTTTCCAGATGTCCAGTTCTCCAAATTTTGTAGTGATGTTCTGGAACTGATTATTGATGGTGCCCTGATTCCGACGCATCTCCTCAAGGATCAGCTGCAGATCATCCTTCTTTTGATCCCTTTCTGGATGTCCTGGAGCTCTGTAGGGTGGGGGATTCCTAGGAGGACCTTGGTTCCATTGTGGTTGATAGAACCTTTGATCTCCCATGTATCGATTTGAACCCCCTGCGTAGGCTGCCTCTTCATGTGTTTCTACCATCCTGACTTGTTCAGTGTGTGGGCCCTCAGTAGTGGTGTGCCGCTGTGATCCACATTCGATGCAAGGCTGGTTGACAGATAGATATTTGACTTGCTTGAGGAGCTTGCGATTCTGGTGTCTGTAGAACTGCTCCCTGACATCTGGGTCAATCTTCTTTGTTGGCTCATAGAGTGGCATAGATGGTGCTGGTCTGGCATAGGCGTTCTCATCATAGTTTGTAGGAGCCCCATATTTGTTGTCGTAGTTAGTGAGCTTGTCTAACACACCCCATGCGTCGCTTGGTGGCATCGTCAGATACTCATAGCGAGTATAATGGTTGATTCTGTCCTTAGTGACTTGATCAAGAGAGTTGAAGAAGATCTCCTGAATGACGTAGGGTGGCTGTCCATGAGTAGGGCAAGATCGCGGCAGTTCTTTGTAGCGTTCCCATGCCTTTGCCAGCGGTTCCCCTTCCTTCTGTTTGAAGGCGGTGATTTTCTGGCGGAGAAGTGCTGTTTTGGCGGGTGGGAAGTATTTGTTCAGAAACTCTTGCTCTACTTGGGCCCATGTTGTGAGTGATCTTGGTTTCAGCCCTTCGAGCCACTTCAGTGCAGGTCCAGCGAGAGACCAGCGAAAAGCTTTCATCTTGACATGTTCAAGAGTTGTACCTTCAGCAAGAGTACGGCACATATAATTAAAATTGGTAATATGTTCAAGAGGACACTCATTAAATTTGACATATTCTAGGGTGTAGTAGATATCGACCAGAGGCTACTCGATATCGAGTAGAGTCCTCGTCGACTTCGGCTTGTCTTGTCGAGTACCTGCACACAGAAGCTACAGCGATGCTAGATCGAGAATCAGTAACTCGAGATCGACCACGCTTGGTCGAGATCGAGTAGACAGAGAATAAAACGAAACAAAGAAATAAAGTAAAGGCAAATGCTTTGGGACTTCGAAATAAACTTAATGTAAAAGGCTTCCAAGATTGGGGTTTGCAACAACGATAACCAAGCATGCATAAGGCAGAGATAAACATATAATCATGTAAATTGTATCAAAGGACAAGCTTTCGCCTTTTCCAACAATTAGACAGCTCTTTCAAGAAACCCTAATTGTCTCTACCGATTTTATGTTTACAATCCAAGTTGTTAGCATGGATCTCCATTAGATGGGTAATAAACACATAAACAAGTAGTAGATGCTCAAAACATGATAAAGGTCAGATCTTTACCTCAAACACGCATGACTATCGTTGGGCTCGCCCCAACCCTAGAAGTGGGTGGACTACTCGCGCTTCATCGCAACCTCAAACATTGATTGATGAAAAGAAACTTGCATTAAACTAAATTCAAAAGACTTTACAATCCCGACAATCCAACTCTCGTTGAACGCCAAAACCCTAAAACCTCTGAACTCCCTAAACCGTCTCTGTGAACTACTTCTCTACTTCTGAAATTGAATGAATCTAAAATCAGCCCCATGGGCTTTATTTATAGCCTTCTAAACCTTTCTACTCAAGGATAGAATATCTATATCTATATCTAAAACTATATCTAAGACTTTAAAGATAAATAAAAGCAACAAAGAAATTAAATCTAAAATAGGGAAATATATCTAAAGTCTTCAATGGATAGAACTCTCTTCTTCATGATAGATGCTGATAGATCGGATAGACTTTGGCAAACTTCGATCCCAAGGAATCCCAATCCGAGTAAAATTGCGTTGACGTGTCACACAGCTTCTGGAATCGTCGTCGATCTCGACAAGGGTCTTGTCGATTGGGCGTGGCTCGTCATCTCAGCTAACTAGTGCTTGACAGGCTCGGTCATGGCTCACGGGTCTAGTCGATCTCGAGTACCTCTCGTCGATCTTGACTAGACCGGCCTTGTCAACTAGTTCTTCTCGGGTGACTCTGCTCGACATGCTCGGACACGGCTTCCGGGCTCCTCGATCTCGAGTAGGTCTACTCGATCTCAGGTAGAGTGTAACCCGGCATGTCCTCGTATTCGTCTTCTCGATGAGCTCTTCCTCGACCAGGCTCTCCTCGGACACTTTTGGTCGGTCTCGAGTAGAGTGTACTCGATCTCGAGTAAAGTTTTCTCAGCTTTCTACTCTGTTCTTAAAACGCACTTTCCCGAATCCTCGTTCGTCGGATTGACGCATATGACCATGCGTTGGAAAGCTCTTTTCGAGGGCTACAACTCTCATGAAGACATCAAAGCTTGATTTAGAACGAATAATGGTGAAAAATGGCCTCTTCTCCAGCTGCACCATTCTTACCTTCTCCATGAGTTTCCTTTAAGCTCCAAAGTGCGTCCGATTTCTGCCAAATATAACAAAAACTTGTGTAGACCTCCATATATTGCAAATAAACATAACTTACACAGATTCTGTATTATTTTAGCCCAAATGCATGAAATGCATGCAAAAATCGATATAACAGTAGATATAAAACATGGCATAAAACATGGACATCACTCGTCAATCCTCACAAGCTAATTCGTTCGCTTCTAGAACAGTTATTGTGAAACGACTACCCCCCTCATACTTAAAGATAATGAAAGACCCCCCGACACATAAACCGCTATCCACAGCAAAAGAACGCCAACCTTCGGAAAGGATGTAATGGTCCCGGCTATCACGGAACACCCTTACTCAAAAATCTCGCCCGGTGGGAGAAACCAACCACACATGAGTCAATCCCTCGCGAGCATACTGAGCGCCAAGTGATTCGGGCAAAAGCTACAAGCCACAAAACCAAATATCAAACAAGAAACACAAGAATTACGAATTAAGGGTAAATAAAGCTACCATATATTCCATCTTTTTTTCAAAATAAATGGAACAGAAAAAGTCACGACGACGAGGATGCGGGGAGGTCATGATTCCTTACCACAAGAATACTAGTAAATAAAACAAAGCACAAGGACAACTGCTGCAGATTTAATCCGAACATCTCCTATTTATCAGCAAATAAAACAAACAAGGCAGTGCTGTCTCATCACCAAAAAAGTAATTCATATATGTCCAAAGCGACATTTTCAGAACCAACTACATGCCAAGCAGGTGGCAAAATTGCAGAACCCAACTCTGTAACCCAGAGCGCCATTATCACGTTGGCAGAGGTCACATCCGAGTCGGAAAAAGACAAAACACAAAAACCCGGACCAAATCATTGAGAGCATCAATATATCATTACGGAAATCTTAGCGGTTACAGATACCAAAGCGCGCGATTAAAGTTAATAAAAGCCCAACATAAAAACAAATATCTGCTAACACCGCCATTACAGAACACTCAAAAGCTCTACTCATCTTCATCTTCAAGAACAAGGATTTTGAAGCAATGTCTTCATACATATTGAAAGAGCACCACCAATGCTCCAACCTTAACGCCGTTGTTAGTCACAAATCTATTCCAGCCAACATGACCATAAACCGTTGTCCAACGATTCGATCAATCCTTGGAGACTTCAACACGAAAGTTTTCACCATTTGCGGAAACTAAACAAACGTGGTCAGATACAACATGGCCATAAATCCTCTCAAAAGCATCAGGAAGAGGTTGCATGCGAAAGAACATTGTTACTTAATAACAGTTCAGGCCCAAGAAAAAGTATAAAGCACGAAGAACGTGTACAACTTACAAGACGATGCATCCTCTCCTCTACATCAACCCAACGGAAAATATCTCGCATCCCAGAATTGGGAGACGTTATCCCTTTGCCAAAACAACAATGTTGAATAAAGCAACCCAATAACTGCAAGATTTCAACAAAACACCACGCCTTCTTATACTTAGAAAAAGGGGGTACATACTTTGGAAATCGTCTAAAGCATTTATTGTACGTTGAAACTAGACAAAGAATCTGCAAGAAGGATTTCCCGAGATACTCTGCATGTCCTACACGTGACAAAGAATCCCTTTAGAACCAGACCAAGTACACTGGCGCATTTCAAATCTGAAAATAGTCATTTATCACAAAAACATTTTCAAATCAGTCGAAGCCACTATAAAAGCTCTTCTTCCTTAAAACATAAAAGGCACAACCTTCTCATTACCGGTCCTTCCAAAAAACAAAAATACGGCATCAAGCATTAGCGATCAAAGCCCAAACAATCCCCGTATCTTCGATATTTATTTAGTAGGGGACAAGCAATACATACGCATGATGTTGCCTTATGAATTCGGTCGACATTTCCAACCCCATGTTCCCGAACAGATCTTTTTGTCCACTCGCATCATCAAAGATTTACATGTCCACATCATAGGAGGCAGTTACGGATCTCACTGGGTGGCACGTGGATGGAGGGACTTTTTTTAGTTACACGGACTAGAGCTGAAAACATCAATAATGTTCACCCACTTTGGAGAAGCAAGGTTTGAAGTCCATTTCTTCGACAAACAAGGCCGCTACATAGAAGACGAACTCTACGATAGCGACTATGACGGTCCGATAACTAATGGTTTCCACTAGATCCCGGGAGCAATTCGATGAGCAAAGTTGTTCCATCTTAATTTTTTTTTAAGAAAAGATTGGCCTATCAATAAAAATTCGCTTCTTTAAGATTCGATTTATCATCGATCTTTCTCTAACAATTCGAAGAAAATTCCTGGTATCTAAGGACGCTGGAGATTGAAGTTTCTCCATTCGCGAACAATGCGCTGGAGATCTTCTGATTACTTCCTCCCCAGCATCTAAGGACGCTAGAGATTGAAGTTTCTCTATTCGCGAACAACGTGCTAGAGATCTTCTGATTTCTTCCTCCAAAGCATCTAAGGACGTTGGAGATTGAAGTTTCTCCATTCACGAAAACCGCACTGGAGATCTCCTGATTTCTTCCTCCCCAGCATCTAAGGACGCTAGAGATGGAAGTTTCTCCATTCGCGAACAACGTGCTGAAGATCTCTTGATTTTTTCCTCCCCATCATCTAAGGATGCTGGAGATTGATATTTCTCAATCACAAATATCACGCCGGAGATCGAGGTCTCTTAATCGCGAAAATCACGTCGGAGATAACTTGTTTGTCAGATCGTCCGCTCTTTACAATAAACTCAAACAAGTAAGCACCACGATAACTTAATAGTTCATTAATTATACACCAAACACGACCATCCACCGGCGGCAAAACAACATAACCACAGCAAACATAATAAAAACAGAACATTTAGCATCAAACTGAGAAATCTACATCACCATTTTGGTCAGGACCATGGTCCATGGCAACAACATCAAAGCAAGAGTGTCCTTCATACTCAAAGATCAAGCGTGTCCTAATTCGAAGTTCATTCGACACAATGAACTCGGGCCACCCAGTGGTAAACCAGTAGTTGGTGGACCCTAAGGCTTCCACCCTCACCACGAATTCCTCGTCTGACCGAGTTCATAGATTGACGAATCCAAGGGCACCATAACCATAATCCCGATATATGGATGGTAAAGGATACAACAAAAGAAAACACGTCAGAAACACTTCATTTATCAAAATAAACAATCGCATAAATATAGCTTACCAGCCTATATAAATGCCCCTCAACGGAAAATCCCGAGTGAAACCCCTCACGCGAGGGCAGTGAGTATCAGAGGAAACCTCCTACCACCCAGTTCCACCACGAGGGCAATGAGTATCAGATAACACAACAAATAAACCGCCTACCACCAAGTTCAACCACGAGGGCAACAAATATCAGATAACACAACAAAACGCATCTGATAAGAACAAGTTCGATCCAGGTGGTGAAGAAAGTTACAGGAAAAATTCGTACACTAAGCTACACGAAAAACATGCTGGCAACACGCACCACCCCGCTTCATCATAATTAATAGATAACTCTGCAGAACAACATCCATATCCACTACGCATAGAACTGGTAAATATAAAAACATCAGGAGTACAAATTGAATTACTTAAAAAACACTATGCCAAGTTTCGACATGGTTTCAGGAGAGCTCTCGCCACCAGAACTTCCTCCACCAACTTTCATCACAAACACTATGTTTTTTCCAAATCCTACATTCTCTAGAATAATCCTTAGGGAAAGACACTTACATAGGCTTCTTCTACCGTATATCTTTGTAGAATTCGGGGAGGAAATAAAAAACCACATCTATCTAAGTTCTCCCTCAAACCAAGAATTCTTAATCCTAGTAGAACGAGACGAGGGGGATTGGTTCTCCCTATCGGAAGGGTGGAGATCTTTTGCGAACATTACAAACCTCGAAATAGGGAGCCGCCTCACCTTCGAGTACCAAGAGAAATCCCACTTTGATGTGGCAATAGAGCAACCAGGCCCCAACGAGAACGGAGATATTTTGCCTGACTACTTATGCTACGAAGAAGTATAACTACAAGAAAGATACTCCAAGTTATTTCCTGTTATATTTCATCGCTAAGAAGTTCTTATGTTTAGCCTATCATTCTGCATAACATCTAATAAATACGCGAACCCTACTTTTTGACATTTCACGGTTTATTCCATAAAATGATCAATGACAGGAGATGGGTATAGGTGTCATGAATTTACCTTACAAATAAAAGAAGTGGAAAAGTCAAGATTTAAAAATAAGAAAACGTAAGTAAAATCGGCGGGACAAACCATTAAGAAAAACAAACAAAGGGCACCTAAGAAAGTATGATGGATTCAAAAGATAAAGTATTAAAAAAACCATGACAAGACATCGCCTACCATAGGACTAAAAATATTCGTCATCCAAAAAACGAACACACAAACTGCAGCAGAGTACGAAACTCTCACCATGGGTAGAAATGTTTTCAAACTTCCCCACAACAAAGTATCTTTATAGAGAATAGAATAACGGCCAAATCAAAAATCAGTAGGAGGGTGATCAACGTGAGGAGGCTCGGGGGTCTTCTCACCGTCAGGAGGAGGGTCAAGGATAGCTGCATCATTAATGGGAGCATCATGGGGGAGAGGCAGACCTATCTCCACCCCAGCTGGCCATGGGTAAAGCCTCGCCACCTCTTCCAAGTGCTTGACGTCTAAAATCGACTTCTTACCCAGTGTTTTTGGTACGGTGCGAGCTACGCGATCCGAGAATATTGTTGGAGTAGGAGGGGGAGCCGCAAAAGTTTAACTTTCGCAAAAGCTACAGCTATCAGCCTCCGTTAGATCATAAGGAGGTAGGGCGATGTCACCCGGGACCACTTGGGTAGATTTCTTAGACCCCTTAGGTACGCGAGATGACTCGTCCTTTCCTAGATCATTTATAGACTCTGAGATATGGCAATACTCAGGGTTGTCCCTCTTTAAAGGGCGCTTAATGGTTCCTACCATCTTCCGTTTCTTCGTGCTTAGACCAGCCCCGAGGTTCGCCCTCTTTCTCTTTTCCTCGCGAGGTTTTTTACCTGGTGGAGGAGGAGCTGGACTCATCACAGACTCCGAGCTGACATCTGCATGGGATCTAGTTCGCGAGGAACTGACTTCTTCATGTTCATAGCCTACGCTACGATTCTGGCTATCGCTCTCCTGTGACATCTTAACTCTAAAAACAAAGGAAAAACCCCCTGGAAAAGACGCAAGGAAAAGGAAAAATTAACAATGGGAAACTACCTTTTCAACATCGTGAGTAAATAAATTTGGCGCCAAAAAGTCCTCTTGGAGGCTTAAGTTGGCACCTCACGCGCCCCCCAAAGGGACGTTGAAAAGACATCTTCCGTCCCACGGGATGACGGCTCAAAGGCGCATTTCCATCTCCTCCATAAAGGTTTCTCGATTCTCAAGAAATCACCCCTGAGAAAGGCAAAAAAGGGAGACGAAAGGTTTCTTCCGCCCTTTGTCGTCGGAGATTTTCCACAAAGTCCGAAAAGGCCGCCGGAGGTGGTCCGAAAAACTCAAAATGCAACACTACCCCCTCTCGACGCCACCCCACCACTACCAACTATCCGTCTGCTACTCCATAAAGATCAGTTATGACTAAGGGAGCAATGGAAATGGATGAAACAACATGGCAACGGGGGAGACAGGGGATGAGACACCAGGGCGTACCCCGATCGCCACCACATAACCGCCGTTGGGATCGGTTTTCCCGGCTAACCCTAAAAATCTCAAGATAAGAACACAAGCCTGGAAATTAAAAAGGGCAAAAGAAAGATTGGAGACAACTCACTTGACAACTGCGAAAGGGAAGCGCCGGAAAGCTTAGGAAACTAGGAACGGACCACCATCTAACTCCGATCTCGGTTCTTCAAAAAACACAGGAAACCCTTGAACTCCTTCTCTTTTCCCTCTTCTCTTCGAAAAGTCAGAAATGTGGAATAAGGATGAGCGAGGGTAAAAACCCCACTTATAGGTCCTTGTGGGGCCACTTCCCCCAATGGGCCAAAAGAGCACGATAGGCCCAGATAAGGCCCGTCCAATAAACTAAGAACTTTGGCGGGGAGAATCGTATTTGTCGAAACCCCATCACGAATGACGTATCACTCGCGATCCGGTTACGAGGAGATATGACGATGCCATAGAAAATAGGTTATATACTAAACACAGAGTATGATGTCATAAATGGGTCGCCCAACGCAAAGGGATGTTCGGTCCCACCAGTGGTACATCGCGAGCAAAGTATCCGATCGAGCCCAAAGGACTAGGCTCAGCACCCCCAAGAACTATTGACCTTTGTTTCCCTCCTGAACTGAACCCCGTGTAAGAATCGGAGTGAATTCTCCGAGTATCTCGTAAACCTCCGAAATCCTAGCAAGCAGCTCGCTGGCTCAAGCACCTCGCCTCTAATGGCTCCACGTGTATTACCTATGCCCCTAAGCATGTGGGCATCCGTTACACGTGTCCTACATACAACCACGAGGTTACCAGCCAGCAGCTCGCTTGGCTTCCCTATAAATACCCCCCTCCGACCTCAAAGGAAAGGATCTGAATTTAAAGATAAAAAAGCATAAGAGCTCTGATTATCTCCCGGACTCAAAACCCCCGGAGTTGAGTTCTAATGATCTTTGATCGGAGAAGGACGTTATTTGGGATAATGACCCCGCCTAGCTTCCTCTATAGACGACGATTGAACAATAACTTAATTCATCGCGAGTCAAACTCATAACCCTCGTCGCTTGGACTAATAAGCATAAGATCTGATCATCATCCCACCTGGCTAAGGCTCGCAGGTATTTTAAGACATTATGTCATCACAGTGAGGTAATAAGTATAGGCGAAATCCCATAAACTCGTCAGATGTGGGATGTAGTGTTTGTCCCACATTGGAAATGAGGGGATGAAAGGAAGACTTACAAGTCTATAAAAAGAGAAGAATGGGAGATCATTTGTCCAACATTGCCATTGCATATTAGTTTATGTAATATTATTAATTATTCTAAGAATAATTTATATAATTTACATAATAATTATAAATTTATTTTATTAAAAAAAATTTCAAATTTTTTTTTTTAAATGGAGGGTTGACCCGAGTCGGACCCGCCGGGTCACGGGTTCTATTTCTCTCGACCCTAACCCTGACCCTCAACCAGAGCTAACCCTTCGACCCTTTGACCCTGACTCGGCGGGTCACTAACCCGGCGGGTCACGGGTCGACCTACCCGACCCGTGACCCATGGCCATGTCTAGGTGAATGAGCTTACCAATTACTACTTTAAGTATTTCTGTTAGAATTTTTGAAATGATTTTATATATGTTGGAACACAAGATTATAGGCCGATAATGGTTAGTAGTCGAGGGGTTATCTTGCTTTAGTAGTAGGGAGATAAATGTATGATTTATTTGTTTAAGGATTTTTCCGGAGTTGAAGAAACCTTTAATGGCTTTGATAATCCAATTCCCTAAAATATCCCAATAATGCTTGTAGAATTCGGTCGTCATCCCATCGGGACCAGGTGATTTATTTTTCCCAAGGCTGAAAACGGCGGACTTAATTTCACCATTTGTTGGTACTCGTATAAGGAATTCATTTTCAGCAGGGGAGATGGAAGGGTGAATTATGTTAGTCATTTCATTAAGAAATCTATTGTCAATCGTTTCCTTATTAAAGCGTTTTTTAAAATCGTTTTTAATTTCTTGCCTAACATTTTCTTCTCCAATTATCAGGGTACCTTCTGTAGTCGTAATATTACGTATTTGTTTCCTGTGTCTTCGGCCCGAAGCGACACGATGAAAATAGGATGTGTTAGAATCTATAAGCTTATGATGTTTTATTTTAGCTCTTTGATTCCAAAATGTTTTTTTGAAAAAGTATCAGTTTTCCCTTTTCTATAAAAGGCGACTTTCTTTACTGTTATTAGCAAGATAGTTACTAGCAGGAACAACCGATTGGATTTGTAGCAAATCGTTCTCCACCTCCTGAAGTTGACGAAAGATGTTTTCGAATGAGTGCTTGTTCCAATCTTTAGCTGTTTGCTTAAGGATTTTTTGCTTGAAAATTATTTGAAATATGGAAGAACCTGGGCAAGAAGCGCACCAGTATTGTTTAATAATATTACGGAAGTCCTTGCGCTGAAGCCAGGTGTTCTCAAATTTGAAGGGAGGTGCTTTAAGGGTGACTCTACAGTCCAGTGTAGTTGTTATAGCGCAATGGTCTGAAGAAGAAAACGCACCTTTTTTGTGATGAGATTGGGTAGTTTATGAAGAATTTGGTGATCAACAAGTACGCGATCCAATTTTTCGTGGATGTTATCCGTGGCCTCATGAGACTTTCTCCATGTGAAAGGGTTTCCGAAGGTTTGCAAATCCAACAAAGAATAGGTATTCTTGAAATGAAGGAGACGTGTGAACCTAGTCGGATGAGTATTAGCGCCGCCTAGTTTATCCTCACTACACAGGATTTCGTTTAGATCCCCCATAACAATGCAAGGTATGGGAGAATCGTTTATAATTATTGTTAATTCGGTCTAGAACGGGTCCTTATCTAGAGGATCAGGAGGAGCGTATACGAACAAGAGAAGGATCACGAGGTTGTCACTAATATTTTCATAACGTAGTCGAATTATCCTAGGCAAATGAACCGAAATTGATAAGGTTTCATTTGAGAGTTGGTGGGATTTCCATAAAACACCTAGGCCACCCGAACGGCCAATGCTAGGAGACTAAATGGCCATATCAAATCCTACATGTTTCCATAATTTTTCATCAGGCAGGGATTCTGACTTTCTTTCGGCGAGGACCATCAATTGTGTGTGTACATTTCTGCACAAAGTATCAACTTCAGTCCAGAAGGTTTTCTTTCGAATGCCTCTGCAAATTCCAATAACTTATTTTCATGAACAACCTAATAAGATATAAGGAGAAAAGGTAAAAATCCTCATAGTAAAACGCTTTTCGGAATGGATTTGGAAGGGAAGGTAACCATAACAAGATACAACACTAAACTGCCAAAGGGAATGTAGTCTAGCATCTGAGAGTGGGGGTTGCGGTAGGTGTTTTTTACCACTAATAAAACAAATGTATTTCAAAGTGTTCTTAACAAGATACATAATATCACAAATGTGTTTCAAAGAGGTTATAGACCAGCGGTAAACAAACCGTATATAACATACATACCCATGGCTAGTGGGATTACCCCATAACTTACGTAGAAAATAGATTTGAGATGTGGTTTTAAACAAATAGATGGAACTGAACACAAACATATCATTTCTACAGGGTGTGTTATCCCACGACATATGCAAACATGTAAGAAAACATTCTCCAACCACATTTATACCAAAGGCTAAAAGCATGCAAGGCCCAAACCATACGGTGAAGCACACAACTTTAGTGAGAGGCAAACAAGTAACTGCCAGAAGGTATAGTTGGACATTAATCAAAGCACACCAGTATGCATGTTCCCAAATCAGCTTCTTCCTAATCTGATTCAGCACCACGCAGATAGTGATGACATAGCTAAAGAGGGCATTTCTGGTGTTAAATATTCTTAACAAGAGGCAAATTTCAGAATTCCTTTTTGTAAAATAAAATGCTACACATTTTAGTTTGACAGTGAGCAAGAGGAGATCCCCCCAATAAAATTGTAAGATCAATCCCATCAACATGGACAATACCCACTCGGACACACCATGGTTTCCACTACTGCTGCTAAAATCAATTCTTAGCAATGACCTCACTGTTATTTCACTTAAGTTTCCAAGAGAAAGGATAGGGTATAAGTCGTAACAGAAAATTTGCGACCACCCAAAGTATTTTAAAGAAACTGCAACACAAATTCCAGATCACTGAAAATAGAGTCAGTAAACAAGAAAACAAGAGAAAGAACAAACCCAAGATCAAAAGTAACCATTAACCAATGCTTTGAATTATCAGTTAATAAACACTTTTGAAAGACAATCTTGGGATGCCGTTTAGAGAAGCAATAAGCAGCAGAATCACCAAAGCCAAAAACCAAAGGTTGGAGAGGCATCAACCATTCCAGAAGGGGATGAATTCTGTGTTTGAAGTGCTTCATCGAGAGCCACCAACAGAGAAGCCAGAGAAATAATATGCCCTGAGCCAGCCCCTTCCGATCACTAAATGGCAGCAATCTCACAAACCGTAGGGAAACATCAGTCAATTTCTGAGAGCCCTTTCGGGGGGTAGAGGATGAAGATTTTTTATAAAACAAAACATAGATGAGTAGGTGTGAAATCAGCAATATAGTAGTGGATGATTTGCAAACATTGTAATTCGAGCCTAGGAAAGAGGAACCATGATCAAAATACTTGACCGGTAGACTTAAGATGTGAAGCCAAATGTTGAGGACTGTGATCGGCTCAAAGAGAGGGTCAAAGTCGATCCTCCTTGGACGGATGAGCATCAGCTGCTTGGCGACATGATAGGGGCAGCCTAGCCACACTTTGCTACAGTCTTCAGCCAGTTTGAACCTAAGTTCAAACCAAATATTCTTCATTGGAATAATCTGAAAGCTTCCATGCACAAAATTCCAATCAAAGGAGGTCTTCTTTCTAATGGATTTCAGGCTCACGGGGACACCAATAATGGTGGAAAAATAGAGGTGAGGCTAAGGTTTGTAATATTATCCTTGACATCTTCAAGGACACATGTAAGATGATCCAAGTTGAGGGTTTGCTTGTTTTTCTTATTTTCCGGTTGATGGCTATAATCCCCAGAAGGAGGAGTAGCATCAACAAGGTTTGGGGCCTCATAAAGAGGATTTGGGGCCTCATAAAGAGGATTTGTACCCTTTCGGGCAAAAGATTGAGAGAGAGAAGGAGTCACTGATCCCATTGGTTTCTTACCAACTGCTTTGTCGGAGGGAACCTGATCAGCCATGTCGGACACCAGACACAAGAGACCCAAGGAGTAGATGAGTTTATTTGAATAAGCAAACACAATGCGTAGGTATACAACCATGAAGACAGGCGAGGATGGCACACCCGCACCAGAGGGAGGCGGAGAGCCACGATCGACAGCCAGAGACGAGCAGCCCCCGGGAGACAGTGCGGAATCAAACCATCGCCAACTATCGCTGAACCGACTACACCAAGAAGCCTTCGTCCAGCCACCCAATAATTGCCCCCAACGCCCCCGGAAAAGGAAAAAAAACCTCCAATTCACTGATTTTCTTTGTGCAACCCACACCCCACCACAACCCAGGCGTCACCGCACACGTCGGGCAGCCGACCGGCCACCACCACTACCACAGAGCCACCTTCTTCCTGATTTTCGTTTTTGGAAATTTTTGGATTTTGGGACTAAGGAAGGCGTTAAAATCAACCATAAGCCGACCTACCAGTTATTTGTTGTGGAGACCATGATTTGCCCTAAAATGGAGCCCGATTTCAGGAAGAAAGGGAAGCATAGACCGAATCCGGGAGAGATTTGGCCAGAAAGAGGCACCATGAGGTGATTTGTGTGAAGAGATTGCAATAACGAGGGTTAGGGAGAAGCTTTTGATAGGGGAGAATGGGGGCACGTGATGAGGCGCGTTCACCATCTCCGGGGATCCCCTACAACCCTCTATTCATAGTAGATAATTCTCTATAGATAGAATCTCATATTGATAACATAGATAAAAATAAAACTTATCTTATCTAGAACCCATTATAGATAAAATCATCTATAATAAATTATCTATGCATAAACCATATATAGATACAACATACTATAGATAATTTGACTTGGGATCCAATCCAATGTATCTGTATACCTAGGATGATTAACTGTCTTTTACAATAATCTCCACCTAGATAAATAATTTGTCCATAGCAACGAGAAAGAGAGAGAGAGCTTGTGGCGAGAAGAGAGAAGGTGTTGAGAGACGGTTTGTCTTCGATCGGTTGTAAGCTTTCTTTAGTTTTATTTAATGAAAAGTTATTTCCTTTTATTATTGATGAGTTTATTGATGATGAAGAGCGAGTAGTCACCCAACTTTTAGGGTTGGGATGAGCCCGACGGTAGCTATGTGAGGCGATGCGGTAAAGGTACAAGCTTTTGAATGCAATTCGTCTTCTCTCCCTACAAGCATGATTCTTTTGTGAAAGTTGAAGGTGATCCTTGTTTGTGTTATTGAAGCGAAAGTGATCTTAATACAACTTGGATTAATTATGTGAAAAAAGGGTTAGTTACAATTAGGGTTTATGCGAAAGCCTCTATCTTCCTATTTGTTAATAACGAAAGTTATTTGATGAAAAGCATGATCTTTTATGCCTTTATGTGTTATTTTGCATTGTTATCGTTGTGGTATTGAAACCCTTATCTTGGAAGTCTTTTATTTTATTGATTTATTTCATAAAATTTCGGATTTTAAAGTTACTGTCAAGTCGATTTCGAGCACCTTCAGTTGATATTTTCACTCGATATCGAGTCTATCAGGTCGATATCGACCAAAGTTTTCTGCTTTCGTTTTGTTTCTGCTTTTCTCCATTATTTCTGTTTGTCTGGTTGATTTTCTGTTGAGATCTGGAACTGAAAGGGCGAGCGCTGACATGCTTCCTTGTGGATCAATCCTGACTGTCTTCTACTACAATGGGAGGAAGTCTTGTATTTATTTGCTGAGGCAGGGAGTCAGTTTGATTTCATATTTATATTTATTTCATAATTGACCATCCTCCCGCAACAACAAAATTGGCGCCGTTTCCGGGGAAGCCATCAATCGCGCCCTTTTTAGTTCTATTTCTTTTCTTTATATTTTTTTTTATTTTTAGTTCCTTTTTACTTGCTTTTTCTGTTTGCTTTTCAGGTGCATGCGAAGAACTGATCGCACGCCTATAGACCCAATTCTCGAGCCCGAGCGATGTTTCCACCTTCAGCAAAGGCTTAGGAGGAGACTCATGTCAACATCCGACAACGAGAATGCGGTCCCGCTCAGACCTGCACATGAGCTTGAGCAACTCCGTCAATAGATTGAGGCACTCACCACTAGAGAAGTTGAACACGCCCGACGAGAGGTGGAATATGCACAGAACCAGTATCGGTGGGAGGCAAGGGTAGATCGCGAGATCAACGCGAGAAGGGAACTCGAGAAGCGGGTTGGGCACATCCCAGCCAATGAAAAGGAATATCTGCATCCTACTCTAGAAGTTCCAGAATCAGCAATCATTCTTCCCGCTATTAACTTTGAAATTCGTCCTTTTTTTATTACTGAAATTAGAAGGAGTCAATTTAGGGGAAGAATAAATGAATGTCCTTTAGAGCATGTCACCACTTTTATAGACTTATGCGAAGCTACAGCTGATGGTGCCAATCTTGAATATGTAAAACTAAAGGCTTTTCGCTGGTCCCTTTTAGGAATAGCCCAACATTGGCTGGAAGGATTGCCTGCACGATCAATTCGAACTTGGCCTACAAGACCTGTTCCTCAATAAGTTCTTTCCTCCTGCAAAGACGGCTGCCCTCAGACAACAAATCACGGCTTTTAGACAAAAGCCAGGGGATCCAATAACACAAGTCTAGGAGCGCTACAAGAGGGTTCTGAAATCCTGTCCTACTCATGGCCAGCCACCCTACGTCATCCAGGAGATCATCTTCAACTGCCTGGATGCGCCTACTAAAGACCGGATCAACAACTACACCAACTATGAGTATATTGGATACACTCCACGCCGAGCATGGGAGGTATTTGAGACACTAGCGAACTACGACAACACCTATGGGACTTCTGCGGCCGCTTCTGACGAAAGGTATGAAAGGCCTGCCCTATCTATACCGTTGTATGTGCCACCTAAAGAAGTTGATCCGGACGTCAAGGACGAGTTCCACAATGATCAGGTATGTCGCCCTACCAAACAAGTTAAATTCTTCTCTAAAAATCAGTCTTGTTTGGAATGTGGGTCTGTGAGGCACAACACCACTACGTGCCCACACGTTGATCAAGTACAAGCGGTAGAAACCCACAAAGAAGTAAGGTATGCGGGGGGACACTTTTCAGGGCCACACCAGAACCAGAACCAGAGCTACTAACGCCAGCCCCAGCATCAGAATCCCCCTCCCTAAAGAGCACCTGGTCACCCTGACAGAGAAGGTAAGAAGAATGACTTGCAGACCATCCTGGAAGAGATGCGGAGGAACCATTCAGACACCAAGCAGTCTATCAATTCCATCCACACTCAGCTGTATGGTGTCAACTCTAGGCTTCGGGAAATCGATATTTGGAGAAAATCGACTGACACACAGATTGGCAAGATGGCAGCATCCGTCCCCAGACAATTAGGTACGCTCCCCTAGAACCTTTGAACCTAACCCTAAGGGTAAATCTATTGGACATGTGGCTGCTATGAACCTAAGGAGTGGGCGACAGATGCAAACGCCCGAGCCCAACACAGAAGGAGAAGCTGCTGGAGACTCCGCGACGTCGACCAATCAACTCAATGTCGACCAAAACTTGCTCGACATCGACCAACACCAACTCAATGTCGACCAAAACGTGAAACACAAGCCGAAGTCGACCACTGTAGTCGATATCGACCAGCACCAACTCGATGTCGACCAACCTGTACTCGACGTCGACCAGCCTTCAGCACCTCTAACGAAGAAAAAGTTGCATTTCCCGACGAAATCTCCAAAGGATCCTGCAGAGAAGAAATTCGAGTGCTTCATCAAGATGCTTCAAAGGCTCAACGTCACCATACCCTTCACATAAGCTCTTAATGAGATGCCATCATATGTCAAGTTCCTAAAGAAGATTCAGAGCAAAAAGTGGTCAATGGCTGAGATCGCAGAGGAGTGCAGTCAGATGGACGTACTTGAGAAAAGGTCAGATCTAGGTAAGTTTTCTATAACCATTGGATTTGGTCAATATCGATTTAATGCTTTATGTGATCTTGGAGCCAGTGTGAGTATAATGCCTCTATTGATATGGTCCAAGATTAAGATAGGTGCCCTAGAGCCTATGGATGCTAAGCTTTATATGGAAAACAACACGGTGGTCATCCCAACAGGCATGGTGGACAATGTGCCGGTACAAGTAGATAAGTTCTTCGTCCCTGCTGATTTCCTAGTTATTGATATGGCGGAGGACCCTGCTTGTCCAATTATTCTAGGAAGACCCTTCTTGGCGATGGTGGATGCCAACATAAGCGTAATGAAGGGAGTGCTAACTTTCAAAATCAGCGATGAGGTAATTGAGTATTCCTTCAATAAAGTTGAAAGGCATACAGGTCCCATGGAAGAGGTAAAGTCCATATCGGCTGGGTACATTACTTGCGGGGAGCCTAAGGTAAGAAATATGACTCCCGAAGAGCTGGAAAAGAGGGATATGGAAGCCCAGGTGGAAGAGATCATGGCCATCCTGAATGAAGAAACTGAGAATCCACTCGACATAGAGCAAGGTACGTCGATTTAGACTAATTATTTTTCGGATGCTTTGCCAGGTCTTAAGTATGGGGTAAAAATCGACCCGAAGAAATCGACTAGCCCAGAGAACAACTCGATATCGACTTTCTATGGTCGATACCAACCTACCTTCACCGAGTCGACTTCACCTGTTG
The DNA here is from genome assembly GCA_037127255.1 of Persicaria tinctoria. Lineage (NCBI taxonomy): Eukaryota > Viridiplantae > Streptophyta > Magnoliopsida > Caryophyllales > Polygonaceae > Persicaria > Persicaria tinctoria. Next base: position 56,311,669 of record JBANSL010000016.1, on the reverse strand, counting down.
AGCAGAAGCCACCCGATTTCAAGCCAATCAACTCGATATCGAGTGACCCTACTCGATATCGACCTCCCCAAATCAACAAATCTTCCTCAATTTCGACTGAGATTCCACCAGAAGAGCACTAGAGCTCGATATCGAGTGACCCTACTTGATATCGACTAGACTCCGAGCCTCCGATATTCGATTCTACGAAGGTAAGCCAAGGTATGGATCTTTCTTCTCCTATTTCAATTAATGATTTATCTATACATAAGAGAGGTTTGCCTTGGTATGTGCGCTTATGTAGGATTTTCAATGATGAGCCAAAGGAATATGAAGTTGGTGACAAAGTCTATGTTGCCAAATCAAATGATCATTGGTTTCCTAAAAAGTTCAAACAGAAGAAGATGGGCCCTGTCACTGTGAACAAGATCCATTCTTGAGGACTGCAGCTGATGGACAAGAATGGAGTCCTGTTTGAGGCCCAAGCTACATGGGCCCTGCAAATGCCACCTTCAGCTTAATGGAGAAAGTCGGCCTAGCGACTATAAAATCTAGAGCTTGTAAATAGACATTTAATTTTTGGACATTATTGCTTTTATTTTTGGTTTTGGACATTATTTTCTATTGTGGGTATTTCTCTTCTAATTTTTTCAGGGACAAGGAAGAACACAAGCACTCAATTTTTGAGATTCAGCGCACCTGTCTAGTGAGTTTCTTTCTTTACCCTTATTTTTTATACAGTGAGGACACTGTAATGTTTAAGTATGGGGTGGGGGAAGGGCTTACTTTGTGCATATTTGATATATTTGAAATTATTTGTGAATTGCTTATGCATGGCTATTTTGGAGTCCATTATTGATTTATGTGTTTACATGCATGTTTTCCAAAGTTTAAAGAAAAATGACCCCCATTGAAATTTTTTTATTAATGTCATGGAAGATTAAATTGAACTCGATGATGCAAAATTGGATTCATTAGAGATATAGCATGAAATTGCCTAGTAAAGAGAAGTCACAATGAAGTGCATATTTTCTTGAAACCCATGAAAGGAGGTAAATTTTGAAATTGCTTTTGACATGTTGCATGATAAGAGGATGGAGGACTTTATATTTCCATATAATGCTCATATGTTTATAATCCTTAGCCATACCTATGCTTATGCATCACAAAAGCCATATTGAGCCTTATTTCATATTATTGCTCCACATGATCTAAATATTGTCATTCTTTACCTTATTTCCTATCCGGGGATTATGTTGAGAATGAAAGCTACATTATGGAGATTGTTATATGGTGTTTGTGTTGCGTTGTTATATATCATATATGGAGTTTGGCAGGAAATTGAAAATATATGGAAAATTTAATGAGTGAAAGAAAATTCGATCACCTCAGGAGATAAAGGTAGATCGACCCTGGTCGCTAAGATAATAGTTCAGTGATATGGGACGCAAGGTGAGGAGTCCGGAGCACTAAGTATTCGGGGCCATGCATGACACCCATGTTTAGGACTCGCGAGAAGGCAGTGCTTAGGTTAGAGAGGTAAAAACATAATATTGATTGCAGAGACATTTGAGAATGAATCTAAGATGTTGAGAGTTTGATTTCTTCCCCTGAATGACAATTAAAAGTATTGCTTGAGGACAAGCAAGTTTAAGTATGGGGTGTTTGTTGCGAGCCTAATTCACCATGTTTTATACTTACTTTTATATCGATTTATGCATGCATTTCATGCATTTGAGCTAGAATAGTTCATAATCTATGTAGTTTATGCTTATTCGCCAAATTATGGAATCTACACCAGTTTCTGTTTAATTTCACAGAAATCGAGGCAATTTACAACAGTTCTGAGAAAGGAGAAAAGATTGAAGTCAACTACAGGAAGTCCAAGGTCAAAGGAGTAGTGGAACCAGAACAAATCGAGCTGGAAACGAGAAAGTCGAGTCGACATAGCTTGGTCGATATCGAGTACCATTAGTCGACTTCGAGGAAGACCAACTGATTTCCACTAAAGTTGACCAAAATCGAGCAAAGCTGAAGAAGTTGGTCGATATCGAGTACAACAACTCGATATCGAGTAACCCAAATATCGAGTGAAGACCAGGAATCAACCCAAGAAATCTGAAGAAGAAGACGTTCGATGTTCAATCCAGATGGTGAAATCGAGTTGTTGAGCTGAAGCCGAGAAGATGATGTCTCTAAAGTAGCCATGTTTTTATGCATATTTTAGTTCCATATTCCATACGCTTTGCATATTTCGGGTTGGGAATATGGCGAATTTATGTAGTATATGCTTATTTATCAGAAATGGAGATCTACATAAGTTTCTGTTTAATATTGCAGAATATGGAGCCATTTCGGGAGAAAACCAAGAAGCCAAGACGGAGGACACATTTTACTCTATATCGACTAGTCTTCGTCGATGTCGACCAACCATGTCCGGACACACCTTGATCGAGGAGCAGCATGTCGAGAAGCTGAAGACGAGCCAACCCGACTTCCGAGGCTTTACTCGAGATCGAGTAGTTTACTCGACATCGACAACGCCTTGAAGACCATGCCCGGAGTCGAAGAGAAGATGAGCAAGGATGCCACGGAGAAGCTACCCGACCTGAGCAGAGAAGCCGAAGATGAAGACAGGCCGGGCACACTTCCTCGATATAGAGAACTTTCCTCGATATCGACAAGCCTGAGAGCCAATGCCCGAGCCATGTCGAAGACAAGCTGCTCGACAAGGCCATGCCAAGACATGATTCACATCGTTACTCGAGATCGAGTATGTTACTCGAGATCGAGGACACCACAGGAGCCAGAGTCCGAGCACATCGAGGAAGAGCAACCCAAGACGCCGAGCCACTGAAGTCGACGACGCCGTTTTACTCGAGATCGAGGAAATCTTCCAGAAGCCGCGTAATGCGTTTTGAGTTGTCTTACTCGGATTGGGATTCCTTGGGGCCGAAGATTGCCGAGCTCCATCTGATTCTATCAAGATCCATCATGGAAGAGAAGATTTATCCACTTGAAGACTTTTATATATAATTTCCCTTTTTAGATTTAATTCTTTTATTTATCTTTAAAGTTTTCAGATATAAATTTAGATATAGATAGAGATATTATATTCTTGAATAGCAAGGAGTAGAAGGCTATAAATAAAGCCCATGGGGCTGGTTTTTCATTCATCCAATTCAAAAGCTAGAGGAGTAGTTCACAGAGAAGTTTAGGAGTTCAGAGGTTTTAGGGTATTGGCGTTCAACGAGAGTTGGATTGCCGGGATTGTAAAGGCTTTGAATTTAGTTTAATGCAAGTTTCTTTTCATACATCAATGTCTGAGGTTGCAATGAAGCGTGAGTAGTCCACCCACTTCTAGGGTTGGGGCGAGCCCGACGATAGCCCTGCGTGTTTGAGGTAAAGATCCGACTTTTATCATGTTTTGAGCATCTACTACCTGTTATATGTTTATTACCCATCTAATGGAGGTCCATGCTAACAACTTGGATTGTAAACATAAAATCAGTAGAGACAATTAGGGTTTCTTGAAAGAGTTGTCTAATTGTTGGAAAAGGCGAAAGCTTGATCCTTTGATGCAATTCACATGATTATCTCTTTTATTCCTGCCTTATGCATGCGTGGTTATCGTTGTTGCAAACCCCAATCTTGGAAGTCTTTTACAGTTTATTTTCGAATCCCAAAGAATTTTTTCTTTACTTTATTTCGTTTTACTCTCTGTCTTACTCGATCTCGAATTGCACTCCTCGATCTCGAGTTACTGACCTTCGATTCCAGAATCGTCGTAGCTTCTATGTGCAGGAACTCAACCAAGACCCAACTCGAGTTCAATAGCTTTACTCGATCTCGAGTAAGCCCTAGTCGAGATCGACGAGAACCTGTGATTGCTGCTGCGCTCTGCTCGACTTGTCCGATCTTCTGTCGACTAACCCTAGTCGAGATCGAGGAAACCTGTGGTCGACTTCCGTGAGATTTCTCCGCTTCCTAGGATCCGCGGACACGCTTCCTCGTGGATCGATCCTGACTTCCCGCTGCTACATCAGGAGGAGGTCTTGTAATTATCTGCAAGGGACGGAATTTAGTTTGCTGTGATTTATTTATATTTAAATTTGCATTCTCGATTTTCTCCTACAACAAATTGGCCCCGTTGTCGGGGAAGCTATCATTCGCGCCTTAGGTAGTTAAATCTTACGTCTACTTTGAGTTACTTTACAGGTGTATGCGCCGTTCTGGTCAACCACCTGAGTTTGATGGCTTAGACGAACCGGAACATCTTCTACACATCAACTCTCTTTGTCCCTGAATCGGCGATTCTAATCCCTAAAAACTCTTTTGAAATTCGCACTCAATTTCTTATAAAGCTTAAAAATAATGCTTTTTATGGCAAATTTAATGAGTGTCCTCTTGAACATATTACCAATTTTTCTGACATGTGTCGTACTCTTGCTGAAGGTACCACTCTGGAATATGTCAAGATGAAGGCTTTTCGCTGGTCTCTCGCTGGACCTGCACTGAAGTGGCTTGAAGGGCTGAAACCAAGATCACTCACAACATGGGCCCAAGTAGAGCAAGAGTTTCTGAACAAATTCTTCCCTCCTGCCAAGACTGCACTCCTCCGCCAGAAGATCACAACCTTCAAATAGAAGCCTCGGGAGCCTCTAGCAAAGGCATGGGAACGATACAAAGAACTGCTGCAATCTTGCCCCACTCATGGACAGCCACCCTACGTCATTCAAGAGATCTTCTTCAACTCTCTTGACCAAGTCACTAAGGACAGGATCAACCAGTTTACTCACTATGAGTATCTGACGAGGCCACCAATTAACGCATGGGGTGTGCTCGATAAGCTCACTAATTATGACAACAAATATGGGTCTACTGCAAACTATGAGGAGAACTCATATGCCAGGCCAGCACCATCTATGCCCCCTCTATGAGCCTGCCAAGGAAATTGACCCAGATGTCAGGGAGCAGTTCTACAAAGACCAGAATCGTGAGCTCCTGAAGCAAGTCAAATATCTCTCTATCAACCAGCCTTGCATTGAATGCGGATCACAACGGCACACCACTACTGAGTGCCCATACACTGAGCAAGTCAGGATGGCAGAGACGCATGAAGAGGTAGCCTACGCTTGGGGTCCCAATCTCTATATGGGAGATCAAAGGTTCTATCAACCACAGTGGAATCAAGGTCCTCCTAGGAATCCCCCACCATACAGAGCTCGAGGACATCCAGAAAGGGAATCAAGGCACCATCAACAACCAGTTCTAGAGCATCACTACAAAATTTGGAGAACTGTACAACTAGAAGAGGGGAATAGAGACCCAGATGGGTCAAATCGCTGCACAGATCCCACGACTATCCGGACAGCTCCCTGGTCAAACAGAACCAAATCCTAAGGGGAAGACCGAACACGTCGCAGCTATCAAACTCAGAAGTGGGAATCAATTACACAAGCCAGAGGTCAGGAAACATCAAGACAAGGCAGAGCAGCAACTCGATACAGAGCATAATCAACTCGATCTCGATAAAACTCTCGTCGACACAGACCAGAAGCCCAGCTCGGACTCTACTGCGCAGCCCAGCAACTCGAGGTCGACAACCCAAGTCGATATCGAGGACCCTCTGGTCGAGATCGACGAGAAGCAAGCTGATGTCGACGACTCTGCAACACATCCGACATTTGATCTGGCTCCGAAACAGAAAAAACCACTGCCTTTTCCTTCCAAGGCACAGAAAGATCCTACTGCAAATAGGTTTAACCGTTTTGTTAATATGCTGCAAGAACTGAATGTCTCTATTCCTTTTACAGAAGCCCTAGTCGAGATCGACGAGAACCTGTGATTGCTGCTGCGCTCTGCTCGACTTGTCCGATCTTCTGTCGACTAACCCTAGTCGAGATCGAGGACACCTGTGGTCGAATTCCGTGAGATTTCTCCGCTGCCTAGGATCTGCTGACACGCTTCCTCGTGGATCGATCCTGACTTCCCGCTGCTACATCAGGAGGAGGTCTTGTAATTATTTGCAAGGGACGGAATCTGGTTTGCTATGATTTATTTATATTTAAATTTGCATTCTCGATTTCCTCCTACAAAAAATTGGCGCCGTTGCCGGGGAAGCTATCATTCGTGCCTTAGGTAGTTAAATGCTGAGCAAGAAGCGATCCATCTCAGAGATCGCCGGCGAATGCAAAGTACTCCACTTCCCTGAAAAGAGAACTAACCCTGGTAAGTTTTCTTTTACTGTGGGTTTTGGACAATATAAATATGAGTCTCTGTGTGATTTAGGAGCAAGTGTGAGCATCATGCCCTTATCAATCTGGCGGAAGGTAAAGATAGGATGCATAGAGCCTGTGGATGCCAAGCTATACATGGCAAACAATACAGTGGTCATCCCTACAGGTATAGTTGAAAATGTCCCCGTCCAGGTTGGTAAATTCTTTATTCCAGCAGATTTCCTTATTATAGACTGTGCTGAAGATCCTACTAGCCCTATTATTCTTGGTAGACCATTCTTGGCTACTTCAGATGCCAGGATTACTGTCAAAAATCGATCGCTCACCTTCACCACAGGAGATGAGGTCTTAGATTTCTCTTTTGGCCCTGCAAAAGAGGAAATTTCATGGCTAGAGGTGAAAAGGATCAGCAACCATGGGACCAAGCAATCAACGGAGGAAGGCACCAACACTGTACTCGAGATCGACAACGGTTCCTCGATCTCGACCAAAGCTCATCGACATCGACTTCCTCTGCTAAGCCACAGACTTGCCAAGAGCCTAAGTATGGGGTCCATGTACTCAATATCGACCAGCCGTACTCGATATCGACTAACCCCAAACCCGAAGATTTCTGTTTTGGGCCCGAAAAGGTAAGTTCAGGTATGAATCCTACTCCTCCTCAGTCCATTAAGAAATTTATCAATAATTTAAGGGGAGGTAAGGCCTCATGGCGAGAGAATCTACGGAAGTTGCGAGCTGGAAAGAGGAAAAAAGTAGGAAAAGGAGGATTATGCAAGCAACCACCTGTCAGCTGAGCTTGCATACTACAATGAGGACCTAGATGATCCAGGAGATAGGCCAAGCACAAGCGGGCCCCACATTAATGGTCCTTGAGCGCAAACGGAGAAGTCGGCCTAGCGACTCTAAAATCTAGAGCATGTATATAAGACTTTATGAATTTTGGGACTTTGGAACTTTTGATTTTGTTTTTTTTTTTTTGTTTTTGTTTTTGGTTTTTTTAGAATACTTCATGTGTAAAGTCTTGTTTTTGTGTGCAATCTAACACTTTTAGGCCGGTAAGTATAAAAGAATCGCGAAAGGTGGAAAGAAGAAGTCCCTGAAAAACAGTTAGAATCGACGAATGCCAAGTCGACAAAAACCAAGAGGAGCAGCCCAGAAACTCCTCGATATCGAGTAGGCCAACTCGATATCGACTAAGCCAGCAGCACTCCTCGAGTTCAGAATCCACTTGTCGCAAAGACAATCTCCTCGATATCGGGTAATGTACTCGATATCGACAAAGGGTTTACTCGACCTGCACTGATCTGCCTTCATCGATGCATTATTCGGTGAGTTCCTTCCTTTACTCTTGTTTTTATTTGATTTTATACAGTGGGGACACTGTATATTTTAAGTATGGGGTGGGGGAAGGGCTCATTATCATTACTATATGTTTTAGTCTTGCTTTTGGTTTTACATGTTATGCATTCATGTTTAAATTTTAGTCTTTTGTCATACTTTAGTCTTCTTTTTAGTAAAAAAATACAGAAAGAGAAAAGTTTTTGTATATGTTTATGAATAAAGTGCATGAGCCAAATTTACCTTATTTCTTTCATTATCGCAAGATGCATACTTTGGAAAGGTTAATTAAGTTTAAAAGGTTACATACTTCATTGAAATAAGTTGGAGAGTTTGGTTGATGCATATGATTGAGAGTTATGGTTTGGTTGAGTTGTGTTGGAGATTTAGGAGTCTTGATTCCCGAATTTTATTAAGCACCACATGACCAAATAATTCCATACCCTTTTATTTCTTACCAAGCCCCATTACAACCCCGCCGAATGGAATCTTCTTTGAAGACTTCTATTGAGCGAAGTCCTCCAGATAATTCTTGTTGCATTTACATAATTGGTTGCAAAGTGGATGCATATTTAAATTACAATGTTTATGAGATTGTATATGGAATTGAGTTGAGAGTTGATCTTCATAGCCTAAACACATTGAGAGTTGAGTGTAAACACATTATCCTTGTGAGGTTGGATTTATATTGCCTATGCCTATGGATCGCTCATATATGTGTGATGACGTTAAATTCACTTGTCTTACATTGCTACTACTTGAGATGTTGCTTTTGACAAAAGGCGAAGACTTGAAGGATGTGTTGTAGGTCGTGGTTATTGTTTGGTTATTGCTTGAGGAGAAGCAAGTCTAAGTATAAGGTGATTTGATGTCTCTAAAGTAGCCATGTTTTTATGCATATTTTAGTTCCATATTCTATACGCTTTGCATATTTCAGGTTGGGAATATGGCGAATTTATGTAGTATATGCTTATTTGTCAGAAATGGAGATCTACATAAGTTTCTGTTTAATATTGCAGAATATGGAGCCATTTCGGGAGAAAACCAAGAAGCCAAGACGGAGGACACATTTTACTCTATATCGACTAGTCTTCGTCGATGTCGACCAACCATGTCCGGACACACCCTGATCGAGGAGCAGCATGTCGAGAAGCTGAAGATGAGCCAACCCGACTTTCGAGGCTTTACTCAAGATCGAGTAGGTTACTCGACATCGACAATGCCTTGAAGACCATGTCCGGAGTCGAAGAGAAGATGAGCGAGGATGCCGCGGAGAAGCTACCCGACCTGACCAGAGAAGCCGAAGACGAAGATAGGCCGGGCACACTTCCTCGATATCGAGAACTTTCCTCGATATCGACAAGCCTGAGAGCCCGAGCCATGTCGAAGACAAGCTGCTCGACAAGGCCATGCCAAGCCATGATCTACACCGTTACTCGAGATCGAGTATGTTACTCGAGATCAAGGACACCCCAGGAGCCAGAGTCCGAGCACATCGAGGAAGAGAAACCCGAGACGCCGAGACACTGAAGTCGACGACGCCGTTTTACTCGAGATCGAGGAAACTCCTACTCGGATTGGGATTCCTTGGGGCCGAAGATTGCCGAGCTCTATCCGATTCTATCAAGATCCATCATGGAAGAGAAGATTTATCCACTTGAAGACTTTTAGATATAATTTCCCTTTTTAGATTTAATTCCTTTATTTATCTTTAAAGTTTTTAGATATAAATTTAGATATAGATAGAGATATTCTATCCTTGAATAGCAAGGAGTAGAAGGCTATAAATAAAGCCCATGGGGCTGGTTTTTCGTTCATACAATTCAGAAGCTAGAGGAGTAGTTCATAGAGAAGTTTAGGAGTTCAGAGGTTTTAGGGTTTTGGCGTTCAACGAGAGTTGGATTGTCGGGATTGTAAAGGCTTTGAATTTAGTTTAATGCAAGTTTCTTTTCATACATCAATGTCTGAGGTTGCAATGAAGCGCGAGTAGTCCACCCACTTCTAGGGTTGGGGCGAGCCCGACGATAGCCCTGCGTGTTTGAGGTAAAGATCCGAATTTTATCATGTTTTGAGCATCTACTACCTGTTATGTGTTTATTACCCATCTAATGGAAGTCCATGTTAACAACTTGGATTGTAAACATAAAATCAGTAGAGACAATTAGGGTTTCTTGAAAGAGTTGTCTGATTGTTGGAAAAGGCGAAAGCTTGATCCTTTGATGCGATTCACATGATTATCTGTTTTATTCATGCCTTATGCATGCTTGGTTATCGTTGTTGCAAACCCCAATCTCGGAAGTCTTTTACAGTTTATTTTCGAATCCCAATGCATTTGTTCTTTACTTTATTTCGTTTTACTCTCTGTCTTACTCGATCTCGAATTGCACTCCTTGATCTCGAGTTACTGACCTTCGATTCCAGAATTGTCGTAGCTTCTATGTGCAGGAACTCGACCAAGACCCAACTCGACTTCAACAGCTTTACTCGATCTCGAGTAAGCCCTAGTCGAGATCGACGAGAACCTGTGATTGCTGTTGCGCTCTGCTCGACTTGTCCGATCTTTTGTCGACTAACCCTAGTCGAGATCGAGGACACCTGTGGTCGACTTCCGTGAGATTTTTCCGCTGCCTAGGATCCGCTGACACGCTTCCTCGTGGATCGATCCTGACTTCCCGCTGCTACATCCGGAGGAGGTCTTATAATTATTTGCAAGGGACGGAATCTGGTTTGCTGTGATTTATTTATATTTAAATTTTCATTCTTGATTTCCTCCTACAATAGAAGACACGGGCCGATTTCGAGCTAGTCTGAGTTCTTGTTAAGGTTTTATCCTAAATCCAATGGAGATATCCACAAGATCAAATTCTATCAAGATCTATCAAGTTGGAGGAGATATTTACCTACACTAGATATAATTCCTTGTTTATTTATTTCTTTTATTCCATTATTTAATCTTTAAGTAAGTAGATAGATAGATATAGATATAGATAGAGTTTATTTCCTAATTATCTAGGGAATGAAGCCTATAAATAGAGTCTTAATGGCTGAGTTTTTATTCATTCAATTTCAATTACAATTAGTTACATAGAGAAAGAGAGAGAGAGAGCTTGTGGCGAGAAGAGAGAAGGTGTTGAGAGACGGTTTGTCTTGGATCGGTTGTAAGCTTTCTTTAGTTTTATTTAATGCAAAGTTATTTCCTTTTATTATTGATGAGTTTATTGATGATGAAGAGCGAGTAGTCACCCAACTTCTAGGGTCGGGGTGAGCCCGACGGTAGCTATGTGAGGTGATGCGGTAAAGGTACAAGCTTTTGAATGCAATTCGTCTTCTATCCCTACAAGCATGATTCTTTTGCGAAAGTTGAAGGTGATCCTTGTTTGTGTTATTGAAGCGAAAGTCATCTTAATACAACTTGGATTAATTATGTGAAAAAGGGTTAGTAACAATTAGGGTTTATGCGAAAGCCTCTATCTTCCTATTTGTTAATAACGAAAGTTATTTGATGAAAAACATGATCTTATATGCCTTTATGTGTTATTTTGCATGGTTATCGTTGTAGTGTTGAAACCCTGATCTTGGAAGTCTTTTATTTTATTGATTTATTTTATAAAATTTCGGATTTTTAAGTTACTGTCAAGTCGATTTCGAGCACCTTCAGTCGATATTTTCACTCGATATCGAGTCTGTCACGTCGATATCGACCAAAGTTTTCTGCTTTCATTTTGTTTCTTCTTTTCTCTGTTATTTCTGTTTGTCTAGTTGATTTTCTGTTGAGATCCAGAACTGAAAAGGCGGGCGCTGGCACGCTTCCTTGTGGATCGATCCTGACTGCCTTCTACTACAACGGGAGGAAGTCTTGTATTTATTTGCTGAGACAGGGAGTCAGTTTGATTTCATATTTATATTTATTTCATACTTGACCATCCTCCTGCAACAACAATACTTAGCCAATCTGAAACATATAAGAGTAAAACTTCTTGTATCATTGCCTAGGAGCCTACTTCAACCCATATAATGACTTCTTTAAAGTGCATACAAGATGCTCCTTTCCAAGCTGGATAAGACCTTCTGGTTACTCCATTTAAATCTCTTCCTCCAAATCACCATGAAAGAAAGTAGTTTTCACGTTCCTTTGCTCAAGATGTAGATCCCAACTAGAGAGGAAAATATTTCATCATAATTAGTTCCCTTCTTCTATGAATATAGCCCTTTGCTACTAAGCGTGCTTTGTACCTCACCCTATTTTTTTTTCTGTCAGATGTCTTATTTTTTCTTGAACACCCATTTGCAGCCAATAGCCTTCTTCCGTGTCGAAAGACTAACTAGCTTCCATATCATATTCTTATTAAGAGACTCCATCTATTTTGTCATAGCACTTACACATCCTTCTTTCTCCTGACTTTGAATAGCCTCTTGAAAGATAGATGGGTCATATTTGCCGATAAAAAAAAGCATAGTTAACCATTTCATCAAAAACAAATCTAATTGGAGGTCTTGTCATGCGCTTGGTTCTTTCAAAAATAAGAATCTCCACCTGCCATCGTTGTTGCTCACTTCCTGCTGATATAGGAGTATTAGTGTCAATTTCATCACCAAGCTCCACCTTCACTGTCTTAGAATCAATCTCTGTAAACACAGACCTCTCTTCTTCTTTGGCCAGTTGAATCATATATTGCTCATCAAATATAACATCTCAACAGATCATTCATTTCTTAGCAACATGCTCCCAAATTGAAACCCTTTACGCCTTTCTCGTAGACCGAAAAGATGCATTTCTTAGACTTTGCATCCAATTTCATTCTCTCATCACTTGGATTCAAAACATATGTAGGAGTACCAAAGATCTTCATATTTGACAAATCTAATGCTGAACCAGTCCATTCCTCCTCAAAGGCCTCCCCAAAACTTGAAATCCAACCTGAGAACATGATCCGATCCACCCGAACACAGACCCGACTGAAACCCAAAACTCTATTGTCACACACAACCTGACCCAAACATGAGCCCCACCCATTGTGGCCTGATACCCGAATGAACACAAACATAGACAAACCCGACCCGCCTCAACTTGTACCCGACTCATCCTTATAATTACTTTAATTTTCTTATTTTTAAATACTCGAATAACGTGAATTGCATGTAATAAGACTTAAGAGCATCCCCAACAGCTCTTGTGAATTCATGTTATACATAAATGTCAAACTTATACTATTTTACATTTTAAGTTATGTTAATCTTAAACGTTCAACTTTGTTTTCAATTAAACTTATTTATGTTTTTGAAATTTTAAATTAAAATTCATCTTCGTCTAGTTGTACTAAATTATTTCACAATTTGCATAAAGTTTAAGAATAGTTAAAATTGAAATTGTTTTAAGTAGAGAGTATATGTAGTGTGTAATAAATGCATAAATTTATAAAATAGAGAAGCTGTTTGAGTTGAAGTGTAAATTTTTTAGAGATTTTGATAGTTTTTCCTCTATTTTAAAGAATTTTTAAAGGAGCTGTTGGGATTGCTCTAATATAACTAAGTAAATAAAGTTTAATAACCAATAATTAAGATGAACAAAAAATATCAACATTTTTATAATAAAACTAAATGCGACCCGACTTGACTCAACCCGAACCCAACCCAACCTGAAAGGTCAAAATCTATTTGACCCAAACTTACTTAACCGAAAACTTACCCAATTCAATCCAAACCCAACTAAACCTATAATATATCCGATATATAACCAGATCCGACATATAACCAAACTCAGATGGATATAATCGAATCCGACCTAAACAGACGCTGGTAGCTTTATAAAGAGTCAATGCTCTGTCTGCCTTTTTACGGGTTCCAACTACGGTGTGGCATAAATCCCGCAAATCTCGGGCCCGTCCCGGTCCAGGTGGGATTTGAGGGGGAAAAAAAAGTCAATCCCGTCCCACAAAAATTATGCGGGACGGGATGCGGGACGAGACCGTGGGATCCAACAAATCCCGGTCCCGTCCCGCATACTATATATATACACACAAAATACACGGAATTTTTATTTTAATAGTAGTAATTCTTTTATTGTATTTACATACTTAATTATTGTATTTACATTTAAATTTTAAATACTTGCATTTACCTACTGTAAAATTAGGATTTAGGGTAAATGATGCTATTAAACCACGCACTTGCTTTCTTCCGGCTTCGGAATTCCAATATGTATTGCAATGGTTAAGAACTTAAGGGTAGTGTTTATTTTTTTGGGTATAAAATTGTGCTATTGGATCTGAAAACATGTTTTTATTTTTTAAGTTTTTATAGTATTTTAATATTTTTATGTTAAGGACAAGGACTGTCCCGTCTCATTCTGTATGGAATAAGGCATGTGTAGGATTTAAAAAAGAAGAAGTGAATCCCATCCCGGAAAAAAATTAAGCGGGACGGGCGTCTCATCCACGCCCACCCTAGTTCCAACAGCTTCCTTTTGATTAGTCAAACCTCTTTATCCACACCTTTATCCTCTGCACCCATATTCACAATAGGGCAAAAATTGTGCACAAATCTGACTGTCTATTTCCTAATACCATCACACTTAACTCATCTATCGAACCAAATTTGGGTGACCCAAGGGGTATTTTATGGTCATTTTGAAAATATGTTAAAAGAAAAAAGGAAAATAAGTAAAAGTAGGTCAGCTTTTTCTAAAAGGCTATACTCTAGGGCTAGACTCCCCCTTCTAATTTATCTATTCTTTTCTTTTTGGGTTATACCAAGTTATAATTCAACTTTATTTTTTTTACAATTCTTTAGTAATTTGTAATTTAGTGTTCAGTTATAAATCACGATTTTTTTTATAATTATGTTTATTTAATAAAATCAGTCTTATAATTCACGTTAATAAACCATATTGTAAGTTATTTGTTGAACTTTATTTAAACCGGATCGAATTATAATAAAATCACATAGTACGTGGAACAAATACTCCAAGAATCCTTTGTTTGACCTTTATTTTTTATAATTATGTTTACCTTTTTTTTATAAATTAATAACTATACAAATCTCGTTTGTTCACAAATGCATATTATAAATTTATTTTACTTTTAAATAATAAAACATTTAAGAAAGAAACCTGTATTTTTTAAAAAAATATTATTTTATATGTCTGACAGCAGCTTGCCAATCGGCATGCGGGCATTATTCCGACCCCATAACAATGGATTTCAAAAAAAAATGGAAGACTTAAGCAATAGCACTATCTGGCCCATTGGTATTATTCTCGTCCACACTACTCTCAGGTGATGTGTTCGACTCTCAGTTTCGGGAAAAACAAATTATTTTTTAAACAAATGTATTTTATATATTTTTTATTTTTACTACGAAAATAACAGGCAGCGGATTGCCGATAGGCCTGCGGGCATTTGTTTACGTGTATATAAAGTTTATAATCAATTATTTAAAAAGACGTTCTTTAAAAATTATTTACGTTTTATGTAATAAATTAATAACTACACTAATCTCATTTTTCCACAAATTCCTATTTTATATTTATGTTTTATACGAAAATAACAGAAAGCGGCTTGCCGATAAGCCTGCGGGCATTTATAATGATAGGCAGCGGATTGCCTATCAGCATGCTGTCAGGAAGCGGATTGCCGAGATGCCTGCGGGCGGTTATAATGAGGGGTAACTGATATCATGCTCTCCCTTCTCTTTCTCTGTTCTCCATTCTCCTGCTCTGTTCGCTCGCTCTATCTACGCTCAGGTACGCTCTCTCTTCTCTCGTTCTTCTCTTTTGTGTTTCTTCTGTCCGTGTTCTTGACTTTGGCTTGTTGGAATCTATGGGCAATCCCAAATTCAAAATCTAGGGCTAGTGGATGTGCGATATGTATATTAGGGTTTGTGCATATTTTTGGGCGATTTTTGGATTGTTGATATAGAGGATGTTGTTCTTTGCCTCTACAATTGAAATTAGGGATTGTACACTCTGACATTAGGGTTCAATGGTAAAGGGTTTGTACAATCTGAAATTTGAGTGCCTTGTATAATTGAAATTTGTAAAGTTTAATTTTTTTTTGTAATGCGAATTCGTTTCTATGTATATTGATTTGTTTGAGATTTATCTTGTTCAACTTTAATGAATTTGTTAGCAGTGCTGAAATTTGTGTTTTATTGTGTTATTTTGATTTTCTTGTGAACCCTTCGTTTGTATGTTATGGTTGAACCCTTCGTTTGTATCTGATATCCTGAAATTTCATTCGAAACAGCAGATATTAGATATCAAATTCGATTTCAGTGTGGATGGCGCGACGAGGCAGGTATTGATCTCCTCCATTGATGCTTCCATATTGTGATAAATTATGTGGTCCTGAATATTATACACTAGATGGATTAAAAAATTGCCTTTTGTATTAGGAGGAGTACTGGCAAGAGGCCTTACCAGGATGAAATATCTTTAGGAAGCCAGGAGAGGAATGAAAAAAAAGCTTCTAATTCTTGATGTGAATGGGTTAATAGCTGACATTGTTTCGGACCCTAAACCGAGATACGCCTTTGGGAAAACGATTGCAAGGAAAGCAGGTAATTACATTGTTTGTAGAACCCTGCTGTTGTTGTTATACGCACTCTTAGTTCAACATGTTATTTCCATTCTTGCTACGTCTAACATTTTTTTAATCCGTATTCCAGTGTTTAAAAGGAGATTTTCTGATGAATTCCTTGAGTTTTGCTTTGACAATTTCAATGTAGGGATTTGGTCATCAAGAACCAGGTAATTCCTTGAGTTTTTTTAAGCCTTTGATATCATGTGTTATATTCTCTTGCATTTCATTGTTGCGTTTGACAGGAGGAACTTGGATAGTATTGTGGACTACATCTTGGGAGATAAAAAGAACAAGTTGGTGTTCTGCTGGGTAAGAATATGAATTTCGTGTTTTTCTTTAAATATTCAGTTTTGAGCGAGGGTTGACCCTAAATTCTTTGCATTGGTTGTTCTTCTTGAACATCGATCTTCGCGAGCTCAAGAGTCTAACATAGAATTACCGTGTAGGAGAAGGATCATTGCACCGATTCTGGCCACGTGATTCCTTGGGAGAATGACAAACCACTGGTGTTTAAAGAACTAAAGAAGTTGTGGGAAAAGGAGGACCCAACTCTTCCATGGGAGAAGGGTGACTATGACGAATCTAACACCCTCCTGATCGATGATTCCCCATATAAGGCGCTACTCAATCCAGTAAGTAGGAACTGATATCAATGTTGATTCACATAAGGGCATATTCATCCAGGACACTGTCCATCAAACCTTTGCTTTCCTTTTAATATACGATTCTAATTTTTTGTATTCTTGACATAGAAAAACACGGCCATTTTCCCTGGTCCATATACATACCTGAATGTAGACGACAAATATTAAGGTGAGACTCGCAACTTCAATAAGTATGTCAATTTTGGATGAAGGAGAGTTTCTAAGTTGTTATCTTTGGACTTGTAATTTTGTGACAGCGCATTGTGGATTCCTTCATCAATATCTTCAATCCGTAGCCAAAGCAGACCATGTCCAGAAGTTTATTGAGGAAAAGCCCTATGGAATGATGTCTATCACGGACGGATGTTTGTTATGGCGCTTATATGGGCCAATTCTTGAGGACTATAAGAGGAGGGCGGCGATGATGAGGTAGATGAACCAAATTGGTGATGTAGGGGCTGTTGTAAGATCGCCCACTTTTGTCGAATCAAGGCTTGAAAGACCACCCTACAACAATGTATCTCCGCATTTGTGCTAGGTTTATTTCTTTGTATGCATGACATCTTTAATGACATTGTCAGTATTTAAAAAATGAACTCATTTAGCTCCCAAACAAATGTGTATGGAATCTGATAATTATGCCAGTTACAAATTAATATATGCTCTCCGTTCATTTATTAATATATAGGTGATCTTGTTCAAAAATAATATTTCATTCACGAATACTCCATAATTTAGCATCACCAGTCAAAACTTCTTTTATCTTTGTAGTTGGGCCGGAGGCAAAGGTAGTTTGGGCTTGGTGATATATGGAAATTTATGATATATGAGATGGGCCATTTGTGTTTACATTAAGTACTTTATATGTTAAGTACAAATAGAAATAAATGATATTTACATAAGTTACATGTGTTACATATATAATCAATATGACTTGAGTATATATATTTTTAATTATATAATGACTTAAGCACATTCGCTTCTTTTTTTATTTTGCAATGAATATTGAAGAATGTATAAAAAAATATACTTCATGTGAGAAAGAAAAATAGAGAAAGAATATAATATCTTTGTGATATATGAGATGCTGTGAACATTGGGGTATATGCATCCCGTGGTTACCCATCTAACTGAATTAGATGTCTAATAAAATATACTTCATGTGAGAAAGTAAAAAAGTAGGCTGAAAATAAAAAAAGAATCACATACAAGATGATAACATGTGACCATTCAATCCGTGAAAGAAAATTAAACATGATGATAATAATGTTCTAAAGTAGGTTTATACAAAACAAAGGGGTCCAAATACAGTAATCGAAATATTGAAATAGTAGAAGTGGAAACAACATCAATCGTCTGTTGGATGGTCTGAATCTGCCACTTCATAGCCATTTTACGGATCCAGATGCTTCAGATGGGCACAACCTTGATACGAGTTGTTATCGGCACAATGCCGTAGCATTTGGTTCCAATGACAGTCTTGTGAATTGCCAAAGCACACACCGACACAACAGTTTAACTACACTTACCATGTATCCATCACAAACACAAAAGATACAAAAGTCAAGAAGTGAGCACTTTCAATGCGAATTACCTTCTCAATGATATAGGGGTTTCCAATGATGACAAGTAGGGGTGGGCACAAATCCCGCAGATCCCGATCCCGTCCCGGTTCCGTCCCGATCCCGTCCCGATCCCGGTGGGATTTAGGACAAAATAGCGAATCCTGTCCCGATCCCGTCCCGCAAAAATTATGCGGGACGATCCCGGTGGGATCCCGCAAATCCCGTCTCGTCCCGCATATAATAATAATAATAATAATAATAATAATAATAATAATTTTTATAATAATAATAATATTATAATATTATAGAATAATAATAATAATATATTATTAGTATTATTATTTTGAGCAAATATTATAATCATAATTATAATCATAATCTTCCATTTATAATAATAATAATAATATTTATTTATAATAACAATATTATTATTATTTGAGCAAATATTATTTATAACTATAAAAATAATTTTCAATTTATAATAATAATAATAATAATAATAATATTATATAATATTATAATTTAATTTAATAATATTATAATTTATAACAAAATTATTATTATTATTATTATTATTATATTATTATATCATATTATAATTTTTTCTTGTAAAGTATAATTATTTTATAATAATAAAAATAAAAATAAGTAATATTATTTTATTTTATTTTTAATTATAACGTGGGATTATTATTATTATTATTATTATTATTATTATTATTATTATTATTGTTGTTATTATTATTATTATTATTATTATTATTATTATTATTATTATTATTATTATTATTATTATTATTATTATTATTATTATTATTATTATTATTATTATTATTATACCCATTTAGAGTTACAAGAGGCAAATAGCTAATTAAATACGGTATTCTTCCCAACTATCAATCGATAATGAGACAATATCTGGTGAATCTCGTCTCAATTCCCTTCCGTCCTGATCTAGTAAGATAATGTAGCCAAATATGTTGAATATTATAATTAATTATACAATCATTGTATGAATTAATAATAGTATTATAATATTAATATTAATAATATTATTATTATTATTATTAAATAATATAGTTGAGAAGAATACCGTATTCAACATATTATACAAAATAATGAATTATGAAAGTATTTTTCACTTTGCAAATTTATATAATATTTTATTATTTTTATATGCGGGACAAGGCCCGTCCCGTCCCGATCTCGTCCCGTCCACACACCATCCCGTCCCGAAAAAAAAGTGTCAATCCCGTCCCGATCCCGTCCCGTAAAAATTTCGCGGGACGAGTCCTGTCCCGGCTCAATCCCGTCCCGTCCCGTCCCGTGCCCACCCTTAATGACAAGCAATGATTTGGCTCGTGTCATGTTAGACCTTTTCGGGTTGCTCAGAAACCCCAAATAGAAAGTCTTGTCAAAATCGTTGTGTTTCACGGTTGATCTGACTGTGGAAACGATGATAACTTCTCTTTCCTGGCCTTGAAATTGCTCTACATTGCCAATCTTTATATCACGTATGCCGCGATCCTCAAGGGCCTTCGTTATCTTCATTACTTGCTGCCGATGAGGGGTAATGACCCCAATGTCGTGTTCAGGAACATTCCTTGCTACGAGTTTCATTACGAGATCGACCACCTTTGTAGCTTCAAACCTGTTAAACCATGAAGGGATGCTCCACTACATCTCATCGAACCCTTGAATGCCAAAGAACATAATAGGGAAATTAGGGTTCGGAAGCAAATCAGCCCAAGGTACTGAAGATGCCTCACTTTCTTCTCGATATGGAATCAAAGTTCCTTTGTAAAACAACGTTGACGGAACAGAGAGAATTTCAGGATGGCTTCGGTAATTCTTCGCCAAGACCGCCACGTAATTTGGATCCCCAGATCTGTAGACATCACATTCGATCAATCTCTCTAGATATGACTTTCCTAGACCATAAGACTCAACAACTTTAGAGTAGATAACAGGCCCAAGTTGCATAGGATCACCAGCAAGAACAATCACTTTGTCCTCTTCCCAAAGGTTTGATATGGGAATCATTGTCTCCGGCTCTGAAGCTTGGTCTGCATCGTCTAATATGATGTGAGAGAAGTGACCTCGGTTAACCCCTTCTGCATATATGGAGGATGCACTCATGTATGTCGTTATTATTATCCTGTAGCTACTGAGCTTCCGAAGACAAGGGCAACGGAAGACATCCTCTTCATGAACACATAACTTCACGTAATAAGGGTCGACGTCTCCAAAAGGACGACTGCTGGCATTCAATCTAAAAATCTCTTTTTCTTTGACATCCACCCTCGCACCAATGATTTTCTCCAATATGTGATCTGTTGTGGAATTTGAATATGCACATACCAGAATCTGAGAATTCTGTTTATTCTTATAAAGTTGGAGGATAGCCTCAACTAGTGTTTTTATCTTCCCTGTACCAGGAAGCCCATGAATCACAAAAGGAGCTCCTCTTTTGCATCCTAATATTAATTGAACGACCTTTGCTTGCTCCAGGTTAATATCATGGGAAATAGGATTCGGGAATTCGGATGCAATTATCCTTTTCCCACCAGACTTGGTTGGAAAGAGGATCCCCTTGTGTAATTTATCTGAATATTCAATAGCTTGATATATCCTTCTGAAATTCACTCTGTTATACGCAAAACGAACATTATACAAATTTCCATCTTTGTGAATTTTGGGGAATATACCAGTAAAGTGCAAAGAGACTACATCAACCATGACACGGTGGATGCAGCCCTATCCAAAACAACATTTCGTCTATGTTAGAGAATAAAATACAAAACCATCATTTCGCCCAAGTAGAACCTAGTCTATCCGAGCAAAGCGTAACTTATCAGGGATTAAGAAACTACAATGGTGTTTTATTTAAAATGGACACTAGAAATCTCACCGGTGAGTAAAAACCACGGCACAGGCAGCAATATCTTACTATGTACTGTGCTAACTTCTAATACCAGATTTTTGCTCAGAAAAATTCATAATACCATATTCACAAACTATGAATGATGTTTGTTGACCAAAACAAAAAAAAAATATGAATGCGGTTTTTTTCTTTTTCCATGCATGAGTTTGTAGGTGACAGATATTTGGAGGTAATATACTTGGTGCTTAAGCCAAAAATAAACTTTATATCAATGAGCACTCATACCCTGTATAACTCCGGCCGGCCGGAGTGATAATCGTCACTGGCATGTCGAACAAACACTGCGTCTCCCTGGACAAGTGAGGGTCTTCTTTCAGCAAGTCCAGGCACGTTAAGGGCTAAGGAATAACGCCCCGTTCGTTTCAAAGTTACACATTCCATATCATAAGCTTTCATGTTTTCATATACATAAACCAAACCAAGAGAAACAGTCAGCAAGTTATACTTGGAGTAAAGGGTTGAAGCACTTTTGCTCTCTGCTCACACTATCCCAAACAAAGAGAAGTTACGAATTACCTCAATTCGTAGCTCTTCCATATTATACAACGTCCTAAAATAAGATGAATAATTCAATGGTGTTAATCCGTTCAAGACAGCTTCAGGGATTTCATTTCTCTCTATCACTTCCCTAACATCCTTTGGTATGATATAGTTCAGGAGCTTGTTTTTGAAATAACACTTTACTTGTTTGCCAGGGCCAAATCCCCTGACATACGACGACTCCACAGCAAATGCAACATTCTTCTTCCGCGCCTTTCGAAACGGTTTCTCAGAAGCCAGTTCCGTGGAAATTTCATCTGCAAATCAATGAAGCCAACCTCCCCCTTGTCTTTAATAACAGAGCACTCATCCAATGCATTATCAGCCATACCTAAAACTCAATTCAATCCAATGCAAGTGTGTGAGTCATGGGAAGAAATGAATACTACCAATTCCGCTGGAAAAGAAGTGTAAAGATGATAAATTCAGTTGATTAAGTGGATCATCTTCATTTAAAACCCTCTTGTTTATTAATCGTAGCAAGTGACCACACATCTCAATCCTGATTTCCAATCAAAAACAACAAAAAATTGTAACAGAACGTATTGGAGGGTTTTGAATGAAGAGTAAAAATGAACAGAATGTAACAACAAAAACAACAACAAAAAATGAATAGAATGTAACAAGTAGAATTAAGAGGAAAAAAACATAAAACTACCTCAAACCAGACACTAAATCAAGCTTCAGATTTACCCCAAATCGAGACCTTCAACCCACATAACTACGCTCACCAAAGAAACTCCTCAAAAGCAATGTCACCTTCAACCCACATAACTACGCTCAAATATCCATAAAGAGATTTTGCCAAAGTGGCTGGAGAAGAAGAGAAATTTCTCGATGATACTCCAAGTAGAACAGTTAATAAAATACCATGCAGCGGTTTCTAAAAAAGAAATCATAAAAAAACAGGCAGCGACTTGCCGATAGGCCTGCGGCCATTTGTTTGTGTGTCTGTGTATATCGTTTATATATAAATATAAAGGATATAGTGAATTCTTTAACAATATTGTTTTTTATAAGATGTTCTATACAAATTATTTACATTTTCATAATAAATTAATAACTAAAGAAATCTCGTTTTTCCGCAAATGTATATAATGGTATTTCTTGTGTTCAAATATCCATAAACATATTACCTAAAATGTAACCTTTCAAAAAATACCTAGTCAAACATTGTTCACTATCCAAACATTTTCCAGTCAATGTGTTTCCGAGTCAAACATGGTATTTCTTGTGCTCAAATATCCATAAACATTGTTCTCAAGCATGTTGTAGTTAACCAGTATGAATATGAATACCAATATTTGAGGAGATGAGGGTAGGGTTGAAACAAACTGATCGATTTCATTAATATATTCCGGTAGGGTGATCATTTGGAAAACACCAACTAGTTACTTAAGCATAGAGGAAGGATGTCTCTCCCTCGGAATAGGAAAATAAAAACATAGCGAGAGGATGTCTCTCTCGTGAATTCAAAACGAAACAAAGCAAACCAAAGCAAAGCCATCGATCTCACTGATCTCAACCCCCGCAAAATCATCAATAAACATGGAACCTTAAAGTCCTAAAATCTTAAAGCCATCGAGCTCACTGATCTCCTTGGTTGCTGGACTCTCCTCCGGGACGTTGGTCGTGGTCGTGGTTGAGGAACTCTCAGCAGCAGGCTCCCCCTTGGTGGTGGTCAAGGAACTCCCCTCGATAGGCTTCTTCTTGGTGGATGGAAGTCGGGACGTTGGTCGGGGACCTCGTCGGGGTCGTGTTCAACCTCGAACATTCACAGCATATCGACGAGTGGATCCTCGCCGACGATCAAGCTCTTCATAAGTTGCCTGTGGCCCGCGTCTATGGCCCTTCGAAACATAAGCTTGGTCATGGTCTAAAGCTTTGAGAGTCTAGGTAACAAAATGCCGAGAGAGACTTCTAGGGCGGATATGGGAGCAATTGGAATTAGTGGTGAGTCGGATTCGGGTGTTGGAGGAGGAGACGTTTTGATTATCTTCACCATCTAAGCTAACAAGTTGGGGAAGGTGTTTGGGATGATAAGAACTAGTTGGAGAATAGGGTAGGCGATGAGGTTGGAGTGGATGCCCTAATTTATAGTCGGAAATGGGTATTGTTGTTTGCAGGAGGATGGTCAAGTATGAAATAAATATGAAATAAAGTTCAGACTGACTTCCCTGTCTCAGCAAATAAATACAAGACTTCCTCCCGTTGTAGTAAGAGAATAGTCAGGATCGAATCCACGAGGAAGCACGTCAGCAGTTCTTAGGTAGCTGTAAATTCTCATAGACAGAGCAGCAGAAAAGACAGAAACACAGAAACAACGAAAGAAACAGAAATAAAAGCAGAAGCAAAGAACAAAGCAAAACACAAAAGACAAAGCAAAGCAGAAACTAAAAGCAAAGCAAAGGGCTCGTCGATCTCGACAAACAGCTACTCGAGATCGACCACAGCAGTCGACAACAGAAAATCAGAAATCACAGCAGACAGGCAAACCCGGCAAGGGCAACTCGATCTCGACCAAGTCAACTCGAGATCGACAAGGGCAAGTCAAGACAGAAACTTCAGAAATCGACGGAAACGGAAGAAAACCTACTCGACCTAGACTAGTCCTACTCGAGATCGACTAGATGGTACTCGATCTCGACAAAGCTTTCCTCTGTGTCGACTAGAATGCAGAAAATATAAATTTGCAAAATTAAACTAAAATTTAGATTTTTGACAGAAATTAACTCAATATGCTAAAAGACTTCCAAAGCTAGGGTTTCAACACCACAACGATAACCATGCAAAGTAACACATAAAGGCATAAAAGATCATGCTTTCCATCAAATAACTTTCGTCATTAACAAATAGGCATATAGAGGCTTTCGCATAAACCCTAATTGTTACTAACCCTTTTTCACATAATTAATCCAAGTTGCGTTAAGATCACTTTCGCTTCAATAATACAAACAAGGATCACCTTCAACTTTCGCAAAAGAATCATGCTCATAGGGATAGAAGATGAATCGCACAAAAAGATCTGACCTTTATCGCATCGCCTCACATGGCCACCGTCGGGCTCACCCCAGCCCCAGAAGTGGGTGGACTACTCACGCCTCATTGCAATAACAGACATTGATTGATGAAAAGAACTAAATTGCATTAAAACTAAATTCAAAAGCCTTTACAATCCCGGCAATCAACTTTCGCAGAAAGCCAAAACCCTAAAAACCTTAGAACTCCTAAACTTCTCTGTGGAACTACTTGTCTTTCTCTCAAATTGAATTTTCTGAAAATCAGCCCCCTAGGGCTTTATTTATAGGCTTCATTCCCTAGCTAATCTAGGAAAGAATATCTCTATCTATATCTAAAACTATATCTAAAAGGATAAAAGATAAATAAATTGCATAATGGAAATAAATCAACTAAGGAAAACTATATCTAAATTAGGTAAAATATCTTCCAATGGGTAGAACTCCTCTTCCATAGATAGACTTGATGTATTTGGATAGAATCTTCCTCCTTCGGCCCCAAGGAATCCCAACTCGACTAGGACAGCCCTCGACGACGCGTTTCTGGAGACTGGTCTACTCGACATCGACAAGAGCTCGTCGACCTCGACAAGGATTGTTCGTCGACTGGACTTCTCGGCTAGCTCTGCTCGATGTGGCTCGGATCTGGGTCCTGGCGCTCGTCGATCTCGACAAGGGTTCGTCGAGGTCGAGTAGGGTGTGGCCTTCTCTGGTCGAGCAGCTTCTCCTCGGCATGGACTCGGATTAGCGCTGTGGTGGCTTGTCGATCTCGACAAGGGTTCGTCGAGATCGAGTAGGGTGTGCTCGGCTTCTCGTCCTCGGCTTCTCTCCTCGTCGACTCCGGACATGGCTCGTCGATCTCGACCAGGGGTACTCGAGATCGAGTAGGGTTCCGGGAGTCGGGTTGTCTCTGACTCAGTGTCCTCGATCAGCTCTACTCGACCAGGTCTGCTCGACCAGGGCTCGTCGAGATCGAGTAGAGTCTAGTCGATCTCGAGTAGAGTTTTCTCAGCTTTCTGCTCTGTTCTTGAAACGCAGTTTCCCGAGTCCTCGTTCGTCGGATTGACGCATATGACCATGCGTTGGAAAGCTCTTTCCAAAGGCTACAACTCTCATGAAGACATCGAAGCTTGATTTAGAACGAAGAATGGTGAAAAATGGCCTTTTCTCCGGCTGCACCATTTTTAGCTTCTCCATGAGTCTCCTTTTAGCTCCAAAGTGCGTCCGATTTCTGTGAAATATAACCAAAACTTGTGTAGACCTCCATATATTTCAAATAAGTGTAAACTACACAGATTCTGTATTATTCTAACCCAAATGTATGCAATGTATGCAGAAATCGATATAAAAGTAACTGTAAAACATGGCAAATTAGGCTCACAACAAACACCCCATACTTAAGCTTGCTTGTCCTCAAGCAATACTTTTATTTGTCATTCAGGGGAAGAAATCAAAAACTCTCAACATCTTAGATTCATTCTTATATAACCCTGCAATCAATTACCATCCTCGAAAAGGTACTAGTGTCACAGATTCATGCATGTGCAAATATGTAAAAGCAACATCTACTCATAAAAAGGAGGGTTATGCAAAACATAGTTCATTCGGGACAAAGCATTGATAATCAAGAAGACTTTAATTTAAGCTCATGAAGGAGTAGATTGGTAAAAGGCAAAAGGTGGGCAATTTTTGGCAGTGTGGTGCTAATGATCCGGGGAAATGGAGTACTTTCCAAACTGAATTTCTACATTCCTTCTTCATTTGATTCATCACCTTTCATAATGCTTTTCTCAATAATAATGCTTTTACCTCTCTAACCTCAGCACTGCCTTCTCGCGAGTCGCAAACATGGGTGTCATGAATGGCCCCGGATACTTAGTGTTTTGGACTCCACACTATGTGTCCCATCTCTCCAAACTATTATCTCAGAGAGCAGGGTCAATCTACCTTTATCTCCTGAGGTGATTGGATTTTCTTTCACTCATTAAATTTTCCATATATTTTAAATGATTTCCGCCAAACTCCAATAATGATAATAATCGCACAAAACACCATACGATAATCTCCATAATGTACATCATTCTCAACATAATCCCCGGATAGGGTAAAGAATGGCAAATATTTAGATCATGTGGAGCAATATTTGAAATAAGGCATATTATGGCTTTTGTGATGCATAAGCATAGGTAAGGCTAGGATTATAAACATATGAGCATTATATGGAAATATAAAGTCCTCCATCATCTTATCATGCAACATGTCAAAAGCAATTTCAAATTTTTCCTCCTTTCATGGTTTTCAAGAAATAATGCACTTCATTGTGACTTCCCTTTACTAGGCAATTTCATGCTATATCTCTAATGAATCTAATTTTGCATCGTCGAGTTCAATATAAGCTTCCATGACATTAATTGAAATTTTCAATGGGGGTCATTTTTCTCAAAATTTTGGAAAACATGCATATAAGCACATAAATAGATAATGCATTCCAAAAATAGCCATGTAGAAATAAATTCTTAATATGCACACATAATGTCAAATATGGCAAATATGCACAAAGTACACCCTTCCCCCACCCCATACTTAAACATTACAGTGTCCTCACTGTATATAAAAAACAAGGTAAGGGTAGAGAAAGAAACTCACAAGACATGTGTGCAGAGCCTTATATTTTCGATTGGAGCACCTCCTGGACCGAGTATTAATGTAGCTTGGTTCCATCCATTGTCCTGAAAAGTAGAAGACATATACCCATAATAGAAACAACAAAAATCAAAGAAGAAAAACAAAAACAAAGTCTCAAAATGTCCTAAAAAGTCTATGTACATGCTCTAGATTTTATAGTCGCTAGGCCGACTTTCCATTAATGCTCAAGGTGGCATCTGCAGGGCCCATGTAGCTTGGGCCTCAAATAAGACTCCATTCTTGTCCCTCAGTTGTAATCCTCCAGAATGGATCTTGTTCACCACGAATGGTCCCATCCGCTTCTTGTTGAATTTATTAGGAAACCAATGATCCTTAGATTTAAAGACATAGAGCTTGTCTCCAACTTCATACTCCTTAGGCTCATCATTGGAAATCCTGAACAATCGCACATACCAAGGCAGACCTCTCCCATGTATAGATAAATCATTAATGGAAATAGGAGAAGAAAGATCCATACCTTGGCTTACCTTTGCAGAGACGAAATCGGGAACAACTGTATTTGGTCGATCTCGACTAGGGCTAGTCGATCTCGACAAGACTGCAGGTTCTGGTGGTGGTCTGCTCGAAGATGCAGAAATCGACGAAGACGATGGCTTGTCGATCTCGACAAGACTGGTCGACCTCGACAAGGGTTCTGCTCCTGGTGGCTTGCTCATCGAGGGAGGCAGATCTGGTGGCGCTGGGTGGTGGTCGATCTCAACAAAGGTGGTCGAGGTCGACGAGCTCTGGCCGTCTGGTGGAGTCAGCGTCAAGGGAGATGAAGCCGAGGTCGTCGAGTGGTGGTCGACCTCGACAAGTCTAGTCGAGATCGAGTAGGCTGGTCCGTCTGGTGGAGTCAGCGTCGAGGAAGCAGGGTCTGGGCTCCTCGAGTGGTGGTCTGTCTCGACAAGCTTAGTCGAGATCGACGAGGATGCTGGCTCTGGTTTCGTCATCGTCGAGGGAGGCCGAGTAGGGCACTAGTGGTCGACCTCGACAAGTCCACTCGAGGTCGAGTAGGGTGGCTCCTCCGGTTTGCTGCTCGACAAAGCTGGCTCTGGTGGAGTCTCCATGGTCTGGTCTAGATCGACTAGGGTTCTACTCGAAGTCGAGGAGCCCTGGTCGATCCTGACCCCATACTTAGCTTCTGTCAAGGCATCCGAAAAATAATTAATCCACAACGACGTACCTTGTTCTGTGTCGATTGGATTTTCTGTGTTTTCCTTGAGGATTGCCATGATCTCCTCTACCTGGGCCTCCATGTCCCTCTTTTCTATCTCCTCAAGGGTCATATTTCTGACCTTGGGTTCCCCGCAGGTGATGTAGCCAGCTGAGATAGATTTGACCTCTTCCATTGGACCTGTATGCCTTTCAGTTTTATTAAAGGAATACTCAATTACCTCATCGCTGATGTTGAAGGTGAGCACTCCTTTCCTTACGCTTATGTTGGCATCTACCGTCGCCAAGAATGGTCTTCCTAAAATAATTGGACAAGCAGGATCTTCTTGCATATCAACAACTAGAAAATCAGCAGGGACAAAGAATTTACCTACTTGTACTGGCACATTATCCACCATGCCTGTTGGAATGACCACCGTGTTGTTAGCCATGTATAGTCTAGCATCCACAGGCTCTAGGGCACCTATCTTAATCTTGGACCAAATTGTTAAAGGCATTATACTCACACTAGCTCCAAGATCACATAAGGCATTAATTTTGTATGGACCAAATCCAATGGTTATAGCAAACTTACCTGGATCCGGCCTCTTCTCCAATATGTCCAAGTGGCTGCACTCCTCTGTGATTTAAGCCATCGATCGCTTTTTGCTCAAAATCTCCTTCAGGAACTTGACATAAGATGGTATTTCATTGAGAGCTTCTGTGAAGGGGATGGTGACGTTGAGTTTCTGAAGCATCTTAATGAAGCGCTGAAATTTCTTTTCTGTTGGGTCCTTTAGAGATTTTGTGGGGAAAGGCAGCTTCTTTTTCTGATTCGGAGCCAGAACAGACGTCGGAGGTGCTGCAGACTTCTCTATGTCGACCAGGGGCTCCTTGACATCGACAAGGCCTTTGTCGACATCGAGAAGATTGGGCCCAGTCGAGTTGCTGTGTGGTGCAGATGAAGATTCTGGAAGTGTCTCCTCGAGATCGATGAGGCCTTCGTCGAGATCGACCACAGGTTTGTCGAGGTCGACTTGCTGTTCCTCGTCGTTCTGCTGCTTTCCGACCTCTGGCTCTTGCAGTTGATGGCCGCTTCTGAGTTTTATAGCAGCGATGTGTCCAGTCTTTCCCTTAGGATTTGGTTCTGAAGATCCTGGAAGTGATCCTGACTGTCTGGGGATTCCTGCTGCTAGCTGACCAATCTGTGTATCAACTGATTTCCGCCAGATATCAATTTCCCCAAGCCTAGAGTTGACACCTTGCATCTGAGTATAGACGGAGTTGAAAGATTGCCTAGTTTCTGAGTGGTTCCTCCGTATTTCCTCCAGGACTGTTTGTATATCATCCTTTTTCTGCTCCCTTTCCGCATGTCCTGGAGCTCTGTAGGGCGGGGGGTTCCTAGGGACACCTTGGTTCTATTGTGGTTGCTGAAACCTTTGGTCCCCCATGTAGCGACTGGGACCCCCTGCGTAAGCTACCTCCTCGTGGTGTTCTGCCATCCTGACTTGCTCTGCGTGTGGGCACTCAGGAGTGGTGTGCCTTTGCAATCCGCATTCTATGCAAGGCTGGTTGACAGAGAGATACTTTACTTGCTTGATGAGCTTCTTATTCTGGTCTCTGTAGTACTGCTCCCTAACATCAGGATCAATCTCCTTAGGTGGCTCATAGAGGGGCATGGATGGTGCTGGCCTGGCGTATGGGTTCTCTTCATAGGTTGCAGTAGACCCATACTTGTTGTCGTAGTTAGTGAGCTTCTCTAGCACACCCCATGCGTCACTTGGCGGCATTGTCAGATACTCATATCGAGTGTAATGGTTGATTCTGTCCTTAGTGACTTGATCAAGAGAATTGAAGAAGATCTCCTGAATGACGTAGGGTGGCTGTCCATGAGTAGGGCAAGATCGCAAAAGTTCCTTGTAGCGCTCCCATGCCTTTGCCAGCGGTTCCCCTTGCTTCTATTTGAAGGCGGTGATTCTCTGGCAGAGATGTGCTGTTTTGGCAGGTGGGAAGAATTTGTTCAGAAACTCTTGCTCTACTTGGGCCCAGGTTGTGAGTGATCTTGCTTTCAGCCGTTCTAGCCATTTCAGTGCAGGCCCAGCGAGAGACCAGCGAAAAGATTTCATCTTGACATATTCCAGGGTTGTACCTTCAGCAATAGTACGGCACATGTCAGAAAAGTTTGTAATATGTTCAAGAGGACACTCATTAAATCTACCATAAAAGGTATTATTTTTAAGCTCTATAAGAAATTGAGTGCGAATTTCAAAAGAGTTTTCAGGGATTAGAATCGCCGATTCAGGCACGACGAGGGTTGGGTGCATGTAGTCCTCTGCCGTGGTTGGATATTGGGCAAGCTCAGCCTGTGCTTGTTCCCTTGCTGCTTTCTCAGCGGCGATAGCAGCATCCTTAGCGACTAATTCCCTGGTAAGCCTAGCGATCAGTTGTTCTTGTGTCTCCGCAGCCGCCATGATCCTTTTGAGTTTGGAGTGGATGTGTAGGTAGCGCTCTGGTTCATCTAAGCTGTCAAACTCTGGTGGTAGACCAGAACGACGCATACACCTGCGAATTCACTCAAAGAAATAGTGAGAACTGACTACCTAAGGCGCGAATGATTGCCTCCCCGGCAACGGCGCCATTTTGTTGTTTGCAGGAGGATGGTCAAGTATGAAATAAATATGAAATAAAGTTCAGACTGACTTCCCTGTCTCAGCAAATTAATACAAGACTTCCTCCCGTTGTAGTAAGAGAATAGTCAGGATCGAATCCACGAGGAAGCACGTCAGCAGTTTTCTTAGGTAGCTTTAAATTCTCACAGACAGAGCAGCAGAAAAGACAGAAACACAGAAACAACGAAAGAAACAGAAATAAAAGCAGAAGCAAAGATCAAAGCAAAACACAAAAGACAAAGCAAAGCAGAAACTAAAAGCAAAGCAAAGGGCTCGTCGATCTCGACAAACAGCTACTCGAGATCGACCACAGCAGTCGACAACAGAAAATCAGAAATCACAGCAGACAGGCAAACCCGGCATGGGCAACTCGATCTCGACCAAGTCAACTCGAGATCGACAAGGGCAAGTCAAGACAGAAACTTCAGAAATCGACGGAAACGGAAGAAAACCTACTCGACCTAGACTAGTCCTACTCGAGATCGACTAGATGGTACTCGATCTCGACAAAGCTTTCCTCTGTGTCGACTAGAATGCAGAAAATATAAATTTGCAGAATTAAACTAAAATTTAGATTTTTGACAGAAATTAAGTCAATATGCTAAAAGACTTCCAAAGCCAGGGTTTCAACACCACAACGATAACTATGCAAAGTAACACATAAAGGCATAAAAGATCATGCTTTCCATCAAATAACTTTCGTCATTAACAAATAGGCATATAGAGGCTTTCGCATAAACCCTAATTGTTACTAACCCTTTTTCACATAATTAATCCAAGTTGCGTTAAGATCACTTTCGCTTCAATAATACAAACAAGGATCACCTTCAACTTTCGCAAAAGAATCATGCTCATAGGGATAGAAGATGAATCGCACAAAAAGATCTGACCTTTATCGCATCGCCTCACATGGCCACCGTCGGGCTCACCCCAGCCCCAGAAGTGGGTGGACTACTCACGCCTCATTGCAATAACAGACATTGATTGATGAAAAGAACTAAATTGCATTAAAACTAAATTCAAAAGCCTTTACAATCCCGGCAATCAACTTTCGCAGAAAGCCAAAACCCTAAAAACCTTAGAACTCCTAAACTTCTCTGTGGAACTACTTGTCTTTCTCTCAAATTGAATTTTCTGAAAATCAGCCCCCTAGGGCTTTATTTATAGGCTTCATTCCCTAGCTAATCTAGGAAAGAATATCTCTATCTATATCTAAAACTATATCTAAAAGGATAAAAGATAAATAAATTGCATAATGGAAATAAATCAACTAAGGAAAACTATATCTAAATTAGGTAAAATATCTTCCAATGGGTAGAACTCCTCTTCCATAGATAGACTTGATGTATTTGGATAGAATCTTCCTCCTTCGGCCCCAAGGAATCCCAACTCGACTAGGACAGCCCTCGACGACGCGTTTCTGGAGACTGGTCTA
The DNA here is from genome assembly GCA_037127255.1 of Persicaria tinctoria. Classification (NCBI taxonomy): domain Eukaryota; kingdom Viridiplantae; phylum Streptophyta; class Magnoliopsida; order Caryophyllales; family Polygonaceae; genus Persicaria; species Persicaria tinctoria. The sequence continues at coordinate 56,278,877 of JBANSL010000016.1, read as the reverse complement.
CTCGACATCGACAAGAGCTCGTCGACCTCGACAAGGATTGTTCGTCGACTGGACTTCTCGGCTAGCTCTGCTCGATGTGGCTCGGATCTGGGTCCTGGCGCTCGTCGATCTCGACAAGGGTTCGTCGAGGTCGAGTAGGGTGTGGCCTTCTCTGGTCGAGCAGCTTCTCCTCGGCATGGACTCGGATTAGCGCTGTGGTGGCTTGTCGATCTCGACAAGGGTTCGTCGAGATCGAGTAGGGTGTGCTCGGCTTCTCGTCCTCGGCTTCTCTCCTCGTCGACTCCGGACATGGCTCGTCGATCTCGACCAGGGGTACTCGAGATCGAGTAGGGTTCCGGGAGTCGGGTTGTCTCTGACTCAGTGTCCTCGATCAGCTCTACTCGACCAGGTCTGCTCGACCAGGGCTCGTCGAGATCGAGTAGAGTCTAGTCGATCTCGAGTAGAGTTTTCTCAGCTTTCTGCTCTGTTCTTGAAACGCAGTTTCCCGAGTCCTCGTTCGTCGGATTGACGCATATGACCATGCGTTGGAAAGCTCTTTCCAAAGGCTACAACTCTCATGAAGACATCGAAGCTTGATTTAGAACGAAGAATGGTGAAAAATGGCCTTTTCTCCGGCTGCACCATTTTTAGCTTCTCCATGAGTCTCCTTTTAGCTCCAAAGTGCGTCCGATTTCTGTGAAATATAACCAAAACTTGTGTAGACCTCCATATATTTCAAATAAGTGTAAACTACACAGATTCTGTATTATTCTAACCCAAATGTATGCAATGTATGCAGAAATCGATATAATAGTAACTGTAAAACATGGCAAATTAGGCTCACAACAGGTATATACCATGAAATCTTAATTAATTGTGTAAATACCCACTAAAACATCAATATTGATTATTTTCCTCATTTGGTATGGATTATTGTGATTATTTGAATATTAAATTAATTATTTTTGGTCACTATAAATCAATAATTTTTGTAATTATCTGAAAATTAAATAAGTGTGTTATATAATCCAAATATCATTGTATTTATTCATGATTTGATTGGGTATAATAAAAATTTTGAAGTTTTGATGTGTAAATATCCAATTCATCAAGTTTTTATGGATATATATATATATATTAAAAAAATTTATAAACCATTTCAATGGCATAGGGGGTCGGGTTAATTCCGGTTGGGGTGTGTAATTAGAGCGTATAATAAAACTAAAAATAAAAATTAATAATTACATCAAATCAACGGATTTAAGTGGTCACTTATGCTGGCCCAATGGGTGTTGGTAATTTGCAATCAATTCTTTTTCCTAGGTAGAGTACTAGGGTAGTCAATATATCCACACATAACAAGATTTTCATATTCCAACTTTTAAAGTTTATATTATTTAAATTGGTACTATAATAGTTTGTAATTTTTTGGTTTATCGGTTGATAATGTGTTTTTTCAGGTTTTATACCGGTATGTTGATAGGATTATAAAGTTATATCTTAAAGAATCACTTTTAGAGAGACTTAACTATTCACATTCTGCAATAATTCAATAATGTATTTACACTATATTGATGTGTATATACGATCCTTGAATGGGGAGTGATTTTATATATATCGAATCACGGTGTGGATAATTAAAATTGAGAAAGAGTTAGCTACATTATCTATTTTTTTAGTAAGGAAAGAGATGTACTATCTAACGTTTGCATTAAGTTCCTTGTTCCTTAAGTTGAAATCCAATTATATGATTTAGTCTTACGTTTGAGATTGATCTTCTTGTTAACGACATTTATATAATTGAAATTTTAATCAAAGTTCCGGAGTCATCCGGTTAACACCAACATACCATCTAAGATGTAAATAAGTATTAATTGATTATTATAATTGTTTAGGGTGCCGATATGGCAAAAATCATATAACATTGGGTCGGCTTTAGTAAACTAGGGTGGTGATTTGGTACGAATAAAATTGTGTGGCCATTCTAAGTATATATGTTGGGCTTAACTTTACATGCGAACTTAATTTTACATAATATTTTCAGGTTTTATACCGTTATGTTGATAGGATTATAAATTTATATCTTAAAGAATCACATTTTAGACAGACTTAATTATTCACACTCTGCAATAATTCGATAATCTATTTACACTATATTGATGTGTGGAGGATCCTGATTGGGGACAAAATTTATATATATCGAACCACTATATGGATAATTAAAATTGAGAAAAAGACATATACATTATCTATTTTTTTTAAGTCAAGACAGAGATATACTATCTAAAGTTTTGGACAAAATTCATCTTTCTTTAAGTTGGAATCCAATTATCCGATTTAGTATTACGTTGAAGATTTATCTTTTAATAGCATATATATAATTGAAGTACCGGAGTCATTAGGTTAACACCAATATCACATCTACGATGTACATAAGTAGTAATTAATTATATTAATGGTTTAGGGTGCCGATTTGGCAAAACTTAAAAAGTTGGGTCAGCTTTAGTAATCTAGGGTGGTGATTTGGTAAGAATAAAATTATGGTGGTAATTATAAGTATATATGCTGGGGTTAACACCAATATCACATCTTGACCGTCCGTTTACATCAATCTAACGGCCCACAATACGGATCCATGTGAAGTATTTTCCACCAATACTAGAAATTGTTTTAATTTTAAAATTTTTTAACTAGGAGACTTCTTACTTGGGGTAAAGCCTATGTCGCTGTCTGCGCGTAGGCCTGCTACTCCCTTCTCCAACTTCCAATAACATTACTTTTTTTTTTGTCTATACACATCAAACGTACGTGATAAGTTTCAATATACACATTAACTTTGCAATTCAATATGTTATACTGTATGTAATTATAATTACATCCAATAATATCCGGGTTATATTTTATAAAAAAAATTCATTAAACAAGTTAGAAATATAATTATAATTACTCTCCAATAATCTTTTGTTCGCATTAATTTTTGGTGATACATGATAGTTATTATTACTGTAAGCCATTTTTCCAAAATGTGTGTATACATATCAACACATACCAAGATCTTTTACCCGACTATTTCACCCGTTTTGCTAGATATTTTCTTTAATTTATACTTTAATCTTAAAATAAATTGTAATTTAAATTATTTTTTAAATTTAAATTTCAACCTTAGGTAACTTTTATATAAGTTTAAAACAGTTGGATTTTATATACTAGAAATTGTTTTATTTTTTAGTTTGTGATTTTTTTTAAAAGGAGACTTCTTTGTTGTAGGAAAGCCAGTTGAATTTTAAATATAAAGGTCAGCTGCATTAAGTTTTAAATATGATGCGAGTTTACAAACAAAATCATACGTTTTTATAAATCTTATGATACTAATATAACAAATTAATAGTATACATTATTATTATTATGATTTAGGATAAAAATCACAAAGATCGCTTATTAATTATAACAATTTACAGTTTAAAATAAAAGAAGTCACTTCCTTGTAAAGCTCCCGGCGGCCTGCTTATATGACTGCGGGCATATGAAACCCTAAGTTTTTTTGGTAATACCAAGTTCAGCTGATATGCATGCGGCCTGCTTATATGAAGGGGGCTTGCTGATATGCCTGTGGGCATATGTTTGGTAAGAATAAAATTGTGGTGGTAATTATAAGTATATATGTTGGGCTTAACACCAATATCACATCTTGACCATCCGTTTACATCAATCTAACGGCCCACAATACGGATCCATGTGAAGTATTTTCCACCAATACTAGAAATTGTTTTAATTTTATAATTTTTTAACTAGGAACTTCTTACTTGGGGTAAAGCCTATGTCGCTGTCTGCGCGTAGGCCTGCTACTCCCTTCTCCGACTTCCAATAATATTACTTTTTTTTTGTTTATACACATCAAAGCTACGTGATAGGTTTCAATATACACATTAACTTTGCAATTCAATACGTTTTATGTAATTATAATTAAATCCAATAATATACGGGTTATATTTTATAAATAAATTTCATTATACAAGTTAGAAACATAATTATAACTACTCTCCAATAATCTTTTGTTCGTATTAATTTTTGGTGATACATGATAGTTATTATTACTTTAAGCCATTTTTCCAAAATGTATGTATACATATCAACACATACCAAGATCTTTTACCCGGCTATTTCACCCGTTTTGCTAGATATTTTCTTTAATTTATACTTTAATCTTAAAATAAATTGCAATTTAAATTATTTTTTAAATTTAAATTTCAACCTGAAGTAACTTTTATATAAGTTTAAAACAGTTGGATTTTATATACTAGAAATTGTTTTATTTTTTAGTTTGTGAATTTTTTTTAAAAGGAGACTTCTTTGTTGTGGGAAAGCCAGTTGAATTTTAAATATAAAGGTTAGCTAAATTAAGTTTTAAATATGATGCGAGTTTACAAACAAAATCATATGTTTTTATAAATCTTATGATACTAATATAACAAATTAATAGTATACATTATTATTATTATGATTTAGGATAAAAATCACAAAAATCGTATATTAATTATAACAATTTACGGTTTAAAATAAAAGAAACCATTTCCTTGTAAAGCTCCCGGCGGCCTGCTTATATGACTGCGGGCATATGAAACCCTAAGTTTTTTTGGTAATACCAAGTTCGGTTGATATGCCTGCGGCCTGCTTATATGAAGGCGGTCTGCTGATATGCATGTGGGCATATGAAACCCTAATTTCTTTTGGTAAATATCAAGTGCATTTGATATTATTGTGATTAACATTCCAACCATTCTAAAATGGTCATTATGTACATAATTTTTCAAACTTAAAGACAACCACTCTTGACATAATATGTAAACCTTCAAATATCATAGAATTCCTTAGCTAAACATTCATATTTTAAGTTTTTGTATATCATAGAGCTCATATAATTCTATTGTTGTGGCGCGCAGTATATGCATGAAACCCTAAGTTCCATGTGTATTTAGTAGTCACTCATCTGAACCAAGTTAAATGTTTTAGATTAAGGTACAAACATTGTTTTCCCTCATAAATTCTATCAAAATTGGTATGACAAACAACATAGTATATAAGAGGGTTGACATCAAACCAACTAATCAACATCCATGCATTAATATATATATATATATATATATATATATATATATATATATATATATATATATATATATATATATATATATATATACCCGATAGATACATTGATGATTTGGAAAACAATGTACGACGTACTTAATTAAGCATAGAGGAAGGATGTCTCTCCCTCGGAAAAGGAAAATAACAATATAGCGAGGGGATGTCTCCCTCGCAAATTCAAATTAACATAAACCATAAAAATACTTAGTAGACGCACTGCATGGCTGGACTCCAATGCGAATTAAAACAAACCGATCAATCATCGTCTAGGTCGATGACCACCGTCTTGGTTGGACTCGTCGGCACCGATGGTAAATAAATCACAGGTGGAGGACTCTCAGCAGTAGCAGGCATCTTGCTTTGGGTGGGTGCAGCCGTCAGAGAGCTTTCTAGCACGAGTCTCCTCTGCAAGGCCACCTTCGACGAAGGGGTAGCGCTACCTTCGTCAGCGTTCAGAGCGGGACCATCGATGGTCGAATGTGCGGCATGGAACATCCACAATAAGTCCACCAGGGGCACGTCCCCGGCCAGTAAGGTCTTCAGCAGTGGCCCATGGCCTGTGTTGATGGCCCTTTGGAACAACAACTTGGTCATCATCCAGGTACGGGTCGAGGTTTCAAACTCATTTAAGATTAGTAGAAAGAGGGATTTCAAACCCTAAAAACATCGAAGGGCCATTGGGTACCCCTAACCTGTCATAAGACTATGTCGTGGAATCCATTTGAAACGAAAGTAAAGCGGAAGCAAGGTAAAGATACAAGCGCCACGGCAGAGCCAGGTCAAAACCAAATCATAAGTGGGTGATTACCATTTATAGCGAGTTATAGAATTAGTCAGGTTCTTCGATTCGCAAAAAGGGAACCCTGTCATATAGACATCGAGCACTCAAATCTGCAGAAAATACCTTTCAAAGAAGAACGGGGAAAGGAGTTAGATCGACCCACTCATGCGGGACCGGTAGTCCTCGCTGAGGCCACATAGTATGTGCTATACCTAATAAAGATGCTCTAATGCACTACGAAAGTCAAACACACTAGCATGCTCCTAGTCATAATAATGTGTAAAAATACTGTAAAGGGCCCAAGACAATGCCAAGTGGCATATCCCTCTCCTACTTCCACCCCTTCCGATAGGGCGGAGACTGGCCAGCTCGTGAATGCATTCCATCATAATCGGGCGGCACGCATGCCTAACCCGCTTCACAATAAAGCCCGCAGGCATCTCATAATATAAGGAAGTTCATGACTCGCTTGACTCAGGGTACCCGATGAGGCTAGGCTACCCTATGACCCTAGCAAAGACTCTAGGACTATCACAGATAACGGCCGTTCTGTTTCAAACGCATAAAGTAAGCAGATGCTCATTCAATCAGTGCAACCTAAACAGGATACTACATGACATTCTTTTATGCATATGCAACACCTAACATAAAATGCAACAACATGCATGAATGTCCAACCTGAGCAAGCCCCCTAGGGAACTTACCTGAAGATGCAGAACAGCAAGATAACACAAGTAAGGGCCCAAATGCAAGTCCAAAGCAATCCACAAGCAATATACACCTATCATCAAGTCATTTTCATAAGCTACCGATCCATCATTCATACACACAACTCCACGTTCTCAACATGCTCAAAATCAACCGATAGTCAAACCGTTTTCCAAAACCTTTCAGATACGATCAACATCAACCAAAATCCTTTCATTTCAAATCAAACCCATCGATAATCTTACCAACAATATTTCCAAACTCATTTCCCGAAGTTTTCCAAACTCTTAAATATCAAGTTAAGTCGACTCATATTCAAAACATTTTCTCAAATCATAATTGGCCAAAACCCATTTATAAACACTAAATCTTTAATTAATCGACTTGTAAATTTAGACCATTAAAATAATTCCGGCATTTGGTTTTCCAAACACAGATTCTTAAAAGACATTTCCGAAAACTTGAAAATCCATTTTTAAATAATTTATCATCAATATATAACTAGCATAGACATCGATTATATTTATTAAGAAATCATCTCAAACTTCCCAAATTTCATATTTAAAAATAACACACAATACTTATCTCAAATAATACCATTTTCCAAAACTTCGTCATATAGAATAAATTTCAGAAGATAGACATATTCATATTTTTATAAATCAGAAATAATATGACGATAATAATAATAATCGCATGATTTAATAAATACTAGTAGCACATAACATAATTTATAGATAACATGAAAAAAGTAACCATTTAAAACCATTAGAAAAGGCCCAAATCCAATCTAAATTTTCGGATCCATAAGCCCATCCCATTTCTCTTTTAAAAGTGAACTGGGTTGTTCTTTTAAAAAGGAAAACCGAACCGTAACCCCCTTAAAACAGAAAACCGGACCCAGTTACACAATCAGAAGAAGGGAAAGAAAATCAAAATAAAAGAAAAGGGCCCACAACTCGCCTCTCCCAAACCAGGAACAAAGCTCAGCCGCCGATGGAAGAAAAACGAAGGGGAAGAAGGACTCAGGCCTCCGGCGTCCCTCGTTCCGACCCTAGGCCACTCCCATCTGACTGGAACGACATTCCGACCTTACCCGAACTAAAAGAATTCAACAACGAGTAAAGGGGAAAGGAGGGAGAGAGCTCACCGAGATCCGAATCTTCGCCGGAAATCTTCTTCGGACTCGATTCAGCTTCGCCGAAGGAAAATCAGCGCCGGAAATGGCCTAGGTCGAAGGGAAACGTTTTAAAGGTGGACCTTTATGGATAGATTAGATGAAAAATGAAAGGAAACGTCCTCACCGACCATGGAGACGAGAACCAGGAGAGGTGGGTGCGACGCGGCTCGGCCTTGCTACGCCGGAGTCCCGGGGCGCCTCCTGATCTCCTGCGACTTCCTAGATGTTGCTGCTACGGATAGGGAAGGAAAGACACGGCTGTTGCGGGTTTCTCGGAATCGGAGAGAAATGGACTCGGCGGCTTCGGGGGAGGAACAGGGGAGGGTTCGTGGCAGCTCCGGTGACCTCCTGGGTGGCCGACGTTGACGGTGGACAAGTTGCTGGTGTGGCTCACTGAAAACAGTGGGTGGGAGGAGCTCTTTGAGGTGGTTTTACAAAGAGACAAAGAAGGAGGGAGTGGGTTTTCTGGGTTCTGCAATTGCAAACAGGGAGAGGGAAAGCGAGGAAGGGATTTGTGGGTTTGGTTGAAGCTGGGTGTGAGAATGAAGACAACAATTATGAGCTGTATGTGGGTTATTTTTTGAACAAAATGAAGAAGAAGACAAAATAGGTGTGCAGGAGGTTTCTACCTCAAGTCACGGGTATGAGAACGAGAGAGAGAGAGAGAGAGAGAGAGAAATGGAATTAAAGTGGTACAAAAGAGATATTTTGAATACCCGAACAGATATCTCAAAACCCGCTCTATGACCTTAATCGATCCGACTCAAAAGATTTTAAATTTTTAAATCCGAATGAAATAATGGAATCCGAACATTATTTTCAAATTTTCGATATATAAAAGCAGAGCATAACATATTTTAAATTTTCAATTAAATAATGCCGGAACTCGTTTTGAAATATTTAGAATAAAATCAATAGCTCAAGGACGGAAATTCTAAACCTCCAAAATCTTAGAAATCGGAATAATTATAAATCACTATTTTAATAATTTAATATTCTAAAATTTCCCGGTCTTTACATCATCCACCTCTAAAAACAAGTCTCGTCCCCGAGAATAAAATCACTCTAAAACAAGGGGATGAAGTTTTAAATCGGTGAGTCCAATAATCATGTCATTTGCCCCGTAAGCACCTCATAAGGGCCCGTATGAGGTTCTCACAGTACCCATGACGTGATCATAATATTCCCAATAGGTCGTAGCAAGTATGCGATATGGGCCCCTACCACATCCTTACCTTGACCTTTCGGTTATATCATAACTCGAAAGCAACTATAGCGCCCCTACTAGGTCTTAGCAAGCATTCTATATGCGCCCCTATAAAATGCTTATATCCACTTCGTGGGGCGTTATACTATAAGCCCGGGTTTGAAAAGTTTCACAAGGGATTGCAATGGAAAGATTGACATCGAAATCGTTCAAAATTCTCAATACCGTTTATTCTTTTAAATCCTAGATATTTCCTTTCAAAACCGGTCAAAATCTTCAAATATAACGTTTAATCAAGAAATTTTACACCAAAACGAGTCAAATCCTTTCCAATCAAGATTTCGTCAAACTCCTCCAAGAACCAAATCAGTTTCTCGCATAACCATCAATCAAATTCAAAAGCTCGGAGGTGGAATCATCCATCTCTAAGGGCTAATCCCATATTCTCTTCCTAGTTCCAGATCATGCAACATCATTCACAACTCAACAAGTACCATAACCAAAGGTCTCATCAACTCTTACATAAGCATAATATCATAAGTCATCTCACACATGAAAAGTCCCACATCATATCATAGTCACAAACCATCACATAACCGTCTAACATAAACATAAATATGCCAACAAGTCTCAAGTAACAAAGGAACAACAAAACTCAACATACTACAAATTATAAGGTATATCTACATCATACTTAAGGCATCACAAGTGCATAATCGAATGCTCATCAATCATCACGTAAGCACACATGTCCAGAAATCAACGGATTAGATGTTATGGGGTTAGTACGTCAGTACACATCAAATCTCACTATCGCATATCGATATTGCAACACAAGTAGAACAGATTCATCACGTTAACATATCAACACAACAAAGTCATGCTATTAAGATTCAGAAAAAGGAAGATCAAGCAGTATATAAATCACCAAAATGTCAGCATGCTCTGAAAGACATCACCTTAACTCATCACAATATCAAATGACAATCATTTATAAATCATGCACTATTATCTCATATATACTAATCATGATCATACTTCAAGTCATATTCATCATTTACATAACCAATAATCATGCTTGTCAACCATATAGTACACATCATGCTTACTACCACATAATAAAACATCATGCTTTCACATAATAGCACATCATTATCCCATAGTTCATACTCATCATTACTTCATATATCATATCACAGCACGTCCTAACATGCTTCTAAACCAATATAACAGGATATTAATATATCATGGTAACACTTGTCACTACCAACTAGATTTTAATATTGCATATCAACATGTAATTCCATATCAGGTTCATCATGGTCGTTATCTAACATCATACCAGCAGATATAAATAAATCACAAAATCAAGAGAATTCCTCACATCATACCAGTCAAAATAAAACACAATCCCCACTCGCCCATCTTCACTCTCAAGCCAAGATTAATCCTCTTCTAAACTCGCCAACGTCAACCCATACAAAATTCCCCAGAGAATCCCAATTCATCTCGATGATCAAATCTCGCCCCTCCTTCCGCTAAGCACTACCACACCATCCACCTCTAAGAATCCAACTCCTATCTCTAACGTCACACCCAAGTACCTCTAATACTATATCTTCAATACTCTCAAAAGTAATTCCCCACGCTTCATATACTACTCAAGACAGCACAAGCATCATACCCTGCTAACCACATGGATCCCTCTCTCGCGACTCACCTCCTAACACAATCGATATTATTTCAGCACTCTCCAACCACGCTACCAAATGACCTCACCCACAGGTTTAAGGAAGAAGCAATCATGAAAATCATCAAACATAAGGTCTACATCATGCAACTAGCATTCATAAACATAACATCATGGGTTCAACAAGTCTCAGTTTACCATCATACTCAATAACCATCGCAAACATCATATATGAACATAATCAAGTCAAGCTAACTTGTTGCATTATAACCTTATCAGGTATAATTTAGGCTTCTTAGCATATATAATTCACATTTTATAGGCAAAGGAATTCAAATCACGTTTAGCAAGTTAGAGTAGCAACACGTCAAGACACCATGGTACACGAGATCTACAAGTCATCAAATCATATCATCATAGGCAACAAGCAATCAGGCAACAGTCATCATCAAGTCAACACATCAACACGTAAATCTCATCACTAGGGCAGTGCAATATCATCGTCAATAAATTCAAAAGGGTTAGCAATTCGAACGGAGAACACTCCCGCTTGCAAGTCATATCGTACTCAGTATTCGCGATTCTCGATGCGTGCTCGTTCCGCCGACATCATTTATCCTGAGGCCCGTGGGTTATGGGCCCACGCTTCCGCTGCACTGCTCTATCGCTATCTAACTTTTCTTTCCCTCTTCCATGTGGTCGCTCGTCGAATGTATCGCATAGGGTCAGAGTTAGCGGAGATAGGGGAGTGACAAGAGAATACAACCCAAAGTTCCTATCGGAAACAACCACGAACCAATACTAAGACGACAACTAGAGACAAAACTTCAACCCGAGAATAACAACGACGCTCTTATGAAAGTCTATTAGGTTGCAATTGTGGCAAGCAAACACGAATTCATCATGGGGCATATCAATCATATTAATCCACTCTAACATGTACCTATATCAAGGAGCACGACATACGTATTCATTCCAAAAGACATATCGAGTGCTACACGGATGCATGCGAGACAAGATAGCAGTCTATTATCCCATGAAAGTCGATATGCCTAGCAACTTAAGTGATGTCTCCAAAGTAGCCATGTTTTAATGCATATTTCAGTTCCATATTCTTTACATTTTGCATATTTCGGGTTGGGAATATGTCGGATTTGTGTAGTATATGCTTATTTGTCAGAAATGGAGATCTACATAAGTTTCTGTTTAATATTGCAGAATATGGAAACATTTCGGGAGAAAACCAAGAAGCAAGAATCGGAGCTCAAAGCTACTCGACATCGACAAACCCTAGTCGATCTCGACAAGCCATGCCTAGACACCTGCCAGGATCGAGGAGCCTATGTCGAGAAACTGAAGACGAAGAACCCGGCTCCACACCCTCCTCGAGATTGAGTGCCACAACTCGAGATCGACAAGACCTCGGAGAACAACCCGGAGTCGAGGAAAGCCTGCCCGAGGAGACTGAGGAAGAAAGTACTCGACCTGGTGCCCAGACACATTACTCGATGTCGAGGACCATACTCGATGTCGACAAAGCAGCTGAAGACCATGTCCGAGCATGTCGAGAAGGGTTCCTCGACAACACCAGAAGGCCTAAGTCGATGACACACCCCTACTCGAGATCGAGGAGCTCCCCTCGAGATCAACGAGCGCTAAGAGCCATGACCGAGCCATGTAGAGGACCTACTAGCCGAGACGCCGAGCCACGCCCAGTCGACAACACTCCTAGTCGAGATCGAGTAAGCTCTACTCGAGATCGACGAGGACTCCAGAAGCCGCGTGACGCGTCGACACAATTCTACTCGGATTGGGATTCCTTGGGCTCGAAGTTTGCCGATTCTATCCGATCTATCAACATCTATCATGGAAGGAGAAGATTTATCCACTTGAGACGCTTTAGATATATTTCCCTTTTAGATTTAATTCCTAAATTGCTTTTATTTATCTTTTAAAGTTTTAGATATAATTTTAGATATAGATAGATGTTTCTATCCTTGGGTAGCAAGGTTTAGAAGCCTATAAATAAAGCTCATGGGGCTGATTTCTATTCATTCAATTTCAGTTAGAGACAAGTAGTTTCACAGAGACAGTTTAGGGAGTTCAGAGGTTGTAGGGTTTTGGCGTTCAACGAGAGTTGGATCGCCGGGATTGTAAAGTCTTTTGAATTTAGTTTAATGCAAGTTTTTTTTCATCAATCAATGTCTGAGGTTGCGATGAAGCGCGAGTAGTCCACCCACTTCAAGGGTTGGGGTGAGCCCGACAATAGCCATGCATGTTTGAGGTAAAGATCTGGCTTTTATCATGTTTTGAGCATCTACTACTTGTTTATGTGTTTATTACCCATCTAATTGAGATCCATGTTAACAACTTGGATTGTAAACATAAAATCGGTAGAGACAATTAGGGTTTCTTGAAAGAGTTGTCTAATTGTTGGAAAAGGCGAAAGCTTGTCCTTTGATGCAATTCACATGATTATCTGTTTATCTCTGCCTTATGCATGCTTGGTTATCGTTGTTGCAAACCCCAATCTTGGAAGCCTTTTACATTAAGTTTAGTTCGAAATCCCAAAACAATTGTTTTTACTTTCTTTCGTTTCGTTTTAGTTTCTGTCTCCTCGATATCGAACAGCACTCGTCGATATCAAGTACCGATTCTCGATCTCGCATCGTTGTAGCTTCTGTGTGCAGGTACTCGACAAAGCCCAACTCGACGTCGACGAAGCCTACTCGATATCGAGTAGACCCTAGTCGAGATCGACGAGACCCAGTGCCTGTGTCTGCTACTCTGCTCGACTGGTCCGATCTTCTATCGACTTACCTTAGTCGAGATCGAGGACATATGTGGTCGACTTCCGTGAGATTTCACTGCTGCCTAGGATCCGCTGACACGCTTCCTCGTGGATCGATCCTGACTTCCCGCTGCTGCATCAGGAGGAGATCTTGTAATTATTTGCAAGGGACGGAATCTGGTTTGCGGTGGTTGATTTATATTTTATTATTGCAAATCTTGATTTCCTCCTATCAACATTAAGCAAGATATGCAAGATTTAATGGGTATCACAATTGTCACATATATGAACAATGCACAAGCTTGGTGTATGCATCATACGAGAACATATAAGAGTAACATAGTAACTATCTCATCTAACACAATGACCATATAATAGGTCAAGTATGACACATAATCATATGACGAGATACATTTAGAAAGCACAGGTCCTACATGATTCTAGAGATACATAGCGTGATACAAGCATAATCATGAGCCGTTAAAAGGAGTTCATCATGATATTTACGAAGCACGAGGCATTATCAAAAGTAATAAGAAGGACATCAAGGGCGATAGATTATACTCATACTAGGAATGAACCATCATAGATCACATATATGGTACAATAGTCATCACATCATAGAACAAGTACAACACGTGATCATTTAGCGAGTCATATTGAGAATCATACTTAAGACCTACAGAACACTACTGGCACATATTGAACATGTACATAATCAAGATAACTCGACTAGATTCATTCTAACATTCATGCGTCCAACGTATCTGAAGACATGATAAGTGTGGTGTGTGATTATGCGATGTGCCAAGTCATACATGTATACTAGCATGAGAGGATATCATGGAGCAATAGAGGAACACTACCGAGCGACAACATGTAAGCATGCTATGATTAACCATCACAGAAAGCAAATCGATCATCGAATTTAACACTAATTAACTTGCACGGGTAAGACATGTTATGGTAATAGAAAGAGGGAAGAACCACACTATCAGGAACCTAGCTCGAGAGAGAATCAGCAACAACGTAGTCAAGATACAAGTTCGCACAAGTCACAATCGATGATCATACATGATGCTAAAAGCTCAATATAACGTACTATACATGCATGCAACTAATCATGACGACGGGTAAGAAATCACTCAATCATCTTCCACGATATAGGAGCATGAGAAAAGTTAAACGATTCATAATACGAGTCTAAGTAATGGGCAATTTGATTAGAATACGGGGCATGAGTGCAGATCAACACATACTGGGATGAAACATGCATTTGCTAAGACTCAATTATACCACATATTCTCCATTCAACACAAGTAACACACAACAATATTATGTGCAAAATAATCAGTAATAGCTAATCTGACAAATACAAAATAGATGGGCATGATATGGATTCTTGTCATAAAAAGGATAATAAGCATCGACATGTCGTCATCCAACGTGCTAAGGTGATAATCTACAAGCATTGCTACAAAGAGGAGTTGATCACGCTATCATTAACCTAATCCATAAGGAAATAACGATCATGTAGATTCATATTATATGGTTCATGCTTCCAATCATTCATATGATCAATAGGCCAAGTAAACATGCTATAACAACATACATTCATGATATAGGGCAAGACATAACACGAGACTTGAGCAATGTAACTAACCACAACATGAGCTTATACAATAAAATTATGACAGAAAGCAAGGCATAACACGAGCAACTTCTTACTAATGATCATTTACAAGGTACATGCGTGAGATTATAAAATCATGTCATTCAATTTAGAGAGAGTCACCATTACAACCGGACAGAGATCCCTAAGGGTAACCATTGACCTTCCCAACCGACTCATCACCTCTCTTTCCCGTGGGACTCCGACATGACTCTTTATGGCAAGAAGACACTGGTCGATCATCATAAGGATTGAGAAAGACAGCCTCAGAAACACCTTACTCTTGACTCAAAATGACATCAAGAACTATCTTCCAATACTCACTCAAACCACCTTCATGTACATACATGATTTTCCGACACAATGTGTTTACCAATCCGATTCCCCGTGAAAGACATTGACAGCTAGGAGAAAGATTTGGTAGAGCCGGAAATGGTTTAACATAGTGGAAGCGGCCATTCCACACAAGCTGGGCTTGACCAGACAGAAATAAAGGTACTCCCGCTATCCCGTTTGCACAGACAAGTCAGTACACATTTCATTGTTAGGGCATCCAAATCAGATCTCTAGCATAGCAAGCACTCAGCATAGAATCAGTGAATGACACTCTTAATCATCTCCTTGGAAACTTCCAAACCGATCTGTAAAGAGCAAGCTAGTATTTTACCTACCGTTCTCAACTACACCCAATAGGGGTGGTCTAGCGCCTTTACTACCCACTCGCGTCTCCGTTTGGTCGATTTTCCTCTCTTATTACAAGTCAAGTTCATTACTTAGTCCAATTTCGGTTAGGCATGTTAAGTTCATTTTTCCCTTTTAAAACACTTTCAAATCCTTTGAAATTCATGGGCGGTTTTCCAAAACATACACTCGACCCTTGTGTACCCGAATTGCACAACCTCGGCTCTGATACCATCTTTGTAACGGCCTATTATTATGATTTCCGGGTTACGTTTCAAGGGATAAAACCCCTTGTTCGGATCTTGCAATCCAGGTACAGGTCGAGGTTTCAAACTCATTTAAGATTAGAAGAAAGAGGGATTTCAAACCCTAAAAAACTCGAAGGGCCATTGGGTACCCCTAACCTGTCATAAGACTACGTCGTGGAATCCATTTCAAACGGAAGTAAAGCGGAAGCAAGGTAAAGATACAAGGGCCACGGCAGAGCCGGGTCAAAACCAAATCATAAGTGGGTGATTACCATTTATAACGAGTTATAGAATTAGTCAGGTTCTTCGATTCGCAAAAAGGGAACTCCGTCATATAGACATCGAGCACTCAAATCTGTAGAAAATACCTTTAAAAGAAGAACGGGGAAAGGAGTCAGATCGAGCCACTCATGCGGGACCGGTAGTCCTCGCTGAGGCCACATAGTATGTGCTATACCTAATAAAGATGCTCTAATGCACTACGAAAGTCAAACACACTAGCATGCTCCTAGTCATAATAATGTGTAAAAATACTGTAAAGGGCCCAAGACAATGCCAAGTGGCATATCCCTCTCCTACCTCCACCCCTTCCGATAGGGCGGAGACTGGCCAGCTCGTGAATGCATTCCATCATAATCGGGCGGCACGCATGCCTAACCCGCTCCACAATAAAGCCTGCAGGCATCTCATAATATAAGGAAGTTCATGACTCGATTGACTCAGGGTACCCGATGAGGCTAGGCTACCCTATGACCCTAGCAAAGACTCTAGGACTATCACAGATAACGGTCGTTCTGTTTCAAACGCATAAAGTAAGCAGATGCTCATTCAATCAGTGCAACCTAAACAGGATAATACATGACATTCTTTTATGCATATGCAACACCTAACATAAAATGCAACAACATGCATGAATGTCCAACCTGAGCAAGCCCCCTAGGGAACTTACCTGAAGATGCAGAACAGCAAGATAACACAAGTAAGGGCCCAAATGCAAGTCCAAAGCAATCCACAAGCAATATACACCTATCATCAAGTCATTTTCATAAGCTACCGATCCATCATTCATACACACAACTCCACGTTCTCAACATGCTCAAAATCAACCGATAGTCAAACCGTTTTCCAAAACCTTTCAGATACGATCAACATCAACCAAAATCATTTCATTTCAAATCAAACCCATCGATAATCTTACCAAAAATATTTCCAAACTCATTTCCCGAAGTTTTCCAAACTCTTAAATATCAAGTTAAGTCAACTCATATTCAAAACATTTTCTCAAATCATAATTGGCCAAAACTCATTTATAAACATTAAATCTTTAATTAATCGACTTGTAACTTTAGACCATTAAAATAATTCCGGCATTTGGTTTTCCAAACACAAATCCTTAAAAGACATTTCCGAAATCTTGAAAATCCATTTTTAAATAATTTATCATCAATATATAACTAGCATAGACATCGATTATATTTATTAAGAAATCATCTCAAACTTCCCAAATTTCATATTTAAAAATAACACACAATACTTATCTCAAATAATACCATTTTCCAAAACTTCGTCATATAGAATAAATTTCAGAGGATAGACATATTCATATTTTTATAAATCGGAAATAATATGACGATAATAATAATAATTGCATGATTAAATAAATACTAGTAACACATAACATAATTTATAGATAACATGAAAGAAGTAACCATTTAAAACCATTAGAAAATGCTCAAATCGAATCTAAATTTTTGGATCCATAAGCCCAGCCCATTTCTCTTTTAAAAGTGAACCGGGTTGTTCTTTTAAAAAGGAAAACTGAACCGGACCCCCTTAAAACAGAAAACCGGACCCAGTTACACAATCAGAAGAAGGGAAAGAAAATCAAAATAAAAGAAAAGGGCACACAGCTCGCCTCTCCCAAACCAGGAACAAAGCTCAGCCGTCGATGGAAGAAAAACGAAGGGGAAGAAGGACTCAGGCCTCCGGCGACCCTCGTTCCGACCCCAGGCCACTCCCATCTGACTGGAATGACATTCCGACCTTACCCGACCCAAAAGAATTCAACAACGAGTAAAGGGGAAATGAGGGAGAGAGCTCACCGAGATCCGAATCTTCGCCGAAAATCTTCGTCGGACTCGATTCAGCTTCGCCAAAGGGAAATCAGCGCCGGAAATGGCCTAGGTCGAAGGGAAACGTTTTAAAGGTGGACCTTTATGGATAGATTGGATGAAAAACGAAAGGAAACGTCCTCACCGACCATGGAGACGAGAACCAGGAGAGGAGGGTGCGATGCGGCTCGGCCTTGCTACGCCGGAGTCCCGGGGCGCCTCCTGATCTCCTGCGACTTCCTCGATGCTGCTGCTACGGGTAGGGAAGGAAAGACGCGGTTGCTGCGGGTTTCTCGGTATCGGAGAGAAATGGACTCAGCGGCTTCGGGGGAGGAACAAGGGAGGGTTCGTGGTGGCTCCGGCGACCTCCTGGGTGGCCGACGTTGATGGAGTAGCAGCTCTTGGTGTGGCTCACTGAAAACAGTGGGTGGGAGGAGCTCTTTGAGGTGGTTTTGCAATGAGACAAAGGAGGAGGGAGTGGGTTTTCTAGGTTCTGCAATTGCAGACAGGGAGAGGGAAAGTGAGGAAGGGATTTGTGGGTTTGGTTGAAGCTGGGTGTGAGAATGAAGACAACAATTATGAGCTGTATGTGGGTTATTTTTTTAACAAAATGAAGAAGAAGACAAAATAGGTGTGCATGAGAGAGAGAGAGAGAGAGCATAACATATTGATTCTCGAAGTCCCAAACCCCAATCCTGGAAGTCTTTTACAGTAAGTTTAGTTCGAAGTCCCAAAGCATTTGCCTTTACTTTATTTCTTTGTTACGTTTTATTCTCTGTCTACTCGATCTCGACCAAGCCTGGTCGATCTCGAGTTACTGATTCTCGATCTAGCATCGTTGTAGCTTCTGTGTGCAGGTACTCGACAAGACAAGCCGAAGTCGACAAGACCCTACTCGATATCGAGTAGCCCTGGTCGATATCGACGAGACCCTGTGCTTGCTGCTGCGCTGTGTTCGATTGTTCGATCTTCAGTCGACTACCCTAGTCGAGATCGAGGACCCTGTTGTCGACTTCTGACCGTGAGATTTCTCCGCTACCTAGGATCCGCTGGCACGCTTCCTCGTGGATCGATCCTAACTTCCCACTCCTGCATCAGGAGGAGGTCTTGTAATTATTTGCAAGGGACGGAATCTGGTTTGCTGTGATTTATTTCTATTTTATTATTGCAAGTCTCGATTTCCTCCTATCAACAAATTGGCGTCGTTGCCGGGGAGGCTATCATTCGCGCCTTAGGTAGTTAAATCTCACATCTGCTTTGAGTTATTATACAAGTGTATACGCCGTTCTGGTCTACCACCTGAGTTTGACAGGTTAGACGAACTAGATCCACTCTAAACTAGGATCATGGCGGCCGCTGAAACACAAGAATAGCTGATTGTCAGGCTTACAAGGGAGCTAGCCACAAAGGATACCACTATCGCCAATGAAAGGGCAGCGAGGGAACAAGAAGCTGAGCGCGCAAGGCAAGCAGAAGCTGAGCTTGCCCAATATCCAACCACTGCTGAGGATTATATGCATCCAACTCTCGTCGTGCCTGAATCGGCGATTCTAATCCCCGATAACTCTTTTGAAATTCGCACTCAGTTTCTGATAGAGCTTAAAAATAATGCTTTTTATGGCAAATTTAATGAGTGTCCTCTTGAACATATTACCAATTTTCATGACATGTGTCGTACTCTTGCTGAAGGTACAACTCTGGAATATGTCAAGATGAAAGCTTTTCGCTGGTCTCTCGCTGGACCTACACTGAAGTGGCTCGAAGGGCTGAAACCAAGATCACTCACAACATGGGCTCAAGTAGAGCAAGAGTTTCTGAACAAATACTTCCCACCCGCCAAAACAGCACTTCTCCGCCAGAAAATCACCGCCTTCAAACAGAAGCAAGGGGAACCGCTGGCAAAGGCATGGGAACGCTACAAAGAACTGCTGCGATCTTGCCCTACTCATGGACAACCACCCTACGTCATTCAAGAGATCTTCTTCAACTCTCTTGATCAAGTCACTAAGGACAGAATCAACCATTATACTCGTTATGAGTATCTGACGATGCCACCAAGCGACGCATGGGGTGTGCTAGAAAAGCTCACTAACTACGACAACAAATATGGGGCTCCTACAAACTATGATGAGAGCACCTATGCAAGACCAGCCCCATCTATGTCACTCTATGAGCCAGAAAATGAGATTAACCCAGATGTCAGGGAGCAGTTCTATAGAGACCAGAATCGCAAGCTCCTCAAGCAAGTCAAATATTTATCTGTCAATCAGCCTTGCATCGAATGCGGATCACAGCGGCACACCACTACTGAGTGCCCACACACTGAGCAAGTCAGGATGGCAGAAACACATGAAGAGGCAGCCTACGCTGGGGGCCCCAATCGCTACATGGGAGACCAACGGTCCTATCAACCACAGTGGAACCAAGGTTCTCCCAGGAACCCCCCACCCTACAAAGCTCCAGGACATCCAGAAAGGGATCAAAAGAAGGATGATCTGCAGCTGATCCTTGAGGAGATGCGTCGGAATCAGGGCACCATCAACAACCAATTCCAGAACATCACTACAAAATTTGGAGAACTGGACATCTGGAAAAGAGGAATAGAGACGCAGATGGGTCAAATCGCTGCACAGATCCCACGACCGTCCGGACAGCTTCCTGGGCAAACATAACCAAATCCTAAAGGGAAAACCGAACACGTCGCAGCTATCAAACTCAGGAGTGGCCATCAATTACACGAGCCAGAGGTCGGGAAACAGCAAAGCAAGGCAGAGCAGCAATTCGAGACAGAGCAAGATCAACTCGATCTCGAGGAGCCCGTACTCGATCTCGACAAGACCCTACTCGACACAGACCAGAAGCTGAGCTCAGACTCCACTGCGAAGCCCAGCGACTCGAGGTCGACAACCCAAGTCGAGATCGACGAGCCCCTGGTCGAGATCGAGGAGCAGCATCTGGCCGACGTCGACGACTCTACAGCACCTCCGATAGCTGATCTGGCTCCGAAACAGAAAAAGCCACTGCCTTTCCCTTCAAAAGCATAGAAATATCCCACTGCAGGTAGGTTTACCAGATTTGTTAATATGATGCAAGAACTGAATGTTTCTATTCCTTTTACAGAAGCCCTGCAAGAGATGCCTGGATATGTCAAATTTCTAAAGGAAATCCTGAGCAAGAAGCGATCCATCTCAGAGATCGCAGGCAAATGCAAAGTACTTCACTTCCCTAAAAAGAGACTTGGCCCTGGTAAGTTTTCTGTTACTGTGGGTTTTGGACAATATAAATATGAGTCTTTGTGTGATTTAGGAGCAAGTGTGAGCATTATGCCTTTATCAATCTGGCGGAAAGTAAAGATAGGATGCATAGAACCTGTGGATGCCAAGCTATACATGGCGAACAATACAGTAGTCATCCCTACAGGTATAGTTGAGAACGTCCCTGTCCAGGTTGGTAAATTCTTTGTTCCAGCAGATTTCCTTATCATTGACTGTGCTGAAGATCCTACTAGCCCTATTATTCTTGGTAGACCATTCTTAGCTACTGCAGATGCCAGAATAAGTGTCAGGAATAGATCGCTCACCTTCACCATAGGCGATGAGGTTTTGGATTTCTCTTTTGGCCCTGCAAAAGAGGAAATTTCATTGCTGGAGGTGAAAAGCATCGGCAACCACGGGACCAAGCAAACAGCGGAGGAAGGAGCCAACACTGTACTCGAGATCGACAAAGTCAACTCGATCTCGACAAAGCCTCTACTCGATCTCGACAAGCCTTTGTCGATGTCAACTACCTCTGCTAAACCACTGACTTGCCAAGAGCCTAAGTATGGGGTCCCTGTACTCGAGGTCAACCAGCTGTACTCAATCTCGACTAGCCCCAATCCCAAAGATTTCTGTTTTGGGTTCGAAAAGGTAAGTTCAGGTATGAATTCTACTCCCCCTCAGTCCATAAAGAAAATTATCAATGATTTAAGGGGAGATAAGACACCATGGCGAGAAAATCTGCGAAAACTGAGAGCTGGAAGGAAGAAGAAGAAAGAGAAAGGAGATGATGCAAGCAACCACCTGTCAACTGAGCTTGCATACTACCATCAGGACCTAGATGATCCAGGAGAAGGGCCAAGCATGAGCGGGCCCCACAATAATGGTCCTTGAGCGCAAACGGAGAAGTCGGCCTAGCGACTCTAAAATCTAGAGCATGTATATAGAAATTTATGAATTTTGGGACTTTTTGAACTTTGTGGTTTTTGTTTTTGGTTTTTGGTTTTATGTCTTTTAGAATATTTTATGTGGATAGTCTTGTTTCTTGTGCAATCTAACACTTTTAGGTCAGCAAGCATATAAGGATCGCGAAAAGTGGAATAAAGAAGTCCCTGAAAACAGTCAGAATCGACGAAGGCCAAGTCGACTACAACAAGGAGGAGAAGCCCAGAAGTTACTCGACCTCGAGTAGACGTACTCGACATCGACAAGACACCAGAAGCTCCTCGACTTCAGAAAACCACTGGACGCAGACGAAGCTACTCGAGATCGAGTAACATGTACTCGAGATCGACAAGCTTGTCTACTCGACCTGCACTGATCTACCCTCCTCGACGTGTTATCCTGTGAGTTCCTTCCTTTACTCTTGTTTTTATTTGATTTTATACAGTGGGGACACTGTAAATTTTAAGTATGGGGTGGGGGAAGGGCTCATTATCATTATTATATGTTTTAGTCTTGCTTTTGGTTTTACATGGTGAAATTTTAAATTTTTATGTTATGCATTCATGTTTAAATTTTATGCCTTTTAAATCCTTCGTCATTCTTTAGTTTTGATTTTTGCATAAATAAATAAATAAAAATAAATAAATAAATAAATATGCATGTTTAAATTTTTGCATTGTTTTAGTTTTATACCCTAACTTAGATGTCCTATCATGATGAATAATGACTGACTTGATCATATAAATCTTATGGCGTGTTTGGAAGGTTTAGCCTAAGTCCTCAAAATGGTTTTTATGTGGATTGTGAACTTGTGATGAAATTGAGCACATATGATCCTAAGCTAAAGGTTAAAATCCAACAAAGATTGTCCCAGTGAGAATTTTGGCCTTATAGGGAGAACATTAAAAATCCCTCTGCTTTCTTGAGCGTATTTACTCTTCCTGTGCATCTCTAAATGTTGTAATAGTTATTCAAAACCAATGCATTTATATGTTTATGTTGATGAGAATTAAATGTTGGAGGCACCTTTTAAGCCAATTTTATCCTCTCTTTACCTACCCTACATTATCCCTGCTTGAAGCCAGAACATTAGCCTGAGACTTTTATTGTAAACTCCACAAAATTATTCTTAGCCAAATTGAGCCTGACCCCTATTTGGGAATTAAGACTTAGAGTTGGTTGGAATGATGATTTGTGAAAAAAAAATGAGCTTATGTTGCATTTCAAGTAAGAAGGATCATGGAAATTCTTGAGATATGGGTTGGTTGTACATTTTTTATCTTGCTAGACATATTATGTAAAAGGATTTTTGGCTCACATTATAAATGCACCTCTAGTATTATTTTATATTCAAAAAAAAATCTGAAAAAAGAAAGAAAAAAAGTATATATATTTGTGAATAAAGTGCATGAGCCAAATTTACCTTATTTCTTTCATTATTTTGCAAGATACATATTTTGGAGAGATTTAGAAAGTTTGAAAGGTTACATACTCCATTTAGACAAATTGGAGAGTTTGGTTGATGCATATGATTGGGAAGTTATGGTTTGGTTGTGTTGGAAGATTTAGGAGTCTTGATTCCCGAATTTTATTTAGCACCACATGGCCAAATAATTCCATCCCTTATTATTTCTTACTAAGCCCCATTACAACCCCGCCGAATAGAATCTTCTTCGAAGACTTCTATTGAGCGAAGTCCTCCTGATAATTCTTGTTGCATTTTCATAATTGGTTGCGAAGTGGATTCATATTTAAATTGCAATGTTTATGAGATTGTATATGAAATTGAGTTGAGAGTTGATCTTCATAGCCTAAACACATTGAGAGTTGAGTTTAAACACATTATCTCTGTGAGGTTGGATTTATATTGCCTATGCCTATGGATCACTCATATATGTGTGATGACGTTAAATTCACTTGTCTTACATTGCTACTACTTGAGATGTTGCTTTTGACAAAAGGCGAAGACTTGAAGGATGTGTTGTAGGTCTTGGTTATTGTTTGGTTATTACTTGAGGACAAGAAAGTCTAAGTATGGGGTGATTTGATGTCCATGTTTTATGCCATGTTTTATATCTACTGTTATATCGATTTCTGCATGCATTTCATGCATTTGGGCTAAAATAATACAAAATCTGTGTAAGTTATGTTTATTTGCAATATATGGAGGTCTACACAAGTTTTTGTTATATTTGGCAGAAATCGGACGCACTTTGGAGCTTAAAGGAAACTCATGGAGAAGCTAAGAATGGTGCAGCTGGAGAAGAGGCCATTTTTCACCATTCTTCGTTCTAATTCAAGCTTTAATTTCTTCATGAGAGTTGTAGCCCTCGAAAAGAGCTTTCCAACGCATGGTCATATGTGTCAATCCGACGAACGAGGACTCGGGAAAGTGCGTTTTAAGAACAGAGCAGAAAGCTGAGAAATCTTTACTCGAGATCGAGTACACTCTACTGGAGATCGAGGAGAGCCTGGTCGAGGAAGAGCTGATCGAGAAGACGAAGACGAGGACATCCCGGGTTACACTCTACTCGAGATCGAGTAGACCTACTCGAGATCGAGGAGCTCGGAAGCCGTGTCCGAGCATGTCGAGCAGAGTCACCCGAGAAGAACTAGTCGACAAGGCCGGTCTAGTCGAGATCGACGAGAGGTACTCGAGATCGACTAGACCCGTGAACCATGTCCGAGCCACATCGAGCACCAGTTAGCCGAGACGCCAAGCCAAGCCCAGTCGACAACACTCTACTCGAGATCGACAAGACCTTTGTCGAGATCGACGACGGTTCCAGAATCCGCGTTACTCGGTTTGACGAATCCTACTCGATTTAGGATTGCTTGGGCTCGAAGATTGCCGATTCTATCCGAAATTATCAAGCATATATCATGAAGAAGAGAGATCTATCCATTGAAAACTTTAGATATATTTCCCTTATTTAGATTTAATTATGTTATTGCTTTTATTTATCCTTAAAGTCTTAGATATAGTTTTAGATATAGATATAGATATTCTATCCTTGAGTAGCAAGGAATAGAAGGCTATAAATAAAGCCCATGGGGCTGATTTTAGATTCATTCAATTTCAGAAGTAGAGAAGTGGTCCACAGAGACAGTTTAGGGAGTTCAGAGGTTTTAGGGTTTTGGCGTTCAACGAGAGTTGGATCGCCGGGATTGTAAAGTCTTTGAATTTAGTTTAATGCAAGTTGTTATTTCTTTCCAATCAATGATGTCTGAGGTTGCGATGAAGCGCGAGTAGTCCACCCACTTCTAGGGTTGGGGCGAGCCCGACGATAGCCCTGCATGTTTGAGGTAAAGATCTGACTTTTATCATGTTTTGAGCATCTACTACTTGTTTATGTGTTTATTACCCATCTAATGGAGATCCATGCTAACAACTTGGATTGTAAACATAAAATCGGTAGAGACAATTAGGGTTTCTTGAAAGAGTTGTCTAATTGTTGGAAAAGGCAAAAGCTTGTCCTTTGATGCAATTTACATGATTATCTATTTATCTCTGCCTTATGCATGCTTGGTTATCGTTGTTGCAAACCCCAATCCTGGAAGTCTTTTACAGTAAGTTTAGTTCGAAGTCCCAAAGCATTTGCCTTTACTTTATTTCTTTGTTACGTTTTATTCTCTGTCTACTCGATCTCGACCAAGCCTGGTCGATCTCGAGTTACTGATACTCGATCTAGCATCGTTGTAGCTTTTGTGTGCAGGTACTCGACAACACAAGCCGAAGTCGACAAGACCCTACTCGATATCGAGTAGCCCTGGTCGATATCGACGAGACCCTGTGCTTGCTGGTGCGCTGTGTTCGACTGTCCGATCTTCTGTCGACTACCCTAGTCGAGATCAAGGACCCTGTTGTCGACTTCTGACCGTGAGATTTCTCCGCTACCTAGGATCCGCTGGCACGCTTCCTCGTGGATCGATCCTGACTTCCCGCTGCTGCATCAGGAGGAGGTCTTGTAATTATTTGCAAGGGACGGAATCTGGTTTGCTGTGATTTATTTCTATTTTATTATTGCAAGTTTCGATTTCCTCCTATCAACACCGCCGAACTTCACCGAGCCCCAATTCGGTGACCCCGTGCCCGACCTCAGGCGCAGCCTTCTTCCCAGACTCTGAACGTGCCCATCTCTGAACGTGTTTCGAAGGAGAAGAAAGCAGACGCTTTTAATCTCTTTTGAAGAAATTCCAAAAACAGCCCTTGTGTTCTCCTATTTTCGTTTCTGACCCTAACTTAATTATTTATTAAGTTAGGTGGCATAAAAAAAATCTATTACCATGGCTCTTTACGATCACCAACATCACGCCTTCTCTGGATACTCTAGATATCCTACCCCTCGACATGCCGGTCCTCAGGCCTCTCTGACATCGCCTGGCCCAGGCTATGTTCCGCTAGCTCTGCATCACGCCTTCTCCTCTACGAAGCCGACATCTTCAGACTCTTCTTGGTACATGGACACTGGTGCCACCTCCCACATGACGAACTCCTCAGGTAACCTCTCATCTATTTCTTTTAAGTTCCCTGTCCACTCTATTATCGTCGGAAATGGTAGTCGTCTTGCTACTTCGGGAATTGGCCACGCCAAATTACAGACCCCAACCCACCCACTACACCTCAACAATGTCCTTATTGCCCCAAAGATTGTCAAAAACCTTATCTCTATCCGTCGGTTCATTACTGACAACAACGGTTCCCTTACGTTTGATCCCTATGGTTTCTCTGTGAACGATCTTACTATGGGGATTACTCGCATGAGATGTAACAGCACCGGGGAGCTCTACCCTGTCACACCACCTCCTGCGTCCAGTCAGTCGTGCCCGGTCGTCTTCTCGGCATCGTCGTCCAGCCTGTGGCATGCACGCCTGGGCCATCCCAGCGATGCCGTTCTAGATGTCCTCCGTTCCCAGAGTCTTGTCCCATGTACTAAAGACCCACGCTCTGGTTTATGCTCTTCCTGCCAACTAGGCAAACATGCCAGACTGCCGATCCAACGGTCTTTGACCTCTACCCTTGCTCCCTTTGATGATTACCTGAGGAGTTCGTCATTTGGACCTCTCCCGTGCCTAGCAAGGAGGGTCACAAGTACTACCTCTTATTTCTTGATGATTACACTCATTACTTATGGGTCTTCCCGTTGCATTTCAAGTCCCAAGTGTTTCCTGTCTTTGCCAGATTCCATGCCTACATCAAAACACAGTTTCACATATCCATCAAATGTTTCCAATGTGACAATGGTCGTGAATTTGACAACAAAGACTTTCACTCTTTCTTTGCCGCAAACGGGATCTCCTATCGCTTGTCCTGCCCCTATACTTCTCAGCAGAATGGCAAGGCAGAACGAATTATCAGAACCATTACCAACATGATGCATTCTCTCTTCTTCCACACTTCTATTCCTCTTCCCTATTGGCCTCAAGCCTTATCCACCACATGTTATCTCCTAAACATTCTCCCTTCCACTACCTTATACCATCGCTCGCCAGCTCATGCACTTTATTACGCCGTGCCTAGGTATGATCACCTTCGCACCTTCAGGTGCTTGTGTTTCCCAAATCAGTCCTCCACAGCCCCATACAAGCCTCATCCACGTTCCACTCCATGTGTCTTCCTAGGCTATCCGTCTGATCATCGCGGTTACCTTTGCCTCGATGTCAAGACCCATAAGCTTATTGTGTCACGTCATGTCACGTTTGATGAGTCTCGCTTTCCCTTTTCTCCTCCTCCTCTCCTCGCTTCCACACCTCCTATGTCTCAGTCAGAGTCAGAGTCATCATTCCCTCACTTTCTCTTTCCCCAGATCTCTCTCGGTGCTTCTGCCTCTCCCCCAACCCCACCACCACCACCCCCCACCACCAGACCACACACTCGCAGCGTCTCTGGTGTCTTCCGACCCCGTCAGATCATCTCCATGACCACCGCCCACCACCCCGCCGCTCAAACCCATGCCTCCTACCCTCCGTATGTTTACCATAACGTGATGCCGCGACCGCAGCCAACCAAACCCCCCCCCCCACCCTCACACACCTACTGGCGGCGGTCGCAGCATCTTGCTGCGGCCGCGGCCAATCAATCCGCGGCGGGCATGCTGCGCCCGCCGCTTCCCCCGCCGCCTTTACCTCCCACGCCCGTAGCCTTGCTACGCCCGCCGCTCCTCCCCCAGGCTTCGCCCCCGTCCTTCCCTCTCCCCCCGACTCCCAATCAACCTCTGCCTCCCCCCCCCCCCCCCACCCTCCCTCTCCCCCATTCCCACCTCCCACAAAACAGCCATCCTCGACCCGAATTGGTAGGCGGCTATGCTAGACGAATACATGGCCCTTACGAAGAATGGTACTTGGGTTCTGGTCCCTCGCCCTCCTGATGCGAACGTCATCCGATGTATGTGGCTCTTTCGTCACAAGTTCCGCTCTGATGGGACGTTGGAGCGCTACAAAGCCCGTCTTGTGGTCAACGGTCAGTCTCAGCAGGCAGGTATTGATTATGATGAGACGTCCAGCCCTGTGGTCAAGCCTGCCACTATCCGAGTGGTCTTGAGTCTAGCTTTGTCGCGCAACTGGGCCATCCATCAGTTAGGTGTCAAGAACGCCTTTCTGCATGACCATCTGAATGAGACGGTCTACATGTTTCAGCCGCCGAGGTTTGCTGATGCTGAGCGTCCGAAGCATATCTGTCTCCTCAAGCGCTCTCTGTATGGTCTGAAACAGGCTCCGCAGGCTTGGTTCCAGTGTTTTGCCTCTCACCTGCTCTGTTTGGGTTTCACTGGCAGTCATTCAGACACGTCTCTGTTTATCTATCGCAGAGACTCAGACTTGGCATTCCTGCTGCTATATGTCGACGACATCATTCTCACCGCCTCTTCTGATGCTCTTCGGACGTCCATTATTTCGCAATTGAGTGCGGAATTCGCCATGTCTGATCTGGGTCAGTTGTCTTACTTCTTTGGAGTTTCTGTTCAGCGTCATGCGTCTGGTCTGTTTCTCTCACAGAGTAAGTATGTTGCTGAGATTTTTTGCTCGGGCTAAGATGGTCAATTGCAATCCAATCGCCACCCCTGTCGATACATCCAACAAGCTCAGTGCTCATTCTGGTTTCGACATTGTACAAGAGCCTCACCGGTGCTCTTCAGTATCTCACTTTCACCTAGCCAGATATCAGTTACGCCGTTCAGCAGGTCTGCTTGTTCATGCATGCACCTAGGGAACCTCACTTCCAGGCGTTGAAGTGGATCATTCGGTACATCAGCGGCACCCTCGAGCTCGGCACTACGATCACTCCTTCCTCGAAGCTTGATCTTGTTGCTTACAATGATGCGGATTGGGGTGGTTGTCCTGATACACGTCGCTCCACGTTTGGTTACTGTGTCTTCCTCAACGATACCCTTGTGTCATGGTCAGCCAAGCGTCAGTCCGTCGTATCTCGCTCCAACGCTGAGGCCAAATACAGGGGTGTTGCCAATGTTTTCTCTAAGTGCTCTTGGCTCCGCAATCTCTTGCTTGAGTTCCGTTGCCCCCTTTAGAAGGCCACTCTGGTCTACACTGACAACGTCTCCTCCGTCTACCTGGCTAGCAACCCTGTCCAGCATCAACGCACGAAACACATTGAGCTTGATCTCCACTTCGTCAGGGACAAGGTTGCCATTGGACATGTCCGCGTTCTACATGTCCCGTCCTCTTATCAGTACGCTGATATATTCACCAAGGGTTTACCTAGACAATTGTTCATTGATTTTCGTTCCAATCTCACTGTACGGACCCCTCCCGTTTTGACTGCGGGGGTTTGATAGATTACATAGGTCTCCTCATGTATAGTGAGCTAAAAGCCCATTAAGGCCCAATACATAGGTCTCCTCATGTAGGTCTCCTCATGTATAGGGTGCTGATTTGGTAAAACTTAAAAAGTTGGGTCAACTTCAGTAATCTAGGGTGGCGATTTGGTAAGAATAAACTTGTGGTGGGCATTATAAGTATTGGGTTGATTATTATAACGGTCTACACTCGAAATGGATGCTAACTACTCTCCAACGCCGGCTGATGGTCGGGCGGCCTGCTGCTCCCCTAATATTTTTCACTACGTGATTAATAATCACATCGAACTTACATATTTTGAATGTACACATGTAACTTCAAAATACAATTATAATTATATTGATATTTGAATTTATTTCCAGTCCAATATTCTTCGGGTTATAATTTTTATCAATATTTGAAAATTAATTAAACAAGTTATATGGAAACACAATCCCTACTATTTCCGAGTGGGTGTTTACATATTATCATGCATGATTGTCGGTTATTGTGGATAGATTATGGCTGACAAATAGTTCCAATGAAAGATGAGTACGTTGTAGTTCCAACACAATAAAAACATCGATTGACAACGTCACTAACGTTAACACGTACACTGATAGAATAAAACACAAAGACATAAAACAACCAACAAACACGGGGATCACTCAAACACCCACTCTGAATTCATCCACTCTCCATGGCGTTGGATGTGAGAAGTTTTCGACCATGTTCCTCTTTGGTAGAGTTCGTATTGAACGAGATACATTGAACCGTCTCGCTTGCGCTTAGTCGCGTAGCCGTGCCACCACATGTCCCGCTTCCAAACATCTACCTTGCCATACTCGAAGACGGCTGCATCCACAGGCATATAGCGTGGCACGTACCTGAGCTTGGAATGATGCACGACCTCCCGCAGGGCCGCTCTCCCGTCCTCGGCCAACAAAGATGCGTACTCCACCCTGGCTTATGTTGACGCTAACACGTCCAACATCAAGGTCGGAGAGTATGTGCCTACAATGTCGTGACCCGAGCCCATGACCTCCAACATTGTACCTACTGGATAGTGCTCCATAATGGGATATGGGGGATCTGCATATATTACCACATATATATTGAAAATACGCAGTCTGCATGATAAAAGACATAAGGGATCATGATATATAAATATAATACAACGTCTAGATAAGGGAAATACACCGGGTTGACGCTCCATCGATTAGCAACCCACTCGTTGTGGGCTCGCAAGGACGTCGCGGTTGCCCAAGTTGCTAAACCATTCACCGGGGAGACAATACGATACTCATCCCCTAGTACAAGCTCAACATGGGTGTGCCACCACACACCCTCGACGTAAATATCTACCTCGTCACCCACAACGAACCCTAGGTATATGAACTCGAGCCTAGTCGAGATCGGTCGTACAAGACATGCGTGGATATCCTCTCTCTGAAGCGTACCCTCCCGAGTAGTCCAGTGAGTGTACTCCACCTCCACATACAATTCGCCTATTACACGGTGTACGGTCCCCTCCTCGAATGATCCTATCATGTTGTCCGTGCCAACGACCTCGATCGGTTGGCCAGGATATATGTCATATCTAGACATCCTTCGTAACAACGGGATAAAGATCTGCAAAAAAAAATGCAAACATGCTAGTAAGTTGTGGATGTTAAGAAGGTACATACCAGCATAAAAAGTGATTTAAGAATTTAAGAAGGTACATTGGTCTATATACGGAGTTCCCTAGCTTGTTGAATGGATTTCAAGCTAGTTTTAGTAAGTTGTGGATGTGATCTTCACTCGTGATGGGTATAAATAGGGAATGGGGGGGGGGGGGGGGGGGTTGAGTTGGGGGGATTAATACAAAACATCCACATTCATTTTTGTACTTTTGAGTTTTGACCGTTGCAGATATTTATCGGATTTATTGACCCGCATGCAAGTTCTACATTTATATTACATACACATTCTCTTATGAAATTAATATATATACCCACACATACATACTCCGTATTAACTACTTATAGACTATTGCATTAGGTAATCAAGAGTAGATATCTCCTACAACACCTAATTAGTGTACCATTAGATGTGACACAATTACACAAAGGTATTTGTGGTATTTATTTAATTTTTTTAAAAAAAGTTAAAAAGTATATTTGCATTACATGTCAAACAACATGTATGTGTATAACTTTTAAATATAATATCATGATTTAAAAATAATAAAATTATACATGTACAATATAAATATAATTTTTTAATACTTAAAAAATACCACAAATAATTTTGTGTGACATGTAATGCAAGTTTATACACATATTGTAAAAAAATACTATTGATGGAGAAAGGATGATTATACAAATATAGACAGTATGATTTTCTTTTTTATAAGTAAGTCACATGAAGATAATTTTATAATTTTGAAAATAAGGATGATCATGTTGCGGGAGAATCTTTCCTTTTTCAAACACTATAGCCGAGGACATCCCAATCAGCTTTATAGGAAGTTGTCATTTTGAGTTGACAGCAACCTCCGTCTCGGTCTGTGGTGAATAAGACAATTGAGGGAAACATAGACTCCCTCCGTTTTGAATCAATGCATAACGGGTAGATTTATGTCCGCATTTATTCAATCTTAAAAAAATTATAAAAATTATTTACGTATTCAATATATGTTGATAAATTGTATTTTTGAAAATGGTGACTTTTTTTGTTCAAAATATATGGATAGTTTAATATAATTTTGATCCTTATATACAGGCAAACTCCTCGTACAATGCAATTAAAAAGAATTAAAGAAAGAACACAATATATGAAATCTTATCCTTGGTAAGAATAAGATTGTGGTGATCTAGTGTGGTGATTTGGTAAGAATAAAATTGGATATTCACATTCTAGAAGACACCCAAATTTAAATTATATATTCACATCTTGATCGTCCGTTTACATAAATCTAACGGCCCACAATCCGGATCCTTGTTATGTTTTGTCCACCAATACCAAAAATTCTTCCTTTTTTTTATGTATATATAAAAGTGACGTCTAACTTGGGGGAATCCTGCAGGTAGATCCGCGGCCTGCTTCTCCCTCTACCTAGATAATCACATTCACTTATTGACCTCAAGTATATTCGATAAAATAAAATGAGTTAAAGAAAGAAAAATAGAAGAAAAAGTGGGATTTTATACCGCTGGCAGGAATCGAAATTGGGTCAATGGAGTGCATAGAAGACATTGTGGCCAATGGGGTATGTGCATCCCGTGATTACATGTCCAACTTAATATTATCTGTAGAGTATATTGAGATGGGAAGAGATGTGGATCGTCCGTGAACACTGATATAACCGTCCATAATTGACATCCAAGTGAACTACTCTTCACCAAATTTCAAATCTTACTCTCTATTCTAAAATATAAATTATCAATATCAATATCAAAAGTCAATCTTGATCTTAATCTTGATTTCATATCTTAGTGAAAAATCGCGATATCAATCTCAAATATAGATCTGAAACTTAATCTCAATCTCATATAGCAACTCTTGCTCTCAATTATCAAATATAAAATCTCAATATGAAAAGTCGATCTTGATCTTAATCCTTATTTCAAATCTCAAAGACATATCTCAAAACTATTGATCTTAAGCTTGATTTCGAATCTCAATGACAAACCTCAAAACTATTGATCTTAATCTTCATTTTAAATCTTTATGACAAATCTCAAAACTATTGATCTTAATCCCAATTTCAAATCTTAATGACAAATCTCAATTAAAACTATGTTGATCAAATTAAAGAATCGTATTTTATACTTCGATCGATCAAATATATTTAATAATTACGAAAGTCAAATATATATTATAAAAAATTCACATTTTAGTTTTGAAAATGAAATATATGATGGATAACAATATATGAACTCTTATCCTTGGATAAATAATATATTTATGAAAACAATATGGAGATACGGCCGTGTTATTTTCAATATTGGATATATTAGTTTATATAAAACAATAAGTTTTCTATCTAATGAAGATAAGGTTGGATGTAAATAAGTATTAATTGATTATGATAATGGTTTAGGGTGCCGATTTGGCAAAGAGTAAAAAGTTGGGTAAGGTTTAGTAATCTAGGGTGGTGAATTGGTAAGAATAAAATTGTATATTCACATTCTATAAAAAAAGCCCAAATTTCAATTATATATTGACATTCTGATCGTCGGTTTACATCAATCTAACGGCTCACAATCCGGATCTGTGTGAAGTATTTTTCACCAATACTAGAAATTATATGGTTTTATGTATTTTTTAAAATATACCTATTTCGTAGGAAAAGGCTACCGTGCGCAGGTAGACGGTAGGCCTGCTACTCCCTTCTCCAATTTCCAATAACGTGATTACTTTTTCTTTTTTTTCTTCAGAAATTGTATTGTTCTTGGTCGAAATAACGACCATACACATGAAACTTCAAAATATAATTGTAGGTTGTAGTTATCATATTTACATGGGAGATTACAAAATTCGTTGATTATATTAGTAAAAAAAAAAGCTTTCCAGATTATTACTTTCTAAAATTTTATTTAAATGTTGTATACATAATGTAATTGCAAAAAATTTCAAATATAATAAATGCAACTATATATAAATTTCAAATTAAAATTATTTAGATAAAATCAATAAAGTAATTAAATTCGTATAAATATCCTAAAAAGGTAAAATTTGAGATTATATGAAATAGTGAGTATAAAAAAATACATTCGAAATCCATATTTAGTAATGTTACAGAGTAAATACGTCGTTGTAAACGAAGGCCAAAAAATAAACTATGGTCAAAAAATGGAGATCTCACTCTCAACTCTCAATTTGATTTAATATATGTAAACATAAATTTTATTTATTTGTACATTTATTTGCATGCTATATTTTTAATTTCTATACCACTTATTGAATAAATAGTTTTTATTTATTTTGCAAATCGATTATCTATAAAATTAGAACAATATATATTGTTCTCAATCTCAAATCTCGATTTTTGATCTTGATCTCAATCTCAGTCTCAAATCACGATCTCAAACTAAAATCTTGATGTCAAACATTAACTCAGTCTCAAATATCAAATCTTACTCTCTATTCTCAAATATAAAATATCAATATCAAAAGTCGATCTTGATCTTAATCTTGATTTCATATCTCAGTGACAAATCGCGAATCTCAAATCGCGATATCAATCTCAAATATAAAATCTCAATATGAAAAGTCGATCTTGATCTTAATCCTTATTTCAAATCTCAGAGACATATCTCAAAACTATTGATCTTAAGCTTGATTTCGAATCTCAATGACAAACCTCAAAACTATTGATCTTAATCTTCATTTTAAATCGTAATGACAAATCTGAAAACTATTGATCTTAATCCTGATTTCAAATCTTAATGACAAATCTCAATAAAAACTATGTTGATTAAATAAAAGAATCGTATTTTATACTTTGATCGATCAAATATATTTAATAATTACGAATGTCGAATACATATTATAAAAAATTCACATTTTAGTTTTGAAAATGATATATATGATGGATAACAATATATGAAATCTTATCCTTGGATAAATAATATATTTATAAAAACAATATGGAGATATGGTCGTGTTATTTTCAATATTGGATATATTAGTTTATATAAAACAATAAGTTTTCTACCTAATGAAGATAAGGTTGGATGTAAATAAGTATTAATTGATTATGATAATGGTTTAGGGTGCCGATTTGGCAAAGATTAAAAAGTTGGGTAAGGTTTAGTAATCTAGGGTAGTGATTTGGTAAGAATAAAATTGTATATTCACATTCTATAAAAATCTTAAACCTAAACCCTAAACCCTTAATCATTAAACCCTTAACCCTAAACCCTAAACCGTAAACCCTGTACCATACAGTTTGGAAGGTGTTTTGCAAAGTGAGCTTCTGCTCCCTTCCAACAGTAGCTTGAAATTGGGGTTTTAAATTAGGGATGATTTGGTGAAATTTTTGGGAAGGGGATTGTTAATAGAGGTGTTTAGAGCCTAAAATAGTAGGTTAGAAGCTTGGATTTAGGCTAACAATTGTCGGATATACTTCGAAACGATCCGACATCCCTTCTTATAAATCGGGATTACATGTGAACGAAACCGAGTATTGAAGGGGTCATTGAACTGCCATTGACAAGAGGATTGAATGTACGTAATTAATTTGGGGCGAAAGGCATCATCCTCCACGCCAATTTGACGAATTACAAATCCTAGGTTTTTTTAATTTAGACGTAATTGGGGCTCAATTCCTCCTTTAAAACAACAATTGATTGTATATTGATGAATAAAATTAAATTTAGGATAGAATTTGTGCTTAAAACGTGTTGAATGAAAGCCGAAAATAACAACGCCTCCATGGGAGGGTTGTAGTTCAAGTTGTACGTAGAAGAGAAGAGGGATGAGGAAGAAGGGTTCACCCGATCCGGTTTTCTATTTTATTTTGGTTTGGTTCGGTTTAATCGGTTCAACAAAATCAAATTTTTGGTTTTTTACGTGCTCTCATATTTTCACACAGTATATAGAAAAAAATGCATCTACCCGGAATCATATATACACTATATGTGCATTTGTTTAAAAAATTAATTGAAAGTTAATTTTATAAAATAATATGTAGCGGTCTTTCATGAGGAAATCATATGTAGCAGTCTGCGGGTAGATACGCTAGTTGCTTCTCCTTTCTCCATTTCCGTAAATAATGTCAATAAAAAAAGCTGGTGATCAAAATAAGCAACAAGAATAGATGGCGCAGCGGTATAATGTTTACTAGACCTCCTATTTCATATACGGTTCGATTCTCGGTAGAGGCAAGTATTTATTTGTCCAATGTTTGACATATTTTTTTTTTAAAAAAGAGACCAATGTTGCAACCTGCGGGTAAGTCCGCCGGCTACTGCTAGTTACTCTGTCGTTCGATTCCGAGTAGATGCATTTTTGTGTACACGTCCACATCGTCCAACTTAAAACAAGGGTAAATCAATAGATTCAACAGTGTCCTCTGTAATAAACCAACAGCATACTAATAGTCAAATTTCACCTACATAAGTTCAAACATAAATAGACGCATAAACCAACAGTAGTCACAAACACTACAAGTAGTCAGATTTTATGAATTTAAACATACTACAAACACAAACCAACATCAGATATAAACACTAGGGCCGACCTCCATCACGATCTTCTTGGCTTATTCCGTGGCGGCCAGAAGTCCTACGAAGAGGTCGTTGAAAGTTGAAACAACTTTCTCTCGTTTCGCCTCGTGTGGTGATCTGTCTAATCATAGCTTCAGATGGGGAATATGAGATAGAACCGGGCCAATAGTCACGTGCATAATTGATGAATCCATGAATATGTAAAGCAGCCACCTCTTGAATATCCCGACCTGTCTCGACCTCATCAGCAAGTCTGTCAAACCTGGCGTCGATTGAGCGTGATAGGTCCTGAATATCACTCACATTACCTTTCTGTCTGTGTTCGATACGAGCGATCATATCGAACATTGTCTGGTGGTTGGCTGGTAACTCCCGAAGTGTCATCTCCATATCAATCTGTCTT
Source organism: Persicaria tinctoria (assembly GCA_037127255.1). Lineage (NCBI taxonomy): Eukaryota > Viridiplantae > Streptophyta > Magnoliopsida > Caryophyllales > Polygonaceae > Persicaria > Persicaria tinctoria. The sequence continues at coordinate 56,241,071 of JBANSL010000016.1, read as the reverse complement.
ATAGCCATCTCCCTCTAGCTTGCGACAATATCTTCCAACAGTTTCTGCACTGTACCAGATGAACTTGAACTACCAGGCCCAGTTTGGCTTCTCTCTAATTGTGGTTCGTCTGTGTCCATCGGGGCAGCATCCTCCACAACCTGAGCCTGAGTAGTATTCTGTGGCAGCATACGGAAGTCAGCAGGGCTTTTGCCACAAGGCAATTTACAGGGTAAATATAAGTTATGAGGAAAGTATGAGGGTGTTTTCCAATGCAAAGGCCCGACATTTGGATGGCTCAGTACAGTGGTTGTGATCAGACTCTTGTCATCGAACAAATACGAACCATTATGGGGACAAAACCATTTGGGCGGTTCATTTTCGAAATGCCTGGCAATCAATGTGATCATCATACCCCCTACAGCTAACTTCCCCTTAGCGTTTGGCTTCCCTTGTTCTCGAACACAACTTGTAAGAAATATTGAAGCCCAGTTAGCCACCGCATTACTACTTTCGAACAAGGTCCAGAACCATCCCAAATCTGCGACAATGAACTTGTTGACCTCACTTTGACCCATGAAAGCCATCTTAATCACTTTGTGCACCATCATCAAGCATGGATGAATCAACCTGCTGTTCGTTTCCCCCTTCCGAATGTCAAAAGCCAAACCTGTGATCGCAGACCAAACTTTTCCAGGCTGATCACCGGGCACCAACGTATTCTTTGTAGGTGCACGTGTAACACCTATGATCTCCCGAAACTGAAGTTGGGTCATTCTCTGCTCCACATCGTTCAGTTTAAAGGTAATCGTTTTGTCCTCGTCCTCATGGACCTCAAGTGTTGATAGAAACTCCAGCAGATATCTGTCATATGTTGGGGCATTTTCCTCCAAAAAAGCACCCAACCCGCACTGATCCAAGAACATCTTCGTAATATCAAAAAAGCCAAGGCGTATGAGGGTAGGCACATCAAAGAATTTGGTGGGTGTTGTGAGCCTAATTAGCCATGTTTTACACTTACTTTTATATCGTTTTCTGCATACATTTCATACATTTGGGTTAAATTAATATTAAATATGTGTAGTATATGTTTATTTGCAATATATGGAGGTCTACACAAGTTTTTGTTATATTTCGCAGAAATCGGACGCAGTTTAGAGCTTAAAGGAAACCCATGAAGAAGCTAAGGATGATGCAGCTGGAGAAAAGGCCATTTTTCGGTATTCATCATTCTGAATGAAGCTTTGATGTCTTCATGAGAGTTGTAGCCCTCGAAAAGAGCTTTCCAACGCATAGTCATATGCGTCAATCCAACGAACGATGACTCGGGAAAGTGCATTTCAAGAACAGAGCAGAAAGCTGAGAGATCTACTCGATATTGAGGACTTTTACTCGATATCGACCAAAGCCCAGATCGAGCAGAGACCCCAGAAATCGACAAGTGAAGCTGGGGAGCTGGAGCGGGTTAGTCGATATCGACAAGAATTGGTCGATATCGAGTAAGCACCCAAGTCGATTTCCATGTCCGGAGCCGAGATCGAGAAGCTGAGCACTAGGATGTCGAGCAAGACTTAGTCGATATCGAGGAAATTCCTCGATATCGAGGACCACCCAAGTCGACATATGTTCTGTTGGCCGATATGGAGCTTCTGAGCACAAGACTAAGAAACTGCTAGTCGATATCGACGACTCCTACTCGATATCGAGTTGACCCAGGCGGCGGATTCCGACCAATCCGAGTATCTTGTTAAGTTTCTATCCCGAAGCCGATGGTGATATTTTCGAGACGAAATTCTATCCACATCTATCAAGAGCTATCAAGAGGAGAAGATATTTATCCACTTTACATATAATTCCTAGTTGATTTATTTCCTTTATTTCCATGTTTTAATCTTTAGATAAAAGATAGATAGATATAGATTTAGATATAGTTTTCTTTCCTAATTAGAGAGGGAATGAATGCTATAAATAAAGCCCTAGGGGGCTGATTTTCATTCATTCAAGCAAAGTCGTCTTAGGACGCAAGGAGAGAGAGAGAGAGAGAGAGAGAGAGAGAGAGAGAGAGAGAGAGAGAGAGGAGGAGAAGGAGGAGGCAAGAGAGGGGAGAGAGGATGAACGTTTGGAAGGTTTTGTAAGTTTTAGTTTATTTTATGTTAAAGTTAATTTTCTTTTATTATGTTTTGTTTCTAATTTCCTTCTTCTAGGGTTGGGGTGATCCCAACATAGATATGTGTGTTTGATTTATGAATATATGAATTTTATGTCTTTATCATCATCTACCGATGTGCTTAATCCTTTGCGAGAGTTGAGGAAATTCCTTATTCATGATATTGAAGCGAAAGTGTTCTTATTATGAATTTGGATAGTAATTAGGCTTTGCTTGCAAAAGTTGGTTGATTCTAATTAAGAAAAGGTAGAAACAAATTATGTTTTTTATGCGAGAGCCTCTATCACCTAAATTGTTGGAATTTACGAAAGTCGATTATTTGATATAAAGCATGCATCTTTATGTGATTTATGATCTGCGCATATGTTTATTGTTGTGGTGATCCCTAACCTTGGAAGTTTGCATCTTTATTTATTTTATTTCATTATTTTTATCCTGCAAAGTTACCCGACACCGACCACCTCTTCTTCTATCATTCCCTCGACATCGACCAAGTCTTAGTCGACATCGACAGCAACCTCCCCACCTTTTCCCGCTATCCCTAAACCCCAAAACACACTAAACCTAGAACCGCTGACTTCTCTCCTGAGGACGAACCTGACTCCCCTATACTATAGCGTGGGTCTTGACTACAAATTTATTTGGTCGAGAAACCCTCTCGTCAAATTGGCGCCGTTGCCGGGGAGATATCAATCGCGCCTAGTTTAATTGTGTTTAAAGGTTCAGAAAAGCCCATCCCTTTTTCTTACCCTATCACATACCCTACCACCACCTACCTCACCGGTACCAACTGGGTGCCAAGCTTTTGCTACTAATTTGTGTTCTTGATTGTGATTTCAAAGCTTAGGTACAAAGATGGAAGACTTTGTCGAAGGGAATCCTGCATGGGAAGAATGGTATCAAGATTTGAGACGAAGAAATAGGATCGCAATGGAGGAGTCACGATTAAGGGAAATAGCTCGGCTGGAAGACGAAATCCGAAGGCTTGAGGCTTCCATTCAGTCTAAAGGACCATGCCTTCCTCTCGACGAGCCAATTGACCCACTCAATATCGACAACCAGGTATGTCCTTCCTCGAATTTCATTCCTACTTTGCTACCTATTGTTAATGAATCATATGAAGGATCCCACGGCGAAATAGCACTAGAAGAGAAGAAGTTGGACATTGTTGACCAGAGCATTCCAAGATCGCTTTTACCTTAAAAGGTGAAGGCTATCCCCGATTATTTTGAGAAACCGATGTTCATATTCAAGTATGGGGTCCTAGCAAAGTGGCCTGAAGCTCCGCATGATGAGGTGGAAATATCTCTTCCCACTCCACCGTTTTGCTGTGGTGGAGACGCGCAAACAAATCAACATATGAAGCGGAAGAGGTATGATGATGAGGTATGTATATTTTCTTTATATCTTCCTTTATGCATGCCAGCTGAAGCCCATGAAGATGAATGGGTGGAGCCATGGAGCATCCACTCGGGGAGTTTTAAGCTTCTTCATATGATGCCCCCGGATGACATCCCACGCTTCCCACCACCGGAGGAACCACCAGACCCACCTATACCTCCGGACAAAAATGAGCCAGGCTAATGCTTCATGGAGAAAGTCGGCCTAGCGAGTATAAAATCTAGAGCTTGTAAATAGACATTTACTTTTTTAGACTTTTGGACATTGCTGCTTTTTGTTTGTTTTTGGTTTTGAACATTTTTAGTTTTTCTATTGTGGGTATATGTCTTCTATATTTTTCAGGTCTCTGGGGATAGAAGCAAGCTAAATTGGACTCGGCCCAGGCATGTTCAATCGAGTTTTTGAAGCCCTACACACCTTTCTAGTGAGTTTCTTTCTCTACCCTTGTTTTTATACAGTGAGGACACTGTAATGTTTAAGTATGGGGTGGGGGAAGGGCTTACTTTATGCATATTTGGTTTTATTTGACATTATGTGTGCATATTTGGAGTTTAATTCTTGATTTGCTTATACATGGCTATGTACTTTGGAATTCATATTTGATATCTATGTGCTTATATGCATGTTTTCCAAAAGTTTGAAAAAATGACCCCCATTGAATTTTTTTTATTAATGTCATGGAAGCTTATATTGAACTTGACGATGCAAAATTGGATTCATTAGAGATGTAGCATGAAATTGCCTAGTAAAGGGAAGTCACAATGAAGTGCATATTTTCTTGAAAACCATGAAAGGAGGTAAAATTTGAAGTTGCTTTTGACATGTTGCATGATAAGATGATGGAGGACTTTATATTTCCATATAATGCTCATATGTTTATAATCCTAGCCATACCTATGCTTATGCATTACACAAAAGCCATATTATGCCTTATTTCAATTATTGCTCCACATGATCTAAATATTGCCCATTCTTTACCTTATTTCCTATCCGGGGATTATGTTGAGAATATGTTATATTATGGAGATGTTATGTGGTTGTTGTGTTGTTATGTCATTATTGGAGTTTGGTAGAAAATTATTTAAAATATATGGAAAATTTAATGAGTGAAAAAAAATCCGATCACCTCAGGAGATAAAGGTAGATCGACCCTGCTCGCTGAGATAATAGTTCAGTGAGATGGGACACACAGGTGAGGAGTCCAAAACACTAAGTATCCGGGGTCATTCATGACACCCATGTTTGCGACTCGCGAGGAGGCAGTGCTGAGGTTAGAGAGGTAAAAGCATTATATTGAAAGAAAAAAAAACATTGAGCAAAAGAGAGAAAGGTGATGATGAAGAAGGAATGTGGTATGAAAGTTTGAAAAGTACTCCATTTCCCCGGATCATTAGCACCACATTGCCAAAAATTGCCCATCTTTAGCCTTTTACCAATCTACTCCTTATTTGAGCTTAAATTAAAGTCCTCTTGATTATTAATACTTTGTCACATGTGGATTGTTTTTGCATTACCCTCCTTTTGTGAGTAGATGTTGCTTTTTATTGCACATGCATAAATTTGTGACACTAGTACCTTTTCGAGGATGGTAATTGATTGCAGGGACATATAAGAATGAATCTAAGATGTTGAGAGTTTTGATTTCTTCCCCTGTATGAAAAATAAAAGTATTGCTTGAGGACAAGCAAGCTTAAGTATGGGGTGTTTGTTGTGAGCCTAATTCGCCATGTTTTACACTTACTTTTATATCGTTTTCTGCATACATTTCATACATTTGGGTTAAAATAATATTAAATATGTGTAGTATATGTTTATTTGCAATATATGGAGGTCTACACAAGTTTTTGTTATATTTCGCAGAAATCGGACGCAGTTTGGAGCTTAAAGGAAACCCATGAAGAAGCTAAGGATGGTGCAGCTGGAGAAAAGGCCATTTTTCGGTAATCATCATTCTGAATGAAGCTTTGATGTCTTCATGAGAGTTGTAGCCCTCGAAAAGAGCTTTCCAACGCATGGTCATATGCGTCAATCCGACGAAGAATGACTCGGGAAAGTGCGTTTCAAGAACAGAGCAGAAAGCTGAGAGAACTACTCGATAGCGAGGACTTTTACTCGATATCGACCAAAGCCCAGATCGAGTAGAGACCCCAGAAATAGACAACTGAAGCGGGGGGAGCTGGAGCAGGTTAGTCGATATCGACAAGAATTGGTCGATATCGACTAAGCACCCAAGTCGATTTCCATGTCCGGAGCCGAGATCGAGAAGCTGAGCACTGGGATGCCGAGCAAGACTTAGTCGATATCGAGGAAATTCCTCGATATCGAGGACCACCCAAGTCGACATATGTTCTGTTGGCCGATATGGAGCTTCTGAGCACAAGACTAAGAAACTGCTAGTCGATATCGACGACTCCTACTCGATATCGAGTTGACCCAGGCGGTGGATTCCGACCAATCCGAGTATCTTGTTAAGTTTCTATCCCGAAGCCGATGGTGATATTTTCGAGACGAAATTCTATCCACATCTATCAAGAGCTATCAAGAGGAGAAGATATTTATCCACTTTAGATATAATTCCTAGTTGATTTATTTCCTTTATTTCCATGTTTTAATCCTTAGATAAAAGATAGATAGATATAGATTTAGATATAGTTTTCTTTCCTAATTAGAGAGGGAATGAAGGCTATAAATAAAGCCTTAGGGGGATGATTTTCATTCATTCAAGCAAAGTCGTCTTAGGACGTAAGGAGAGAGAGAGAGAGAGAGAGAGAGAGAGAGAGAGAGAGAGAGAGAGAGAGAGGAGGCGAGAGAAGAGAGAGAGGAGGAACGTTTGGAAGGTTTTGTAAGTTTTAGTTTATTTTATGTTAAAGTTAATTTTCTTTTATTATGTTTTGTTTCTAATTTCCTTCTTCTAGGGTTGGGGTGATCCCAACATAGATATGTGTGTTTGATTTATGAATTTATGAATTTTATGTCTTTATCATCATCTACCGATGTGCTTAATCCTTTGCGAGAGTTGAGGAAATTCCTTATTCATGATATTAAAGCGAAAGTGATCTTATTATGAATTTGGATAGTAATTAGGCTTTGCTTGCGAAAGTTGGTTGATTCTAATTAAGAAAAGGTAGAAACAAATTAGGTTTTTATGCGAGAGCCTCTATCACCTAAATTATTGGAATTTGCGAAAGTCGATTATTTGATATAAAGCATGCATCTTTATGTGATTTATGATCTGCGCATATGTTTACTGTTGTGGTGATCCCTAACCTTGGAAGCTTGCATCTTTATTTATTTTATTTCATTATTTTTATCCTGCAAAGTTACCCAACATCGACCACCTCTTCTTCTATCATTCCCTCGATATCGTCCAAGTCTTAGTCGACATCAACAGCAACCTCCCCACCTTTTCCCGCTATCCCTGTACCCCAAAACACACTAAACCTAGAACCGCTGACTTCTCTCCTGAGGACGAACCTGACTCCCCTATACTATAGCGGGGGTCTTGACTACAAATTCGGCACGATATCCAATTGGGCTAACGAATACCCTCTCGTTAGTGAGCACGATATCCAATTGGGCTAACGAATACCACCTCTTCTTTTGCACTTTAGTAAGAGTAACCAGCTTCATATAATCCGGGGCCATTTCAGACAATATGGAATGATGTCTAAATCCGTGTAAAAACCGAAAGCATTTTGAATCACGAAGAAAATCTTAAGAGCAGCACAATTTCCCCCAATCGAAAATAACTGTCAGACAGTATGAAAGTGCAAAATTTAACCAAAACAAAATGAACGCCACAAACCCACATGACAAACAAATCGATTCCCTAGTTCGAATCAACATCCAAAGCAACACAAACTGAGAAGTCTCAAAAAACCTAAACGCCAAAACCCCCAGAGAAACACCCCCGAAGCACATGAAATCCGATTGAACCTAGACAAGTAATTGCCAATTACTCGTCTAATTTAGGGCACAATTGCATTACAATAACGGTTAATATATTAAGTTCGGCAGAGGAATGGACAAACAACACAAATTGAAAAGATATCATGAAATCGATTTGTGTAAATCAGCGAGAGAGATGGGCGATTTACTTCATTTGAATGCTATCTGAGTACATAAACTACTCCTACCCACAACAATGCAAAATATAATGAATTCACTTACCAATTTGGTGAACAAACCAGCGAGACAGGGGCAAGACGACGAGAGGTTGTCAGTTACTCCGTTGTCGGACAGTTTATGAGTTTATTTATTTGGCGCTCGGAATGGCAGGTTAGGGATAAAGGTGTCGATTGTATGGAGCACGAGGGTGGTGTTGGGCTTTTTTCCATGGGCTATAGGGTTGGGATTGGGCCTTCTCACAATGGGCCACCAGTTGATCTCACCTTGATGCCGAATACATAACATTTTGTACACAAAATTATAATGGTAATAAAATCATAAACTTATGTCTTATGTGGATAGGAACTTTAATGGAAATCATAAATTGTTGCTTTGTAGATGCATAACATGTCCTTCTAAACAAAATCACAAAGACAACAGCAATGGTGATGTAATTCAAAATAAAAAAGAAAATCATAAACCGTTTGCTTAATTTGTAGATGCAGTACATGTCCTTCTACACAAAATCACAAAGATCGATAACAACGGTGTATTAATGAAGCTGATCTGCAACATTGACCTTCTGTTCGGGTTGATACGGGATTGACTGCATCGATGATGATCTCGAATGTTGTGTTTGGGCAACCTGCATAAGAACCATTAGTTAAGTAATTCTGATAATCGTCAGCCCACGATGATAAACTATTCGACTAACCTGCGTAATGCGCAAAGGAATATGGCGTCCGGTGTGAGCTCCACCACTTTGTTGGAAGGCTTGTGTATGCATCATCTAGCAATCAAATCGAGAAAGTTGTAGTATGAGCTACCGAACAATCATGGAATCGCTAGTATGTTAAATGTGAAACGGTTCTTCCATGTACCTGATTGTACATAAGGGTCGGATGGTGCGTGGGCAAGGAGATCCTGTTGTACTGGCTTTGAACATAGCTTGCTCCTGCATGACTCAAGGCGGGACTGCCTGCCATGCTTCGCTGCCACTGACGCTCCCGAGCCTTTTCCCTTTCATACCCTAACCTCCTAAGTCTTTCGGCTCCTCTACCCCTTCTGTCAACAGGATCTTCCACAGGGGCTGGTGCAGTATCTCCCAGATCGTCCTCCTCGTTCGCCATGTTTTCACGCGGGTGAATCGATCGCCGCCCATACACCCTCCCAATGTCGTCGATATTGTGCAAATGCAGGCCATGCGTCCCCCTTACAACCTCCTTTACCATATCTTTGACTTCTGTAAGCTTAGCCATCACTGTCGTGCACAATTCCTGATTGTTCATCGCGTACCCAGACAAGGCATCGACCTTACTATGAATATTCTCATACCGTCGGATTGCCTCAAACTTCTTTTTAAGCAAGGCATAGTAAGGTACCGCAACCTTTATGTGTTCCCGGGGTAAATCCTTCCGCCAACGGTTTAGAATATATCTCTCTAGTACATAATCCATCTGCTCTTCACTCATCACACGCAAAATGTAAGTGCACAATATCCCCCTAAACTCAAAGCACTTGAACACACATTTTATATCCGGCATGGCTTTATGCATTGTCACCCTAAACATTTTGCACCGTGTACCAATGTAGGTAGGTTGCTTTACGACGATATCGCAAGCGCACACATCTTCGGAGTCGAGAACCTTAACCGCATTGTTGTACACGAGCTTTTGCACCTCCTTTTGGAACTCGTCAAACTTCGCAGAAGTGTACAACCGCTGGAATACGAGCTCAAACACATGCTCGGTCATACACTGAATTGGACTATTGATGGATGCAAAGGTAGCAGTCTCCTCCTCCCAAACCCTCTTCGATAATGCAACACCGTACTGCTCAACAAATAGCTTCAAAGTAGTATTGATGTTGACAAACTGTTTGAAGAAATGATTCACACCTTCACTCCTTTGTGTGCTCGACATTCCAGCCCAAAATGTGTCCTTAAAGTAAATAGGGACCCAACGGCTTTGCTTCTCATACATAGTACATAACCACTTGTTGTTATGCAGATCGAACTTGTCCAGCATCTCCGACCATGCAGTTTCGAATTCCGCAATACTTAGTTAATCGTTTAGAGCCTATTGGAGTGCACTTCGTATGCCCGTCCACTCGGGTTTGCTCTTAAGATGTTTTCGTGCATTTTCCATCACATGCCATATGCACCACCGATGTGGAGTGTTCGGAAACACCTGCCCCACTGCGTTTCCTGCACCCAAACGACACATATCGAAGTTGTAAGGTTGCTACAAGCCTACAATAGCTAAAAGCCTACGAAACAGTAACTAATGACATGCTACAATGTATTGATATAACAATGAGCCAAGTATGAAACATACCGATGGATTGACATTGGTCTGTTAAGATTGCGGTTGGCATCTTTCCGGACATACACCTGAGCCAAGTACGAAACAACCATACGAAGTTCTCTATTTCTTCTCCGATAAGTAGAGCACATCCTAGCAACACACTCTGGTCGTGGTGGTTAACCCCGATGAACGGTGCAAAGGGCATCTTGTATCTATTCGATACGTACGTCGTATCGAAGGAGACGACGTCACCAAACTCCTCATACGCTGCTCGACTCCTTCCGTCTGCCCAAAACACATTCTTCAATGTGTTGTTGTCATCGACATCGTATGCGTAGAAAAAATTCGAGTTGCTTGAACACATTTCTTCAAAATGTTTCCTCATCGCATTGAAGTCACCGTTATCCATGTCTTTTCTTCGGGCCTTGCCAACTAGGTTTCTAAGGTCCTGCTCATTGAAATCAACATTCTCGTGGTTCCCGCTTGCAATTACAAACGATGCGTAGTTCTTAGCTATAGGCACAACCGCCCTATCCATGTCTAAGATCCGTTTCTTGTTCCCTTCGGTGATGATCCTATAATTTGGAAGGAATCTTGAATTCGTCGGGACGCACTTGTGGTTATGCTCAAGCGAAACTCTAGTTATCTTCCACACCCCCGCTTTCTCACGCACAACCTTAACCCCGAACTTACACTCTGTAACAGCCGACGTGGGCCCCTTCGTCAGGTCCCTTGACCTCGTTTTAAACCTACCCACTTTAGAACATATTATCCTCAATCATTCATACATGGCTCACAAGTGCCTCTTTCATCATCCTTTAACAAGGTGGAACTCCAAATTCTTGTTTGAAATCCTTGTCGCTTGGCATAACTATTGATGAATGCGAACACATCGTCTTCGTGTTCCAAAATCAGCCCGACCTTTGGACAATTAACATATGCTTCAACACCATGATTCGACGTTGGCACATCGACACCCTCTCCTTCATTATTGGCAGAAATTTCAACGTGATCTCCACTCATTGACGTACCCTCTACGACATCATCATCCGAAATCACGACAATGGTGTCTTGCGATTCCAACCCAACTGTACGTATTATTCGCAAATGCATGCAACAAATGGTATGTCATGGAATTGATTCATATGCACCCAATGTTAATGGAATATTAATTGATAGAGTAAGATACCTGAGTCGTTGTCGGACCCAATGTCCTCGTACCCGACGTTAAGATCAAATCATCCTTCTTGACTCATCAGTGATGATAAGATCAAACAATCGTCCCAGTTGGGAGGAAACCGGCTGTTATTGAAAGATGAAACCAAGTTATACCCATAATACTATAGCGGAACAAACAAAAAACGTAATGAATGTATGATTAAATGTGTCTTTATCCAATGCCCGCAGGCCTATCGGCAAGCCGCGTCCATTTTTACTATTTTTTCTTGTGAGAATATAAAATAAAGATTTGTTGATTAAATGTGTTCTTATTTAAAATAAATATATAATATCATTTAGCTGGATAATGCCACTGTCTTATTTCTCAGTTTTTTTTTTCCAATTTCTTTTTTGTGGCTTCGGATCAATTCCCGCAGGCCTATCGGCAAGCAGCGGGCAGTTATACTATTTTTTCTTGTGAGAATATAAAATACAGTTTTGTTGCTTAAATGTTTTCTTGTTTAAAATAAATATATAATATCATTGAGCTGGATAGTGCCACTGTCTTATTTCTCAGTTATTTCTTCTCCAAATTATATTTTTGTGGCTTCGGACCAATGCCCGCAGGCCTATTGGCAAGTCGCGGGCAGTTATACTATTTTTTCTTCTGAGAATATAAAATACAGTTTTGTTGAATAATCTTATTTAAAATAAATACATCCATAATCCTAAACCCTCGTCAAACTTAAAGATGATTTAGCCCCTCATTGTCCAATGAATCCAGCAATTCCCACAATTAGTTTCGAAACAAAAGAAGGTAATACCTTATTGCCACAAATAAACTTATAAACAGCTCTTCTTAGCTATATTGCCACAAATTAGATGCAAGATTACATCTTAGAACCCTAGCTACTCACTAAAATTATACTTCTTAGGACCCTAATCGATCACTAATCTTCAATCAACTTGTATTCGAATGCACCCTAACCCCAGGTATTCGATTTCGGAAAATAAGAGGCTAATCGGTTTGTTCATACCCTAATCTTCAATCAACTTGTCACATCCGTGAACCCTAATAGTCGATCAATTTTAATCAAGTGTTTCTCACATCCTTGAACCCTAATCAGTTTGTGCAAACAAATGAAAACGCCTCCATTGAAGATTCAAAAGAAACATGCAGACTTCAAACTGATAAAATTTAGTATGTCTAACCTTAAATCTTCAGCGAGTTTGGTGATCGGAACCCTTGAATCCGGCGATCCACCACAAATTCCGTTGAGTTATCTCTTCATTCCGGCAACTAGGATGGGAGAAGAAGTGTATTACCGTTTGGAGATGGAGTGGTTAAATAAATTGTGAATTTTTAATTGTATAAATTGAGAATTTGTAATTCAAACCCTTGGTAGGAAAAATCACATTAAAAACATCATCATTAACCTAGCCTAGAGCTTGATACTCATTACATACTTTTCAGATTTTATTTCCTTTTATCCTTTTGATTTTTTTTTTAGAATTTACCTAACTGCCCGTTAGGTCACCCAAATTTGGGTCATCTAAACTTTTCCCTATCATCCGTGAATGCGTGGGACTCACCTTCTCTAACAATTTCAAGGGGCTGCAAATTTAGAATAACTCGACGAGAGGCTAATTAGTAATTCCCCAAGCTCAAAGGTTTTGGGGCTCCACTGTTGCGAAGCTGTTGCTCGTCGTACGCCGGGGGTGGCGATGAAATGCGGCGCCGTTTTGAGGTCCTCAAACGACGAATTTGTTGATTTCATGGTGGAATTTTGCCGAATCGCTTCAACTTCTTCCCGCCTGCTCCGCTGAAATTTCACCAATCAGCTCTCTCATGTGATTACCTGCATTTCTCAAATTGCGTTGTCTCTTGATCCTTGTGATTGGTAAGATTAAGATCCCCCTTTTTATTTCTCATTGTCCATACCTGGCGTGTTTTGGTTGTGTTCTTGTCTTCATTTTTTTTTTTGGATGAAAATATCAGTTTTAGGTTTTTTTTATCGGGAGATCAATTCATTGGTACTGCTAAATAATGTTGATCCATTTGGTGCTGTTGCACAAAAACTTTGAACAGTGTCGACAGTAGAAATATTTGTTCTTTGTTGATCGGAGTTGGATAAAATGGAGGAAGGAGATGCTCCCCTGGTTGCTTTTAGTCAAAGCGTCGCCTGAGATGCGGGGTTATTTTTGCGTTTTAGGAAATCTGTGAACCAGATCATATTTTTGTATAATGTGTTATTTGATGCTGCATTCTTTTGTGTGTGTGTGTGTTGGGGGGGGGGGGGGGGGGGGGGGTTGCAAACTATGACCTTGTATGGCTTTCGGTTTAAAATGGTGATGGCATTTTCCATCAAGTTATCAAGAGTTCTGCATTGCATTTCGCCAGGCTTGCTGTTCATGGCTTCATCCAAAATTTAGGTCTTTAGGCCAAGATATGGTCTTACAGTAAACAAAAAACATTTTTGCAAATTCATTGTCGTCTTTGTTTGTTGGTTATGACTTCTGAATTTTCTCAGCATTAACACTTTAAGACCATATCACACGTTAAGTTGTTAACGACTAATTCTTTTCTTTGATGGTCGATGAATCAATTGTGTATTCCTCTCTACCATAGCGTATAAAGCCTTTCATACTTCTTTACATGGGGCACAATTTGCTTTTCAATTGCCTGGTATTCGTTCCCTGTCTAATTTTTTGTATAATATTTTCAAATTGATGGTATTTGAACTGGTCCTTTAGTCAAACCCTTACTTGGATATCAAAGTCATCATCAATTCCAGTGTTATGCCAGCTGTTGGCATGGTATTATGTGCACTGTGCAGGGCTTGTTGTTGTTAGATAGATGGATTAGGTAGCACTATGTTAGAATATATCTGGAAATTTTTTTCTAGAATATCTTCTAGATGCTTTTCTTGTTATGTGGTCTTTGAAATTGCTGATATATATACCTCAAAGCTTTTGCGTTTTTCTTACCATTCATCTCAGTATAGATGAACTAAGTTAAGAGAATATTGTTAATTGGCCTTTCAAATTGCAGTTATACCTGGAAAGGAATACAGAAAACTTTGAAGAACTCTAATTGGATGGGTTGAAAGGAGAACATCCGTGAATATTTTTATGACAGGAAATGATTTTCAAGTTCAAATTAGAATAGTGGATCACTTTTTTGATGTGTTTTTTTTTGTGTTCCCTTGGTAGTTGTTCTAATATGTAGCTTCGTCATCAATGCCTATTTTCATATGGATGTACATCTCTTCTGGTTTTAGATAATACAATTCTAACCTTGTATTTTGTTTTACATTTTAACCTTGCAAGCATCGTGTCATATATCAAGTAAGAATGTCCTTCAAAGGCATTGTGCGTGAACTAAAAGAGATGAAAGATGGAATTGGAAACTTATCACTGAGAGGAAAAGAAAGGAAAAATTGGCGTAGCCGAACCAAGACACATGTTGCTCCTGATCAAGCCACTTCTTTGGAGTCTGTTGAACAGGGGCGTTGGGCAAATTTACCTCCAGAATTACTTTTGGATATTATACGGAGGGTTGAAGCAAGTGAGATATCGTGGCCTGCTAGAACTGTTGTTATATCCTGTGCTTCTGTTTGCAAGTCATGGAGAGAGGTCACCAAGGAGATTGTTCAACCTCCTGAACAATGTGGAAGGTTGACATTTCCAATCTCACTAAAACAGGTGATTTCATTGGTGTCGTTATTTCTTTTCTTTTTCTCTTTTGTCTCAGGACTTGACAGAAATTATGTTACAGCCTGGCCCTCGTGAGTCTCCTATGCAGTGCTTTATCAAAAGAGACAGGGCAACATCAACATTTCGCTTATTCTTTGGACTGACCCCTTGTAAGTTCCTTGTATCCTTGTTCATCCTAATGCCTGTTCTCTTCTGCCTTCATGTAATGGCTTTAAGGGTTTTCAGCATCGTTTATGTGATTATGTGCATGGAGCACTCATAAGATAATGTTAATTTTTCAGCTGAAGATGAGAATGATAAACTACTTCTGGCAGCTAGAAAGATGAAACGAGCAACAAGCACAGTCTTTGCCATATCTTTGGTTTCAAGTGACTTCTCCAGAGCTAGTAATGCAAATGTCGGAAAATTGAGGCAAGTTTGGCTATGTACCATATTGTTACCTATAAACTTTAACCATTTAGCTGTGACATTATCATAACAATGGAATATTTAGGTCTAATTTTCTCGGGACCAAGTTCACCATCTATGATAGTGTACCTCCATCCGATACTGCAGTTAAACAAAGTGGTCGATCAAGCCGAAGATTCAATTCAAAGCAGGTCTCACCTCAATTACCTGCATGCAGCTACAGCATAGCTACCATCTCTTATGAGCTCAATGTCCTACGTACTAGAGGGCCCAGGAGATTACAATGTGTGATGCATTCTCTCCCTGTCTCAGCTATCCAAGAGGGGAGTACTGCACCAACCCCCAAATCTCTACCACATGCTTTCGATGATTCATTTTCTTCACTCTCATTGAGTTCACAAAGAAAGGACCCTGGGATTAGCTTTAGCTCTACAAGCCTAGTTGAGCCCTCAGTTGTCTTAGAAGATCCACTGATACTGAAAAACAAGGCACCTAGATGGCACGAGCAGCTTCAATGCTGGTGCTTGAATTTCAGAGGGCGTGTCACAGTAGCGTCGGTCAAGAACTTCCAGCTTGTGGCTGCTGTGGAACCACACCACAATATCCCAGCAGCAGAGCAGGAAAAGGTAATTTTGCAGTTCGGGAAGATAGGAAAGGACATTTTTACCATGGATTACCATTACCCACTCTCTGCCTTACAAGCCTTTGCTATCTGCCTTAGCAGCTTTGATACGAAACCAGCGTGTGAATAAACACCCACCTTCCACTTTCTCTTGTTTCTTGATCCACTGAGGAGCTGTGCTGCCAAATTGTATTTCAGGAATCCAGTTGTTGAAAGTAATCAGAACCAACTTCTTCCCCCCTGTTCATTGCAGTTGAAACTAGTTTTTTCTATGTATTTAAAACCTTGAATGATCAATTCTATGTACTATTTGATGATTATAATCAACTCTTGTTATGGTTGTCTTAGATCCTATTTTTAATCTTTTGGTGTATTTCTCTATTACTCATTCATGCCTTTGGATCAATGATCAAGGTTTCAACGGGTTGATATGGTTGATTATGAACAACACGAAGTTCTTCAACAAATATGAAGTATGATATCAGTATAGATGGGTTGCGATTAGTTTTCTGATTCTGCCCATATTTAGATGATGCCAATTACACAATGATCTCAGTCTCGTCAATCATCATAGAAAGACAACTGCAAGTGCGTCGAATTTCAATCACCATACAAGTACACCATCACTTGCACAAAAAAGTGAATGAACCTCCAATGTCAATCAGTTTCCACAAGTGGCCAGCTTATGCCAGGAGCTAACTATACGGCTATGCGTCAATTTACAATCCAAACAACACATATGTAGCTGTGCTATGCATCAAACACGAAAAAATATATATACAAAAGCTGCAAAACTATCTTCATTCAGTGCTGAGTAAGACCAAGGCTTGGGTTGAAACTTCCATAGCGGTGAGCATCACCGTTTTGTCTTCAGTTTCATAGCAAATTTGCTCAAAAACCCATTTCGCTTGGAAGACACTTTCTTATTCTCACAGTATGGAATTCTGCTAACATCATCATTGTTATATGCTGAATCTTCTTGCTTGTCTTCATGGACAATGTCTCTCAAGAGCCGGAGCAACTCTGATGCAATCACCTTCCCTTTATCATTTCCATTGACTGCTATACCGAAAAGAGAAGGAATAATCCCTTCCCCCATGGCCAATTTACAACATTCTTCATATTGTGAACACAACGACAGCATAATCGACAGTGCATGCACTTGCTCCTCGCAACTGCCAGTCTCAAGCAATTCCACAATGGCAGCAATGCAGTCTTCTGTTTCAACAGCGAGAGCCCGAGCTTCTTCAGTGTAAAATAGCTGTTCTAAAATCACTATACAACGCCCAGCAGAAGAGCTCTCCTTCAAGAAAGGAACTAATCTGGGGATGCACGTCCAAGGTAAAAATTTCGGTAAACAAGGATCCGCACACAAGGACAGATTGTAAAGTATACTGATGGCTGCTTCATGGAATTCTTTGTACTGGGTATCCAAGATTTGAAAGATGGAATTCAATGCATTGGATTGTGCAAGTTTGGTTCCACAGCTCTTTTCAATAGACAACTCGAATATGGAAAGCACGTCTCTTGTTATGACTGTTCCAACAAAGGATGCCAGGCGAGCATACATGTCCTCATTCATGCATCTTATTGCATTTCTGTGAGAAAATAAATGTCAGAAGATGAAATAAAACTTGTAATTGAACCAAAGACAAACAAAAAAAAAATCCAACGAAAACTACTAGGAAACAGAGAATCACATTTAAGTGACTTAATGCTTTCTGAACAACTAACGAATTGCATTATTTACCTGCTAGCTCGTAAACCCGTCAAAAGCAGCCGGGAGCCGGAAATCTGAGACGCTGTATCTTGCCTATCAGTAGCTAATATAATAAACTCAACCACTGGTTCGAGAAAGTTCTTCAAGGATAGAGGCACACGAGCATGATTGTTGTAGTCCAGATACTTTTGGGTATCTTCAATGGCCATACACTGAGATTCCCAAGGAAGATGACTGATATTACACAACAGCTCTGTTTCTATTTCACGAGCGCTAGAGAAGAATTTGTATTCTGGGGAAGAACTATTCCTAGACAAACCAAAGTTCCCTTCATTTTTAGAATGAAAATCAGTGGAGTTGAAACTTGAATCTACCGATCCAAGAGATACACTGCTGAGATCTATTTGGAGATGTAGACCCGCTAAGGAACTGCAGCTACTGATGGAACTGCTGGAAGTTTCCAAAGACCTAAATGCTGAGGGGTGAGCAGTTGACTCGTGCACGTCAATGCCTCGCTCCTTGCACCACTTTGAGATCAGATTCCTCATGTCTGTATTTGGCATCAAAGCGAGAGTAGGCAACTTCATTCCAGTTGTTGGGCAAGTATCATGTCCTTCATCAAACCAGTTCTGTATAAACACTCTTTCATATGTATGTCCAGATGAAATGACAACAGGATCACACATTAATCTTGACGACAAGGGGCACTTGAATTCCACAGGAGGTACAGCACTATGAAACATGTCTGGTCGGGCTTCATCCATTTTGTGGCTTAACCGGGATTCTACATCAACAAACTGATCAGCTATAGATTTCTTGTCAGACATCATCACAGAGGTGAAGGATTCATCATGGTTGATAGAGGGATATTGCAACTGCCATTCCAAAATTAGCTTGTCATGCTGCTTCAAGAGATGATGCAAGTACTTCAAGATTGTCCTTTTTGATCGCTCACTATCCCCGAATTTATCTAACATCTTCTTGATGGATCTCTTTTCGATTAAGAGATCTTTCTGTGATGCAAGATGAAGCCTTGAAGCTGCAAACTGGACAGCACGAAGTTCAGAATTGCCAAATAAGGAAAGGATCAACTCATCCTTCTGGAGCAATGCTCTGATAACCTTCCCAGCCTCTTGCTCGGATGATTCAAGGATAAAAACTGCACTCCTAAGGTCGTCAATGATTTGGGTTATCTACAAAATAATCATATTGCTGTAATGTACCAAAATAAAATGGAAAAAAGGTACAAAATCAAAAGCATTTGCCATTTTCCAACAGCAGTTCAATAGCTAGGATCAACATAAAAAACTAATGAAAATGTCTTTTAAATTCCAATACAGGAGAAGAAGACCAAAATAGAAACAAAAAAATACACCTAAAACTAAGAAAACAAACGAGCATAATTGGCAGACCTCCAATTTCAAATTTATTGGGACCATAGACTGAAGATCAGTTAGATTTTGCACCAACTGCTTCCGAGTTCTTTCAAATCTTGACACAGTTGTATCACCCGTTATTGCCTGAAACATCAAGTAATACTGTTCAAAATGCAATATGTGGAAAAGAAAAATGAGATATGATCATATGGATAAAGAAAAAACAATTGACAGCTTACAAAGTAAGATCTTCCCTGGTTACCTAGATAGATTATAAATTTATAAGTATTAATAAAAAGGTCATTCAAATATACTGACAATCACGATACAGAGCAGTAGCATTTCACGAGTGCTACATCCTACATTTTGCATTTCAAACAAAGGATAAATGAGCAAGAACAGAAACAACCAAGATGCACAGAGAAAAGCACGATCCAAATGGTAACAAGTACTCCACTGTCGGGAGCAATTCAGAAACACAAAGATACTAGTGAAGATCGCCATTAAGAAAGTACTATCAAATTATCCTAAGTTTGCATTCTGAAACAGTAACAGAAAAGACATACCAAATAAAACCTGCTAGACTCGCTGCAGTTTTGAAGCAATATCTTGGCTTTCCCAACAGAACCCTGTAAAAGGCAAAGAGCCTGCATTCCAGCTGCACATCCCGGTCGCGCTGCTTCTATATCTGGAAATATCCTCAAGATTCTGTCAATCAATGTTCTAACTTGCATACACATAGCATGATGCACCTGAAACCATGCAACAGATAGGAATTACTCAACCGAATCAGGGGGGAGGGGGAATGCAATTATCAAGTCCATGAAGGAATGAAGTATGTAATGCAATCCTTCAAAAATAAGTGTTTTTTCACTTCCTGATAATAATTGAATGGATTCATTTAAATATATATTGATGTAGTTGGGTAATGTTAGCAAGATGTAATTGGGAATATTGGATCCAAATGCAGAAAACAAAGTTATTACCTTAATGGTGCTAGGATAGGGTGATTCTCCATCCACTTCAATAGCATCAGTCCCCATTCAAGGGGTGAGATCCTGAAGAGTTACATGAGACAGAGAGATATGAACGAATGGTTTTGGAAGAACTTGGACAGCTACACCGCACATAGCAATATTGTGCATAACACTTGGCTATTGTAAACTCAATTATTTAGTTTGGCACAAAAAATTCTGCCAAATCCAAGCAGAAGCTTCAAACAATACTTCTCGCATGGCATCTTTTGGATGAAGTGCCCAACACAAAAAGTTAAATACTAGTTGAAAAACAATTCTTTCAGTATGGACTTGGATAATATTCCTTTTCTTGGTCATGATTAATGAAACATTAATACTTATTGCACAGCTTCAAAGATATATCAGGATTCAAAATACACAGGCCTTCAAGATCACAAAAGTTTAGGTTTCATGCCACTTGAAAATGATAAAAATTGGTCCTTTTTTCCAAGTAACTATCAGAAGCAAAGCACTCACTTAATCTCATCTCATGATACCGATGTCACACCCATACCTGATATCTTGCTATCTAAACACCCATACCAAACGGGCCCTAATCCTTCATCACTTTCCAATGAAGCACGCCAAAGACCCGAGATTTTCCAGCATATACTAACTACAAGTTCATTTACCTTGTTCTTCTATTACAAAATCTACAAACTAAGCAATTTCTAACCAACCATCAACCACCACATATAAAGAGGAGGGGGGGAAGATGAGCACAATCATATGGGCCAGTAAAGGCAGAAAGCCAGCAAGATGAACACTCGGATGTTTCAATTGATCATTCAATAGTTAGCCAGCCAAAGAAGTCAGGAAAAAAGGATTACCCAGTAACTTGACAAGGGTTGCTTGCAGCTCTTCTAGAAGTTTGTTCCTAGACACAGATAAATCTGAGCTCAACCCGGCAAACCCCCTTGAATTCAGAGTTGGCCAATTAACTCTGAAAGAAAAATTGCAAGCATGAACTGTTGAGTTCCTTCAATCTTGCACACGGAATCAAAGCCGGAGAAGTAGTTCATAGGGGGGGAAACAAATGAATCCGGCAGCGGTAGGTATTTGCGTGGGTTGTGATTCGGCGGCGGGAATCGAGTTCTTGTTCCTATGGGAAAATCGAGCTGAGAAGGTTTAGGTCGTACATATATTCCTGGGGTTTGGGTTTAATAGGGGATTGAGGATGGAGGGTGGGAGAAGGGGAGGAGATGATAGAGTGGGATTCTGCTGAAAGACCCCACGCCATAAAAACACAGAGAAAGGTAGAGAGAGAGATACGACACATTCAACGCCCACCCTATACAGCAGTCTCTATTGAAGCCGTGGAATATCCTACCAGAGAAATTTAAAAAGATATACTTTGTCTAAATGGAATGGAATTGTGTTTAACTCGTACCGGGATTTGCAGACATGAAATTCAATGTTTCTTTCACACACTTCAAAGGATTTAGTCTTGTTTCTTGTAGTCTTGTAGTCTTAGTCGAGATTGCTCCCACACCACCGCTAATAAGACTCAATTCTTGATCTTTATTTCAAATGCCACCCTGTGACTATGATACAATACAATAAACAAATGACACGGTAGGAGGGATGGCTTAATCTATTACCTACCCCATCCGTTCTAAAATATAAGTTGTTTGCGTTTGTAACACGTTTTTTAATAAACTAAAGACTATAAAATATTAACCTTTTTAATTAATTTTTTAAAATAATATTATACTTAATATTACTAAGTATAATATTATTTTTTAAAATTAATAAAAAGTTAATATTTTATATAGTTTTTGGCTTCTTAAAAAACGTGTCACAAAATCAAACGACTTATATTTTAGAACGGACGGAGTATGATTTATTTTAAGTGATTCTCTCCGTCAATATATGTATTTTTAGTTTATATAATTTTGTTAATAGTACATGTATGTTTAGAGTTAATTATTATACTTAATCTACTAACTAGTTAATCATTAGACTTAATTTTCACTTATAACCATTTAAATCCAATCTATTTTTTTTTACCAACTAACTATCATCCACAATGATTTTGGTTAAAATGTACACATTTGCACAAGATGTGTAAAAATACACTCACTTTTTAATAATTTATTCCATTGGTGAAATGTGCGTTTTTTACCCACCATTCGAATACAATTTATTTAAAATAAAAATAAAAATAAAATCATTAAAAAACTCATTGTGGATAGTCTACCCAATCTAAAAAATACACATTTGCACACAACTATTATGGATAGTCTAAAGGTTTTCTTAATTGGGGTGTATATGGCTAGAAAGACATGTATAGGCGGACGAAGAGAATAGAATCTAGATAAGATAAATTTTATTTAGATTTATATTTATCCTTATGGGTTTTATTGATAAATTTATTCTAGTAGGATTAGAATTATCTAAAGTTAATTATAATCTCATGTGGGCATATATATACTCTAGATGTATTCAACACAATTCAGTTGAATTATGACTAAGTGAATGATATGGGTTCAGGGACAGGGCCTCCGATCAGTAGAGGTCCAAGGATTTTGGGGGTGAACCTCAAACACTAGGGTCAGGGTTCTAGGGGCTAGTGGTGGTTTTGCTGAAACGGTATATGTTTTCGGGTTCATTGGTTTATTGTTTATCGGGCAGTGTGGGTGGCACATCTTATAATCCTCGAATGATTATAAACATTCTCATAAACCAATCTTTTGATCTTATTTTTAATGCATATTTAATTTGGAGGATTTAATGGGTACGAATGGGACGAGGTAGGAAAAATGACTAAAATTATAAACAAGTTGAAATTGAAAAATTATGTAAAATAAAAGTTGGAAGATTATGAAATAATATTTATATTTAGTTTTTTAACTTTATTTATTTGAGTACCATACTCTAATATCTAGTAATTTTGCATTACTATTTAGATCATATCGTTCAACATAGTTATTTATTTCATTTGACAAATCATTACCTAATGATTGTTGATGACAAAACCGATCATTTTAAGCTTCAATGGGAGCTTTACCAATTAGTCATTAAATTAAGGCATCATTAACTATTTTTTTTATTTCAAGGTTAAAATATATTGAAAAACTAGAAGGAAATATTTACAAACATAGGGATAGTCTTAGGAAAACAATAGACACCAAAAAGAAGGGCATAGCCTTCTTATGTAGCCTTGTGAGTGAGGCTCACATCTTAATGATTCCTATGGGGATGTTTGGCATCGGCTTCAGTGACAAAGCTTTCTAAGATAAACGAGTCGAGCTCATTGCCCACTAGGATCACATCATCCTCCTCCCCTTGAAAAGGATTCGTCCTCGAATCCGTGATGGAAACGAGCGACTTCTTTGAACATGCTTCTTCTTCTTTGAACGGGGTTGCATTCTTATATTCATTAATTCATGTTTATATTCTATTGTTTGCATTCATGTTTATGTTCTATAGTTTTGTCTGCATTGTCATATATTCATAAATTCATGTTTACTTTTCTATTATCTTATTGCATTAGAAAAAAAAGAAAAAAAAATGTCAAAAATATCATGCTTTGCATAAATATGTGTTATTCAACTATCCATCTTGCAATGTTTGTACTCTACTCTATATTTGAGCATGATCATATAAATCCCATAGCATGTTTGGATTGTTTAGCCTTATCGCTTTAAAATGTTTTCCTTATGAAGCATGATTTGGTGATGTAATTGAACATGTATGATTGAGCCTGAGTATGATTGAAATCCTTCAAAACATGACCCTTGTGAGATTGTTTTAGCCTTCTTGGAATCATATAATTCCTTTTGCTTGTATGTGTGATTTACTCTCCTTATGTTTCTACCTCTTGATATTGACTTCATTATCTATTGTCAAGACCGACTTACATGTTTGTTGCTTGCGGAATTTTGTGCTTTTATATTTATATTTGGCTTTAGTTGCTTATTAGGAGTTTAGTGTGAAATAATGTAGCAATGGTAGAGACACTTAGTAACCGGATATACGCATGACACCCATGGGTATGATTCGCGCAAAACGCTGTCCAAAGCTACTCACTAAGGAAGGAAGCTTGATCATTAAGTAACCGGGTTCATTCATGACACCCATGTTCGTAACTCGCGTCAAAAGATGTTCAAGTGGACTTTATTCAAGTAAGTTGAGGTGTTGATAGAATAGAATCATTCATGACACCCATGTTTGCGACTCGCGTAAGAAATACACCAAGGCGGAAAGAAAGCAAAACAAGAAAATGAGAAAAAAAAAAGAAGAAAGAAATAAAAAGAAGAAAAAAATAGCCAAAAAAAAGGAAAAAGAAAAAGAGATAAAATAGGGAAATCTAGAGCCAAATTGCTTGTTTTTATTTTTTTTCCGCAAGTAATGACATTTCGGTGGAGATTTGGTGATATTGTTGTCAATTTCTACGAGCTTAGTTGCATTTTGGATTGATTTGAGAGTTGTACTTTAAAGCCTAAACACATGAAAGCATGAGTGAAACACATATTCCTGGTAAAGTTGGATAATTTCTACTCTACGCTAGGGCTGGGCAAAATTTGGATCGGACCGTAATCGAACCGGGACCAGACCGGAATTTACGGTCTTTGGATCGGACCGGGATATTACGGTTTGGTCCACGGTCCAAGGTTTTTTAATTTCCGGGTTCCGGTCTAAACCCGGGACCAGACCGGAATTGGACCGGATCCCTTTTTTTTTAAAAAAAAAAAAAAAAAAACAGAACCCTAACGCGTTTCACAGTACACTTTCACTTTCCATTTCATCCCTTTCTTTCATTTTCCTCTGTTCACTTTCACAGTTTCACTTCCCTGCGCCTCTAGGCCCTCGCTCAGTCTCTCTCAGTCTCTCTGTTCACCACCACGGCACCACCTACTCTCCCGCCGGCCCTCGCTCAAACCTCCATCGCCAGAAGCCACACGCCTCAAGGCCGAGACTAGCCCTCTCGGCCCTCTCCTCCAGCGCTCTCGGCTCTCTCCTCCCTCAGTCCCTCCGTTCCGAAGGCGCTCCGCTCTCCATCGACCCTCTTCTCTCCATTCTTCTTCTTCTTCCCTCTCGGCTCTCTGTCCCGAAGCGGCGAAGCCCCTCTGTTATTCCCTCTCAGCTCTTTGTCCCGAAGCCAGTAAGTGATGCGTTCTTCACTTCTTCTTCTTCCCTCTCTTTCCCTTTTAGATCTAGGTTAGTAGGTTTGTTTTATATATGTATATTTTGATTATTTTTAGAAATTAATGTCGATTTCAGATTAGGGTTTTGGACATTAAAGAACATTTGTTTGTGTTGTTCTTGGATCTGAGCTCTATATGCTAGTATGTTAATGGCCAAGATGATAAGTGGCCTTGGTGTGTACAGATTTGGGGGCGATTGTAATGTTTGTATTGAATATTGATGTAAAATACAGTAGAGTATAAAATACAATATTGTGTCTTTAAATTTAAAAAAAACGGGGTTAAAGCATAACCGGTCCAAATGGTCTTTTCGGTCCGTGGACCGGAAAATCCATTTCTCGGTCCCGGTTCGATCCGCGGTCCAAGTTTTCAAAAATTCCGGTCCACCGGATCGGACCGGGACCGGAATGTCCGGTCCGGTCCGGTCCAGTCCAGACCGGATGCCCAGCCCTACTCTACGCTTTGATCGCTAAATACATGCTACGATGTTTATTCACTTGATCTTGAGTTCATTTAAATTTTATGTTACTTTTGATGAGGCGAACGCATAATGAACATGTTTGTGGGATGTTTGGTTATTGCTATGTTTTTCATTGCTTGAGGACAAACAAAGGCTTAAGTGTGGGGGAGTTGGAGTTATGACAATTTGTTTGCTTCTTTCATGTTTAATTTGCAGTTGTTATGATAAATAAAAAAATTTTGTTTAGACATGAAGAAGTCTCTATCTTTTTGCTCTACTCTATGTTCGCTAGAGGACTATCGAAGCGTAAGTGTGGGGGAGTTTGATAATGCATATTTCATATGGTTATTTATAGGTGGTCTTAGGTGCATTAAGTATTCATATTGCATGTTTAATAAGCTTATTCATATTCTTGGTCATTTGGTATTCGAAGTTCGGCCTTGAAAGGTGCAGAAAGCATGGAGCAAATGGACAAAGAAGAGCTAAGGAACAAGAGCAGAAATGGAGAACATGGAGAATTCTCATCTTTAAGGTTCTGAGAAGTAGGAATTAGCTTCTGAGGTCTTGATGAGAATCGTAGTGCTTGGAAAGAGCTTTCTAACGCATATTCATATGCGTTAATCGGACGAAGTGTCACTCCAGAAAGTGCATTACAAGTTCAATTTGTTGATGTTGTCAATCCGTACGGACGGCGCCCGCCGTGCTCGTCAGATCCGGATTTGTGATACGCGACCCAAATATATCTTTATGGGAACTCTTATCTATCCTATCTAGGGTTTTTGGCCGACATCCTTGGCTTTATATTAGACATATCTCAGTAGGTTTTGATCATTCAATTCATCCATTCTATTCCCCATTAACTCATTACAATGAGAGGATTTAAGTTTAGGGATTTAAGGTACGTTATGCTTGCCTAGAATTCTTGGGGTTCTGCTATGATTCAAGACTTGGTTAGATGATTTGTGAGACTTGATTTCTATCTATTCTATATTTGATTGATTCAATATCTTTGTTCTTCAACTGATTGATTGCATATATATTCCCTCTTGATTAGCTACCTTGACGGGATTTGGTCTCTTGCTAAGTTTGATTAATTCTTTCGATTTGATTGAAAGTAGCAAACATAATCAATCGATCCCATGAAAGCATCAATTGGGTGTGTGGGAGATACTGATCGACAATTACGCTCTATCAATTGCATCGATTAGGGTTAGGGAGTTGCGCCTCTATCTTTGGTTGCTTACATTATTGATATTGTTTAATTGCTAAAGCTTTGGAGTGATCCAAGTTTGGATGAATCAAATAAGAAAAGGTGGGATAGAGTCAATGATCAATGACCTAACCAATGTTGCGAATTGTATGCGAAACTACACTCTTATCTTTTATCGTCTCTTTGTTCTTATTCACATCTTTATCTTAGTTTATTTGCGTTATCTATCTTTATTCATATTCATTTTCCATCTTTGTTATCATAATTGGTAAATACTCATTGCATTGAGGTACGTGTTTCTCTGTGGGTTCGACCACTTACTTATCCGCTATACTAGGTTGCTAGTTAGTTTGTTAGTTTGGGTTATTTCTTTGGCGAGGTGAAATTTAATGACGTTTCCCTTCCGTCACCTTGTATGGTCCAAACTCGTTCATCTAATTGTCTGCCTTTTTCTTTTGATCCCGAGATTGAAAGATCTCTTAGGTTGAAAAGAAGGCTCGAATTTGACACACATAAGGAGATGGGAGACGAAATCCTTCAATTTGTGATTTAATCCTTCAATTTGTAACTTAATAAGGTCATTTTTCACTATTTTTAATTAGCGAAAGATATTTCCAAAGGTGTTTTTGTTCCACGGTTTGGTCTTTCTTTTAAGGATTTTGGTTTTAAATGTTATTTTAAACATAGCTGAACTAGGACACGAAGCCCTCCAAACCTGTTTGACAATATTTTTAAAGTCGGCTATGTGAAACTAGATGTTTTCATCTTAAAAAAAGGTGAGTTAAATGTTGTTGTTGATACTAGATCAATCGAGATAGGGCAGTGGTCCAATATGGAGAAAGCTCCATTAAAAGTGACTCGGAAAAAGTGTCTAAAAATTGTTACTGGACTAATACTCTATCCACTTTCTCTAATATATTATCCTCCCCTGCAACCTTTTTCCTCCAAGTGAATTGATTGCTTGTGTATGGAATATCTGTAAGAGCGCACCAGTTTTTAAATTGGTTATGTCTACAACCCCGAGCAGGGTTGAAAGGAACCCCACGGATGCGTAGCAATTGGCTAGGCCGGTCAATTGCTAAAATAAAAGCGCGATCTTGCGTAGCTCTTTGATTTCTCTTGAATTAGAACAATTTTAAAACAATATGAGTAAAGACAGAAATAGCGATGGTTTCAGACAACCAAATTCAACAGATCAGACAACAGCAATAGCGATAGAAACGTAAAAACAACGACGAATCTGTGGAGGGCCGCGGGCGCGGCCTGGGCTCTGCGACGATTCTGGGTTCTAAATGGCGACGGTTATGTGCAGCTTGTGTTGGGTTTTATGTGTTTGCCATGTGTTTTGGAAGGTATTGTGTTTGGATCTTTGTATGGAAGAACAATAAGAACATAAAGGATAGTGAAGACTTTTGGATTGGGGGATTGGGGAAATTTTTTAATCCTAAAAATGTTCCTTAATATAAATTCCAATCTAACTAAATTCAAAGTTTACAAGTGTTTAAATAGTAAAGTCTAACCAATTCTGCCTTGCAAATGATAGATGTTTGGTTAGATAAAAGATAGATAAAATATTCTAAAGATAGATAAAACCAAAGTAAGATAAATCAAACCTAAAAAAGATAGATAAATAATAACTTGGTGGGAAAGAAATTTACCTAGATGAGATATTTTACTTCCCACGTTATTTTCCTAATTACATAAAATAATTATATCTAAACAATATAGGAAAAACCGAAAATAATTAAATAAATATATAGAAATTCGTCAAACAGTGACGGCTGCAAAGATGATGAATTTCGGCCAACTTCGAGTTTGATTCTGGAAAAATCTTCAACAGCAAAGTTGTACATCTTTTCGTCCTCGTTCCAAAAAGATATAGCACGACTCAGTCCAATAAATACTGATTCCAAACGGCCCATTTTACTGAGACATCGAAATGCTGTCAAATAATTTTGAACGAACAAAAAACGTGGACCCAGCTCACCTTGCACCTTTGAACCTTCTTCCATGGTGGAGCCTTCTTCTTTCTTTCGAGGAGGACATACTCTTCCTCCAACACTCGAATCGATCTCGATAGCTCGCCTGGATCAAGGTCATTGTTTGAGCCACAGAAGCTAGCTCATCCTTGATTGCATCACCCACCGACCTTTTCATTACTATGGCTAGAGTTGGCAAGATCTTACCCGACCCGAGAAACCCGACCGACTCACCCGAACCGAAACCCGACCGAATATGAAATTTAGCGTTATGCATAACCCGAACCCAAAACCGAGCCTGACTGATACTGACCCGATACCCGAATGCAGACAAATCCGACTCAACTTGGATCAAACTGATATGAAATTTGACTTGACCCGACTCCCAACCCGACCTGAATATCATTGAAATTCCCCTCCATTTTCTACTCTGAAAATTAATTCCCTTCCAATAACATTTCATTCCCTCCCAAATCCCAATAAAATTTCCCTCCTTCCCTCTTACTTTACATTTACATTTCCCTCCTATATTTTCATCCCTTCCCTCCAATAAAATTTGAGTCCCTCCCAATAACATTTCTCTCCCTTCCCTCCTATTTTACTTTTACATTTCCCTCGTATATTTCTTTCCCTTCGCTCCTATAAAATTTCATTCCCTCTCAATAAAATTTCACTCTTACTTTCAGTCCCTTCTATTTTATGAAATTTCATTTTTAATGAATAATCTAATTAACAAAAATAAAATTCGACAAGGCAAAAATCAAATAAAATGAATTTTTACTTATGTAATAATCTAATTAACAAAAATAAAATGATCAATCAAATCATCTGTAATGAATATATAAGATATAAAATCATAACTTTATTTAAACATATAAGATAATAATTTTTTTATAAAGAATTTTATATCTACTTAAATACTTAGTAATCAAACACAAATAATTGAATATGGTTTTAAAAATTTTTTTACGGGAATATGAATATATGATAGTTTTATAAGTTGTATACTTAATACTTGTATTTTTTTTTTATGACGTGGAGGTTCTGAGGTTATCGACTAGTCCTCCACGAGCCGAGCACTAGCCTGCAAAGCACTCGAGTCGGGTAAGCCAAGCGGTAAACCAAGGCATGAGTACCCACTCATTGCTCCTAGTGGGATTTGAACCCTTGACCTCATGGTAATGAGGCACAAGGAAGCACCTCACTCTTACCACTAGGGCAAGAGGTCATTGGTTACTTAATACTTGTATTTAGAATTTTATTTTACATCAGTAAAATTACCAAAAATAAAATGATCGATTAAATCATTTGTAATGAATAAAATGATCAATCAAATTACCAAAAATTTATGATTTATAAATTATGTAATAATCTAATTACCAAAAGATGAGTACAATGATGATATTATAACTTGAATCATATATGATTTTATTTGAAAACTACTTTTTGAAAGACACAAATAACAATCACATAAATAACGTGAATTATCTTTCAGATAAGGAGTCAAGTATGATTTTGATAACAATATATTGCAGAATTTCAATGAAATTAATGATGAATAGAACGAGCTTAGTAGATCACGAGCCAATGAGTAGATATATTGAATCATATTTAATTTTACTAAAAATAATTTTTGAAATACACAAATTACAGGTTCAATTTAATAAAATTGATTACCCGAAAGTTCCGAATGAACATGATTCAACTAATTCAACCCAAACAATTAAAAGTTTGAAATAAATGTAGATCCGCTTCTACTTGAAACTTGAATGAGACCGCCCCGAATACCGACCCGAAACCCGAACGAGACCGACCCGATTCTAACCGAAACCCCGAATAGGTCCAACCCGATTCTGATCGAAATCCGACCAATCTGAATTTTATTTTGACTGAATCTGACCCGACTCGACCCGGCCAAACCCGACACAGAAATTTTGATCGAGTTGACCCGACTCATCAGTGATCCGACCCGAATATGATTGACCCGAACCCGATCGGATAACCCGAATTGTCAACTCTAACTGTGGCAGATTTAATTGAAGTCACCAATGATCAAGCATAGGAGCTGTTCATTTATAATCATTGAAGTAAGAGTCTCCCAGAAATTGTCCTTATCCCCGACCTATGGCGGGCCATATACTACAAAGGCTCACATATATGTGTGATTTCACTAAAATAATTTTTTTAAACAAAATTAATGTTCAACTAATTTCCTGATTTTTTTAATTATGGTCGACCTCTCTTCTTGCTTTATTCGCTTGGTTCATTGGTGATAATTTGTTATATCATAATGGTTTGTCCGTTTGACACTCTTTATGCTCTCTTCATTTTCTAGAATTTTATCTGGAATTTCGAAATTTTACTTATTAAAAAAAAATTATGGTCTACCTCAAGTCCTTGACCACTTTCCATTTTGCAATGTACACGAGGCTGAATGGAGGCGTGGGAGGAAGAGTTTATTTTTTAAAATAAACTCCAGTTGAAAGTAGCATTTGCTGAAGGAAGCCATCACATTCACCCAGTTGAAAGTTGAAACCCTAGGTTGGACGAACAGTGGTAGGGGCATCTCGTGAAATCGCCGGCGCCGGTGGGGTTGTTGCGGCCGGCGAAGGAGAAGGTAAACCCTCTCACTCTCGATGTATGCTGTTCCAAAGTCGATATTGACCGAAACGAGTACGACTGTCTTCCATTTCAGGAATTGGGCGGCTGTGTGTGGCATCGGTAATCTTGATCCTCTTAGGTATGGTGTTGTTCAATCACTTGTATTGTTTAGATCTTAGGTATGGTGGTGTTCAACAATCGCTTGTCTACTTGTATCGGCTATTATGTAAAACTTGACCCCTAAATACTTAATTAAATCTATGCTATATGACTAGCTAGATCTGTTAATCACTTTGGTGCGTAGATCCAAATGGGTTATGTAGTTTTTAAGTTTTGAGTCATTTATGAGTTGAGTAATTTTTATGTCTTTTATATTTCCATCACAAACCTACCTCAAATTGTAGCGGTGAAACATATATACCAATGACTCTGTTTGGGAAATTGTTATGACATTGTGGCTTTCAATTTATTTGAAGTAGCATATACATTCAAGTATTTAGCTTGCTTTGATTTGTATTATATGATGTGAACTGAAATTGTTTCATGTTCTGTAGCTTATTTTTTGATATCAGTTTCCTTTGTTTGTGTAATGTTGGTTGTCTTGAAGGAATGAAAACTTTTATTCAACCCAGCAACCGATAGGAAAATTGGATATACATGACAGGGGACCCTATACAATCATACCAACTCGTGTTGTGTTATTTTGTCTTGTTTTAAGTACAACTTGTGATAGTGAATATTGCATCAACTAGCAAGCCCCCTCCAAATGACAAATCGTTTCTCTAGTGTAATGAATTGGTAAGGAAGTTTTTGGACCTAGTCCTCGCATATCAGCACAAGTACGGTCGAGATCAATAATTCAGTTGGGTTGACCTAACTACCCAATTTGAGGAAGCTACCGGGAAGAAGTGTGGCAAGGAAACTTTGAAGAACAAGCATGACCAGATGAAAGACCGTTGGAAGGAATGGAAGGACTTGAAACATGGTGAGACCGGTCTTGGTTGGGACCCCGTCATTGGGACCATGTCTGCAACTAAGGAATGGTGGGAGAAGAAAATTAAGGTATTGTTTTGTTTTCCCTATGTTTGTCAATAACCAGCAGCTCCCACGAGATGTTGATCATCTTACGTATGTTTTTAATGTAGGAGAATGCAAATTATAAGAAATTTCGAAAGAAGGGAATCCCACTGGACCTAGAGGACTTGTGGGACCAAATTTATGGAGGAACTGTGGCCACGGGGCAACACTGTGTTGCTCACTCGATGGACCCACCATCGGCGACTGCATCACAGTCCTCCGCTGCGGCTGAAGCATATGGATATGTAGATGGACAACCAGTGGATAGCGAGTATGATTTGGGGGAAGATTTCTAAAACCTCGCTACTGAATATGGGAATGTTGATGCAAGCTTCCAGAATATAATGAGAGGGATTAGCGAGTCCAGCACCCTCAACGAGACTGGACCCACCCCCGTGACTGGATCCATCCCCAGGACTGGACCCACCCCCGTGACTGGATCCACCCCCGTGACTGAATCCATCCCCATGTCTGCGATGGCGGGCGCAGATTCATGTAGAAAGCGAGCTGGAAGCTCCGCACCCACTCCCACGACTACGAAACGATCCAATCGGCAGTCCACATGATCATCCCTATATGAAAGACATGTGGAAGCTGTTGGGGATACAAGAGAGCAGATTAAGGCATGGATGGATACAGATTAAGAGTCTTCGAACAAGGCGGAATGCCATGCTCAAAAGGTTATGGCCGTGGTTGCAACCATGGTTGAGGAGGAGTTGCTTGTCGAGGGTAGTCCATTGTGGTGTTATGCAGTTGATGTGTTGATCAGTAGTGACCGTGCATCGACGTTCTTCTTGGAGATGCCAAAGAATATTTTGAGGCTTGCTTGGCTGCAGTGGCACTGTGAGAAGCATGGTGGGCAGTCATAGGCTGACGGTTCACTGAATTTGAACTTCGATATGTGTTATCCTATTCATTTCTTGTTTCCTGTTTAGAGCATCTATCTGCAGGTTATCCTACCCGTGTGTTTATGCACTTCATGTTTGTTGTGTTGACAATCTATGTTGACTTTATGTTGGTTGCAATGTTTTATGCACTTATTGAACACCTTATGTTGATTGCAATGTTTTATGCAAAGTTTTATGCATGAATGCAATGTTATCCGCCGGTTTCTGTGAGTATGTTTGCTTCTACCTTTATCAGAACAAGTATGCTTTCTGAAGTACTTGGCGCTTAACATTCATGTTTGGGATTGCAGGGAGTAGGACATGGATGATGCAGCTCTTAAACGTGAATGAAAGCGTCAACGTAAACGAGCGATTATCATGTTGCTTCTCCTGCAACAACGAGCAACTTTGTGCGCCGAGCACTACTACAAGAATGTTGTGAAGGTCCCTTGCTACATCTCCCCTTACACTGGCGATAAGTGGGTTAGAGACATCATTGGCCACAACAACGACCTCAGGTCAGTCCAGATCTTTCGTATGAGAAGACATGTGTTCATTTCATTGTGTGAGGTGCTTCAACACCGGTATGGGTTGCGGGGGTCCCTTAACATGTTGGTCTGGGAAAAAGTCGGCATTTTTCGTAAACACTATGGCCTGGGGTGAATCCCAGCGCAACTCTTGCGAAAGATTCCAACGATCATCGTCGAAGATTAGCGAAAGCATAAGTGACGTGTTGGAGGCGATTAGAAAACACCCAGTAGCCCCATTCACAAAGAGTGCATCATTCAGAAACAGTAGGCCTCTCCTACTTCTTCACAAAAGCTAGGAGGAAGACGAACACCATCACGATGATTATGGTGCGAGACCTCTTCTTCCGACCCTTGGAAGTAGAAAGCTCTATCCACAATTTCACAATGTAGGTGGTGAGTGCCGCAACCCTATCCGTAAGCTCTTCATTCTCGCCATTCACCCTCGTCAACTCCAGCTCATGTTCACCCTCCCTTTCAATAAGCTTTGAGTTGAGGGCAGTGACCCTCGTGAACTCCCGCTCGCGTGCCGCATCCCTGTCCAGAAGCTCTGAGTTTAGGGCAGTGACCCTCACAAACTCACAATCGCGGCGACCTAAGGTGTGTTCCATTTCGACGAGGCGCACATTTAGTTCCATGTTCAGGTCTTCCATCTGACGGAGAAGTGGAGTATGTACACTCGTTGCATCATCCTGCTCTGCAACCATGACTGGAATGTCATTGTTGTTGGCATTAACCTGACTTGCGTGCTCCTCTTTCTGTTCAGCAATGAGTGCTGCCCACTGCACATTAGATGTAAAGGCTCGGATTTTCAAATCCTATTTTTTTCGGAAAAAGGAAATTAAAAATGAATTTAAATCGAATTAAAAGCTCGTTTAGCAGATTCCGACCGTAATATAAAATTTAACGAACGATTTCCATCCTTTCACCTCGAAAATTGAAAATAATTATCAGATGACGATATCCTTGTCTATTTTAAAAATCTAATTGATCGAGGAAGCAAGAGTCGGGAAAACTAACATTCAGAAACTAATTTCGGGATTCAAAATTCGCGTATTTGGAATTTATTTCCGGGTAAATGTTTACCCATTTTCACACTCTACCCTCACCAACTCCCTCACCATACCTCTTGGAAGGTTACCCCGTCATTCACCATTCACCATCATCACCTGCTCCCTCCTTCACACGCTTCACCATCACTCCCGCCCTCTCTCGGCTTCACCGTTCCCTCCCCATCACCATGATGCTTCATCACCAACTTCAATCTCTCCATCTCCATCTTCATCACCACCATCGGCGTCACCATCTTCGATCATAATCTCCATTGCCGCCACCGATTCCTCGTCCCTCCTTCCACCTCGAAGCCACCAGCGGTAGCAGCAGTACCCCTCGGAGCCACCAGGAGCAGCCACCCGAGCCACCGCAGCTCCGATGACCTCCCTTGTCCCCTGTTCCCACAACCAAGGTTGTCGCCCGATTCGTTCTCGAAACAAACTTCCGGTAAGCCGTTCTCACTTGTTTTCGATCGGAATCACCCCCGAGCTCTTCAATCACAATCACCCATGTCCGACGCAGGTCCGACGAGCCATCGCGGGCCACCGACAAAGCCCAGGACTCCATTCGAGAGCTCCGAAGTCGCGAACACCTCGGTGAGCTTCGTTCATTTCATTTGTTTCGTTCGATCCTTTGTTTCATATTGTTATTGGTCGGGAAGAGAGGGTGAGCTGAGTGCGGGACGATGT
This sequence comes from Persicaria tinctoria, assembly GCA_037127255.1. Lineage (NCBI taxonomy): Eukaryota > Viridiplantae > Streptophyta > Magnoliopsida > Caryophyllales > Polygonaceae > Persicaria > Persicaria tinctoria. The sequence continues at coordinate 56,205,461 of JBANSL010000016.1, read as the reverse complement.
TGTGTGCTCGAGAGCTCCGGCGAGCTCGGGAGCGGCGAGGTCGTGAGCGTGAGCTGCGTATGCGAGGAGCGAGGTTCAGGCGAGTGAGCAACTGGGCAGTGAGCGAGACCGGAGACAGCGGCGTTGAGGTGCTGGAACGAGCAGCCGCCGGCGAGCCTTCTTCTCCGATCGGTGTCGAGCGGCGTCGCGAGGAGCAACGGCCGGGAGCTGCCTCTGCGTTCCAATTTGATGAAGAAGAAGAAGCGGGCGGGTCCCTCCCTCCATGCCCAGTCAGCGTGGGGCATGCCCAGTCAGCACGGAGCCCACCTCTTTTGTTATTAATTTAAGCAAACCGGGTTGAGAGTTTATATTGCGGGTTCGGTTTGGTTCGGTTCGGGTTTAACCGTTTACTTATCTAATTAGTTAGTGGTGATTAAAATAAAGATAAAATATTATTTTGGGAGAATTATAAAAAAAAAAGGGGTTGGTTTATTAAATGAAAATGGTCGGGATATTAGGGGATTTGAAAATAATTTATAAAGGTGTTTAATAAATGGTATTTAAAATATCATATAATACTATTGAGATTTAAAATATATTATTGGGACTTAAAGATTTGTAAAGAATTTGGAAACGAATTTTAAGATTGGAAAGTAATCTAATAAATAGATTTAAAAGAGAATTTGGCGAGTATTTTCAATGGTCGGAATACTTAACTATCTAACTGGGATTCGAAACGGTTTTGAAACTAACTTGGGAATAAGACTTATTCAAAGACTAACTAGCATGATATTATGATCGTTTGACTAACAGTATGATATGTATGACTAATAGCATGACTTGTGATGAATTATTATATGAGATTAAATGTTGGATAATTATGACGATCTAGTAGGATTTTATATCACACAAATTATGTCTTATGATTTTGATGAACCGTTGAGGTATATGCTGAATTGATGTATATGAACTTGCGGAAATTGGTTGAATGATTTATGGAGAACGATGTGGTCTTGGAGAGCGGATGATGCGATGAAATGACTTTCATAATAGGTTACTTGTTCTATTGATTGAGGTGTGTTTGAGTGCTTAATAGTTGGATGTAGACTTATGTGTATTGTCATTATGTACTTAGGTGATACTTTGTGATCGTGACAACTGTGTGCTGGATTCTTCTTTTGTCGATCTCCTAGCCAGGTAAGTACCTCCGGGGCTTACTCAGTAACCAGTACCTCCTGCCTGATGTGTCATATAGTATGTAGGTGTTGCATATGCATAAGAGCATCTCATGTAGTATCATGCTTAGGAATTGCATTTACGAATGAGCATCCTTATTCTGTATGCGTTTGAATACAGAACGGCCGTTATCTGTGAGTCCTAGAGTCCTTGCTAGGGTCATAGGGCAGCCCAGCTTCATCGGGTGTTGTCCTCCTCGAGTCATTTATATATATCACGAGATACGAGATGGGCATGAGATATGATATGATGATGAGATATGATATGATGATGAGATATGATATGATGATGAGATTCGATATGATTGTAACATCGAACTGGCCAGTCTCCACCCTATCTGTAAGGGGGGTGGTGGTAGAAGAGGGATATACCACTTGGTATTCTTTGTTAAGGCCTTACTTAATATTATGCACATATGAATTAGGAACATGATAGTGTGGTTAATATTCCAGTAATGCATGAAGGCATCCTTTATTCTAGGTATAGGCTTATTATATGTCCTCAGCGCGGTCAGAGGACCCGCGGGCGGACTCTTGGCCTGACTTGGTGGTATAGTTTCAGGTACCCGATACACTACTTGATTTTGTGCTGTTATGACGAGGTCTATTCATATGGCGGAGAGTGAGTGTTGAAATTTGACTTCACCAGATTCATGCTTTTGGGATTCTCCCTACTTATACTCTGTTTTGACCCGGCTCTGCCGTGGAACTGGTTGTATCATTTTCAGAACTTATGCCCTTGCATGATAAAGGATTTCTCGCGTTGTAGACTTAGGACAGGTACAGGGGTTTACCCCGGGGTCTCCAACGGACCTTCCAGATTTGGGTGCGAAATCCCGCTTTAAACTACAACCCTTCGGTTTCAAACCTTCAACCTGTACTCGGAGTGCAAGATCCTAACGAGGGGTTTCATCCCTCGAAACGTAACTCGGGAATCATAATCCCGGGCCGTTACAAAGGTGGTATCAGAGCTGAGGTTTCGCAATCCGAGTACAATAGGTTGAAGAGGTTTTGAAAATCGCCCAACATTTTCAAATGGTTTTGGAAAATATTTTATAAAGGGCAAAATGAATTTAATTGGACTTAAAACCTAAAATGAATAAAGGGGAAATAATCTCGTGGGTAGAGACCCAAGCGGTAGACTTCCCTTATGGATGTAGAATTCGGGGAACGGTAGGCAAAATACTAGCTTTTATTTACAGATGGGCCTAGAAGACTCCAAGGAACACCACGGAGGTTGGAGTGTTGAGTTAGGAGGCCGTGAGGTTTTGCCCCTCCGGTGAGTCGTCCCTCGAAGGACGGCATAGATCGTCTCTATGCTTATGTTTATATATGTACATATATGCAATTGGACCCGAGGGCGATCCTCCTTGAAGAGGATCATATTAATCTTGTTGATTGCTTTCGTGTTGAGTGCTATTGTGCGTAGGATAGCAAACTAATCGATATGCCTTGACTTGAATCATGTGTTGAATAACCGTGCAAACAGGATAGTGGGAGAAAAACTTGTTCTTATGTAATCGGAATTCCTGTTTTGTCGAAATAGCCCTTTCATAATTCAAACCCCCTGATGGTTCTGACTCTGTCATCCGCCCAACCAAAACATCTAGGCATGTTAGCAAGGGTCGAGAAGCATCCTCTCCCCTGTTTAGAGTCTTGTTTCGTATCCCACCATCGATGCTTCTATCGAGTCTCGTACCTGTGATTGGGGTCTTTCACGGGGAATTTGGGTCGGTCAACTAAATACCTTCGGAAATCGTGTCAGGTGTGAGGGTTACCTGAGTATGTTAGTGGGAGTGAGGATTTAAATCGTTTCGAGATAGAAGTGAGTTGTCTTATGGAGTCATCCCTTTCGATCATCGTAATGGCCAATCATGTCTTCTTGTCACAAGAGTCCAAACACGAGTTCTACCCTCATCTATCAGAAACAGCGTGAATGTCCTTGTATCCTACCCAGCAAGTCATACAAGCGTCCCACGGGAAAACGGGGTGGTGAGTCGGTGATTGCCCTTAGATAATTCTGTCAAGTTATAATGATAGTCTCCTTGTGATTTCATGAAATTGTATATTGGTATAATTCAGCATGAATTGCCTGGTACCTTGCATGGTTGCACTTATGAGTAGATGTATGTGTCGTAGATATTGAATCCCCATGATTACCGTCTCCCTATGAACTAGGTTCATGATAGTGTGCTCAACTCTCATTGTATGTTAAAACATGAATTGGATGACTTAGCATGCCAGATGAACCTCATTGGACCTCATGACTATGTACATGTTTAATAAGTATTGCTAGTATCATGTAGGATATATGCCTCCCAGTTATAAGCCCTCATATGATTGTGTGACGTCTTAGTCTTACTATGTGAATATGGATGTATGTGATGAGATAGTTGCTATACCAACCCTGCATGAACTGCCCATACCCTCAGCATGATTTTTAGGGTGCATGTTAGCATGCTTGCCTCAATCTCACAATATTATGACTTGCTTATGTGTGTATCTAAATTGAGTGATAAGTCATTCATATGATATCCTGTGATGTTTGCTAGGTCTTGCATAACTTATGCCATATATGTCCCATGTCAGTCTGTGCATACATGTTCCTAGTCTCTCAAGTATGATTGGTGAATGAAATGATAGGTTGCTAGCTTGTTCTGCGCACACATAAAGATGATTATATGAACATGTTATGAATGCATAAATCGATATCCCTTGAGATAGGTGCATACTAGTGTGAAATAATGTGATGATATCTCTTGATTTTTGTGTGCTTGGGTAGTTACGTGCCACAATTATAAGGGCATCGTTGTAACTCTCGGGTTAGGATCTTCTCCTTGGTCTCGTCGTCCCTAGTCCTGGTCCATGTCTGAACTCTTAAGGAAGTTGTGTCGTCCGCCTTTGTCTCTCCCCTATCTCCGTAACTTCTAACCCTTGCAATCCTTCGATGAGCGCCGACATGCAAGAAAGGACCGACGACCAAGTGGCACCATAGCAGCGTAACGGAAGTGTGATGGGTCCATGACCCATAGACCACAGGACTGACGTCGCCAGAAGTATACAAAGGACTAACACATTTGAAAGATGGTAGACGTGTACGTGATTCTCTTAGATGACTCAAGGAAGGACGTTCTTAATTCAAATCGTGGATTCTTCTATACTAATCGGAATTGATGTTTTGCGATAGGCCTAGAATTGACATAGTTGAATGTGTGATGACGGATGTGCTGAATTGGTAGCAATGATTGCCTAACTAACTTGTTTCTATGACGATGTGCCTTGGTGCTTGGTATACTGACTTGTTGCTGAGTAGGTTATGGGTTATATGTCTGGTAGTGCTTCTTCTTGGGCATGAGTTGTGAGATTCTTCAGTGAGACGGGTTGGAAAGTGGCAGGTGGATTAAGGTATTCGGATTAGGTCTTTGGTCGTGTGAAATGGGGTGCATGAATGATGTTTTAGCTTGAGTAGAGCCGAGTGAGTTGGGATGTGTCGAAGATAGTGGTTCGTGAGTATAGATGAGGTTCCAGGTAGGTCTTAGGTGGGGAGTGAGGCTAGTATGTCGAGATTTTGAGGGAAATGTCCTAGTGAGAAGTGGTAGTCTAGGCAGGTAGTGTGTGCGGGTAGTATAAGATAGTGGTTGGGTGAGGTCTAGACTAGCTTCTTTAGGGTGATCTTGAGATCGAGTCTGGGTAGAGGTAGTTAGGATAGTTCTAGAAGCAGATGGGCGAGCTAGGAGTTGATCAGGGGATTCTTGAAGGGAGGTGTTGTGAGACAGATTGGTGTGCCAAGGAAGGTGTCTAGATAGTCTAGGAGCGGATCGTGGGCGGAGTCGAGGATGATCGGTTAAGGAACGTCTGATGAATCGTAGAATTTGGGACTAGGTGGTGTGTGCTGTGAGTGGGAGCAATTTCGGTAAGGGATGAGGTTGAGGAATTTCCAAGGAAGAGTAGTATGAGGTTGCTTGGGAAACTATCGATCGGGATATTAGGTTGTTCATATCAGGGTTGTTCGTGTGATGAGTATTTGGGGTTATTTAGGTAGGATTGGTAATGCTTGGGGAATTTATGAGTGAAGGATCTCTAGATGCGTTGTTGGAGGATTTTGGCATAATGAATGAATCGAGATTTATGAGCGGAGTTCATTGTGGCTATTGAGGTAATTGAGGATGTGAGATGAATCTTCAAGGAAATGCTGGTAGCTATGCAATGATGTAGTTTAGATTCCTAATAAGACTGTGGGTTTAAGGTTGAGATAGAGAGATTATGCGCATGGATTTGGGAACTAGGCAAAGCAGAAGGTATTGAGGACGCTAGAGAGATTTTTGAAGGTTGGTGAAGTTGCAGTGCTTAGGAAATTCGGACGAGGATGTCATAGGAATTCGGTGAAAATGATGATCGGTACATAAGGGATTAAGTGGTACAGATTTCAAAGTTTAAGGAAGCGCGATCTGAGGCAATTTGGAGAAACATGCGGAGTTGAGGGAACTAGTCATGGTAGAGTATGCTGGGAAGAGGATCTAGAATGGGTCGGCTTGAGGGTCATGGTGATTCGTGGTTGGGAGTACCACTAGTTGGGATCTGCGTTAGAATTGGTCAGGGGTGTCAGGTGTGAGATGGTCAGCATGACTTGGGTCCTTAGAGGTGGATGGTTAGTGAGAGTGGTTACTGGCGTGGGAAGTATGATTGGGTTAGCAAGTTGATTCGAGATGTCTCTTTTGGGGATGATGTTCAAGTGGAGTCTTGGTAGTAGATCGAGTTGTTCAGCTTGTCGGAATGAGGGAATTTTGTGATTTGGGAACTCCGAGAGATAGTTTTAAATAGTCGAGTGGAAGGTAGGACTTGAGATCGGGATGTCGAAGTGGATTGACTCTTAGATGGCTTGATGACATAGGAGTTGAGATACCTAGTAGTTGGTTTGGGTATTCGGCCTAGATTGCAAATAGTTATGAGGCTAGAAGGGTTATTTGTGAGCAGGATACAATGATGCCTAGAACTGGTAGTGGATTGAGTTGGTAGACCTCGGTGAAGTTGGTCTTAGTGAAAGGGATGGTGAGTAGTGGTCGTGTCTCATCATGATTGGTAGTGTAAGGCAGATTCTCCTGAGATAGTGATCTAGTGTATACTTTACTTGGGGGTCAAATGTTGTGCGAATTCTATGTTATAGACGATGTTGATTCTCTGATGTGTTGTCGTTGACAATAGGGAACTATTAGTACTAACATAGTTATCCCTGAACTCGATTGAATGCTACTGTACGGAAACAGTTGTTTGCCTCTAATGCAATGACGCTTGGTAGTTAGAATGAGTATGATGTACTTATCTGATGGATATAACATGCTTATATGATTGATATGGTGTGTAACTTCCGTGAGATGGTGTGATAAATTCTACCATATATGATACGATGCTAGAAATGATATGTTATGCTATGTGGCTATTCTTGGGGTGATTATGTTATGCTATTAGACGTGAGGTGCTATTGTTATTCGGTATATATACATGATGCTTGATGATGGAAATGATAGAAATTGAACTATTGAACCTTGATAATGTCTTAGAACCTAGGAAGAGAATATGGGATTAGCCTTTAGAATTGGATGGTAGGATGAATAGAGAGGTTAGGAATGCTTTTAACTAATGCCGAACTTGAAATTTTGAACGGTGTTTTAAAGAGGACGTTGTGATATTTTGAGTTATGATATGACCGAGGAGTCGGAGTAAGGATGTGGTAGGGGCCCATATCACATTCTTACTACGGTCTAATGGGGATATTATGATCATGACAACGCTACTGTGAGGATCTCATAGGGGCACTTATGAGATACTTACGGGATCAATGACATGATCCTTGAACTCAACAATTTCAAACTTCATCCCCTATTTTAAAATAATTTTAGTCTCGGGGACGAGACCTGTTTTTAGAGGTGGATGATGTAAAGGCTCGGATTTTCAAATCCTATTTTTTTCGGAAAAAGGAAATTAAAAATGAATTTAAATCGAATTAAAAGCTCGTTTAGCAGATTCCGACCGTAATATAAAATTTAACGAACGATTTCCATCCTTTCACCTCGAAAATTGAAAATAATTATCAGATGACGATATCCTTGTCTATTTTAAAAATCTAATTGATCGAGGAAGCAAGAGTCGGGAAAACTAACATTCAGAAACTAATTTCGGGATTCAAAATTCGCGTATTTGGAATTTATTTCCGGGTAAATGTTTACCCATTTTCACACTCTACCCTCACCAACTCCCTCACCATACCTCTTGGAAGGTTACCCCGTCATTCACCATTCACCATCATCACCTGCTCCCTCCTTCACACGCTTCACCATCACTCCCGCCCTCTCTCGGCTTCACCGTTCCCTCCCCATCACCATGATGCTTCATCACCAACTTCAATCTCTCCATCTCCATCTTCATCACCACCATCGGCGTCACCATCTTCGATCATAATCTCCATTGCCGCCACCGATTCCTCGTCCCTCCTTCCACCTCGAAGCCACCAGCGGTAGCAGCAGTACCCCTCGGAGCCACCAGGAGCAGCCACCCGAGCCACCGCAGCTCCGATGACCTCCCTTGTCCCCTGTTCCCACAACCAAGGTTGTCGCCCGATTCGTTCTCGAAACAAACTTCCGGTAAGCCGTTCTCACTTGTTTTCGATCGGAATCACCCCCGAGCTCTTCAATCACAATCACCCATGTCCGACGCAGGTCCGACGAGCCATCGCGGGCCACCGACAAAGCCCAGGACTCCATTCGAGAGCTCCGAAGTCGCGAACACCTCGGTGAGCTTCGTTCATTTCATTTGTTTCGTTCGATCCTTTGTTTCATATTGTTATTGGTCGGGAAGAGAGGGTGAGCTGAGTGCGGGACGATGTTGTGTGCTCGAGAGCTCCGGCGAGCTCGGGAGCGGCGAGGTCGTGAGCGTGAGCTGCGTATGCGAGGAGCGAGGTTCAGGCGAGTGAGCAACTGGGCAGTGAGCGAGACCGGAGACAGCGGCGTTGAGGTGCTGGAACGAGCAGCCGCCGGCGAGCCTTCTTCTCCGATCGGTGTCGAGCGGCGTCGCGAGGAGCAACGGCCGGGAGCTGCCTCTGCGTTCCAATTTGATGAAGAAGAAGAAGCGGGCGGGTCCCTCCCTCCATGCCCAGTCAGCGTGGGGCATGCCCAGTCAGCACGGAGCCCACCTCTTTTGTTATTAATTTAAGCAAACCGGGTTGAGAGTTTATATTGCGGGTTCGGTTTGGTTCGGTTCGGGTTTAACCGTTTACTTATCTAATTAGTTAGTGGTGATTAAAATAAAGATAAAATATTATTTTGGGAGAATTATAAAAAAAAAAGGGGTTGGTTTATTAAATGAAAATGGTCGGGATATTAGGGGATTTGAAAATAATTTATAAAGGTGTTTAATAAATGGTATTTAAAATATCATATAATACTATTGAGATTTAAAATATATTATTGGGACTTAAAGATTTGTAAAGAATTTGGAAACGAATTTTAAGATTGGAAAGTAATCTAATAAATAGATTTAAAAGAGAATTTGGCGAGTATTTTCAATGGTCGGAATACTTAACTATCTAACTGGGATTCGAAACGGTTTTGAAACTAACTTGGGAATAAGACTTATTCAAAGACTAACTAGCATGATATTATGATCGTTTGACTAACAGTATGATATGTATGACTAATAGCATGACTTGTGATGAATTATTATATGAGATTAAATGTTGGATAATTATGACGATCTAGTAGGATTTTATATCACACAAATTATGTCTTATGATTTTGATGAACCGTTGAGGTATATGCTGAATTGATGTATATGAACTTGCGGAAATTGGTTGAATGATTTATGGAGAACGATGTGGTCTTGGAGAGCGGATGATGCGATGAAATGACTTTCATAATAGGTTACTTGTTCTATTGATTGAGGTGTGTTTGAGTGCTTAATAGTTGGATGTAGACTTATGTGTATTGTCATTATGTACTTAGGTGATACTTTGTGATCGTGACAACTGTGTGCTGGATTCTTCTTTTGTCGATCTCCTAGCCAGGTAAGTACCTCCGGGGCTTACTCAGTAACCAGTACCTCCTGCCTGATGTGTCATATAGTATGTAGGTGTTGCATATGCATAAGAGCATCTCATGTAGTATCATGCTTAGGAATTGCATTTACGAATGAGCATCCTTATTCTGTATGCGTTTGAATACAGAACGGCCGTTATCTGTGAGTCCTAGAGTCCTTGCTAGGGTCATAGGGCAGCCCAGCTTCATCGGGTGTTGTCCTCCTCGAGTCATTTATATATATCACGAGATACGAGATGGGCATGAGATATGATATGATGATGAGATATGATATGATGATGAGATATGATATGATGATGAGATTCGATATGATTGTAACATCGAACTGGCCAGTCTCCACCCTATCTGTAAGGGGGGTGGTGGTAGAAGAGGGATATACCACTTGGTATTCTTTGTTAAGGCCTTACTTAATATTATGCACATATGAATTAGGAACATGATAGTGTGGTTAATATTCCAGTAATGCATGAAGGCATCCTTTATTCTAGGTATAGGCTTATTATATGTCCTCAGCGCGGTCAGAGGACCCGCGGGCGGACTCTTGGCCTGACTTGGTGGTATAGTTTCAGGTACCCGATACACTACTTGATTTTGTGCTGTTATGACGAGGTCTATTCATATGGCGGAGAGTGAGTGTTGAAATTTGACTTCACCAGATTCATGCTTTTGGGATTCTCCCTACTTATACTCTGTTTTGACCCGGCTCTGCCGTGGAACTGGTTGTATCATTTTCAGAACTTATGCCCTTGCATGATAAAGGATTTCTCGCGTTGTAGACTTAGGACAGGTACAGGGGTTTACCCCGGGGTCTCCAACGGACCTTCCAGATTTGGGTGCGAAATCCCGCTTTAAACTACAACCCTTCGGTTTCAAACCTTCAACCTGTACTCGGAGTGCAAGATCCTAACGAGGGGTTTCATCCCTCGAAACGTAACTCGGGAATCATAATCCCGGGCCGTTACATTAGATAAACGGATTACACATATGTGTTTTTAATATCAATGTGTCCTCCCCATAAACCCACATAGATTTGATAAATTGGTCTACCCCATTAAAACCCACAATCAACACTAACAACAAAAGTTGTGAAACTGAATTATATCACCAAATCCAGAAGTTGTGAAACTGAAACATATCACCAAATCCAAATTTCTCGCAGATGAAAAAGGGGTTGTCATGGACCTTGCAACATTCATACTTGGTTGATCTCTTGTTTGATTGCATTCAAATCAATTAGACTACATTATATCATTACAAGGATGCCATGAATCAGTATTCAAGCAACACAATAATGAGAAGCATACTAAACTGTTTTTGCATTATTAATATGTCAATGGTCAACTTTAGCATAGGAGGCATCACATATATTCAAACATAACACATTACTCAGGAATCTTAATTTCAATTGACACATCCAGCAATAAAAAGTAGAGCACAATGATAAGAAACAGCAAACATCTAGCAATCAAAAGTATAGCTCAAGGACAACATTGCTGATATTTTCCAACATGAAACCCCAAAAACAACACTGCTTCTTTGACACAAATTAACTTCTACCATGATGCTAAAGGCTGATAAGGAATCCTAAATAAGTTATAGTGTTTTGTTACCTCGTCCGCATACGGCTCGTAAGGCTCATCCCCTCCTATCCATGGGTACTTCTCGGGACCACCAATCGGCCAACTACCAGAAATGTCTGACATGGCTGCAATGACGGAATCCATAAATTAGCATCTATAAATTCTGTAAAAGTCCAATATCGTGTCCTTGGTCAGCAAACTTGTAAATCCATATTACAGATAACAAGGCATGAGGAGGAACTAACAGAGGATGAAAGTCTCTAGAGACATCACACCAATAATAAATAAAATCATTCCATTAGACTACTAATCACAGTAGAGGGATGTATTATGCCAGATAAACAGTTAAACACTACATTCAAAACTTAGTAATTTGCAAGGAAACACGACATTTAGAACTCAAAAGCAATAGGATCCTTACCAAACTCAAAAGCAATACGGTCTCTTCAAAATCAAGAAAGCAATTTCATAGGCAAAGATGATGATCTGAACATAATAACAACACGTACAGAAATCAATTCAGGCTCCAACAAGAAAACCTCATCTCCATTTTCGCAACAACATGAATGCCCAATCGAATCCCCCAATATGGAACCCCAATCGAAACCCTAACCTAAAAATTGTTGAAATCAACTCCTATGAACCAAATTGAGGGCAAAAGCCAAAAGCCCTAACCGAGATCTGGAAGGCAGAAGCCAAAACTGAGATCTGGAAGCCATAATGAACAACGGAAATGAAGAACAACGAAATCTGGAAGGCAAAACCAAGATCTGGAAGCGAAAACTGAGATGTGGAAGGCAAAACCGAGATCTGGAAGAAGGATCGAAGAAGAAGGGCGAGAGAAGGAGGAGAAGACGTACCTGGAGCTCGGTGATTCTTCAGGGGCAAAAGTGAAAAACGAAAAATGAAAGCTGATGAAAAACCTCTGAAACCTTGCCTCGGTCGGGTGCCATTTTTGTGGGATTTCACCTCTTCAAACCTCAATCTGAAACTCCTCAAAGCTCTTTGCCAAACACCAATGGAGGAGGTTTTTTTTTTGAGCCACCTGATCCAACCTTATGAAACCTCACCAAATACAATGCCAAACACGCGCTAAATAAAGAGGTTAAGATGCAAAATAACGAAATATTTAATAGTAACTAGTAAGGATTTAATTATATGATCAATGAACTAGTTGAATATATAAAATTCATTAAACAAAAAAAATACAGTATATAAAAACAAGACAAAGTATGCCTTTCAAATCCTACACGATCAAAAAAAAAAATCATTTATTGTTTAATTGTCAGATTACCAGGTCCCTCATTCAAAATATGTGCCATGTATGACATTCAATTTGGGAGCTGCGAAATAGAATTTTTTTTCGCAACACCTCTGATAAAGGTATTATAAATGTGTTAAGTTATACTATTTATAAGATTTCATGTTGGAGTAAAGAACAAGTGAAAACCTAATTAACAAAACGTAGCAGGCCCCTTGACAAAATAATTTGGAAATTTCCCCCAACAAATGTTGTCAAGATTAATGTAGATGCTTCGGTTAAAATTGGTAGTCAATCCTCAGATTGGGTGCATTAATTCTTAGGAATAATTTTGGTCAGGTTATTCGGATACATAAATGCAATATTAGGATGAGCTCTGTCATCCTAGCTGAAGCGTTTGTAGTATATGCAGGTATAAGATTAGCAGTGGAGCTTGGGATACGGAGAGCCATAGTTGAACGTGATTGCTCAATCGTTATAATGTCATTAATCAGGGGAACAAACATACCATGAGAGGTGGTGCAAATAGTTCAAGAAATTCGTTCATTTAGCGAAGATTTTTAGACCATCACATTCCAGCATTGCTATAGAGAGGTGAATTTTGCAGCTGATTTTCTAGCAAAATCTCAGCTCAGTTGTAATGTTATTTTGAGTTCTAGAACATCATTATGTTAGATGATCATGAATGTTGGTAGAACATCCAATTTTTTACTTACTGTAGAAAAAAAATGCTTTTCAAATCCTACTAACCCGAACGCGATAGATGAGGTGTCGAGTATTTAATATTCAACGTTTTTTATTATTAATATAATGCATATGTACAATTCTACATTATACACACACAACACAAGGATTAATTTGAATGTCATCGATATATTATATTGTTTAAAATGGTATTTTGGATAGTTAATTTAGAAATGATTTTTAATATTGTATATACTGTATGTCTGTATCCTTTGCTTTCAAGTTACTTCACTCCCCCTTTGCTTTCAAACTCCAAATTCACACTTACCATGCTCAAATCATCCACCAACTTAATTTTGACTTCTATATAAAATTTCTAATAATTTTTTCACAAAATTGAAAGTGAGCTCGCTCTAGCTTCTTCCTAACACAAAATTGTAAGTCAACCTTCCCCTTTAACATTAACTTATCAACCTCCTAGGGTTGATAACCGGATATTCGATACGAACCGATTAACCGTGTCGGATACCCGAACCAAACACGACACAAATAGAACCGGGGAATCGGATCCGTATCGGATATCCGGTTACCCGACACAAACCGTTTGAGTTTAGAATATTGTAAATAGTTGCTATGAAACAGGAAGCCAGTCGTTTGTGCAGAGAAACAGGAAGACCCAACTTTGGAAATAAAGAAAGAAAAAAAACTAATTTTATGGCAAATCTCCATATCTAGAGAGATGAATGATAACGGAGAGAGGGAGTGATCTCTAGATCCGAAGGGATTGAGAGAGATCGAGAGGAGTCCTTGATATTGAGAGAGATGGAGTCATCACCCTCAATCATTGTCGGCGTTATTGCCTAGCCTTTCATCAAATCCTCAAATAGAGAGAGATGAGTGGCCTCTAGATCCGACGAGATTGAGATAGAGGAGTCGTGAGTTATTTTCTTCAATCCTTCCTCAAATCTTCAAGTTGAGAGCGAGAGTCAGACATTCCATTGAGAGGACTGGAGCTTAGGGTCGACTGATGGGGTGAGGAAAAGAAAGAAAGAAGAGAGCCAGGCTGATGGCTTTGAGTCCATATCTCCTACATCCCATGGTGTGACCTACGGTGCAACACTAAATTATTTCGGGAATAATTTTACTTTGAAAAAAAAATTTTAAAAATATATTTACATTTCAAATAATTGTATTTACATATTTATAAACTTTTATTCGAATAAAAGAATGAAAGGAGATTTAAAAAGGGGAAAAAAAGAGTGGATTTTTTTTTAAACGTAACTTTTTTAGATTAAAAAGAAGGAAGTGGGAATTGAACCCGGACCTCTTGCCCAAACTCATTGCATACTTACCATCTGGGCCATTCAGAAACATTGTATCAGTAGGAAATATATTCTACTAATACTATTTCTTACAGATTAGTTTTTAAAAAATATAAACGGTTCGTGTCGGGTACCCGATAAGAGAAAAATCATGATCCAAACACGACATGAATAGTTTCGTGTTTTCTCGGTTCGTGTCATTTTCATGTCGTGTCTTTTCGGTTTCGTGTTTTTCTGTGTCGTGTTTTCGTATCGAGTCAGTCGTGTCGAGTTTTTCTGCACACACCCCCTGCCGCCGCCGCCCATATAAATCGGGTAAATAACCCTAAAATTTGAAATTAATTGCCAAAGAATAACAATTCAAGCCCATAAACTTTTTTGAATTTGATACCATAATCCGTAAACAAGTTAAAGACATCTACTTGGTTGGTGAATAATACATATAAATATTATAATATGTGGAAAAAATAATAGAGTAGCTACTCTATGAAAAAAAAAACATAGATAGAGATTATCTCTATTGCTTGTGTGTGTGTCTCAAAGGAGATTATCTCTATTGCTTGTGTGTGTCTCAAAGGAGATTTACAAGGCCTTATATATTCACAGATAGAAATGGTTACAAGTTAAGGATAAGAAAACCATAAATAATGGTCCTTTAGTTTTCCACCATTTGGGAGCTAAGGGAGGTAAAAGGGTGGGAGGTAAAACATTCATCATAAACCAATAGCTTTATAACACTCCCCCTTGGATGTATACCTCTAATATTACAGACGATCTCATTAAAAACCTCGCCTAGAAAAATCCAATGGGACAAAAACTAAGACCAAGGGAAAAAGAGTACAGATGTCGTTGGATACGCTTTAATCATACTACCTCGTTAAAAACCTTGTCATGAAAAACTCAGTGGGATAAAAACCCGATCGAAGGGAAAAAAGAGTTCAATGCGTATATTCTCCCCCTAAATTCAACATTCTTCTTGCAGCTTTCTCATTCTGATAAGCTCTTTGAACTTCTTCATAATACTAACTTCACGAGCTGCATGGTCGATTCTGAACATTGTCTTTGATGTGGACAAGCCAAAATGTCTCATATATTACAATTGACATCGACAAGCTTGACTTATATGTCTTCATATATTACATTTGATCCGGTGGATCTATTGTATTAAATGGTGCATAAGTTGTCTCATTAAAAACTTTACCCTGGAAAAACCTAGTGGGATAAAAACCAAAATTAAGGAAAATAGTACAACTTTGTATGGTACTTCGGGACTTAATAAAATGTCACCAATTTCACAATTATAGGTACTTCAGGTACTCTTATACATTGAGTTAAAGATTATAGGTGCTTCAGGCATTTTCAATCAATACTTTCATTAATATTCAATGATGAATATGGGTATGCAAATACCACGTCCTTCAATTATAACCAAAATTACATCCACTTTTAGTGAATACATTCATATAACCTATGATAGGCTTTTGTACAATCAACTTGGCTTTATGTGTTTTTGTATGAACACCTATTTAAAACCAATTGATGTTACACTTTTCGTTGTTGGAACTAAGAGCCCAAAATATCATGCTTAAAGAATTCATATTTACATGAATTTGCTTCTTTGTAGCTCTTAATCATCATTTCAATGTCGGCATCCTTTCTTTGTTTGATGATCATCATATTCTCATGAATTCTTTCCATTTATGGGGAAATTTCTGGGGAAATGATATACTAAGAGTCTAGTGATCTTCATCACTTCCGACGTATTTGAGAATCACTTGATATTCATTGAGTTTGAGTTACTTCTTGAGCTTCCAAATGAGCTAGTGCAGTTTATGTGACTTTGTTACTTTCTTAGCTTTAGTAAATGCATTTGATAGCCTTTTGCTAAACCATGTAATTTTCATTTGGTGTACATATGTGTTGAACTTCTGGTTCCCTTTCAATTATCCGTGGATCCCAAATGATAAAGACGTCGCTTTCATGCAATCTCTTTCGTAATACAGTCTCATTTCCTCTCCCCCTAAATACTGAGCATTTGATCACCTTTATGAAGCTCGAGGTATTTGATATCATTAAGGAGTCAAACCCCATGTATCATTCAACTTTTGTGTGGTCTCTATGGAGGAGTCCTCGGAACATATACTCTCTTTTGGAGATAATTTGGGAGAAGTTATTGTGTCAAATTCGAAATGCAAAATTTCATGGGCCCTTTTGATTGACAACTCTTCTAGGTCATTATGAGCTACTTTATGCTCAATAATGCGATTAATAATATTCTCTACCTTTTCATATGACCAATGTGCTAAGGCATCTATACTGGAATAACACTGTCCATATGACATTGTTTTATGTTCATAATTGTCTCATTGAACTCGATCAAGAGACATAAGAGACTTTGCATTTACTGTTTTTTTATAGAAGGTCTTATTATTATTTTGTCAAGAGAACAAGTCGTACATGTATGGTCACCCTTATTGAGGATCTTCGGGTCCTAGGATCTTTTGGTCCTTTTGGTGGGTATTCATGTCGATTTCAATGATCGTGCAAATCACCGTTTTACTTGAGTGATCAAATGTTACAAAAAAAAATGTTTTATCAACTAACTTCTGGTTAGTGACATCATAACATTCAATGAGTTAAATATGTGTCAAAATGGCATGACACATATATTCAATATTCTAACCATTGAACTTTGTACATGGTGATCCATTTATTTAATCAGATGCCATTAACTGGGTATTTTCAGAACTTTAGTTGGTGTCATACTATATGTATGAGACTAATGACCACCTATGTATATTTATTAGATACATTATTATTATTATTCATAATGTTCTTCAGGACATTAGAATTAACGCACACAATAATAAGTTAGTGATAAACCACAACAATGACTTGGGTTTTGCGCTCAACCATAACCTCTTTGACATCCTCTTCTAGAGGAGCATGCTTCAGGCCATACTTAGAAGGTTGTCAGGAAGTGACCTTATTCACTAGATGGTGCTTTGTGGTTACTTATGTTGGTTCCAAATAACCCATATTCCATGTACTTCTGCGGGAGTATAAATGGTAAAAATAAGATCATATACTCTTCTAGAGTTTATAAGAATGTGATGAAGCGTTTCTAGAAAATCATCTATATAAATTACCTCGAAATGATGACAAATGTCCTATATTTACCTATAATGCAGAATAGGGACTATTAATATATAAATACGATCTTAGGGTAAGTCAATTAGTGGAGCAAGATGTGCTTCGCGGTGTAGATGTTTGCGATTTCCCTTAACTATTCAATCGTCGTCTCTAAAGGTTATTTAAGATGATGTTTTATTCTAGAAGCGTTCTTCTACAATCAAAGGATTCAAGAACTCAACTCCGAGGGATTTTAGTTCAGGGAGGATTGCAGAGCTCTATTTTGTTGTTTCCAAAATCAAATCCTTTCCTTATAGATGGAGGGGGGTATTTATTGTGTTTCTAAGAGAGCAACTCGTTAGTGACCTCGTGGTTTAGCTGAGGACACGTGTAGTCCATGGCCTCATGCCAGAGAGTTTTCCATGTTGCAAGAGGATGCCAGTGGGGTGGCACCTTGCTAGCGAGCTGTCTGCTTTTGACGTAGGGTAAGTGACGTGGAATTGTAGTGGTGATCGTGAAGTAGAAATTGGTATTTATAAATAAGCAATCAATATGTATTGATCGTGATGTTTCTTAAGTTTGGTAAAAAGGATCTTTGTTTAGCAAGTTATGAGAAAACTAATCATGATATGAATGAAATGAATAGATTTCTGATAGTGTTGGCGATTTTTCATGATCGTGGTCGGGATTGATAGTATTGCTTTCATGTTTTTTGTGTTAGGTGACTCATTTATGACGCCTTAATTCATGTTTTACAAGAGGGCTATTTTCCAGGACATTGTCGTATCTCATCGAGACTGAATCGCGTGCATGAAGTGATAGCGAGTGAGTCTTGATAAAAACAAAATGATGGTTTATTGGGCTTAGCCTTATTGGGCCGAGAGTGAATGGCCCAGTTTCAGACCCAAACGGCCCAAAGGATAACAGAGGTGGCCCTGCAAAGACTATAAATGGCTTCGAGGATCTGTAAGTCCCTTCATTTTTTATCATAAGGGTTTCCTACAGAGTTTGGAGAGACAGAAAAAGAAGAGAAAGTTGTAGAGCTTTTATCGTCTATGGTTGCTATCCCTGGTCATTTCGTGCTTTTCTGAGCGTCTTACAAGTAAATCGGCTTGATCCTTTTCACCTTTTCTTTTTTTCTTAAGCTTAATTTCTCCCTTTTTAAGCATGGTGTTCGAAAAAGGACCAGGGAGAGGAGGGGTGGCGGTTCCGGTAGTTTTTCCATTCTTTTCTTTCTTATTTTAAGGGATGATTTGGAGGTTTTCACCACTATGTGGTGGGGGAAATGGTGGTCGGTCCCTTAGGGACAGTGGTTGGGGACTAAAGGACGGTGGTCCTTCTAAAGGTAACCGAGGTCAAGAGTATTTATGATTTTCGAAAAGGGGGCGGAGTTTCATCAAAAATTGCTTTTCTTTGCTTGGGAAAGCCAATCTCGTGTCGGGGGGCAAAATGTTGCCCTTTTACTCTTTAGTAGTCGATGGCTTTTCATTTTTCCTGATTTTGGGGCGCGTGAAGCACCCACAAAGTCTTTTCAGTAAGATTTTTGGCACCATTTTTTCTTATGGGTTCGCGATAAGCAATGAGCATTCCTCCCACTGTTAATTCTTATTTCATGTATTTTTAGGCCTTTTTGGGGGTATATTTTGAGTCATGAGTTCGGTCAATGATGGTCAGAATGTAGATGTTACACTCGCGGATAATGAGAAGGATTCATCGAACACTTTCAACTCTCGTGTCGAGGGAGATTCGGATGATACTGCTTCATCTGCGGTGCCTCTCAAATATGTAATCCCTAAACGGTATCTTCGCGAGGCCTCCACTTCCCACCCTCTAGCGGGGCAGGTGAATCGGCCTTTAATGAAGGGTAATCCTAACTATTGTTCGTGGTCAAGCTCCCCGGATGATGCGGGTTGCAAAGAGCTAGATCCCGAGCCTGAGAAAAAGAGAAGGAGAGTGCGTGGCAAGAAGAATTCTGAGCCTGATAAAAAGGAAAAGAAAGTGCGCATTGTTAGAGGCGACTTCCAAATTCCTTCTTATAATTTGAGGGAGATCGCGGAGTGCAGTTTTCTTGGTGAAGATGTGCCACCAGCACCTCCACCGATCCCTGTTGTTTTCTCGGAGAGGATTGTTCCAGTGCCTGCATTCAAGGATTCGGGAGAAGAATCGGTGATGGCTCTGGAGGACGTACGAACCACACCGAGATCTTTTCCCTGGCCGGAAGGTGTTGAGTTGGGATTAGTCATCGAAGGGGGAGGGTGTTTGGATACTTATCCATGTTATATGGTAATTCACTTGGAGAGTGTGGTGCAAGGGTTTCGTCCCCCCCTCCACTCGTTTTACCTCGACTTTTTAGAGAGGGTGAACCTGTGTCCTGCTCAATTGTCCTTCAACACTTGGATGTTCTTGGCGGTATACATGATGAGGTGCGCTACAATCCATCAACAACC
The DNA here is from genome assembly GCA_037127255.1 of Persicaria tinctoria. NCBI lineage: Eukaryota > Viridiplantae > Streptophyta > Magnoliopsida > Caryophyllales > Polygonaceae > Persicaria > Persicaria tinctoria. Next base: position 56,185,734 of record JBANSL010000016.1, on the reverse strand, counting down.
AAGCTTGGATCATCTGTCCATATTTCTATCCATAAGGAAGGGTGTTCTCGGTCTTTATATTACCACGTTGGGAGGGAAATTGTTAGATAGGTTGTCGAGTTGTCATGATTGGAGGAAAAAATGGTTTTTGGTGAGAGATTGTTCCTGCTGCTCCTTGACTTTTCGCACCAATTCGGGGATATATAATCGGGTCGGGAAAAATGAGACAGCCTCTACCAAGCGATGGGAGCGGAAATTCACGCATCTTGAAGGACTTAGAGAATATACGAAAATAGTCACTCCGCTGAGGTTGGAGATGGCGGGTTTAAGCCTTCCTCGTTCTCCTAATGGGATTTTTGTTTAATTGCGATAAGTAGTGTTGGGGTAGTTTGAAATGTGTTCAAGGTCTTGATAATTTTTTGTTTCTTTCTTTTGCAAATATGCTGACTTTAGCTCTTCTTTTGCAAAAAGCCTTAGAGTCGGAGGTCAATGAGCCAGACACGAAGCCTCTTCGAGCTTCCCACCTTTCAGAAACTTCTCAAGTTTCGGCCAAGGGGAAAGCACAAGCTGATCTGTTGAGCAGTCCCGCGCATGTAACAAAGCAAATTGATGTTGAGACCATTCCATCTAATTCGAAGGATCGGCCGTTGGCGCCCGCAAAGCCTCCTCTTTCTAAGGGGCAGAGTTTTAAAAATAAACGGAACTAGGGCGACGTCGCGATTACCTCTGTTGTGATTGGTTCCAGTGGTCGTGTGGCCAATTTTACTCATAGTGGTACCGTGTCTACTACCTATCGCTGACCAGGTTTTTGCTTTCCAAAATCGAATATCCGTGCTCGAAAGGCACGCGATTGCTAAATTTATGTTTCAACGACTTATGTTTCCTATGGCAAGCTATTTGAAAACTCATGAAAAATGTTATTTTTAGTAAAAAGAACAATGGTGGAAAACCGGTCTGAGACTTAGCAGAAAAAGTCCAGCAAAAATAAAAACAGCGTAGAGTACTCCCCAACTGGAAACGACCACCTAGAGGTGACGATGTCCTAGAAAATAGCCCCCTTAATTAATAGGGATATGACGTCATAAATGGATCACCCAACGCAAAATACGTCTTAGGCATGGTACATAGTGAGCATGGTACATCGCGAGCCTTACATCAAGTGAAGCCATGGCCAATATTCTCCCCTTAATAAAGAAACACATGAGATCGTGGTCGGTATCCTAACACTTACAAGTATACCACCCAAGCAAACTAGGCCCTCACACCCTTTCACCCCATTGGGCTAAGGTAAGCAACACGCTGGTCAATCACCTCTCCGTTGACGCAACCACGTATAATCACTCAGCCCTCTGGCATGAGAGCATGCATTACACATGTCTCCTGCCGGACCACGAGGTCACCAGCCAACTGCTCCCTTAGTACCCCTATAAATACCCCCTTGAGTCCTCAAGGAAGGGATCCGATTCTAGAGAGAGAAGCAAAAGCTCTGCGTTTCTCCCTGACATAAAACCCTTGGAGTTTGAGTTCTTGAAGTCTTTGATCGGAGAAGAACATCATCTGAATAACTTCCTCTAAAGATGACGATTGAACAGTGATTACCTGAACGTGAGCGAACGACATCGCGAGGACTGCCTTGATCCTTAAAACAACAACTAATAAAAAACTTGTGTAATCGTCCACCCTAGTTGGCTTTACATGTAATTAAGGAAATCTGTCATCATCTTGATGTAATAAGTATAGGTGAAATTCCAGAAACGCTTCAAGAGGCGTATACAAAATAAATGTAGACGGATTTGTCAAACCATCAGGAATTGTAACGACCCGAGTTATAAAAGTCGGCTTACGTTTCGAATGAATGGTTACCTTTGACCAGATCTTACAATTCAAGTATGAATTGATTACGAAAGAAATGGGTTAATGAGAGAGATTGAAGATGAAAGGCTTAAATCTTATTCTCAGGATAAGCCTGATATTTATAATTACAAAGATGAGATTGACCCTTCAACATACTCCTAGAAACTATAAAAAAACAATAAATAGGTAAAACTAATGAGAGTGAATAAATGCATTAGTAATTAATTAATCTAGGGACCCATCTAACAGTTTTATTGACTAACACTCCCTCGCAAGCTTGGCCATACAGATCATCGATGCCAAGCTTGGATATCAACCACTGAAATCTACCAGGATGAAGCCCCTTGGTGAGAAGATCTACCAACTGAAATTCAGAGGAAACATAAGAAATTTGAATGATTCATGCATCAATTTTTTCTTTGATGAAATGTCGGTCAATCTCCATGTGTCTTGTCTTGTCATGCTGAACAGGATCATGAGCTATATTGATAGCACACTTATTGTCACAAAATAGCTTCATAGGATCTTCCCGCTGACACTACTAGAATTCTGCTATTTAACATCGGTTCATTAACATCCGTCAGAAAAACCTGCCATGTTAACATCGGTTTATAAATGTGAGATGTTAAAACTAAAATAGACATCACCCAATATTTTAGACCGATGTTAAATATTTTTATAACAGGCGCGGAATGAAGTCGTGAATTAATTTAAATACCCGCCCATAAGAATGGATTATTTTACCAAGCCAAGGGCTCTCTCCCAAACTGTTTCCAGATGTTGATCTGGTCTCTCTCGCTCACATCGCCGTCTCCTCATCTCCATCATCGTTAATTTCTCACCTTTTCACCCGTTCTCTCCTTTGCCCTCTTTCGCCGGCGACCATCCTCCACCGAACCGGCTATCCTCGTCCTTAATTTCTGGCCCCCGCTCGACCTTTTCACGTCTCCTCGCTACCTCTTGTTGGTTCCCTAACCTTAACTTAGGGTTTTGTTTGCCGCCTCCTTTCCCGCCCCACTATGTATGAACACCTCCTTCCCTTCCTAATCGTATAACAATGGCCAAATCAAGCAAGAAGGTATGCTTTTTAGCTTTCCTATCTCTTCGCGCTTCACCTTTTCTGTTATTTCTCTGTTCTTGCTTCCATTTTTGTTCTTATAATTGTGTTTTGTGTTGTTCGTTTGATTTTAGGTTGATGTCGCTCCCGTTGCTCTCATTCAAGATAAAAAGTTTGATAAGAAAGGTAAGTTTTATCTTCTACTTGTCCTTTCTATTTTCTGTACAATTGTGTTTTGGGGTTTGAACATTGATTTTATTTTGATTACAGGTAAGAAGCAGAAGGTGGAGAAAATCAAAGTTGTGGCTGCTAAGAAGGTGGAATTCAAAATTGTTAAGAAGAAGAAAGATGAGAGTAGCAGCTCTGATGAATACGAAGAGGGTTAGACTCATTTTATCCCTAATTTCTATGTTGTTCCTTCAATTTCTAGTTGAATACAAAGAGGGTTAGGGCTGACCTTGTTGATTCAAAAGCTAGGGATGAGCTAATTCTGGATCTCATCCTGAAATTCAAACACTTGTTTTGCCATAGGTACTTGCTAGATAAATCTATGCTAATAGGTGGGAACATTGCATAGAAGTGCTTTCTGAAATTTTGTCAGATTCTTGAGCTGTTTACACAAATAGGAGTGTTATAGAAGGAACCATTATGTGCCTCTTTCTTGACCTACTGGGCTGCCACCATGCTTGAATTTTTATTTGTTCTTTTTTATACGTGCTTCCTTTCTTCAACGTGGGAGTTGCCAAATCTTTTATTTGACTTGATAGATGTTTTGCAGTTTTAATTTAAAGGTTGTTCTTATATAGATTGATCTTCCTCATTTTTTAGTCGTTAAGATTAAATGAAAACATGGAAGTTTTGAACCAATATGATGTCTCATTCCGTAGAAGCAAAACCAAAACACGAAAGTTTTGAACCAAAAGGTATGGAATTATCAAACTGCCATTTTCTTGTTGCTTGAGTGCATTTTTGGACTGTTTCATATATCAGGTGGTTGTTGCCTGAGGTTACCTTATTGTTTCTTGATATATTACCATGTTGTTGCCTGACTTTTCCCCTTTTGAATTTTGAATATTTATTATTTAGGGTTTATTTGAAGGTTGGTGAATTGGTTAATTTTGTGCCTATATATCTAGATTATGATAGTGCTATTCAACCAAGACAATCTTGCATCTCAATGTGATGGTAAGTTATTTGTTCCATCTTTCATATTTGTGTTCACATGCTTCTTTTCAGTTCATGATACTAACCTATGTTCTCAGTGTATCCTGATATCTTTAAACAAACACATGCTGCCACTATCATGTACCGATAGTTAATGAAAATGTAAGTTTAGTTAGGCTTATTGAGCACCTAAATTAAAAGTTTCAATTTAGACATTTACAATAATGGTCAAGCTTAACCCAACTAAGATCTTGCTATTATTCTTATCATTTTGCTAATATCCAATAGCTTGCATCATCCTTTCAAAATTCTTTAATTATTATTATCTTCTAATTGAAGCATTAAATATCAAGCTGACCGCTATTATCCAATAGCTTGCATCATCCTTGCTATTATTCTTATCATTTTTCTAATTGAAGCATTAAATATCAAGCATTAAAGATCTTGCTATTATTCTTATCATTTTGCTAAGAGGATGTCAACCTTATGGTTTTTCCTCTTTCATGATGGAGCATCCTCAGCAAAACAGAGTATTTTGTGCTCAAGTTCATGCTGGGATGTAGAAGAGGAATGGAGAAGCTGCTACAACATGCAATGATATGTATCATTCTATTCACTGGTAAGCAATAGGTTTTGGAAGACAACCTGTGCCAAAAGCTCTTTTATTTTTTAATTATGTTAATTCATAAAACATTTTTGGTTTCTTCATGCAAGGTCATTTCCTTACAATTTTGCCTGACTTGATTTAGATACTCGTATTTTATATATATGTTTTTTGCTTTGTAGGTCTTTCAATGCTTTAGAGTTGATCTGTTTCTGCTACAAATTTGTGCTGCATTTGCTCCACCTGATCTTTATGCCAGGAGAATCCTGGACCACTTTGGACACACAAACTACATTTCTTTGGATCTGCAGCATTCTAATGAGTAGCTCCTCTTTTATTGTTTTGCATGTTTCAGTTGGTTTCGACAATTACACACATTCTATATAAGCTATCAAATACTAGGCGATGCAACAAAACCTTTCTGTTAATTATCTAGCTTAGTGTCATCTTTTGCGATCCTTTGAGCAAATTATCATCCTTTTATTCAATAAAAAGGAAACTAAAATATAGGCCTTGCAGTGTGTTGCACAATTAAAAGTCTTGATTATTCATATGATAGCCTAAGTTGGCAAGACAGCTACAGACTGATTATGGTAAACTAAGTAAAACTACAGATATAACATTGCTTCAAGGAACATGTTGTGTGTGAGCATGGGGGTAAGCATTTTGAAGTGTTAAAAATACAAAATATAAAATTCATAGTTTAAATGCTTTGACACTTTGAACATGCTCCAACTTATCAAAAAACTTGTTGAAAGATCTGCATATGAAGTATTGAGCTGTTTAAATGGGTTCAGGCTTGTTTAAAAGATATTATAGCGATCCTATACTGTCAAAGCATGGATTTACAGCTTGATTACACAATTGATTGTTTTAGGTCTTGTTTTGGTGCCTAATTGTCTCTTCTGGATTTATTATGAATAAATTCTGTATCATCTTTTAGTTTCATAGTTCTTGTTGATGAGCTTCAGTCAACCTCTGACTGACGTTAAAGGTCAAAGTGATACACTGTAACTGCAGTGGATTATTGTCTTTACACGCCCTCCATATCTGAACAGAGCTATCTGAATTTGATTTCCTGTCTGCATTTTGTACTGATCTATATTCTCTTCACATTCCAATAGGTTGTTGAAGATTCTGACGTGGTTGTCGTCTCTATAAAACCCCAAATTGGTATGCATCTTCAAGTAACAGTAGTTCAGGTTTTATGTATAATATATACCACAACTGCTTTAGAAACATCCTGTGTATGTTTATAACAGTTGGCCTTTTCGTTATTGCAGTTAAAGATGTCATTTTACAGTTGAAGCTGAAACTTTCAAAGAAGCTCTTTGTGTCAGTTGTTGCAGGAACTAAATTGAAAGATTTGCAGGTGAGCTTAGCTAGTCTCTTTTGTGCCATGATAAAGTGTTAGATTAATACTTGGAACTGTGCAATCTTTTAAAAAAAAAAGGGATGAGCTGAATAAGAAGTAACCCGATAACGTGCTGTGAATGTAGTTTCGCCTCCTGTTCTTGTCATCAGCCTTCTTGATACAGCTTGCCGCTTTTCAGTGTTTTTGTTAGAGCTTCACTAGTGTATATGCAGAAATATTGATGGTGCTTCATATCCTGTGCAGGAATGGGCTGGAAATAGCCGTTTTATTAGGGTAATTCCCAACACTCCGGCTGCAGTTGGCCAGCCAGCTTCAGGTAATGTAGCTTCAAATCCTGGCATCTATAACATGTTCAGTAATAGAATCTTGCTGTTTGACTTTACACCTGATTCTATCTTGTACAAGGGCATCATACATTTGTAATGACGCAATGCAATCCATTCTGAATATGGGAATTGTATGTGCAACTGAATATTACCTTGTTGTTTGAAAATTGTTGCCTTTTGATTATTGATTTTAAATTGGAAAACTTAATTATGGGAATAGTTAAATTTTATTTGAAACTTTAGAAGGGATTTTTTGTTAATGTTTTGATCTTTATTATTGCTAATTTAAAGCCTATTAGCTCAAATTGATAGAGCAATGTGTTCAAGAATAAAGGTGCGGGTTCGAATCCCGCATAGGCTACCACGACAAAAAAAAAAACAAATATTTCATTTAACATCGGCTAAAAATCGATGTTAATCAAAATAAAAAATCGATATCTATGTGGGTGATGTAAAAAACCAAAACTTTTTAAAATCGGGTAATAACCGATGTCTTTGTATGTTATAACATCGGATATATTTTATAATCGATGTTATAACATATAAAAGACATCAAATTTAAAAATATAACCGATGTTATAACATACAAAGACATCGGCTATTGCCTGATGTTAAAAAGTTTTGACTTTTTACATCACCCACATAGACATCGATTTTTTTTTGAAAGACATCGGTTAATACTCGATGTTAAATGACAAAATTCTAGTAGTGTGAACTCCCAAGTCTTGTCTTGTCGTGCTGAACAGGATCGTGAGCTATATTGATAGCACACATATGTTTTATCTTAACTACATTGTCTTGCATGTGAAATATTCGAGTTCAGAATCTACGCTATTTCATGTTTATTCTGCAGTTTTATAATCCGAGCTTAAAAAGAGGCTTGAGAGATCCAGAAGAGGTGATTGTGGAGCATAAGAGAGGCTAAAGAAGGAGCATCAAGGGAGCTAAGGAGCATAATGTCGAAACCAAATAAGAATCGCGGTGCCAGAGTAGCGGTGCCCGCCACTTTTCCACCGGCGCCCGCCGATCCTGCAGTGTTTAGCAAATGTTATTTCGTTCGAATATACTCTTATTATTTTATTATTATTATTTTCCCTAGTTTTGGAACGACTCTGTTTAGGTTTTATTTTATTCATTTCAGCCGTGGTTGGCCGTAGTTAGGTTAAATAATAGAGAGAGATATACTTTGGCTATGAGTTGCTAAACTCATAGTTTCGTCTGTGATTCGAAGACATGGTTAGATGAATTGTGAGGATTTGATTTGAATTTGTTATGCATAAGTTTATTTATCATATATGTTCTTCACTGATTAGTATTTGTGCATGTTCCTCTACGATTGATCATCTAGACAAATATATATTGCATCTTTGTTAGCGATTCCTTTCATATATTGGTTTCTTTGTAGCAAGTAGAGTCATTGATTCAGTGAAAGCATCAATTGTATTTGTAGGATGATAAAAATTGGTTTGTATTGATTCTATGAGATTAGGGTTAAAGGCTCTACAATCTTGCATTTGTTTGATTTTTAATTGCATTGAATTGATATTGCTAATTGGCCAAAGTACTTGGTTCTTTATGCTGTTCTTTGTGGTTTCACATTGAATGTAAGTGATTGTGAGTTATGGATCAAACTGATTTAGTCAAGTCGGCATAACTTAAGAATAACAATGAAATCAACCCAAGGATCATGAACCCCAACCATTGTCAAGAATTACGGGTGAAATGTTTTCATCATATTATTACTTTGCAATCATTAGTCCTTTTTTCTATTTGCTTATTTCAATCGTTTGTCATAACCTTATTGTTATTTGTTTAAGAAATTGTCATAAGAACTGCGAATCAGTCTTCTCTATGGGATCGACTCCTTGCTTGTCTGCTATACTAATCTTCTGTTTAGTATTGAGTTAGGATATAATTTGCATTTGGTGGAACAGAACCCAACAACAATATTACACGTACACCCTCTTGTTAGAGCCCACCAAATCTTGGCGCCGTTGCCAGGGAACTGATAAAAGGTCCTCATTAGTGGTTGTTGCAGCTGTAGACATACATAGGGAGGTGGATGGATATAAGGTTTTTGATCCTGGAATATTTTGCATGTATAGTAAACTGAATTTTCCTAAATCTTTACAAGGCACTCAGGTTACATGCCCTCGGAAGTTTCTAATATTTCCTTGCAGTAAAAAGGCTATCAACATGATTTTTGATCCAGGTGGAGAGTTGCTACTTGTAATGATATCAGGGTAATTTGAGAGGCAACTTAGGATACATGACTGGCAGTTGCAAGATCACTTATATGAGGCTCTCACAAGTTGTTACTGTCATAAGTTGAGATCAAGTGATCATGTTGAGAACAACTTGGAGAGTTGTCATAGATGTTGCTATTGCAGATGGCTTGATTTTTGGTGTGATTGTGAAGTGATCGGATGACAGATAGACCTTATGCTCGTGGGTAAAATGAATTATTGTAAAAGTCTTGTTGGTGGTCAGATGAATAAGATGACAGCTTGCCTCGACCTATGAATTGTGCTGCATAATGTGGTGAAAGTTAGCAAATGACAACCTCAGGTACATGTGTGCCAGGAATACATATTTTTGTTGTTCTTGTCATCTAAAGGCATCATCAACGACATTAATTGTTGTTATAAAAAAGGCTTGCAAGGTATTTTGTTCAAGCTAGTTACGATGTTGGTGTGGGGTCATCTAAAAGGTCACCTATTAGCTATGGCTATAGTTGGGGTGTTGTATAATAGATACTGCAAAGGGAAAGTGGAAAATAAGGACCCCTCTAGCTAGCTTTATAAAAGATAGTTGATATCCCCTGTAAATAGCTCAAGGATTTTTTTTGATTAGGTAAAAATTCGAATGCCAGACAGACCTGGCTCATCTAGAGACCGACATAGTCGGCAGACGGCGAACCGTCAAACATACAATCATAAAATAAAGAGGTGCAATACAAAGGCGGCAAACAAACAACCCCTAGAAGAACATACGAGCCTAATCCAAAAATGTTGAGGACAACGAAGACAAAACAGAGCCAAGCGACGTCAAGCGATAACACCGCTGGCCAGCGGTACATCAGAAACCCTTGTGGGCGATGAAGATGAACCTCCAAAGAAATTTTCGTAACACGAAGTCGCCAAGATGCACACCGCCACGACCACAGCCAGACCCGACACCCGAGACTAGAGCCACAACTCAGATCAGGACCGCCAAGAACAACCAAAAATACTGCCGAGAACCACCCTCGCAAAAGCGCACCTGTAAACCCTTTCAGGAATTTATCAAGACCGTTTCGGGATTTTTATCAAACCATTTCGGGATTTAGTCTACCCTTTCAGGTGGGTTTAACAAATTTTTGCAAACTTTTTTTTTTATTTTTAACTTATATTTTGTATTTTTAATTGAAAAACTTCAGCCTTGGGCCCGAAGGATCCGAAGCTTGGGCTTGAAGGACTCGAAAGGTGAGAAGCGCAGCCTATAGTGAGCCCCAACCAGCATCGGCGACCACAAGACCAGGCCGGCACCGCCAAGGATAGCAGGAGGAAATCGATCGAGTACATCGAGAGACCCACAGTAGGAAAGAGACCAGATCATTGAAAAGTCGAGGCCAACAAAGGACCCCAGTCTAGTAACCCGACGAGAGGAGTTCAGAGATGATGATGGTGCCACACCAAACCACCGCCCCAACGACCAACCCCCAATGACACGAATGGCCGGAAAAGGAGACCCACGCCTGATCAGTTCGGCGGTCGAAAAGCCCCACACCAAGAGTCGAAAACGAGCCGAAAACCAGAAGCCAACAACTACAGTACTCAAGAGGGCAACATATTAAATGAGATAAGACTGAAATTTAATGTTGGAGGTGCTGAATAGGCCAAGAACGGGATGGATTTGAGGAGGATGACAAAAGAAGGTTATATCAATTAGGGATTTCAAGATAGAATTTTGGGGTGATAGTTGAACTTCAAAAGGGATGGACAAAAGAAAGTTTAGAAGGATGGATGTCAATCCATCTGGTAGGCAAAATCTAGAGAGAGGAAGAAGCCACTCTCTCTATACCCCTAACTCGTAAATAGCTCAAGGAGTTGGTTACTATGTGAGCTTACCATCTTAGACTTTATTTTCATTTTTTTTTTCCTTTTATAATTTTGAATAAGCTTTGGGACAAAGCTTTTGTAAGGGGAATGCAATGTAATGTCCTTAGTAGATAGGAATTAAGGGTATAAATACCTATGAATTATAATTGTGGGGGTATCCAAATAATAAACCAATCAATTACCTTTCCTATCTCCTAATCTCTATCTCTATCTCCCGGTCCTTTGGGACATACCAGTATACCAACGGAGATCTCTTACTTCACTATATGCTTCATTCTATATAATACAAAAATATTTTGACATTTATTTAATCTTTAAAAAATTGTAACAACTATATTTATATTACTAACATATATTTTTATATATTCATAAATATTTATTTTAAAAAATCATGTTTTGAAATTTTTAATAATTATAATTTGTTAATTATTGCCTTTTTAATTTTTAAAAATTATGAAATATGATTTTTCAAAATAAAATTTTATAAATATATAAAAATATATGTTAATAATATAAATGTCATTTTTTAAGATTAAATAAGAAGAAATTTGGCCCAAGGGCCATTTACAATTTGTCCTAGGGTTTTGCCTTTGCTAGTAAATGTCCAAAATATTTTCATAATACCAGTCCATAACTACCCCTCCTTCTAATTTTCCCCAAATCCTTCCCGTTTCATTTAGATCCCAGGCCACTATCGAAGAAGCGAGCGAGAGAAATTGGAGAGGGAGAACGCATCCGTCGATTTTGAATCTCCATATCTGCCTCCCTCCTGGTTGCCCAACCCTCTCCCCCCAGATTTGTCATCCTCTAGATCTGCCTCCTTGTAGTCGCATCCGCCTCGTCATCTCTAGTCGCCTCCGTTCTGGCTGCCCAACCCTTGCCCTCCATCTCTTATGTTGCTGGCCATGACGAAGATTCGAGGAGCGTCGGCATCTCGGTCGACGACAAGAGGATGAAAGACACTGAGAAAAATCATGATGCCTCCGTTGAACCCTAAGGATCCGTTCCTCATGAAGCTTTCTTTGGCTGCCGAGAAGCTTTCTTCTCTCTGCTCTTCGCTCTCATCTCTCTGTTTAGTCTTGCTTTCTCGTCTTCCCGTGGCTCGACTTCCAGATGAAGTATTTACTTATTGAAGTGTATCAGTGATTAATTTGTGAAGTAAAATGGATGTGTGCATAGATTAAACTTGGATTATAGTGATTAAACTTGCAAATGTGAAGTTGATTACCGTGAGGGGGATGTCGTGTATTAACACTGGACTTTTTTCTTCAACTTAGATTCACAGTGATTGAATTTTAATATGTCTTCTCAAAGCTTACTATTTTATGTTTAATTGCCGTGAAAGTGGCCTAATTGATGGGGATTCAATTTGTGCTCTGTGAGACATTGAATGGAAAGAAGAAGAAGTGCTTTTTAGAGGGGGTGAGTTTTAAAAATGAAAATTTAAGGGTTTACATTAGTGATTACAGAATTATTGGATGAGATAAAGTTGTGGAAAAGGGGGAGTAGTCACATATAAGTGTCATGCCTAATAAAATAACTCAGCTTATAAATTGTGATTGTTTGTCAAGTCAAAAAAGCCACATGCTATCACTGCTCATAGATCTTGGAAAATAAAAGTCAATATTGATGTATAGAAAGAAATTTTGCTTTGATCAATAATTAAAAAAAAATGGAAAAAAAGTTGTCATCATATGTTCATCCACAATAAGGGTGTTGACACTGTCATCGTGAAAAAAAGTTGTCATCAAGGGTGATGACACCACTAATAAGGGTTTCTGTTTTTTATTTTTGTTACAGTGTCTATGACCCTCATACCCATTCATAAATTAGAGGAGAACTGACACCACATGTATTTTGGCTTCTCATTAGCCCTTATAGGGTTTGTGCTTCTCTTGTCCTAGGGTTTTTCTTTGCTTACAGTGTCTATGACCTTATTTTTCTAGTGATGACAGTGTCTATGATCTTATTTTTATAGTGACGACAGTGTCTATGACCCTGTTTTTATAGTGGTGACAGTGTCTATGCCTCTATTTTTATTTTGGTTACAACGTCTATAGGGTTTTCCTTTGATTACAGTGCCTACGTCACTTTTTTCATAGTGGTGACAATATTTATGACATTGTTTTAATAGTGGTGACAGTGTCTATGACTCTTTTACCCATTCATATATTGAAGGAGAATTGTCCACCTAATGTCTTTTGGCTTCTCATTAGTCCCTTTAGGGTTTGTGCTTACCTTGTCCTAGGGTTTTCCATTTGGTGACAACAATCATCTCTTAACGACGTACTGTAATTAACATTTTAGGGTTTAGGGTTTAGGGTCTTGGCCCTAAACCCTAGAGACTTAACCCTAAACCCTAAACCATACTGTACATCATATGTTCTTTTGACTTCTCATTAGCCCCTTTAGGGTTTGTGCTTCCCTAGTAATAGGGTTTTCCTTTTGGTTACAAGGGTATATGACCTTATTTTAATAGTGGTTACAATGTTTTTGCCCCCCTTTTTTTATAGTGATTACAGGGTCTATGATCCTGTTTCAATAGGGGTTACATCGTCTTTTTCCATCTTACTCATTCATATATTAGAGGAGAACTGTCACCATATGAATATTGATTTCTCATTAGCCCCTATAGGGTTTGTGCTTCCCTAGTCATAGGGTTTTCCTTTTGGTTACAAGGGTATATGACCTTTTTTTAATAGTGGTTACAATGTCCCCCCCCCCCCTCCCCTTTTTTTTATATAGTGATTACAGGGTCTATGACCCTGTTTCAATAGGGGTCACAACGTCTTTATCCATCTTACCCATTCATATATTAGAGGAGAACTGTCACCACATGAATATCGATTTCTCATTAGCCCCTATAGGGTTTGTGCTTCCCTTTTCCTAAGGTTTTCCATTTATTACAATGTTTATGACCCTTTTTCCATAGTCGTGACAGTGTCTATAAAGCTGTTTTTATTCTGGTTACAACATTTATATGGTTTTCCTTTTGATTACAGTGTCTATGACCCTGTTTTTATAGTGGTGACAGTGTCTATAACCCTACTTTTATTTTGATTACAACGTCTATCACCCTCTTACCTATTCATATATTAGAGGAGAACTGTCACTACATTTATTTTGGCTCCTCATTAGCCCCTATAGGGTTTGTGCTTTCCTTGTCCTAGGGTTTTCCTTTGGTTATAGTGCCATGACCTTGTTTTTATTTTGATTACATCGTTTATGATCCTCTTACCCATTCTTATATTAGAGGAGAAATGTCACCACATGTATTTTGGCTTCTCATTAGCCTCTTTAGGGTTTGTGCTTCCCTTGTCCTAGGGTTTTCCTTTGATTACAGTGTCTATGACCCTATTTATATAGTGGTGACAATGTATATATCTCTGTTTTTATAGCGGTGACAGTGTCTATGACCCTGTTTTTATTTTGGTTACAACGTCTATAGGGTTTTCCTTTGATTATAGTGTCTATGACCCTTTTTTCATAGTGGTAATAGTGTCTATAACCCTGTTTTTATTTTGGTTACAACGTCTATAGAGTTTTCCTTTTTATTATAGTGTCTATGACCCTGTTTTAATAGTGGTGACAGTGTCTATGACCCTATTTTTATTTTGCTTACAACGTCTATGACCCTCTTACCCATTCATATATTAGAGGAGAATTGTCACCACATTTATTTTGGCTTCTCATTAGCCCCTATAGGGGTTGTGCTTCCCTTATCATATGGTTTTCCTTTGATTATAGTGTCTATGACCCTTTTTTCATAGTGGTAATAGTGTCTATAACCCTGTTTTTATTTTGGTTACAACGTCTATAGAGTTTTCCTTTTTATTATAGTGTCTATGACCCTGTTTTAATAGTGGTGACAGTGTCTATGACCCTATTTTTATTTTGCTTACAACGTCTATGACCCTCTTACCCATTCATATATTAGAGGAGAATTGTCACCACATTTATTTTGGCTTCTCATTAGCCCCTATAGGGGTTGTGCTTCCCTTATCATATGATTTTCCTTTGATTATAGTGTCTATGACCATGTTTTTATAGTGGTGACAATATCTATGACTTTATTTTTATTATGGTGACAACAATAGTTAAATTTTTAATTTTTTAACGGAGATTACGCGAGTTAGAACAACATCTAAAACTGCGGGATAATTTCTGAAATTTTAGAAACTAACACAAGGGCATAGTTTATAAAAAAAACAGAAAGTCTGGGAGGTTTGGCGTAATTACTCTTCTTCTTCCCCCATCTCGACAGCAACTCGAGCAGCTTCAACAGTGATTTTCGGCGATCTTCCGACGACTCGTTCTCCTTACATAAAGCTCTGTTTGACGCGTATGACCTATCAAACTGATGAGTACAATCTCTACTTCAGCATCGTTGTGTTGATTTTTTCGAAGGATGATCTGACACACCGAGACGAGTGCTTGAACAGTGGCTACTAAGCAGTTGTTTCACGAAGCTCCAATGTGTCCGACAATGGAGGTTAGGGATTTTGTATAAATTTGACTACTTGCGGATGAGATCGAACGGAGAGGAGGTCAAGCGGCGGCGGCGGCGGATGCCGGAGAAGGAACACCGGGGATTGGTCGGGGTGGATGCCGAAGGAGAGGCCGAGAGGAAGAGCGCCGGAGGAGCGCCGAAGAGGCCGAGAGAAAGAGCACTAGGAAGAAGATGAAAACAAAATTATAACACCAGGGGTACGTTTTGGCTATATACACCGCAAATCCACACGTTCTTAAAGACGTGAATGCACGTCCTTAAGGACGTGCAAGTGGGTTTACAGCCACCCGAGCCCGGACGTGCAAAAGTGCACGTCCTTAAGCACGTGCTGCACGTCCTTAAGAATGTACAAGCTCGTCTTCTAAATACGAAGCGGACGTGCTTCGTTATTCCCAATTCCAAATTGATAGAGAGAAAGAGAGAGCATCGGCGACGACGATAACCCAGAGAGAGAGAGAGAGAGAGAGAGAGAGAGCGATGGAGCCGGAGAGAGAGATGGAGGCGGAGGTGTCGGCGATGGAGGCGGAGGTGGTGGCGCCCATGGAGGCCGGTGGTGGTGGTGCGCAGCCGATGGAGCTGGAGAGAGAGATGGAGGCGGAGGCGGCAGTGTCGATGGAGGAGGCGGTGGTGGTGGAGGTGTCGATGGAGGAGGCGGTGGAGGCAGCGACGTCGACGAAGGAGGCGGTGGCGGCGGTCCCGGTGGCGGAGGCGGCGGCGGTTCCGGTGGTGGAGTCCCTATTACCGCCGCAGAAGCGGCGGTCTACAGAGGTATCTCCCGTCCCGACCCCACCGGTATGTTATTTGAATTATTTATTTTATTTGATTAAGTTTTATAGTTTTATAATGTAGTTTGATATATTATAATATAGTTTTATAATATAACGTGCATGATTATATAGTATATAGTTGTTATGATTTATAATATAATTTGATAGATTATAATTGATAGTATATAGTTTTTATGGTTTGATCGTATATAGTTTTTATGATATAGTTTGTATAGCTTGTACAAAAGTACAACCTACATTGAAATACATTAAAATTCAAAGAAAATAAAAAATATTAAAAGCTATTAATATATATTAAAGGACATTAAAAGATATTAAAAGACATTAAAAGATATTAAAATATATTAAAAGACAGTAAAATATATTAAAATCTATTAAAATACATTAAAAGATATTAAAATATATTAAAAGACATTAACAGATATTAAAATACATTAAAATATATTAAAAGACATTAAAAGATATTAAAATACATTAAAATAGCCAACTAGATGAAATAAATTCGCACATAAAAAGTAACATGTTCTCAACATTTCATAATAACAGGCAGGGAGGCTCTTGAGGGGGGATGGTGCCCTCCAGCCTGTTAGGTTCGGCGACCGGGCAGCGGTCAGCCAGATACAGGAGGAGACGGTACCCCACGATCAGACAGCCACAGTCGATGATCTGCTGATGTCTGCAGAGGGCTACCAGCAGTCGATGGGGACCCCCCCGGCCGACGAGGATGACAGCTTCTGGAAGGGTCTACCATCTTGGGATCCTTCTGGCGATGCGACGGAGGGGCGACAACTTCTTTGGAGACCCTCGATGTGCTGAGGAGCTGCATTACTGACGTAGTTGTGGGTCGACGGGCCGACATGGGTAGACCGCCTGCTCGTCTACCCCCCACCATCCCCGAGGCATCTACTTCAGGCGTCCCCGACGCATCTACTTCTGGCACACAGGACGCTGAGGCTTCGACCTCCCCCACACTAGCGGCGATCTCATTGGCTTCTGCGGATGACGTGATCCCTGATGTCGTAGAGGAGGTTGACGATGGGCAGGAGGGGAAGGGGGGCCCACAGGAGGGCGGGCAGGAGGGGCAGACTGAGGGTCAGGGGGCCCACATGAGGGGTGGAAGGAGGGGTAGGCTGAGGGTCGGGGGGCCCACAGGAGGGGGGGGGGGTAGGAGGAGCCCGCGCCCATCCTTGTGCAAGTTGCCGCACCGGCTGTGCAGGTTGACCATTTCTTACCATCGGGAGAGCTGCTGGTGTCTTACAGGCATCACCGAGCGTACCAGGTGTGGAGTGAGCCTACTGTGGATCTACCGCTGTTGAAGTTCCACCACCGGGCGACTCACCTACTGTCGTTCGACCGATACATATTTGAGGGTCCGGAGACCTGGGTGTAGGATCTTATCCCATCGGGCATCCCGTAGTTGAGGTCCCTCCATTGGGAGTGTGTGGACGAGTTCACTTGCACCGCCTTCCTGGAGCATTTGCACCCGGAGACCAGCTCCTTCCACTTTCCATGGGGCGAGATGACCATCACGCTGCACGACGTTGCCTGCCTCATGGGGTTTCCGATTGAGGTTCTATCGTGTATGTCACATTTGGCCCCGGGGGCGTTGATCCACACCGTCGCTCAGTACTACCAGATCACCGGACATGCCCTGACATCATACAGACATACTGGCGGCCCTCCCGTTACTTGGTTGACTGCCCTGTGGATCGCGACACACGGGCCGCTCATCGACCCCGCCCCCGCTGATGACCCAGAGGTCGCGGCTGATCCTAAGAAGATTCGACTGCGCACGCATACGGGAGGGGGGCAGCCACATGATGACCCTGCACAGCGTCGGTTTCTCCACATTGGGTACCTAGCCATCGCTGTCGTCGCGACTCTGTTTGTGGACAAGTTGCAGAGCCGGGTCCCATGGAAGATCTTCGGCCTTATTTGGGACATCCCCCGGACGGCCACCCTTGCATGGGTCGCAGGTGCCCTCGCATGTCTGTACAGGGGCCTAGGCGAGGCTATCCGAGTAGGTGCGAAGGGTATAGATAGCTGCACGCCGATTCTACAGGTACGAGACCGCTGAATTTGAGTTATAGTTTACAAATATTTATATTATATGCTAACGATATTCTGTTTTGTGTCAAGGCTTGGATATGAGCGTACTTCCCTCGCTTCCGAGGTGATTTCTCCAGCGATTCGGCTAGGAAGGAAGACCCTCGCTTCTACGCGAAGTTCATCGGTCCGAAGGTGCCACAACGCATGAAGGACGGGGCCAAGCTGACGAAGGTGAAGAAGATGCGGGACGAGGTCGACCGCCTTACCGTCGCCGATGTATGTATTCGAGACTCTAACTATATGACATATATTTTGTAACTGTGAATTACGCCTGATTTATTTCATTATAGGTGGAGTGGATGCCCTTTGGGCGAGATCTAGACTTCAACGGCCAGTACCGTCAGTCCACCTATCAGGGCACCATCACATTCTGCGAAGAGGAGGAGCCATATATGCCCGATAGGTGCCTAGGTAGTTCGGACGAGTCCAGGGGATCCCACGGCCTGTCATCGAGCCGAGTCAGGTCACCCGCGACGCTAGCTTGAAGACGAAGTACGTTGTCGTGTTTGACTGCGGCCACGACAAGTGGCAAGACTTGTAGGACGATGGTCACTTTTACAGATTGGCCGAGCACATACGCACCACCGAGGAGTGCCAGGCCGGTGTCATTGCAGATTACCTAGCTTGGTACACGTCGCAGAGCCGGCCGTACGTGCTGCCCACCACGCCACCCCATCCGGACCCTCCGACGCCCATCCACCCGATCGGCTTGGATCCATGGGTGGACCTCCCTCATCCCCCTGTTATTCCTCCGATGGTAGCGGCCCGCTTGCATGAGCTAGAGGGCTATTGGAGGGCCCTGGCTACTGACCCTCGTATTGATCAGCTTTTCGACGAGGTGACGGAGATTTTGGATGAGGTTGTACGCCATCCACCTCGACATTGATGTACATGTATCTATCTTTATATTATACTTTTATGTTATGGCTTTCGTATTTATTTCTATTTTTCTATTTCGAGTAGACTCATCTCATTTCTTCTGAGTCATATTAAACGAAAACGTCAAGAACAACACGTAGTCAACAATGTGCATGCACGTCGTCGACCACGTGCATTTTGCACGTTCTGTTGGACGTGCACCCCCGCGTACCTTTAATGCAAAATTGCCTATTTGAAGTGAAGGGGGATAGCTTGATTCCGTACTCCAAAACAAAGTCCGACTTCGTTCGATATATTCCTTCACCGTTAGAATCGCTATGGCCGAGTCGCAAAGCAATCGTCGTCTCCAAGTTTGGCAGGTACGAATACATTTCGTATGGTGAATATATTTCGTATGCCTTGCATTTTGTTCATATTTCCACTAATGTTATTACAGTTTTGAGACTTCACCTCGGAGTTCTCGGACCCAAGGGTTTGGAATGACCGTGACGAAATGGTTACGTATTTCAAGGACTTGGGTCTAAAACACTGCATGATTTTAGTAATCAAGCGGTCTTGGACGGGGGCGTCGAACCGTCCAGGCGGGGTTCTCCTAGCTTGCGAGCAGTATGGGGAGTACCGACCACGCGGGAGTAAGCTCCGAAGCACGCAATCGAAGATAAAGGTTGTCCATTCTCTCTACACGGGCACGAAGCTCCACCGGGTCACTAGGTTATGACGATAACCCATGGTGTTCATAACCACGGGCTTCCCACGAGCTTGAAGGGTCACGCCATCGCCGGACAGATGACAGAGGGGGAAAAGAAGATGGCTAGGTGGATGAAGGAAATTGGCACTCCTCCAAAATCCATTGGGTAAAGATTAAGGTTGTTGGATGAGACCAGCGTCACGTCGTCGCGTTCCCTTAACAACACGCTCAACAAGATGGTCGTCGAAGAAAGGGGTACTCGAACGATGACCCAAGATACCCTGCATCGTCTGCGGAAAAGAGGGTACTACTACGAGTTCAGACGACATCCGGATGACGACAACGTCTTGAGCGACCTCTTCCTGGCGCATCCTGACGGGATACGGCTTCTCCGAAGGTTCCATTACGTCATCGTATTGGACAACACGTACAAAACAAATGCGTAAGTTACTTATCTACGATTACATTGTTGCACATATAGACAATTATAAAGTATTGTACATGTAACATATTTACACTTGCAGATATGTGATTCCATTGTGCGAGGTTGTCGGGTTCACACCCTTAGGCAGGACTTACTGCATCGCCTATGCCTTCATGTCGCACGAGAACGAAGAGACATACGTCTGGGTGTTGCGTGAGCTTCAGATCTTGCTTGGAATGGTTCAACCTCAAGATATTATGACTGATCGGGAGCTAGGCCTCTTGGCGGCGCTGAATGTTGTCTTCCCCAACGTCCAGCATCTTCTTTGCTGGTTACACGTGACGAGAAGATGCGAGGAAGCTGCTCTGAAGGTCAAAAAGAATTTAAACCACGCTGGCACCTTCAAGGGCAACTGTTGGGGGTTGTTCAATCGAGGTCGGAGGAATCATTCAACCGCTTTCGTCGGGCGCTACACGCTGCATGACACCCATTCCCAGATGTGGTGGCATATTTAGAGGCGGTGTGGCTTTCGAAAAGTAGGAGCATCGTACGATGCTACGTAGATAATGTCTTCCATCTCGAAACCCATAAGACAAACAAGTACACCTTACTTCATATCTCCCATTACAATATAATATGACATCAAACATTTAGTGGTACGTACTTCAATGTGTACATAGTTGAGGGTCAACACAAGGTTCTGAAGGAGGCACTGCACTCATCGACTTGTGACTTTCGCATCGTGATCGATGCCATCCATAGAGTCAACGATTGTCACCTGCATGAGCTACAGACTGCTTTGGAGATTGACCACTTCAAATGGCCAACAACGGCGCATAAAGTCAACCTTTTTGATGAGGTAAAGACTTTAATATCCAAAAAGTGCTTCGATTATCTGTACAAGATGTGACAGGATGTCGTGAACCAAAACATTCCTCTGGAATGCACGAATCGACATTGGAGGGTTTGTTACGGGATCCCTTGTGTCCATGAGATTTAGGCATACGTCAACTCCGGTACTCCGATACCCGTCGAGGACATCCACCCGTTCTGGATGGATTTGTCATGGACTGACATCGACGACACCCCACTGTCGTATGAGCTGTCATCTTCATACACGGCTTCCAATGATGTATGCGACGATGAGCTCCACCCACCCTCATCTGCAAGCGTCTGAAGGAAAGGGAGGCCTCGGGGGTTGAGGAATTCCTGCAGAACCAACCCGTTGCCATACGAGGAGTTAAGGGAAAGATTTGAGAGAGAAGAAGCACGTGCTGCTCGAAATTAGGCGTGGCCACGGGTTGGACCCGCCGGGTCGATGGGTTCAACCCGCC
The DNA here is from genome assembly GCA_037127255.1 of Persicaria tinctoria. NCBI lineage: Eukaryota > Viridiplantae > Streptophyta > Magnoliopsida > Caryophyllales > Polygonaceae > Persicaria > Persicaria tinctoria. The sequence continues at coordinate 56,164,543 of JBANSL010000016.1, read as the reverse complement.
GGGTCAAGGGTCAAGGTTGGCCGACCCGAACCCTAACCCGTAAATCTCACGGGTTGACGGGTTCGGGTCGACCTGTTGACCCGGCGGGTTACATTATTTTAAAAAAAAATCTTTTTTTTTTAAATGACTATTAAAATAAATAAATAAATGATATGTAAAGATTTTATCTTCACAACACATTTTATCACTTTGATATGAAGTGTTAAAAATGTAGGAAGATTATATCTCCATATTAATTCTTTCATCCACAATAATTTCATTGTGTGATGTAAGAGAAAAAATTATGAAAATATATTTCTCAAACTTCATTTCCAAGTTAATTTCCAATGTAGGAAATGTAGGAAACAAGTGAAGTGGAAGAAATGTGGTAGTGGGATACATATATATAGCCTCATGCCTTCTCATTCTAACTCCATATTTTCGATGTGGGACAAAGTCTTTGTCCCACATTGGAAATGAGGGGAAGGAAGGAAGACTTCCAAATCTATAAAAGGAGAAGGATGGGGTTTATTTGTCTCACATTGCACATTGCATATTAGTTTGTATTATTGTGAGTTATTTTAATAATAATTTACATAATTTACATAATATTATAAATTTATTTTATTAAAAATAAATTTTTCAAAAAAAAAAATATTTTGAAAAAGCGGGTTGACCCGCCGGGTCATGGGTCACGGATTCCCCGACCCTAACCCTAACCCACTATCCGTCCCCACCCGCCAACCCGTCAACCCGGACCCAGTGGGTCAACGACCCGGCGAGTCATTGACCCGTACGACCCGGCGGGTCACGGGTTGACCCGTAACCCGTGGCCACGCCTACTCGAAATGCTGCTCGACATCGTCCACAAGCGACCTCAGCTCTACGTGGACGTGATGATGTGTTCAGAGGGTTCAACTGGGGTCGAAACAACGTTGATCCCTTCATGCTCGGTCATATTGAGGGTGTGAGGGACACTGTTGGAGATGGTCATTGTGGTTACCGTGCTTTGGCGTCATTGACATCACCGATCGGCGAGTCTGCTTTCCCGGAACTCAAAACGTTATTATGCAATCACTTGGAGGATCACGTCGATCTCTACGCTGAGATTTATATGGGAGGTTACCCATTCTAGCAGTTCGTCGACTACCAGAGATGGGCGGGACCTGTGCATGGTGATAGGAGACGGTGGATAGAGCTACCCATCATGGGTTAAGTATTTACAACGGTATATCAGATTTCTCTCGTCGTCCTAGCTTGGCATCATCCGTTCACATGTCTCCCCATGACCTCGCCAACACCTGCTAACAACCCTCAATCAGCAACCCTTTGTGTAGCCTGCATCGGAAACCAAGACCATTTTGCCGCGGTACGACTTCAAACGTCTTTTTTTATTACCTATTCTTGCTTTTCATATATATGTCAATACTCTAACTCTAATTTTCCGTTCTCATAGATCTGGTTGCATCCTAACGCTCCTATTCCACCGCCTCCGCCAGAATGGGTCGCACATCTTCAACCGAGCGTCGAAGGACGGGATGCTCCGTTTCAAGCTCAGTTTGAGAGATTTCGAGCCTTACGTGTCGAGTCGGGTCGCCCTTTACACTTTTCCTAGATTTTATTCCACCGGTTTATTAAAATTATGGATGTAAACCTTTTTTTCCGTTCCTTGTAACATTATTCGCATATTATCCGAATGAAAACCTTAACTATTATTGTTTTCCATTTAATTAGACCCTAAATCCTTCAACTCCACTAGCTAAACACTTCAAAAATTTCAATTAACAATACAAAACCCTCGGAAACCCTAAACCCTAAACCCTAAACCATAAACCCTAAACCCTAAACGCGAAACCCTAACTAGGGTTTGCAGGACGTGCAAATATTGCACGTTGTTAAGGACGTGCAAAGGGTTTGCTAGTGGACGTGCACAGTTCCACGCATGTCCTTAAGGACGTGCAAATCCTTAATCGCTATTTGTGGTGTATCTATCAACACCCCTGATTATTTTTTTGAAACGGAAAAAATTTGACCATAGAGCTGAGCTCTATCAGCCAAGAGCATCCTTGCGGATGAGACTACGCAACAGACAATCATCAGGAGTCAAGAGATCGTTAGAAGCAGAAGTGATACGTGACAAGCGATCAGCTACCAGATTTGCCTCACGGAAGACATGACGAATCTCAACAGAACCAAAGAAACCCAGCGAGACTAGACTGTCCGAGACAATCATTTCAGAGTCTCCAGTAGGCTTCCCCATACCTTTCAGACTTTTTATTATTGTTAAGTTGTCTCCTTCAATGATAAAATTAGTTATTTTCAGTTCTTTTGCAGCCAGAAGTCCCTTCTAGAGTCCCAAACTTTCACAGCCACAAACCGAACTGATTGATGATGGTCCGTTGCCAGTGAAAATATGAGAACCTACAGAATCACGAAGGATGAAGCCATAAATGCCCAAACCATCAACTGAGAGGGACCCATCAAAATTTAGTTTATGAGTTCCATTTGGTGGGGGTTCCCATTTGGTTCTCTTTCTCTTCGATATTGATCTTGGTTTGTCAACATTTGTGGAGGATTTTTTGTTGTTTGCGCAGTAGTCCAGGGAGTCCAAATGTGATGTTTTCCAGATAAATATTTGTTCCTTTATGAAGGATAAGATGCGTCTTATGTCTGGGTTTATGTTTTCAAAAAGCGTTTTGTTTCTGAAGTACCAAATACCCCACCAAACAAAGGCCAGCTCTTCAAAACATTTTGTTCCAATTGTATTTTTGATGTCCCAGAGTGTGTCGTTCAAGTGTTCGTCTTTGCTGAAACAACCATTAATTTTCCTAAAGGTACCCGGGTTATTTGCAATCAGGGTTTCCCTCGAAACAGGACAGTTCCATAATAGATGGTTTAGGTCTTCATAACAAGAGTCGTAGTGGGGACAGTTTGTCGGAATACCAAAGTGTCGAGAGGCTAGTCTGACAGCAGTGGGCACTCCATTCTTTAGGATTTTCCACATGAATGATTTTATTTTCGGGGGGATATCTAGTCCCCAAACCCAGTTTGTGTATGAAATTTCATGTTTTTTGTTGTTGTGTATCATATCAATAGCAGACTTCGTGCTGAACCAACCATTTTTGCTCCATTTCCAATAAAGTCTATCGACCTGGATGTGTTGTGGTATTGGTATTGTCTTGATAGTTTCAATTAGATTATTTGGAATGATGTTTTGTAACTCTTCTTGTAGTTTTTTCTTGGTTCCATGTTTCGTCTATATGTTGTGTTCCTGAGATAAATGTATTTATAGGCGTTTGGCCTAGCCACTGGTCTTGCCAAAAATTGATAGAGGCGTCGTCTCCTATAGACCAATTTAGACCTTGTTTGAATAAAGTGATTAGTTTTATTAACTGGGTCCATTGCCAGGATGATGTACCATGCTTCCGATATGTGAGAATGTTTTGGTTTTTAAGATATTTTTCTTTGATTAATTGTGACCCAGGGGCTAGTTGGTTCCGCTAATAGTTTCCAGAGTAATTTCATCCGAAGGGCTTTATTCATGTCCTCAGAGCTACGCAGACCCAGCCCTCTATTTTCCTTGGTTTTACAAACCTCATACCAACCGATGAGGGGTTTATGGTTCGGCCCCTTGTTCCAGAGGAAGTTCTGGTTGATCCTATCAAGTTCCGTATGAACGGATTTGGGTAGCATAAAGCATTGCATTATGTGTAAAGGTTTGGCTGCTAGCGTTGTTTTGATTAATGTGCAACGGCCCGCTTGTGAGAGGCAATTTGCCTTCCATCTGTGAAGCTGTGACTTGGTACTTGTTAGAAGTTCTTTTGAATTCTTCCTTCGTCATTCTTCCTTCTATGAGGGGGCAACCCAAATAGCTACCCATTTTAGGTGTGTGTGCTATTTCAAGCTCGTTTCTGATTAGATTTTTTTGGGTGGTTGTAACATTTTTGGATGTTTCTAATTGAGATTTATGCCTATTTACCCTTTGTCCTGAAAGATCTGAGTATTCTTTCAAAATTTTGTTAATTTGGTCACAACCGGTTTTGGTTGCTGATGCAAAGATGACAATATCATATGCAAAGGCTAAGAACGGAATTTTCGTTCCTCCACGCGTTAGTGTGATTCCTAGGTGGCTTTGTGGTTTTTCCGATTCTTGTTGTATCCCACGTGCTAGAATTTCTGAAATTATTAAGAATAGATATGGTGATAGCGGGCATCCCTGGCGTAATCCCCTCTCGGGGAAAAATATATCAGTGGGTTCATTGTTCACTAGCACCGAGTATGTGACTGTAGTTATGCATTCTTTGATCCATTCCGTGAATTTGGGTGAGAAGCCAAGTTTAAACATAATTGAGAGTAAAAAGTTCCAGTCGACCATATCGAAAGCTTTTTCCATATCAAGCTTGACAGCCATCCAACCCGATTTTCCATTTTTCGTTGAGAAAGAGTGGAAGATTTCGTTTGCAATTAAGATGTTATCTTGTATAGATCTGCCAGAAGAGAAGGCGCTTTGAAGTGGATTAGTTACTTTGGGGATAACCCTTTTGAGTCTTGAAGCTATTATTTTGGATATAATTTTATATGTTGTTGAGCAAAGACTAATAGGCCTATAGTGAAATGTTGTGGTCGGGTTGTCTAACTTTGGTATTAAAATTAAAGCTATGAACGTATGGTTTGTCTGCTTTAGAATCCTTCCGCTTAGAAAGAAGCTTTTAACAACTTTGATGAATGATGGTTCAACAATATGCCAGTACTTTTTGAAGAAGCCAGCTGGAAATCCATCGGGTCCTGGTGATTTGTCGTTGGCAAGACTGAAAACAGCATTTTTAATTTCAGAATTTGTGACTTGGCGAGTTAGCCATTCATTATCTTCGTTTGAGATTTCATTCCCTACATGATGAAGTAGATTGCCTTTTGTTTGTTGTCTAGGATGTTGCGTAAATCTTTGGCTAAAATCGTGTTTGATTAGGTTCCTAATTTCTTCTTCATTGTTAAGTGTTATACCAGCCGTAGTTTGGAGATGTTTTATTATGTTTCTATTACGTCTTCCGGTTGCTATTTTATGAAAGTATTTATTGTTGGCGTCTATGGATTTTATGTGCATTCTTTTCGCCCTTTGCCCCCAATATTTTTGTTGGAAGGAAAGGAGAGAAGAGTGCTTTGAAGTGAGCCTTTTGATTTTGTTATCCAGGTTTTGGTTGTAAGCATTGCAAAGATTCTTTTGTGATTCTAGAAGTTCTGTTTCAACTTGTTTGATTTGGAAAAACACATTTCCAAAAGTTACTTTGCTCCAAAGCTTGTTTTTTCTTTTAACCTCTTGTAGTTTTTTCGTCAATTTGAACATTTTCGAGCCAGGGGAGTCTAGCCTCCATGCAGATCGCACAACTGCTTCGTAGTCTGGTTTCGTAGTCCATGCCATTTCAAATTTGAAGGGTTGCAATTTTGGTTTGCGGTTATCCATGAGGTCCAAAGTGATATGCGCGTGGTCTGATTTAAGAACAGCATGGTTTTTCGTAGAAAGGTTCGGGGATTGTTTTAGGATAGGGTGGCTAATCACGGCGCGGTCTAGTTTTTCAAAGATATTATCATTACCATGTTCATGTTTTCTCCAAGTGTAATTGTTTCCACACGTTGGGGAGTCTACTAGATTGTAAGTACTAATAGTATCTTGGAGTCTAGCAAATCTATTTGCAGATGGAACTCTGCCCCCCAATTTGTCGGTTGGTTCTAAAATTTCATTAAGGTCTCCTATAATAATAATCAGAGAGTCCTTAGCATTGCGGATATAGTCTGAGAGAGAGGCCCAGAAAGAGTTTTTGTCCTTTGCGTAAGGGTTTGCATAAACGAATAAGATTTCGACGTCAATACCAAGTGCTGTGTTTGTGTAGTCCGCCTGAATGATTCGGTCCGTAGAGTTTCTAATAGTAAACGTTTCATTATGGAAAAGGGATTCTTTCCAAAGGAGGCAAAGCCCTCCCGCAAGTCCATTGGATGGACAGAAATGCATTCTGTCAAAACCTGGTTTTCTCCAGCTTGTCCGGAGGAGGGTTAGTTAATTTTGTTTTGGCTAGCATTAGGATTTTTATGTGCTCTGCTTTAGTAGTTGCTTCGATGTGGGTCTAAACATTCTTTTTGCTAAGGCCTCTAATATTTCAAAAGCTAAACTTCATTAAAACCTTTTGAGGGGGAAATGGTAGTTTTTAGGTTGTGAACATTGTTTATTAGAGTAGAGATTCTCCAATTAATGGGGATTTTGGTTTATTCATGATCAGTGTTGTTAGTTTCATCTATCCTTGTGAGTTCATGTGTAAGTTTTTGTTTGAGAATCACCAAAAGAAAAGATTCTTTGTTTTGGATATGTTTAAATCTCTTTTTGTTAAAAGTTGTGTTATTAATATAGAAGTTGTTATATACCTTAGGAGTGATGGGTCCAAGGTCTAAAGTATTAGATTGGATCCCAAATAAATTAGAGCCCAAATAGTGGTTTAGGATCAAGCATAAACCGTTAGAAAGGCTACTATTCATAACAGAATCGGGATAAATAACCATATTTATTAATCTGTACAACCTGTTGAAGAGTTTGTAATGTCCATGATTTACATTGAGGATGCAGTAGTTGGTTAATGAGTAAATATCCATCAGATAGGCTTTTAGATAAAAAGAACATGGAACATATTGTATGTGGTTTACATTATAAAACAATGGTTTATAAAACAGAATAAGTGAACCACCCCATGAGCAGCTAGAAAAGAAAGCTTTGAAGGTGGCACAAGGGAGCTCACTTAAGCTGAGACGTGGGTTGGGGCAGCTATCATCCAAGTTGATAGTGTGGATCCATATTAGTAGTGTTGGGTGCCTGTGGGTGAGCATTCCCTGGGCTTGAATCCAATAGCCTCCATGGCAGAAACCATGAAGCCAACCAAGCCGAGCCAGAAGCTGCAAAGTGTGCAAGAGGGTCAGACACATAGATAAAAGGTATCTATTGAAACAAAGATGACTGAGCCGAGTAAGTATGCTGATATATTTAGAGATAAATCTAAGGGTTGTAAGGCATGCATTCAGGCTTCTTTAAGAGTTCCAGTTTTGTTGTACATATGGTAGGCTCAAATCTGTAATGAACAGAAGCATCAAAGAAGTTCAATGTAAATATGTTAAAGGTCTTGCATGAATACAAAAGAAGCTCAAAGTTTTCTTGCATGAGGTCTTTCAGCATAACAAACGGTTGTCTTGCATATCTATTGCGTATGGTGTCGAGCCTGCTAGGTTCTTTGTGGTACTTAAATGGTGGTAGAAAAAGCAGCATCCACCAGAACTTAGTTAGAACAGTAGTACATGTGAGGTTCATAATGTGTGTTCTGTTGCAGAGAATATGTTGTCTTTTGAGTGAGTCCTGTAGGTATCCCTGCAATTCATGTTTGGTGACGAGGTGCTCAAGAAGGAAGAACCCTCGATAGGCATTAGAGTGACAGTAATATATATCAGCAGTGAAGCAAGTCCAAATAAACAGATCGAAGGTGTAGCAGTAGAGCTTAATATGATCTAAAATTTGTAGTGGTTTGGAATTGCAAGCTATGGATTCCTTAATGAGAAGAATATTGATGATGAGATCCAGTATACATATAAATTCATTAAAATCAGATTGGTAGATTAACCAAAGGTGTAGATAAGCAAATATCTTGGCCAGTTGGATTAATAGTGAGATAGGTGCTAAGTTTGAAACTGCACACCAATAGTAAAAAATGCTATATTGGATAATCACAAAAAAAGAAAAAACCATTAAATGTCAAAGTATTTTTGCATTGTACGGACTACGGAGTGAAGTATACATATTCCATTGCGTGTGTATAGGCAGTATTTGGGTTTTGGTGATTTATTTTGGTGTTTGGGCTTCGATATCGCCCGACCCGAATCTGATTGGGTAACCCTGCTAAAACTGGACCCCAGTTTTCTTCCTCCCCAAGCCCCCCCCCCCCCCCCAACCCCCCACCCCAACACCCACCACCGCCAAAGTCACGGCACCCATGGTGGTCCGCTCTTTAAACCCTAAACCCTCCCCTCTTAATTGCCGTACGGTCCTGCAGTAATTCCCACTGGCTCTCTCTCCCGTTGGGCCGTACGTAATCTTCGCTCCATCCTCTTTTCTTCGTTTTCTTTGTTCGCATTTCAGTGTCAAGACAATGGCATCTAGGAGAGTATCTAGGCACGCCGCGGCGGCCGCGCTCGCAGCGGCTACCGCCTTTTCGACGCTCTCCAGCACAGCCTACGCGGATGGATCGTTCCTGTTCTCGCCCTTCACTCGATCTCAAGCGCCGGCTCCGCAGCCGCAGCCGAGTGGTGCCGTGGACGGTGGCGACAGCAATCCTTCCGAAGAAGATTCCGGTGGCCGGTCCTCCGGTTTCGATGCGGAATCCTTCGATAGAGCTGCGAAGGCTCTCAGAGAGATCAATAACTCCCCCTTTGCCAAAGCGGTATCTGCCTATGTGGTGTTGAATCTGTGAATTTTGGAAAATGGTTTATGTCGCAGCTCTTGGTTTAATAGTTGTATTTGTGTGTTTTTATTGTTGTGATTAGGTTTTTGATATTATGAGAAAGCAGGAGCGGACTCGGTTAACTGAACTGGAAGCAGAGAAAGTCAAGTTTGAAGCAATGCAAACTCAAATTGATGTTGTGAGTTAATCATTATATTCGTTTTTCATTTCCTGAAGCCGGTATGACTTAGGTCTGATTGATTGTTAAGATTGTTAGTGTAATCTCTCAGGGATCCTAAACTAAGTAGCAAGGTATTGAAAAATTTCTGATTGGCTATGGCCATGGCCTGATTTGATGTTGCTTGTTTTGGTAGGAAAGGAAGTGGCACATGGCGGAAGAACAGAGGAACATATATCAACAACAAGCCCATGCAAAGGCTCAGAAACTGAGATATGATGATGACTTAGCTAGGAAGAGAATGCAGGTCAAACATTATCGATAAATGATGGCTAAACTTATAAAATTCCAAATTGTGAAGGCTAAAAGTTCAGTTTTTTGCTTTGAAGACACTACATCCTGATCATGGAATGATCTTACATTGATTTGGGGTTCATTATGGTAAATTCCAAGTGTTGAAAGATGAATTGTTTGTTTTATACAGGCAGATCATGAAGCTCAGAGAAAGCATAATTCTGACTTAGTTAGAATGCAAGAGCAGTCTTTAATACGACAAGAGAAAGCGAGACAAGCAACTGAAGAACAGGTCCAGGCACAGCTACGGCAAACTGAAAAAGAGAGAGCTCTAAATGAACATGAGACCTATAAAGTTAAGATAAGGGCTGAGGCTGAAGGCAATGCACATGAGAAAAAGCTTTCTGCGGAACATGATAGGAACATGCTGATTGAGGAGATGAATGGTGAAAGGGAAAAATGGCTTGCAGCTATTAATACAACTTTTAGACATATTGAAGGTCTAGACATTCGCATTCTTCTGTCACTGCTCTTGATGCAGCTGATCATCTATTTTTTAGGGTCTAGTTGTAGCATATTTCTTGGTCATTTACTCACGATAATCTCCATGATTGTGATCTCTTGTTCTGATAACTTGCATTGTTGTCATGAAATGTTGATAAAGGTGAAATGATAAATAATTTGAAGCTGTGTAAAGGGCATGATTTGTTGCAAAAGGCACCTTAAGGCTGTGTTTTATTGGCCTTGTGCTCTTGCTCATTCAAATTGGTTCCAGAGCACTTTTATCCCTCATTTGCAGTTCTCTTAAATATAACATGACAAGGATTTGGGAAAGGGAATTATGTCATTTGTGTATTAAAGTTACTGCAAACATGTAGGTTTTCTGTTGGTTTATTAACATAAGAATTTGCAATGCTTCTGCAGGGGGTCTCAAAGAGTTGTTGACTGATAGGAATAAATTATTCATGACTGTCGGTGGTGCAACGGCACTGGCTGCTGGAGTTTATACCTCAAGGTTAATGTCAATTTGTCAGAATAAGTTATTTTGTGGTGACTGGTGATAGTTTTCATAGACAAAGCAGCACTTTTAGCCAAATATTTTGGTGGAGTGTAGTTGCATTTGCATTTACTTACTGATTCATTGATCTGAAGTAAGGTGTATTATAGAATTGTAGCACAATAAGTTGGTTTTCATTTTAAGGCTTTTAAACTACAAAGTAGATGTACTTCTCTTTGACAGACGGTGTAAGAAAATGCTGCATAGTTGTTTAAGCTCTGTATTGAATTTTACAGTGACGATATTGAGGCCTTTGCTTCAATGAATTTGACCATTGATTGTTGTTTCTTGTTATGACAGAGAAGGTGCGAGGGTTACCTGGGGTTATATCAACCGGATACTTGGCCAGCCATCGTTAATTCGAGAATCGTCAATGTCCAGGTTTCCTTGGTCAGGAATAATTTCTAGAGGGAAGGGCAAACCGTTAAATTTCAGTACAACAACTGCTTCCCCTGGTACTTCAGGAGTTAAATCAGTGTTTGAGAATGTTGTTCTCCACCCATCGTTGCAGCGAAGAATTAACCAACTTGCCCGAGCTACAGCAAATACCAAAGCTCACCAGGCACCGTTTCGTAACATGCTCTTTTATGGGCCTCCTGGAACTGGTAAAACCCTTGTTGCAAGGGAGATAGCAAGAAAATCGGTATAGCTATAATTTATCCTTGTCTTCATGAGTAAAAAGGAAGACGTGTCATGTTATTCACTGCCATTGCTCATTTACATCTGTACTTGTTTTGGTATTGACTGACTATATATTGCTTCATACACTTAAAAAATGAAGCACTTAAGATATCATATAGGCTATAGAGAGCATACTTTAGCTCATTTTACATGTCTGCACTGTTTTGACATTGGTTGACTATATATTGCTTCATTCATTTAAAAAATGAAGCACTTAAGATATCATATTAGACTATAGAGAGCACATTTTTCTTCAAAACGAAGCACGTGTTGTATACATGTCTGGTTTAAGGGCATAAGGATTTGTGAAATCATTAGTGAACAACTTAGGCTCATACTCCATGGTGATTATACAAGTCTGTCATCCTCTCGCTGAAGAATATGCGGAGGTGTAACAAAAAGGAATGACAGTTGTTTGAGTTTCCTTACCTAGCTTGAAAGCCTCTTTTTTTACATTCTCACAAGTCACAACCCAGAACTGGAGATGCTATAGCTGACGTGTATAAATTTCACTTCTCTGCGGACAGGGGCTGGATTATGCTATGATGACAGGAGGAGATGTTGCACCGTTGGGCCCTCAGGGTGTCACCAAAATCCATGAGATATTTGACTGGGCTAAGAAGTCAAAGAAGGGTCTGCTTCTTTTTATTGATGAGGCCGATGCCTTCCTGTGCCAGTAAGTTGTTATATCTTGCTCCTTGTCCCTTCCCCTTTGTCCCCATTATGAAAATAAAATTGTTGTAAGATACAGTAGCCAACATATTTACTAGTGTTTTGGCATCTGATGTGTGAAACCATGGAGTTGGAAATTACTCCTTCGGAAGGTACACAGGAAGATTAGTTGATGTAGATTAGTTATCATTTTCCAAGCTTCAGGAACTGTAGTGATGTATATATTCTGCTCTCTTTCTATTGGTCCTATCCAGAAAATACATGAAATCATGTGGTTGCTATATGACGCAGGCGAAACAGCACCATGATGAGCGAAGCCCAACGCAGTGCACTCAATGCCCTACTCTTTCGAACAGGCGACCAGTCAAGAGACATTGTTCTCGTACTCGCGACAAATCGGCCCGGCGACCTTGACAGTGCCGTGACAGATCGAATTGACGAAGTGCTTGAGTTCCCGCTTCCAGGAGAAGAGGAGCGCTACAAGCTGCTCAAGCTCTACCTTAACAAATACCTGAATGAAGACACAAATGGTAACCCTAAATGGGGTCTCTCCCTCAAGAAGAAGCCACAAAAGATAACAGTCCGAGATCTGTCTGACAATATCATCCGAGAGGCAGCTAGGAAGACTGAAGGGTTTTCTGGGCGTGAGATTGCGAAGCTAGTGGCTAGTGTACAAGCAGCCGTATATGGGCGTCCCGATTGCGTGCTGGATTCCGAGATTTTTGAGGAAGTCGTGGGTTACAAGGTCGCTGAGCATCACCAGAGACTGAAGCTGGCTTCAGAGGGTAATGCTGAGGCTAAGAAGCTACATATTTAGGTGGATCACTTGAGTAACGTGGCTCTGTTTCAAGAAGCTCTTTTTTTTTTAAAATGTTTTTCCGGCTGGAGTAGGAATTCATAAATGATAAATTTATTGCGAGATTCAGAATGTATTACAATTTACCTGCTGGAAATTATGTTTGCATGTATACTCGATCAAAGACAGATACCGAGATCATGATTTTCACATGGAATTACTGTTCATGTGTTGAGCTATGTTACTTTTCAAGTTAGGCTTTGCGAGTGCATGTTCTACTAGAACTTCTAGCTGCTGTGTTGCGGTTGCGGTTGCGGTAACATTTAAACTCTGGAATTCGGTAATTTGTGTTTGATGCGACGTCCAGCAATCCAACAAGCTGTTGAAGTTGAAGATCAACTACCACCTTAGGTGTGAAATAAAAGTGTTGAGCTATGTTACTTTTCGTTTTGGTCCGTGTCTTCCCAAGACTTTCTATTGGATTCTTCCCTTGTAGTAATTTCTATTTCATATATTGTTCCTGTTTTTGTCTACCTACAAACCCTTGGTCATAAAAAAAGATTTTATTTCTAATTGTCCACATGCTCCACCAAATAATGACAAGCTTTGTTTTATGTGTTGCGGATAGCTACGCAAAAAACTTTGTTGTGATTTCTTTCATAATTTTGTCCTTTGTTTGTGTGTTTTGTACTATCCTTCCAATTTGTTGATTAGTGTTTTTAATGAGTTACTTTGAACATTGACAGCTCATGAAAATGTGTTCAGAGTTTTCGTCATAGATATTACATAAGTTGCAAGAAAGGGGTACATCCACTCCTTTCTCAGCAAGTCTTTTCTTGATGAGAGTTCCATCCATAATAAGCTTCAAAAGAAAGTTATTGACTTTTGGATAGCAATCAATGTTCCAAATCCATTGTGTCTATTAGTCTGGTGTTGTTCAAGTTCTTGTAATGCTTTCAAGTATTGAAGATGCGGTGAACCAATCGTTTTTACTAGGTTTACAGTACAGGTGATCCTCTATTTCATTTAGAGGGATTTTTCTTGTTTTTTTTTTGTCAACAATGTTATCAAGAAGAAGAGCGTGTAGTTACTCTACTCTTTCACTGTTTATCTAGCTCAATGAATTTTTCAACCTTTTCATTTGGGTCAACTGGATCGATTGTTGCCTTATAGTATATTAATTGAGTGCATGTTATCCATTCATTTGTCGATAAATTGATTGTTTTGCAGTTTCCGACTAGTCAGATAAGTTCTGCATATAATTCATCCTTTATTTCCATAAGTTTTCTCTATTGCCAGGAAAATACTCTTTTTCTTGTAGTCCCATAGGGGATTGGATTTAAGGTATTTTTCCTTTATGATTTTGACCTAGAAGTTTTCTGGCTTAGCAAAAAATTTCTAGAGAAGTTTTATTTTAAATGCTTTATTGATGTCTTTTGATTTATTAAGTGTCAATCCCCCAATCCGTTTGGGTTAACATATTTTGTCCCATCCTATGAGTGGTTTATATGTGTGGTCCTTGTTCCAAAAGAGTTCTTTGTTGATTTGGTCCAACTTCTTGTGGATTTCTGACGGGAGTATGAAGCTCTGCATGATAAAGCTTCGTTTCATGGAGAGATTTTATTTGATCAAATCCGATCGTCCCTATTGGGATAACCCATTTGCCTTCCATTTTGTGAGTTGTGCTTTACTTTTGACAATTGTTTCTTCGAAAGTGTCTCTGTTCACCTTTCCATTAATAATTAGGCATCCTAGATATTTGTCAAGTGTTGTCGGGTTCGTTATATGAAGGATACTTTGGAATGTCTGTTTTTGTTGGGGCGATACTCCTGATGTAACTTAAAAGGATGATTTATAGAAATTCACCTTTTGTCTTGATATTGACGAAACCTGATTTTCGGAATCTCGTGTCGGCGGGTTCTGGGATCAAGTGGGACGCAGGCGAGCTCAGACGATCGGGCTTACCTGAGACGCACGACAAGATTCCGTCGGCGTACCCACCTGTGCCGATCCGAGCTCAAGCCATCCACGTACCACCGTCCTCCTTCGGCTCCATCAACATCGGTTTTTACCAGCCGAGACTAATACCGCTTAAAAGGGGGCTCAAAGCTAGGGAATCCGGCCGAAACCGTTAGAGATCCCCATTTTCGACCCTTTGAAATGGCCCATTATTTCGATATATATAGACCAAGATGAGCCCCCTTTGCATGAATCTTCGGACAAGTGGCTTGGGTTTTAGGACAAGTGTCGGGTTTTAGGACAAGTGTCGGATGTGTGATGCCACGTGTCGGTAGGGGTTTTTAGTGGGTTTTTCCACATGTTGGCCGGGTTTATAGTCCGTGGGCGGTTAATAGTCCGCGGACGTCTTAGGTCCGTATCTTTTATCATCCGCGGACATCTTAAGTTTGTATCTCGATTTGTATTCGCTCATTCTTCATACTTATAAGGTTCTATTTGTATAGCGGAGAACCTTTTATAATTATATATTCTTATTTACTCGTGATAGTGCAAATATTATTACTTATTTTTTGGTGTTTCGTCACAGCTCCTCGGACCTTAGTTAAGATGAGACTTAGCTAGGGTTCGACACAAACGAGACAACATATGCATTTCTCCTTCGTCTTCATTGGGAAGAGTACTCAATATATCAGACATTTGGTGTAAAGTTTTAACTTTGTTTGGTCTGGGCTGTACCCAACACATTAGTGGGTTGCCTACGTATCTCTTGGGAAGAGAATCAAGCCTTTCGTAGTTCAATCAGGAAGCCCTCCGCGGATGAGAGTTCTGGCGTTGAGGGGCCTTAATTTATACTCATTAAGAGTTTATCTCTGCGAGCATACCAACTACGATCGGAGGCCCTCCGCGAGTGATAGCTCCAGCGTTGAGGGACTTAGTTTATACTCGTTAAGAGTTTATCTCCGCGAGCATACCAGTTACGATCGGAGTCCCTCTCTGAGCATAGCTCCAGCATTGAGGGACTTTATCAAGTGTGCTCCGAGAGGCTCAAGCTACGATCGGAGGCCCTCCGCGAGTGATAGCTCCAGCGTTGAGGGACTTAGTTTATACTCGTTAAGAGTTTATCTCCGCGAGCATACCAGCTACGATCGGAGGCCCTCTCTGAGCATAGCTCCAGCATTGAAGGACTTTATCAAGTGTGCTCCGAGAGGCTCAAGCTACGATCGGAGGCCCTCCGCGAGTGATAGCTCCAGCCTTGAGGGACTTAATTAAATCTTCGATCCGGGAGGCGAGCTCTACCGGATGCCCGATGCGGAGCAAGATCACGCGTAATGGGATTCAATAAAATATTCGATCCGGGAGGCAAGCTCTACGACCGGAGGCCCGACGCGGAGCCAAGCTCCAGCGTCCTAGGACTTAATATAAAATATCAACTCCGAGAATGCAGATTCGATCAGAGGCCCGACGCGAAGCCAAGCTCCAGCGTCCTAGGACTTAATATAAAATATCATCTCCGAGAATGCAGATTCGATCGGAGGCCCGACGCAGAGCCAAGCTCCAGCGTCCTAGGACTTAATATAAAATATCAACTCCGAGAATGCAGATTCCATCGGAGGCCCGACGCGGAGCCAAGCTCCAGCATCCTAGGACTTAATATAAAATATCATCTCCGAGAATGCAGATTCGATCAGAGGCCCGACGCGGAGTCAAGCTCCAGCGTCCTAGGACTTAATATAAAATATCATCTCCGAGAATGCAGATTCGATCGGAGGCCCGACGCAGAGGCAAGCTCCAGCGTCCTAGGACTTAATATAAAATATCATCTCCGAGAATGCAGATTCCATCGAAGGCCCGACGCGGAGCAAGCTCCCGCGTCCTAGGACTTAATATAAAATATCATCTCCGAGAATGCAGATTCGATCGGAGGCTTGACGCAGAGCCAAGCTTCAGCGTCCTAGGACTTAATATAAAATATCATCTCCGAGAATGCAGATTCCATCAGAGGCCCGACGCGGAGCCAAGCTCCCGCGTCCTAGGACTTAAAATAAAATATCATCTCCGAGAATGCAGATTCGATCGGAGGCCTGACGCGGAGCCAAGCTCCAGCGTCCTAAGACTTAATATAAAATATCATCTTCGAAAATGCAGATTCGATCGGAGGCCCGACGCAGAGCCAAGCTGCAGCGTCCTAGGACTTAATATAAAATATCATCTCCGAGAATGCAGATTCGATCGGAGGCCCGACGCGGAGCCAAGCTCCAGCGTAAGGGGACTAAATTTAATCTATGATCCGGGAGGCCAGCTATACGACCGGATGCCCGACGCGGATCAAGATCACGCGTAAGGGGACTAAATAAAATCTACGATCCGGGAGGCCAGCTCTATGACCGGATGCCCGACGCGGAACAAGATCACGCGTAAGAAGACTAAATAAAATCTATGATCCGGGAGGCCAACTCTACGACCGGATGCCCGACGCGGAGCAAGATCACGCGTAAGGAGACTAAATAAAATCTATGATTCGGGAGGCCAGCTCTACGAACGGATGCCCGACGCGGAGCAAGATCACGCGTAAGGGGACTAAATAAAATCTACGATCCGAGAGGCCAGCTCTACGACCGGATGCCCGACGCGGAGCAAGATCACGCGTAAGGGGATAAATAAAATCTACGATCCGGGAGGCCAGCTCTACGACCGGATGCCCGACGCGGAGCAAGATCACGCGTAAGGGGACTAAATAAAATCTACGATCCGGGAGGCCAGCTCTACGACCGGATGCCCGACACGGAGCAAGATCACGCGTAAGGTGACTAAATAAAATCTACGATCCGTGAGGCCAGCTCTACGACCGGATGCCCGACACGGAGCAAGATCACGCGTAAGGGGACTAAATAAAATCTACGATCCGGGAGGCCAGCTCTAGGACCGGATACCCGACACGGAGCATGATCACGCGTAAGGGGACTAAATAAAATTTACAATCCGGGAGGCCAGCTCTACGACCGGATGCCCGATGCGGAGCAAGATCACGCGTAAGGGGACTAAATAAAATCTACAATCCGGGAGGCCAGCTCTACGACTGGATGCCTGACACGGAGCAAGATCACGCGTATGGCGCTTAATAAAACAAAATATGAATGATATATAGCATAATTATATATAGATCAATTTGTTCGCGTGCCGATCGGAGCACTTGCTAATCAATTTGCTTGCCTTTGGTTTTGTAAAGAAGATCGCGGACCGCGATCTCGAACCCTGAAAGCTCTCAAGGGAACACAGAGGGTAACAAGTGTACAGAGCTGTGGTAAAAAACACATCAAATTATACACTTTAAATCCAAGATTGAAAACCCATTCCGAACCTGGATTTGTGAGCGACCGGCGCAACCTTCCGCTTACACTTTTATGCCTATTCGCAGACTAATATAGTTCATATATGCAAGTTAAATTGGGCATGTTTAGTTAACAATTTCATCCCCAGGAAGTAAATAAAGAGAGTGGGGACTCAAATTTTCTTTCATGCTCACCCAATTCATTCTAGAGAAACACGTATGTAAGCGTATATATAGTGTATATACTAAAACTCCACCATTCATAATTGCTATATAGCATATAAAATTAACTACCAGCAAATGATAATTTTAATGGTGCTCATCTTGGTGCTTAGGATTTCCATACGCTTAAATGCCCAAGCTTCTATCGGCTATTTCTAAGTACGAATTGTCATGTCTTTGACGTTAATTCTTCAAACATGGCAACAAATCAAATTTCTTCTACACCAACCAATTTTCTTAGCTAGTTCTCGTCACCATGCTTGCTAAACAAAAATTAAATGAACCTGGTTAAGGTAGGGTATGAGAATACTTAACCTTAATGAATCACCCCTTCGGGTGAGTGTTTCCCACAGACGGCGCCAGTGACGAAACCTGATTTACGGAATCCCGTGTCGGCAGGTTCCGGGATCAAGTGGGATGCAGGCGAGCTCAGACGATCGGGCTTACCTGAGACGCGTGACAAGATTCCGTCGGCGTTGTGAGATCATGAGATTGATTGTAATGTCCTCCTTAGGGTTTCCATTCATTGATATATATATATATATATAGGTTACAAAGTTATTGGGCCTTAATGGGCTTTTAGCCCACTATACAATATTAAGACCTATGTAATCTATCAAACCCCCGCAGTCGAAACGGGAGGGGTCCTTACAGTGAGACTGGAACGAAAATCAATGAATAACTGTCGAGGTAAAGAGTGCCGCTGATGTACCGAATGATCCGCTTCAAAGCCTGAAAGTGAGGTTCCCTAGGTGCATGCATGAACAAGCAGACCTGCTGAACGGCGTAACTAATGTCAGGCCTGGTGAAAGTGAGATACTGAAGAGCACCAACGAGGCTCCTGTACAATGTCGGGTTATCAACCAAAGGACCAGAATAAGCACTGAGCTTGTTGGATGTATCGACAGGGGCGGCGACTGGATTACAGTTGACCATCTTAGCTCGAGCAACAATCTCTGCATCATACTTACTCTGTGAGAGAAACAGACCTGACACATGACGCTGAACAACAACTCCCAAAAAATAAGACAACTGACCCAGATCAGACATGGCGAATTCCGTACTCAACTGCGAAATAATAGACGTCCGAAGAGCATCAGAAGAGGTGGTAAGAAGGATGTCGTCAACATATAGCAACAGGAATACCAAGTCTGAGCCTCGGCGATAGATAAACAGAGACGAATCGGAACGACTGCCAGTGAAACCCAAACGGAGCAGATGAGAGGCAAAACGCTGGAACCAAGCCCGCGGAGCCTGTTTCAGACCATACAGAGAGTGCTTGAGGAGACAGACATGCTTCGAATGGTCAGCATCAGCAAACCCCGGCGGCTGAAACATATAGGCAGTCTCATTCAGATGGCCATGGAGAAATGCGTTCTTGAAATCTAACTGATGGATGGCCCAGTTGCGCGACAGAGCTAGACTCCGGACCACTCGGATAGTGGCAGGCTTGATCACAGGGCCGAACGTCTCATCACAATCAATACCTGCCTGCTGAGATCTACCGTTCACCACAAGACAGGCCTTATAGCGCTCCAAAGTCCCATCAGATCGGAACTTGTGATGAAAGAGCCACATACAATGAATGACGTTCGCCTCAGGAGGGCGAGGAACAAGAATCCAAGTACCATTCTTCGTAAGGGCCCTGTATTCGTCGAGCATAGCCGCCTGCCAATTCGGGTCTTGGAGGGCTGTTTTGTGGGAGGTGGGAATGAGGGAGGGGGAGGTCTGGGTGGAGGCAGAGGGTGATTGGGTGTCGGGACGGATGGGAGCAAGAGGGGCTAAGCATGGGGATGAGGTGGCGGGAGCAGCAGAGCTGCGGGTAAGGGGTGCAGAGGCGGTGTGGGATGCGGCGGGCGCAACATACCCTGCGGCGGGCGCCGCCAGTAGGTGATGCGAGACGGGGAGGGATGCGGCGGGCGCAGCATGTGTTGCGGCGGGCGCATCATGTGTTGCGGCGGGCGCCGCCAGTAGGTGATGCAATGCTGGGGGCATGGGCAATTGATAGGCTGCGGGCGCAGCAGTGTGCGGCGCCCGCGACATTGGTGTTTGGCGGGGGGACTGCTTTGCTAGGCTATGAGGTTGGATGGTGGGGCGATGGGTGGTAGTCATGGATATGATCTGACGGGGTCGGAAGACACCGGAGACGCTGCGGGTGTGTGGTCTGGTGGTGGGGGGTGGTGGGGGTGGGGGAGGGGGAGACGCAGGAGCACCAGGAGAGCTCTGGGAAAGAATGAAGTGAGGGAATGGTGACTCAGACTCTGTCGACGACACAGGGGGTGTGGGAGACGCGAAGGGAAATCGCGACTCATCAAAGGTGACATGACGAGAGAGAATGATCCTGTGAGTCTTGATATCGAGGCAAATGTAACCGCGATGATCAGACGGGTAGCCAAGAAAGACACAACGGGTGGAGCGTGGGTGAAGCTTGTGGGGGGAGGTGGATGCCTGGTTAGGGAAGCACAAGCAACCAAAGGTACGAAGGTGATCATATATGGGCAAAGTGCAATACAGTGCCTGAAACGGTGAGCGATGGTTGAGGGTGGTGGAAGGGAGAATGTTGAGGAGGTAGCATGTGGTGGCCAAGGCGTAAGGCCAATAAAGGAGGGGAATGGATGCGTGGAAAAGAAGAGTGCGCATCATATTAGTAATGGTTCGGATGATTCGTTCGGCTTTGCCATTTTGTTGGGAGGTGTAGGGGCAGGACAAGCGATAGGAGATCCCATTGGTATTAAAGAAAGTGTGAAAATCTTTGTTGTCAAATTCGCGGCCATTGTCGCATTGGAAACACTTGACAGAGATGTGAAAATGTGTTTTGATGTAAGCGTGGAATTTGGCAAAGATAGGGAACACTTGAGATTTAAAGTGCAAAGGGAAAACCCATAAGAAATGTGTATAATCATCCAGAAACAAAAGGTAATACTTATGACCCTCCTTGCTAGGCACAGGAGATGTCCAAATATCACTATGAATAATATCAAAAGGTGCAAATGTAGTGTTTAAAGATCGCTGAAAAGGGAGTCTGGCATGCTTGCCTAACTGACAAGACGAACATAAACTAGAGCGATGCTCTTTATTACATTGGACAAGACTCTTAGAATGAAGTATATCTAAAACTGCAGGACTGGGATGACCAAGGTGTGCATGCCAAAGACTGGATGATGATGCCGAGAGGGCGAATGGACTTGACGGGCTGGATGGTGAGGGCGACGACACAGGATAGAGCTCCCCGGTGCTATTACATCTCAGGCGAGTAACCCCCGTAGTAAGATCCTTCACAGAGAAACCAAACGGATCAAACACAAGAGAAACATTATTGTCAGTGGTGAACCGACGGACAGAGATAAGGTTTTTGACAAGTTTGGGGGCAACAAGGACATTGTTGAGGTGCAAAGGGTTGGTAGGGGTTGGTAGTGTGGTGTGGCCAATGCCCGAAGTAGCAAGGCGACCACCGTTGCCGATGATAATAGAATGAGCAGGACCCTTAAAAGAAAGAGATGAGAGAGTACCTGAGGAGTTCGTCATATGAGAGGTAGCGCCAGTGTCCATGTACCAAGCGCCGTCAGGGGGTGTCAGCTGCATGGAAGAGAAGGCGTTGTGCACATCAGTCGGGTATGCCTGATCAAACGACGGGCGGGGAGCAGGACCCAACAAGCCCTGCTGACGGTTGGGATACGGGGCTGGTCCACGAAACGACGCACCGGGGTAGCCATAGGGCATCCAAGGAGGGTAGCCAGGGTTGGGGTACCAAGAGGGATGGCGGGGATCGTAGTGCTGCAAGCGACAATTGCTGCGGCGGCCGCCGCGGCCCCTTGGTCCCTGCTGGTCGTTGTTGCGGCCGGGCTGGAGGGCAAGCTGCTCGATGATGTCATTGGATGAGACCAACGCCGTCTTGTCTTTGGCGGCGTCGGTTGTCTGACGTTGAAGGCGAGTCTCCTCCAGGATCAGTTGAGACCAGGTCTTCTCGAACGTAGGGAGAGGTTCTGTCTGCTGTATATGAGTAGCAGCAGCATTGTATTCGGAAGGGAGGACCGAGAGTACCTGGAGGACGAGACGGGTGGTGCTGGGTTTGGAGTCGACGACGTCGAGCTGATCGGCCAGGGTCTTGATGTGCTGACAGTAGGCAGATATCGACGAAAAAGAAGAAAGCTTGCAACTTGAGAATTCGTGCTCGAGATAGACAGCACGGGTGGACTTGTTGTCTTGAAAGATATCCTGAAGTTTCTTCCAAGCATTCAAGGCGGAGTCTTTGGGGTCGAGTATGGTGGTTAATAGATCTTTTGAGTTGGTGTTGAAGATCCATTGAAGGACAATGGTGTCAAGTTGAGCGAAGAGATCGTCGTCTTCACTTTCAGGGCGTTTGGCGGAGGAGTCAATGTGGTGGAGGACTTTATAAGCCTTAACATGGGTCGTGAAGAGGTGCGACCACATGGTGTAGGTACTGGATTCATGATCAAGAATGATAGGGATGCAATTTTTGATATTGGAGATGGTTAGGGCGGAATGGAATGGTGATTTGGTAGCGGTGGGTTCGGTAGTCATTGTGACGAGGATGATAGAGAGAGATAGGAGAGAGAGTGGGCGGCGGCAAGAGGATGGGGAGGCCGACGGCGTGGAGAGAGAGACGAGAGGCTAGCGGCGAGGAGAGAGAGAGGGCGGCGAGGAGAGAGAGAGAGAAGTGGTGGCTAGGGTTTAGAGAAAAAAATTTAGGGTCTTTGGATCTTAGGTTGTGATACCATGTGAGATTATGAGACTGATTGTAATGTCCTCCTTAGGGTTTCCATTCATTGATATAACATATATATATATAGGTTACAAAGGTATTGGGCCTTAATGGGCTTTTAGCCCACTATACAATATTAAGACCTATGTAATCTATCAGGCGTACCCAAACCTGTGCCGATCCGAGCTCAAGCCATCCGCGTACCACCGTCCTCATTCGGCTCCATCAACGTCGGTTTTTACCAGCCGAGACTAATCCCGCTTAAAAGGGGGCTCAAAGCTAGGGAATCCGGCCTAAACCGTTAGAGATCCCCATTTCCGACCCTTTGAAATGGCCCATTATTTCGATATATATAGACCAAGATGAGCCCCCTTTGCATGAATCTTCGGACAAGTGGCTTGGGTTTTAGGACAAGTGTCGGGTTTTAGGACAAGTGTCGGATGTGTGATGCCACGTGTCGGTAGGGGTTTTTAGTGGGTCTTTCCACATGTTGGCCGGGTTTATAGTCTGCGGGCGGTTAATAGTCCGCGGACGTTTTAGGTCCGTATCTTTTATCATCCGCGGACATCTTAAGTCTGTATCTCGATTTGTATTCGCCCATTCTTCATACTTATAAGGTTCTATTTGTATAGCGGGGAACCTTTTATAATTATATATTCTTATTTACTCGTGATAGTGCAAATATTATTACTTATTTTTTGGTGTTTCGTCAGATATTTGACAGTAGTCGTTAATAATTTTCTTAATTTGGTTGCATGATTTAGGGGTTACTTTTGCAAAAATCATTATGACATCTGCGAAGGTTAGACAGGTATTTTCGTTCCATGTCTAGAAATTTCAATACCAATCGATTTTCTAGATTCGTTGCTTTGTGCTTGTAAAGCTCGCGCTGGGATCTTCACACCTAAAATGAATAGGTATGGGAAAATTGGGTCTCCTTGCCTTAGTCCCTTTTTGGGAAGAACATCTCCGTTGGTCCGTCATTGATAAGGATCGAGAACGAGATGGTTTTGACTCAAACTTCAACTCATGAGATGAAGCGTCCATCAAAGGCAAACTTCATCAACATTTGGATGATATAGTCCCAATCTACCCTATCATATGCCTTTTCCATGTCAAACTTCACACCTATCTAACCTAGCTTCTTTTCCTTTCTATTCTTCAACGAGTGAAATATTTTATGTGCTATTAGGACATTATCCTGAATTGCTTTATTGGTTACAAAAGCCCCTTGAAGGGGTGGCTGATTTTCCCAAGTGCTTGTTTTAATCTTTCAACTAAAATCTTTGCAATTATCTTATAGATTGTTGTGCATAGACTTATTAGTCTATAATGGTTTGTTGAGTTCAGTTTGTTGCACTTTGGGATTAAAGAGATAAAAGTGCGATTTATCTACTTAAGAATCCGCCCGGAGTGGAAGAAACTTTTGACAACTCTTGTGGTATCTGAGCCAACAATATCCCTAAAAGTTTGGTAAAATTCTGCAATCATGTCATCTAGTCCTAGGGATTTGTTTTTTTTTTCGATTGTAAAAGCTGTTTTTTTTATCTCCTGGTTTGATATCGGTTTTGTTAACATCACGTTGTCATCTGGTAAGATTTCTATTCTAATAAGATAGAGATACTCATTTAGAAGTTCTTGGTTTATACTTTCTTTCCTAAACCCTTTTTCGAAATCTTTCCTTATTTCTAATGCAATGTTGTCCTTTTTTTTTTTTTTGATGAAAATACATGTTTTACATTTTTATATAAATTAACGATTGATTTTTTTACAATATGATTTTATAAAAATTATAAAACATGTATTTTCACTAATTTTGTAAGAAAACATATATTAACATTTTTTTAAAACATAAATATAAAATTGTTTATTATAAATTTATAGTATAAATATTTTTGTGTCACACACAAGTTCACACATAATGTTATAGGGTTTTTTTAGATTTTTGTATCATTTTTTGGTTCAATACTCTATCTAATTTTTCAAAATAGAGATTGTGAAGCAAAGAAATCGATGATTCTTAAATATACATTTTTTAAAATTTTGGAAATAACTTAGGACTGATTAAAATGGGACTGCTATTGGGATTTGTGGGTGGTAAGTTATGCACCCTAAAACGCACCCAAAGTGTGTCCACACTTATACGTACCATAAGGATGGAGAAAATTAGTCGTTACAAGAAATGATTTTTTTTTTGACAAGAATACCCATCATTTGGTGGCAAATCTTGAACACGTGACCCAGTCAGCTAGAGCCATTCACAAGGTAAACTAACTTGCGCCGACCGACTCCACCCACTAGAAGGGAGCAAAGAAAACCTTGGATTTTCACCCAAGGAAAGGGATAGAGGCAAGGATCGAGCTCGGGACCTCCTAACTTCCCTTTGCTCCACACCATTAGGACACCTTGTCAGGTGCAACAACGATTAGTTTTACACGCACCCAAGGTGTGCATAAGTAAAAATTAGTTTTCTCCACTTTATAAATTCATAGCTGAGGCTAACATTTTTACCCCACAATCAAATATTCACTCCACAATCATTTCATTTCATCATTTGAAACATCAAAATATGTCTACTACAGATGATAGATCCGATAGAGAAAGTGAAAACAAATGGGTGTGTGTGTGTATTTGATAACGAGGAAGCCCACCATTTGGTGGCAAACCCAGCACATGACCTAGCTGACAAGAGTCACGCACGCACCAGGTAAACCGGCTTGCTCCGACCGGCTCGACCCACTAACAAGGAGCAAGACAAACCTTAGATTTTTATCCAAGGAAACAGGCGGAGGCAAGGATTAAACTTGGGACCTCCTAACACCCCCCTTGATCCACACCACAGGCCACCCTATCAGGGGCTTGGAAATGGGTATATTTATTTTATTTTGTTATTTAAACGCTTTTAATTTTATATTATATGAATTAATATTCATTTAGATTATACAAAATGATATTCGTTTAGATTAAACGACTGATTTAGTATTTATCTTTAGTATTATACGAAATGATTATTTCGAGAAAATAGATGAGTTAAAATTGATTATATCATATTTTAGACTTAGATTAGATTAGCACATGGAGACGAAATTTAACCATAATTTTCTTTATTTTTGTGTAGATTTGTAATGGTATAAATAAAAGAGTAGATAATACGATAGGTTTCACAACCACAAGAGTGTAACCAGAAATGAATTCATTGAGAAATTGGGCGTGTAAGAGAGCATGTAGAAGAAACTTTGTGATTACCACGTTCAAGTTGTGGAATGGTTCAAATAGGAGGCCAGTATGGAAGAAATTTTTTAACTTGTAAGCACTATAGGAAGTATCAAGAGAGTCACCGATAGGTTGTTGGTAAGAACAAAAAAAAAAAGTGCAAACTTGAGTTGGATTGTCAAGAGTATCAAAGAGGTAGTGGTACACTATGTTCACAACCACAATCATTATTTATATGCATATTTTAGAGAGGCATTATAGATAGTTTTAGGTGCATTAGAGTATGTTTATTGCATATTTAATAGTTAATTTGCATTGTTGTTCAGTTGGGTATTTGAGTTCGGAATCTGCACAATTTTGTGTTTATTATGCAGATTTACATTCCGAGCTGGAAGAGAGTCTAAGGATGGATCAAAGGAGCTGAGAAGAGGCTAGAATGGAGCTAAATGGAGTCATTAAAGGAGCTAAGGAGAAGAGGATTGAAGACAAAGGAAGAAAACAAAACACAGAAAAAGCGGCGCCCGCCGCCCCAATACCGGCGCCCGCCAGTTTCGCAGTTTTAGAAGATTTTCGAGATCTTTTCAAAATCTTTTAATAGGCAATTAATTATATTTTTCTAGGGTTTCCTAAGGTCGACTCTCAGCCTATTTAGATCAGTTTTGGAAGAAGTTCTAGACATCCATTGACTTACTCATTTCTCTTGAATGGGTAAATAAAGAGCAACCATCCGGGGTTCGAACCGAGGACCTTTGGGTACTACCCGCAAGTCCTTTCCGGTTGAGCCATTTTGAAATGGTTTCATCTTTAGTATTTCACAATTAGAGTATAAACAACTAAACTCATTGTTTCGCCTGTGATTTGAAGACATGGTTGGTTGAATTGTGAGACTTTGATTTCTATGTTATTCCTATGATTATTTCATTACTCTTGTACTTATTTTATGTTGTTAATTCTCTCTTGACTAATCACCTTGATAGAATTGCATCTTGCTAGGGTTTCAATTAGTTCGTAAGAATAATTATACCTTTTGTAGCAAGCACGATCAAGAGAGTCCGTAAGGTGATCTCAATTATGTAGGGTAATGACATCTTGGTTAAACATCGTTTTTAAGTTTCTAGGGTTGAAAGGGATGGCAACTCTTGACATTATGCTAGTTGCCTAGGAGGGATAGGGCGGCTATTCTGCCAAGTACTCTAGGAATTTGTGCTCTTTGTGTGTTAAATCCTTACAGGGCTAGGGTTGCATATAGGTGTAAGTTATTTCCATTTTCGTAAGGAATGACAATCCATATAAACAAAATTCAGAATAACTAATTGAATTGGAATAACTAGGAATTAAGCCTATGATCATGAACACCAACCATTGTTGAGAAGTCGCAGGTGAAGCACTTTACTCTTATTGTTATCAATTTGCAATCATTCATCTCTTTACTTCTTTTGCCTATTTTATATTTCTCAATCTTTTTATTTTATTACTCCAAGTTAACAAAGGAGACATATACAAATGAAAAGGAAAGAAGCAACCTGAGTGGTCCACGTGTCCAAAAGTAAATTAAAAATAAGAGACACGCGGATTCTCATAATTAATTAGTGACACCTGACGATGCCATAGAAAATAGACTATAAAATAAACACGAGTATGACATCATAAATGGGTCGCCCAACGCAAAAGGATATCCGGTCCCACCATTGGATCCATCGCGAGCAAGGTACCTCATCAAAACCAAATAACTAGACATAGCGCCCCCAAGAACTCTGACCCCAGTTTCCCTCGCGACCTGAACCCCGTGCAAGAATCAGAGTGAATTATCCAAATATCTCGCGACCCTTCGTGATCCTAGCAAGCAGCTCGCTAGCTCAAGCACCTCACCTCTAAATAGCTCCACGTGTGTTACCTATGCCCCTAAGCGCGTGGGAATGCGCTACACGTGTCCTATATAGAACCATGAGGTTACTATATAGAACCATGAGGTTACCAGCCAGCTGCTCGCTTGGTTTCCCTATAAATACCCCCCTATGATCCCAAAGAAAGGGATCCGATTTCAAGAGAAGAAAAGGAGAAGAGCTCTGATCATCCCACAGACATAAAACCTCCGGAGTTGAGTTCTCAAGATCTGTGATCGGAAAAGAACGTTCTTGGAATAAGAACATCACCTGATTCCCACCCAAGTTCATGACAAAACGACTCAAATATTCGTGAGCCAAATCATAACACCCTCATCGCTTGGACCAGTAAAATACGTAATCTAATCATAACCCCTCTCGGTCAAGGCTTGTAGGTATTCCTAGTCATTTTTGTCGTCACAATGAGGTAATAAGTATAGGTGAAATTCCACGAGCGCTTCATTTGCGCTGTCTGTGAGAACCTTTCATGACGAGAGGTTCCGCGTAGCGATACGCATCTTTTACTTTGCATTCTTCCGATTTCCTTTCACATTCTTTTTTGTATCAATATTATCTTCTCCTCGGAGATCTCGTCTAGAATAACCAGTATATAGCGCCTATTCCTTTTTAAACACTCATAAATTTTGCAGGAAATGATGAACTTCACCCTGTTCGGGGAAGAATTTGGAAACCTACACCATGATGCCGAAGAAACCAACGGTCTCAACCTCAAAGTTCCCCCCAACAAAGAGGTTCTGCACAGTGGTAATGAGAATGTCCCTCAGGAACCTCCTTGGGACACCGCACAACCACCCCCGTTCGCTCCCTATTGAATGTGGGGCGGCTACCCCCCGTACCAATTCTTCACGGGGAGTTACCCTCAAAGCACATACTTCAACCAACAAACAAACATGGTACCATTCTGCGCTCCGCCAATGGGTCCTGATCATCCAGTCGCGATGCCGCAACAACGCCAGCCCCCTGCGGCTCCGCCCCAGCAACATAAGCCGCCAAATGCACCGCCAAGGCCTTACAATCCCCAATATGCGGCCAGAGGAAGAGGCAGGGGGGCCTACCCCTAGAATAGGGGAGGTAGAAATGGAAATATAGGAGGGGGTTACAGACCTCCTCCAAGGGACACAAGGATTGCACAGGAGGCAAAATCCTCGTCCGACCGACCCGATCGCTTTAACCGAGATCAGAGAAGGCCTTCCTCACCAGATGGTTGCATCAATACCATCGCAAGGGGACACGCGACATCTGAAACCAGTAACCAGGAGAGGAAAAACTATGAAAGAGAAGCTAGACGCCCTCCGTCTGAGGCCAGTACTCAGGAAAGTTGGCCTCCTTCTCTAGAGACGAAGTCGAGGTTGCTGGGACAATGGAATTGGCCCTGACGTTAGGGACCACGCCTAATAGAAGAACCCAAATGATTGAATTCACGGTGGTTAGGCTACCGTCCATTTACAACGCTATGATGGGCCGAGTAAGTCTGTTCAAATTCCAAATAACATGCTCCATATATCATTTCAGCGTCATATTCCCATGTGCTGACGGAAAGATGGGCGAAGCATAGGGCGAGCAAACATAAAGTAAAATATGCTACTTATCATCGCAGAAGAAGGGCCACAATCGAATATTCGCGATTAAAGGAACCGGTCAAGGGTCTCTAAAAGAGGAAGCGGCCGATGATCACGAACAAGAGGCCACATCCGAACACCAATAGGCGGAGCTGGAGGTTTGGCCCGAGAAAATAGCCGACTAGATCGTGGAGGGAAAGATCGCCTTTTTTCCTTTCCCAAGCAAGACTAGCATTGTACCACGGCCACAGTTTGACCGGTTTAGCCCTTGAGTGCCTCAAGAACATGTTGAAAGGATCGCGCGACATTTTTGCGTGGTCACCACAAGATTTGAAGGGATTCCCTCGAGAAACTGCGGAGCACTCCTTGAGACTTAATCGCGAGGCGAAGCCCGTGTGCCAAAGAAGAGGAAGATGGCTGCCGAAAAGTCGGAAGCAGCAAAACAAGAGGTACATAAGCTATTACAAGCTGGATTTATTTGTGAGATTAATGATTCAACTTGGTTATCAAACGTAGTGCTAGTAAAAAAGAGCAGCGACAAATGGAGAATGTGCGTGGACTTCAAAGACCTGAACAAAGCTTGCCCAAAAGATAGCTATCCTTTGCCATCTATCGACGAGCTGGTAGACGCCACGGCAGGGCACGCCACTCTAAGCTTTCTAGATGCCTACTCGAGTTACAATCAAATCAAAATGATTCCTAGCGACGAAAAAATCACTGCCTTCATTACCAACCAGGGAACCTTTTGTTATAAAGTAATGTCGTTCGGGCTCAAGAACGATGGTGCCACTTTTCAACGGATGATAGAGAAGGTGTTTTCGACACACATTGGAAAAAATGTTGCGGTTTACGTTGATGATATCGTGGTCAAAAGTCTTACAAAGGAAGACCACTGCAAAGATCTATAGGAAACCATCGACACACTAAGAAGGAATCGCGTTTTCTTAAATCTAGAAAAGTGTGTTTTCGGGGTAGACTCCGAAAAATTCCTGGGTTTCATGATAAGCCATCGAGGAATAGACTTGAATCAATCAAAGGTGCAGACCATTATCGATATGGCCCCTCCGAAGACGTTGAATGATATTAAGAAGTTGAATGGGTCGGTCAACTACTTAAGTAGATACTGCTCGCGATTAGCCGATTGCTCCCTGCCTTTCTTTCAGCAACTAAAAAGGAAAGATCCGGTCGAGTAGACTGCCATCGACTTCCGATTTTCATCGGTAGCATACCCGCAATCCAATGGACAGACCGAAACCACAAATCGCCAAATTTTGAATGCCCTTAAAAAGAGGCTAGGGACAGCGAAGGGAGAATAGGCCGAGATCTTGCCCTTGGTACTATGGTCATATAGAACCTCGACCAAGAGTACCAAGGGAGAAACACCATTCGCAATGGCCTTTGGTGTCGATGAGATCATCCCTGTGGAATTACTCATTCCATCGGTAAGGATAGTCGATTTCAGTAAGGATACCAACGACGAAGCTCTTGAGTTGGAACTCCACTTGCGTGAAGAAAGAAGAGACACCGCTTATCTTAAAGCAATTGAATACCAGCGCCGGCTGGCCGAAGGATATAACAAACACGTCCTTACACACCCACTGCAAAAAGGGGACACGGTCCTCCGACAAGCAACGACTGGAGGAAAGCTTGAACCTAAATGGGAAGGATCATATGTCATTCACAAAGAAGTAGGCTAGGGTTCTTTCAAACTTCAAAATTCAGAAGGCACCATTCTCGCGAAGGCATGGAACGCCAAGAATCTCAAGGCTTATTTTGCATAAAGTTTAAGCATAAGAAGAAGTCTGATGACTTAGATTTTCCATGTATAAGGGTCATCAGGGTTCCTGATTAGGTATACCACTTCATGTATATAAATGAAAGTTCCAAACCTAACCCAGATTGTCGATACGCAAAATTTAGCAATTGCGTGTGTTTTAAACATGGATGTGCATGCAAGTAAGCCTCCAAGGAGAATAAATTTAGCTATCGCGTGTGTTTGAAACACGGATGTGCATGCAAGTAAGCATCCAAGAAGAATATATTTAGCAATCGCGTGTGTTTTAAACACGGATGTGCATGCAAGTAAGCCTCCAAGGAGAATAAATTTAGCAATCGCGTGCGTTTTAAACACGGATGTGCATGCAAGTAAGCCTCCAAGGAGAATAAATTTAGCAATCGTGTGTGTTTTAAACACGGATGTGCATGCAAGTAAGCCTCCAAGGAGAATGAATTTAGCAATCGTGTGTGTTTTAAACACGGATGTGCATGCAAGTAAGCCTCGAAGGAGAATAAATTCAGCAATCGCGTATGTTTTAAACACGGATGTGCATGCAAGTAAGCCTCCAAGGAGAATAAATTCAGCAATCGCGTATGTTTTAAACATGGATGTGTGTACAAGTAAGCCTCCAAGGAGAATAAATTTAGCAATCGCGTGTGTTTTAAACACGAATGTGCATGCAAGTAAGCATCCAAGGAGAATAAATTTAGCAATCGCGTGTGTTTTAAACACGGATGTGCATGCAAGTAAGCCTCCAAGGAGAATAAATTTAGCAATCGCGTGTGTTTTAAACACGGATGTGCATGCAAGTAAGCCTCCAAGGAGAATAAATTTAGCAATCACGTGTGTTTGAAACACAGATGTACATGCAAGTAAGCCTCCAAGGAGAATGAATTTAGCAATCGTGTATGTTTTAAACACGGATGTGCATGCAAGTAAGCCTCCAAGGAGAATGAATTTACACAGATGTACATGCAAGTAAGCCTCGAAGGAGAATAAATTTAGCAATTGCGTGTGTTTTAAACACGGATGTGCATGCAAGTAAGCCTCCAAGGAGAATAAATTCAGCAATCACGTGTGTTTTAAACACGGATGTGGATACAAGTAAGCCTCCAAGGAGAATAAATTTAACAATCGCGTGTGTTGTTGAGAATATGAGGCACTGAAATAAACCATATAGCCCGTATCAATCTAGGCTGGTCGCGAAATTAGTAAAACTAGATCCGCCCGAACACATTTTTTTGAAACCAACATATGAACAGTGTCCCAATAAGCGCAACACGATTACTATAAAACAAGTACAAAAACCAGGCATACATACGTTTGAAGGTTCGTGCGACAAGCAAATGACTAGGAAACGAAGGAATCACAAACACAACACGAATTTTACCACAATCTCATCGGCTTACTCACTAACCTCAAGAACTATTATGGTAAAGCGATTACTTCCCTCATACTTAAAAATGATAAGGGATCCCCCAACACGCAAGCCACTGTCCACGGCAAAGGCA
The DNA here is from genome assembly GCA_037127255.1 of Persicaria tinctoria. NCBI lineage: Eukaryota > Viridiplantae > Streptophyta > Magnoliopsida > Caryophyllales > Polygonaceae > Persicaria > Persicaria tinctoria. Next base: position 56,132,225 of record JBANSL010000016.1, on the reverse strand, counting down.
CGCCAACCCTCAGTAAGGATATAATGGTTTTGGCTATCTTGAAACACCCTCACTCGAAATTCTCGCCCAGTGGGAGAAATCAATAGCACGTGAGTCAGTCCCTCGCAAGCATATTGAGCGCTAAAAGACTTCTTGAAAAGATGCAAAGAACCAAGACAAATATCAACCAAGAAAAGCAAAAATTGCATAAGAAAGGTTGGAATGAATAGCATATATTCCAATTTCTCTTCAGAGTCAATAGAACGAAAAAAGTCACGACGACGAGGACTGGGGGGAAGTCATGGCTCTTCAAAGCTCGAAATACCAAAATTAAAACAAAGTACAAAGATAACTGCCTAAGCTCTATCTAAACATCTTATATTTATTAGCAAGCAAAGCAAGAAGCATATCGTGTTATCACATCATTAAATTGAAGAGTTTACCCCCATCAAAAATATTTTTTTCAGAAACAACCGCATACCGGACAAGTGGTAGGATCTCAGAGCATCTCTCTGTATATCAGAGCTACAGTAACACAACATGAACAATCGCATCAACATCAGGAAAGGACAAAAACGCAAATAATAGAAGCATATCTATTTAGCTGTTCAAAGCAACAATATCATTACATAAATCTTCGCGATTACACTTGATAAAGCACAATATTAGGTCTAAAAAGTACGCAATGAAGGCAATTATCCAATAAAACTACCCTTACAAAACAATAAGGCTCTACTCATCCTCAAGAACAAGGGTCTTGAAATGGTCCCCTCCCACGTACTGAAAAAGCACCATCGATGTACCAACTCGAACACCATTATTGGTTGCGAATCTTCCCCAACCTTCAGACAACCACCAACGGTTTGCGCAATCTTTGGAAACTTCAACACGAAAGTTTTCACCAGTAGCAGAGACCAAGCAAACATGATCAAACACGACATGCCCATACATCCTCTCGAATGCACAAGGGAGAGACTACAAACAAAAAAGAAACGAAAACAGAGAAAGCGAGCATTTCGTCACACCAACTCAAACTCAGACATGTACTGTACACAACGAATATAAACAAGCTTACCAAACGATGCATCCTTCCCTCTTTATCAACACAACGGTAAAAATCACACATCTCGGAGTTGGGAAGTGCCATCTCTAGCAATAATAAAAGGCAACAAATGGATAACCAGATCACCAAGCACGCAACACCTTTTTATATGCAGAACGAGACTAGGCATATCTTAAAGTACAGAGAAAGCATTCATGACGTGCATTGAATAAAAAAGAAAGTCTGAAATAAGGTTTTCACAAGATACACTGCATGAACAACACATGGCAAAGAATCCTCTCAAAGGCCGACCAAATACACTGTGACATTTCAAGTCCAGAAACAGTCATTTATTATATTTTTTTTAAATCGGTCGATACCACTATAAAGGGATTTCTTCCCTGCAGCATGAAAAGCACAACCTTTTCATCAAAAATCTTTCCAAAAAGCAAACATGGAAGCGAATACCAGCGATCAAAATCCATACAATCCCTTTGTTTTTGATATTTATCTAGTAGGGGACAAGCAATACATACGCATGATGTTGCCTTATGAATTCGGTCGACACTTCGCACCCTAGGTACCTGAGCAAATCCTTTTGTCCACTCGCGTCGTCAAGGATTTCCCTGCCCACACCGTATGGGGCAGTTATGGATCTCACTGGGTGGCCCGCAGATGGAGGGACTTTATCGAATCGCACGGACTCGAGTTGGAAACAACAATAATGTTCACCCACCTTGATGTGGATCAAGATGACCTTCTGTGGGTCCAACAATGACCTTGATCCAGGCGAGCTCTCAAGACCGATTCGAGGGCCATTGATGGAAAAGAGTCTTGCCCTCAAGAGGAAGAAGAAGGCGCCACCATGGAAGAAGATTCAAGATGTATATCGAGTGGGCCTTGGCCCATGTCGAGTAGCTTGAATGTGTGGGCCGGTTCTAGTCTTCAAATTAGTTTATTATTTTATTAATTATTATTTTGTGCAATAAATTAATAATAATGTACAAGATTATATCGCCTCTAGATATATCTTGTTCCCTAAGTTTTAGAATTATATCTTCTTAGGTTTATTTTTATCTTTAAGTTATTTTAATCTATCTTTATCGAACTAAATTCTATCTTGCATGGTAGAATTGGTTCATAACTTTCCTATTTAAACATTGTAGTTCTATTGAATTAAATCAGATTGAATAGAATTGAGAAACCCCTTTATGGATTAAAGGGTTCTCGATTATCAATCCAAACCCTACTCTCAAATTAACCCACGTCCTATTTCTTACGCTTTCTATTCTTCCGATCGAAGATTAGTTGCAAGTGAGTTCGCAAGTGCTACGGTGTTCAATTGTCAATTGAGATTGCAGCCGCAATTGTTGACCCTTAATTAACAAACTTGTTAATTAGTAATCCTCGCCATAAGTTGTTACCATGAGAGCGATTTCGAGCGTCGAAGCGGATCTCATTCACTCAGTCGAGGTCCTTCAACGTGTGTGGCGGTGATCGGGTTAATTCATATTCACGGGTTAAGAAGAAATTCAAAGAGCTTAAGCAAGATCGACGCTTTTAGTTTAGCAATTGGCCGGCCTAGCCAATTGCTATACATCAAGTCTTCAAATTACATTGTTCTTGTTCATTCATCAATCATCCGATACCAAACCCTAATCCCAAACACAAATCAAACACAAAGGAGAAACCCATCCTAAGAAACCGTCGCTGAACCAGTGTTCCTGTCGCTGAATCTGCCAGAACCGTCGCCATCGTCAGGGCCGCGCTCGCGGCTTCCTTGGCCGCGCCCGCGGCTTTTCCAGCAGTGTTGCAATTGTGTTCTTTATGTTGTTGCTTGTGTTCTTGTTTTGCTTCCGCCATTCCCACACCTTTCTTACCTTCAAGACACTTGTTCAACATCAAGTGGTATCGGATTTCAGGTTAATGCAAGTTCTTTACTCTCTTGATTTCTTAATTGAGTGATTTATTTTTCGTGCCTATTTTTCACCATAGCCGCTGCATAAAAGTTAAATCTTTATTATTCACCCATCAAAATTGGCACTTTATTTTTGTTATTCTTTGTTTGGATCTTTAATTTGGAATATTGAGTTCTTGACTGCAAGTTTTGATCTTTTATTCCTAGTTGCTACATATCATGTCTATGACTGTGATTCTTGGATTCAAAGCATTATATAAACTTGCACCACTTAAAGAACCCTAATTTATCCAGTTTCTAGCCTATTTCCCTTATTTCTTTATTTTTGCTTACTTTTAGATCATCGTAGCCTTGTTATTTTGTTTTTCTATTTTCTTTGCTCTTTCTTTCGGTACATTATAGCCTATACAATAGCTCGTTCTTAGCAAAAAAAAAAAAAAAAAAAAACAGAAAAGCCGAGAGCTTAAAAAAAAAAGCATTCTTTCATATTACATTGTTGAGTTAGTAACTCTTCCTTGTTATTTCTTTCTTGCTACATGTTAGATGATCTGATCGGTTTTAAGCATTACAAAAGAACCCTACTTTGTGTGATTTTGTGCTGTGCCGACACAGGAGCCTTGGTCACACCCATCTTTTTCTGAACCGTGTTGCAAACGTCAGATAATAGTTGACGGAGTGTGTGCACTTGATTGCCCTTGTGATTGCTATTGTCGATTATTACACATTCATATTATTCAAGCATCACATTGTAGTTCTTTTTATATCCACATTAAGCCGCTTGTTTATACTTGCTATCCTTGATATCCGACTTGTGGCTGATTTAATTTGCAATTTGATTTTGACTTGCCGTCTTCAATATTGCAAAATTCTGTGTCCAGGGGAATTGCATGAATATTGTGCCTTGTTTTCTCGCTCTTTGATTTCTAAAAACTTGAATCACTCTTAGATATCAATAGGGCTTGCATTACTTGGTTTTTGGTCTTTGCTCCGTTTACTTGTTTCTCTTTTGATATTGTAGGAACATGTCAAACGACAATAACCCCAATCCTTCCCCTACCCCACCTACTGGCATTTCTGCTTCTGATATGCAGTATATTATTAACTCTGCCGTCCAAGCCTCTACCCTGGCTATGCGCAAGGAGCTGGCAGATGCTGAAAATCGTCGAGCCATCGTAATGGCGCAAGAATGTGCTGATTTCACGGCCCTGTTCAACAAAACCAAACGACGTGTACTTCCATTTCAGGAAGCGCTGACGGCTGATCAAATGGAGCACACCTTTCACACCAAGTGTGTGGTTCAGACATCCACACTATTGGTCATCGTCGATGAACAGAGCTCTTGTAACTTGATCAACGAAAAGGTGGTCGAGTACCTCCATCTAGCAACTGCCCCTCCACTGCAACCCGATAGTTATAACGGTATCACGGACGGTAACTCTGACCCTCTTGTTCCTGGACAATGCTTGGTTTCGTTTCAAATAGGTAATTATTGTGATCAAGTGTTGTGTGATGTCGTTAAAATGGATTGTTGTCATATTCTTTTAGGCCAACCTTGGGTAAATGATCGGCAAGTTATTTATAATGGTCGCTTAAATACCTTTGCTTTTAAGTTTGCTGGGAGGAGCTTCACCCTCCTACCCTTATCTCCTCAAGCTGTTTTGAAGGAACAAGTACGACAACGCCAATACAAAGCCCAGAAGGAGGCTGCTACAAGACGGGAAGCGCACTGCATCACAGACACCAATCAGGCTGCACTTGCGGCCATCCCATCTATCCCCCCTGATTCAGTCGCGGCCGCAGCCTAGAATGAGATCAAAATCGTGGCCCCAGATTCAGCACAGCGCGCCGATTTTGTTTCGCCGATTCCCGTTGACTCCGACCTCGGAATTGAGCCAACTCAGTCTTGTTGCGAAGCTGACTCAATGAGCCTTCCAACGGTAGGTCACACACTACAGGAATCTTCCATTAAGGCACCCGAACCTGCTCTGCAAGTGGACTGCAGTGCTGCGCATGATGTGTTGGGTGCTTCTGACGACAACGATGATGAGGTTGGGGACACTTCTCTTGAGTTAGCTATTGTACCTCTTGAGAATGTTCCTAATGTTGACAATTCTGGAGTTCATAGGGTTATTGAGCCTTTTGATTTTGTTCCTTTTGACTGCTCGATGATCCCTATGACAGGTGTTGTTTTTGAGGTTCTTGTCCCTCAAATTCTGCTGGCACCATCTCAAATTGATTGTCAAGGAAGTTACTTTTTGGTGGTTGCTCCTTCCCTACTGTTCTTCAATGACTCGATTCGAGGACGAATCGAAGATAAGAAGGGGAGAATGATGCGGATCAAGATGACCTTCTGTGGGTCCAACAATGACTTTGATCCAAGCGAGCTCTAAAGACTGATTCGGGTGCCATTGATGGCAAAGAGTCTTGCCCTCAAGAGGAAGAAGAAGGCCCCACCATGGAAGAAGATTCAAGATGTATATCGAGTGGGCCTTGGCCCATGTCGAGTAGCTTGAATGTGTGGGCCGGTTCTAGTCTTCAAATTAGTTTATTATTTTATTAATTATTATTTTGTGTAATAAATTAATAATGTACAAGATTATATCGCCTCTAGATATATCTTGTTCCCTAAGTTTTAGAATTATATCTTCTTAGGTTTATTTTTATCTTTAAGTTATTTTAATCTATCTTTATCGAACTAAATTCTATCTTGCACGGTAGAATTGGTTCATAGCTTTCCTATTTAAACATTGTAGTTCTATTGAATTAAATCAGATTGAATAGAATTGAGAAACCCCTTTATGGATTAAAGGGTTCTCGATTATCAATCCAAACCCTACTCTCAAATTAACCCACGTCCTATTTCTTACGCTTTCTATTCTTCCGATCGAAGATTAGTTGCAAGTGAGTTCGCAAGTGCTACGGTGTTCAATTGTCAATTGAGATTGCAGCCGCAATTGTTGACCCTTAATTAACAAACTTGTTAATTAATAATCCACGCCATAAGTTGTTACCGTGAGAGCGATTTCGAGCGTCAAAGCGGATCTCATTCGCTCAGTCGAGGTCCTTTAACGTGTGCGGCGTTGATCGGGTTAATTCATATTCACGGGTTAAGAAGAAATTCAGAGAGCTTAAGCAAGATCGACGCTTTTAGTTTAGCAATTGGCCGGCCTAGCCAATTGCTATACATTACACCTCGGAGAGGCAAAGTTTGAAGTCCGTTTTTTTTTACAAGAAAGGCTACAATATCGAGGACGAACTCGACGATGACGACTACAACGGCCCGACATCAAATGGTTTCCACTAGATCCCAAGAACTCCTCGGTGAGCAGATTTCTTCCTATTAAAACTTTCAATGAAACTCAGACTATCAATAAAGACCTGTTTTCCCTCGATTCATATTGCCATTACTTTTGGTCTAGAAATGCGAACAACAAAACCCTGTGTCCAAATACGCTGGAGATAAACGTCTCCTCTTGGCGAACGATACGCTGGAGATCGATCGGTCCTCTAAAAATTCATTTACCCAGCGTCCAAGGACGCTGGAGATGGACGTCTCTCCATCACAAGCAGTATACTGGAGATTACTCGGTCCCTAATTTCATTTCTCCCACGTCCAAGGACACTGGAGATGAACGTCTCTCCTTCACGAATGATATGCTGGAGATTGCTCGGTTTTTTAAATTTCATTTCCCCAGCATCCAAGGATGATGGAGATAGACGCCTATCCATCGCAAACGTCGCGCTAAATACTACTTAATTAAACAAACTCCCATGCGTCCAAAGATGCTGAAGATTGTTCGACAGGCCTGTCCATCACGAATATACATATTACCTAGTCCTCCCTGAGTCAAAAGATGTTAGGCCTTGGTAAGAACGTATCCTCCCCACGACCAACACACTAAAAAATTTGTTTAACAAGAGCCGATAGCTAAAGTACTACAACTCTGTTCATCCACTATTCGCGACAAGGTCACAAACAATAGGGACCGCGGAAATATATTGGTTAATTAATTGCACATCAAGCAAAACCATTCAAAACAAAAAATAATAACGTAACCACTACAAAGGTCGTGAAGGCGGAAAACTTCAACACTGAACCGAAAAATCCACATCACCATTTTGGTCAGGCTCGTGATCTATGGCAACAACATCGAAACAGGAATCTCCGTCATACTCAAAGATCAGACGTGTCCCAATGGGAAGTTCGTTCGAACCAACGAACTCAGGCCACCTGCTAGTAAACTAGTAGTTGTTAGACCCTAACGCTTCTACCCTCACCACGAACTCCTCATCGACACGCGTCCATAAATGCACAAAGCCAAGTGCATCATAACCATAGTCACGGTACACAGATGGTAGAGGCTATAAGAACAAATACGTCAAAAAAGTTCAGATGTCTTGTCAGGAGAAAAATTACACAAAACACAACTTACCAGCCTATATAAGTGCCCTTCCACTACAATGTCCCGTGTAAAACCTCGCATGCGAGGAAGAGTTACACCTGGAATATCAACTGGCATCGAAGGCGCCATCACCACGAGTTAAAACCGCTATAACAATCTCGGGCTCCCTACATTTTTATATTAATCTCTACAAGGATAGAGAAACAGAGGGCACCACAGACCGCCAAAGTCTATCACGAGGTTAATAAATATCAAACAACACAACAACGAACACATGACAAATACAACCCCATGCCACACGGCAAGTAAGGCAACAAGTAAACCTTGTACACCGAGATGCGCGAGGGATAGGTCGATGACACACACCTCCCTGTTTCATGAGAATTCAAAGATAACCTTGCCAGATAAGCGTCTATATCCGCTTGTTGCAGATTAGTATAAATGCGTGCTTTAGACAAAATATTACCGAAATTACTAAGACAAAATGCCAAGTTTCGACATGGTTTCAGGAGAGCTCTCTCCACCAGAAATCCCACCACCGCCTTTTATCATGAACACTATGCTATTTCCGAATCCTAAATTTTTCAGGATAATCCTTAGGGAAGCCGACTACGCAGGCTTCCCCTACCGCATATCGTTGTGGAATTCGGGGAAGAAATACCTGACCAAATCTTTCTATGTTCTCACACAAACCAGGAATTCATCGTACTAGTCGAACGAGATGAAAGAGATTGGTTATCTCTGTCAGAAGGATGGAGGTCTTTCGTGAGCAGTAATAGCCTCAGAATAGGCAGTTGCCTTACCTTTGAGTACCAAGGAGAATCCCACTTTGATGTGGCAATAGAGCAACCAGGACCAGACGAAAACGGAATTGTCTTGCCTGATTACATGTGCTACGCAGAAATATAACTAGAAAGAACGCAAGTTATTTCCTGCTATATTTCATCGCTAAGAAGTTTTGCAGTTTTGCATATCGTCCTGCATAACATCTAATAAATACGCTAACCCTAATTTTTGTCATGCCGGGCCCCTGTCTCTTGAGCCTTCGTTAGTTCGACTCGCGACAAGTCTAGCTCGCTCCTCACCACCTCCACATCTTTCTGGGATTTCGTCAAAGCATCATTAAGACTCTCGATGGTTACCTCTCGGAGCTCCGTGTCCTTCAGCTTTTCCACCTTCGTCTTCAAAGTGGCCACAATCATCCTTAACTCCCTCACCTTATTGATGCATATCAAGATGGCCTTTTGTGGGTCCAACAATGATCTTGATCTAGGCGAGCTCTCAAGACCTATTCGAGGGCTATTGATGGCGAAGAGTGTCATCCTCAAAAGGAGGAAGAAGTCTCCACCATGGAACAAGGTCCAAAGGAATAAGGTGAGCTAATGTTCAAATTTGGGTTCGTTCTTAATGGGTTGACAACATTTCGACGTCTCAGTAAAATGAGTCGTTCGGAGTCCATATTTATCGGATGAGGTCGTTCCATACCTTGTTGGAACGAGTACGAAAAGATCTACAACTTTGCTGTTGAAGGTTTCTCTAAAATCGACGTCGAGAATGGCCGAAATTCATCATCTTTGCAGCTATCACTGTTTGGACGAATTTCCACATATTTATTTAGTTAATTTCGAATTTAATTAATTAGATATATTTATTTTATGCAACAGAGCCTAAGGCCCTAACCAGTCCGATGTTTCAAGGGATCACCAACACACTAGCGGCTTGGTCCCTGGACACCGGCGGCTCGGCGTCGGCGCACAGCGCCAGGAGCGCCCAGGCTCTCGCTCCTGTCCTCGCGTCTCCTGGCTCTCGCTCTCGCTATCGTCCCAGCAGGCATCGCTCGCGGAGTCCTCGGCATCGCTCGCAGCGCTTGCCTCTCGATTCGCCTGTCGTCGATCGCGGATCAGTCGGCTTCGGCTCCAGCGACGACACCCGGCTCCTAGCATCTGACCTCTGCTCCCGACGAGCAAGGTCCCTGAGACGCCTGGCTTCAGCAGCCCCGGATCGCCCCCGCGCAATTCCAGTCCTTCGTTTCTTTTGCTTCCTTCACTGTTATTTGTTAATTTAACATAGTTGATTAATTTCCATAAGCTTAGTTTTGTTAGAATTTTGTTAAGTTATAAAACGTATTGCTTTTAATTAGTTATTACTTAGTTTAGTTTCAAGACTTACGTTCCGTACCGACAACTAGTGTGTGATCGGGCCGAATCGTCAGAGAAATCAAGGAGCTTAAACAAGATCATCCTTTTAGTTTAGCAATTGGTCAGCCTAGCCGATTGCTATACATCAACGACATCAATACTCGTTGATGATACTGATGTTTTGATTTGATGGTTTGGGAAATCTGGGGAGGCGACTGGGATGATGATCCCGATCCATGGGCTGTACAACGACACCGACGAGAGTTGCAGAGACGAGCTTTGCAACAACAAGCTTTAGAGCGTCAACGACAACAAGAGGCTCAAAGGCATCACCTTTGGCTTCAAAGGCAAGAAGAGACCCATCGACAACGCTATCAGATTCGGCTTCTCCAACAAAAAGAGGCTGAGGAGGCACGACGACAAGAGGAAGAGGCACGACGTCAAGCCAACCTAGATGCCGAAATAACAGCTATATGCAAAGAGGTCGTGGAGGAATGGATGGCCATGTTCAAGAAGGGCGTGAAGGAGCCTTTTGTTGAAATCGTTGCCACGGATTCAGCACAGCGCACTGAACTTGTTTCGCAGATTTCCGTTGACTCCGACATCGGAATTGAGTCAACTCAGTTTTGTTGCGAAGCTGACTTGACGAACTTTCCAACGGTGGGTCACACGCTGCAAGACTCCCCCGGAAAGACCTCCGAATTTGTGTTGCAAGCAGACTGCGACAGTGTTCTGTAGGACGAGCATGTTGATTCCGTTGACGAGGATGAGGTACTTGATGATTTTTCTCAAGAGTTGGCGATTGTACCTCTTGGGCATGTTCATGAAGTTCCATTTGCTGAGATTTGTGTGTTCATTGATCCTATTCTTATTGAAGATCAAGTCCGTTCAACGATCGCGCATGAAGGTGTTGTTTTTGGGGTTCCTATACCTCGAATTCTCCTGGCACCTATTCCACCCATTTCTCCATCATCTTCTTTGAAGGTTGCTGCTCCTTCCACGCTGATCATCGTCAACTCGATTCGGGGACGAATCGAAGATAAGAGGGGGAGAATGATGCGGGTCAAGATGGCCTTTTGTGGGTCAAACAACGATCTTGATCCAGACGACGACTCGAGGACGAGTCGATTTCAAATGGAGGAGAATGATGTCATCCTCAAGCGAAAGAAGAAGGCTCCACCTTGGGAGTCGTTGAAGAAACGGCGTTAATTATTTTATTATTTATATTTCTTATTTTTTATATATATTCTATTTTTAGTAACTCCTATGTTAGTTGGAGTCTAATTATAGAATTGCTTATTTTTAGTATTTCTTAGTTAGGTCAAATAAGATGGTTAGGAAAGTCTATCCTTTAGGCTTTCTTAATTATCATATTTTATTATTTTCTATATTAGGATTTTTGATTAAGTTTTATCTTCTAGGTTTATTTATCTTTAGGATTAAAATTCTATCTTTATCAACCTAAATTCTATCTTGCACGGTAGAATTGGTTCTTAGGTTTTCTATTTAAACATTGTAGTTCTATTGAATTAAAGCAGATTGAATAGAATTGAGAAACCCCTTTATGGATTAAAGGGTTCTCGATTATCAATCCCAAAAGCTATCGGGTTCTTATATTATTGTTACTTCGCCACTTCACAAATCACAATTACAATCATCATCACCTTCGTTCAATCATCATCAACTCCATTCATCACCATCACCAGTCCGACGTTGCAAAGACGAAGACACCGACGGCTTGGTCCCTGAGCACCAGCGTCCCCGGCTTCGGCGCTTGGCGCCAGGAGCGGCCTTGGCTCTCGCTCCCCACGAGGCTTCCTCGGCATCGCCCTCGTCGTCGATCACCGTCGCACACCAGCGCCCTGAGGAGCCTGCCTCCTGCGCTCCCGTACTCATGCCCAGCAAACTCGGAGCCGGCCTAGCGAGTTCCCGCACCGGCGCTTCCTTTGCTGTTACTTTATTTAAATTAGTCAATGGGCTACCATCGTATTTAGTTTCTTGAATTCTTTAGTTTCTTGAATTCTTAAGTTATAAAACTTGTTACTTTTTTGTTAGTTTTAATTTAGTTAAATTCATACCGTAGCTTAATTAGTCCATACTAGTTTAGTTAATTTTGTTAAATCGAGAAGAAATTCAAAGAGCTTAAGCAAGATCGACGCTATTAGTTTAGCAATTGGTCGGCCTAGCCGATTGCTATACATCAATTGCTATCTTTAGATATTTTATTTATCTTTATCTAACCAAAGCTCTATCTTTTGCAAAGATAGAATTGGTATGTTTTTCTATTTAAACAACATTGTAAGCTTTGAATTATGCAGATTGGAAATTATATTGAGGAACCCTTTTAGGATTAAAAAAGTTCTTCAATCTCCCAATCGAAAGCCTTTGCAATCAAGCTTATGTTTTTGGTTATTCAATTCACAAAGATCCCAAACACCTACATCATACACACGTCCAAACACAAACCCATCCTGAGAAACCGTCGCTGAACCAGAGAAGCCGTCGCTGAGTCTGGCCAGAACCGTCGCCACTGTCCGGGCCGCCCCGCGGCTCCCTTGGCTGCCCCGCGGCCATTCCAGCGCCGTCGCAGTTACTTGTCTTTTCCGTGGTTGTTTCCCTTAGTTTTTGTTTGTTTGTTTTCGTTTCTTTTGCAATAGTTCGAACCCTTTTATTGTAACTACTTGTAAACATCAAGGATATCAAGAATATTGCAAGATCGGGCCATCAACAGTTTGGGGTTCTTAATCTTGAGCCCACAGGCGAAGGATCGGGGATTCCAAACGTATCAATTATCATCATAATTTCTCAAGCGTCCAACCATTTCAGACCATTGCAGATTATCCTACGACAACACATGAAAAATAATAAACACATAAGTAAAGTAGGGAAAGAAGGAAAGAATAACAACATGAATCGCGAAGGAGGTTACCCAGCCTCTGCTCTTGTGACCGTGCTCCACCAATTCTTCATCCGTCAAATAATGATGGTAATCCCTTTCAGCTGGACACCTCTTCTTGGAAATCTCCAGTTTCATGATATCAATGGGGTCAAACCCAGGTAACCTGTAAGCCGTCATCAAAATCCCCGCCTGAGTAATCGGCTCAGAGCTTAAGAGCATGGTGCCCCCTGTCCCCTCCCTTGTTCGCTTTCGCCCGCGATGGTCCAATGGCTGATCATCTGACGAGATGCTCTCCCATTCGTCAACCGGCTTTTTCCCTTTCGAACTCTTGCTCGCAGTAGGAGACCCACGGGGAACGCCCTGTCGATCACTGGACCCACCTCTTGCGACACTTTTCTTCTTTGCGAGCGCAAAAATCTTCGACTTGTCAACTATCATATCTGCGAAAGAATTAGAACAATTCAAGACAAAAGAAAATCGCGGCCAAAAATACCAAAGGACTTAAAAAATTCCTAGACACCGACCCGGTCGATGTGGGAGGCTAAGTCCGGTCATTTCCAGACAAACCGGAGTCACAACCTGCCTATAACCCCGTACCGACACGAACCCTTTCCCAAACGCAGCTCTCCATCCATCCGCCGTAGCATGCTTGTCTTTGGGCGCGACATATTTGCCAGGTTTAGTCACAAAGTTCAGAACAGTCCTGGTTGGATCGCGAACGAGAAACCATTTTCTCATCCATCTTGGGCTGCTGGACAACCTTTCGACAATCTTTCCAGCCAAAGAGGCGGACACAAGTCCTTCACCATGCCTCAAGGAAAGAACAGAGAACAAGTGGTCTAACGACGGCGTTTCCTTGATAGTGGCGCAACGCATAATGTATACCTCCAGGTACATCCATATATTAAAGGCAAGCTGGGTGGGTCATTGGTTGATGCATGCCAAAAAGTCCGAATAAAGTTGGGGGAGGGGAAGGCGGAACCCTTGGAGCAAACTGCCCAGGTGAACGACAACGTGGCCTTTATATTCATTAAAACACCCCCCATTATCGGTAGCCAAACCTATCTCTACCCCAGCAGGCCATGGGTAAAGCCTTGCCACTTCTTCGAGGTGTTTGACATTTAGAACCGACTCCTCACCCAACATCCTGGCTGCGGTAGAAGCTACGCGTTCTATAAATATTGTTGGGAGGGGAGGAGGCGCCACGAAAGCATGACTTGTACAGAAGCTGCAGTTATCTACTTCTATCCTATTGTAAGGAGGCAGGGCAAAGTCACCCGGGACTACTCTGACAGGTTTTTTAGCTTCCTTGAGTAAGCGAGACGACTCGCCTTTTCCCAAATCATTTATGGACTCCGAGGTGTGGCAGCACTCAGGGTTGTCCTTCTTCAAAGGACGCTTGATGGTTTCTGCCATCTTCCGTTTCTTCGCGCTCGGGCCAACCCCAGGGTTCGATCTTTTTCTTTTTTCCTCGCGAGGCTTTTTACTCGGTGGGGGAGGAGATGGGCTCGCTGTAGAAACCGAGTCAACATCTGCTCGGGACCTGGTTCGCGAAGAACTAACCTCTTCATACTCATAGCTCATGCTACGGTTTTGGCTATCACTCTCTTGCGACATCTTAAGTCTAAAAACAAGAAGAAAACCCCCTGGAAAAGACGCAGCAAAAGGAAAAATCAGCAAGGGGAAATTATATTTTCAACATCGTGATTAAGCAAAATTGGCGCCAAAAAGCCCTCTTGGGGGCCCAAGTTGGCGCCTCACGCGCCCCCGAAAGGATGTTGAAAAGATATCTTCCCCCTCGTAGGATGACGGTTAAAAGACGCCTTTTCGTCTCCTCCATAAAGGTTTCTCGATTCTCGAGAAATCATCTCGGAGAAAGGCAAAAAGGGGAGGCGAAAAGTTGCTCCCGCCCCTTTTCATTGGAGATTTTCCGCAAAATCCGAGAGAACCGCCGGAGGTTTTCCGAAGGACTCAAAAGCAACACTACCTCGTCCCGGCAACACCCCACTATTACTAGGTATCCGTCTACAACTCCATAAAAATCAGTTATGACTAAGGAAATGAAGGAGGAGGTAGGGAATGAAATGACATAGCAGCGGAAAAGGCAGGGGATGAGGCACCAGGGTATGCCCCGGTCTCCACCCCATAATCGCCGTGCACCTCACCAGAAGAGGGTAATTCCACCACTAGGTTCGATGTTTCCGGCTAATCCTAAAAATCTCAAGAGAAGAACACAAGCATAGAAATTAAAAAAGGCGAGAGAGAGATCGAAGAAAACTCACTTGAGAAATACGAAAGAGGAGCGCCGATAAGCTTGGAAAATTGAAACGGACCACCACCTAACTCCAATCTCGTTTCTTAGAAAAACACAGGAAACCCTTGAACTCCCTCTCTCTTTCTTCTTCTCTCTGAGTGTTCAGAGACGTGGGATGAAGAGGAATGAGGACAAAAACCCCACTTATAGGTCTCTGTGGGACCACCCCTCCTAGTGGGCCGAAATGCACAATGGACCCAACTAAGGCCCATCCAATAAAACTGATCTTTTGGAAGGGAGCATCGTATTTGTCGAAATCCAGTTGCGAATGATGTATCACTCGCGATCCGGTTACGAGGAGATATGACGATGCCAAAGAAAATAGACTATAAAATAAACACGAGTATGACATCATAAATGGGTCGTTCGACGCAAAAGGATATCCGGTCCCACCATTGGATCCATCGCGAGCAAGGTACCTGATCAAAACCAAATAACTAGACCTAGCACCCCCAAGAACTCTGACCCCAGTTTCCATCGCGACCTGAACCTTATGCAAGAATCATAGTGAGTTCTCCAAATATCTCGCGACCCTCCGGGATCTTAGCAAGCAGCTCGCTGGCTCAAGCACCTCACCTCTAAATAGCTCCACGTGTGTTGCCTATGCCTCTAAGAGTGTGGGCATGCGTTACACGTGTCCTATATAGAACCACAAGGTTACCAGCCAGCTGCTCGCTTGGTTTCCCTATAAATACCCCCTCCGATCCCAAAGGAAGGGATCCGATTTCAAGAGAAGAAAAGTAGAAGAGCTCTGATCATCCCCCGGACATAAAACCTCCGGAGTTGAGTTCTCAAGATCTGTGATCGGGGAAGAACGTTCTTGTAATAAGAGCATCACCTGACTCCCACCCAAGTTCGCGACAGAACGACTCAAATACCCGCGAGCCAAATCATAACACCCTCATCGCTTGGACCAGTCAAATACGTAATCTAATCATAACCCCTCTCGGTCAAGGCTTGCAGGTATTCCTAGTCATTTTTTTTGTCACAATGAGGTAATAAGTATAGGTAAAATTCCACGAGCGCTTCAACACCCACCCAAATTAATTAGAAACACCCTCATTGTCACTGTACACGCGCTAAATCAAACACACTATTAATTGCACGCTCCAATCAACATTACTTACTAATTAATTAGAAATTGTTTTTTTTATTAGGAAAGAATTCGGGTGGGCAGGCCCTACCTGGCAGCATCCTTACGGATGAGGTCAAGGAGACCTTGGTCATTTTCAATATCATTAATTATAAATTATACGTACATGTAAAATTGTTCACATGAACTTTTAAAAATCATTTTTTGGCATTTTCACTTGTTAAAAAAAATATAAAAAATATATATTTGGGTGTAATTTAATTTTATCTACACATAGACAACCACTTTGTATATGTATTGTTGCAAAAAAAAAATTGACAAGAAGTGGTTCATAAGGTTCACAAGTACTTAGTGGTTCAGCCCTCTTACTCTTAGTGGTTCAGCACTTTTACTCTTAGTGGTTCAGCCTTTTTACTCATGTGGTTCAGCATTTTTACTCTCAGTTGTTCAACCCTTTTACTTTTAGTGGTTCAACCATTTTACTCATAGTTGTTCAGTCTTTTTACTCATAGTGGTTCATGAAGTTATAAGAAAGTGGTTCATGGAGATATAAAGAAGTGGTTCATGAATTTTTAAGAAGTGGTTCATGAAATTATAAAGAAGTGGTTCATGAACATATAAAGAAATAATTAATGAACCTATAAAGAAGTGGTTTGTTAAGCTATAAAGAAGTGATCCATGAAGCTATAAAGAAGTGGTTCATGAAGCTTTAATAAGTGATTCATGATGTTATAAAGAATTGGTTAATAAAGCTATCAAGAAATGGTTTATGAAGTTATCAAGAAGTTGTTCTTGAAGTTATCAAGAAGTGATTCATTAAGTTATAAAGATCGAAGTGGTTCATAAAGTTTTCATTCTTCTTTTATTTTCTCTTAATGCTTAATTTTTAATTATTTATTTGTTTATTTTTTAAAATAAAATGATTCATGAACCAATACTATTTACTTCGTGAACCACTTGGTATTAAAACCTTAAACCACTTGGTATAAAACCCTTGAACCACATGGTATTAAAACCCTGAACCCCTTGTTATTAAAACCCTAAATCACTTGGTATAAAACCCCTGAAACACATAGTATTAAACACTGAACCACTTTGTATTAAAAACCTGAACCACTTAGTATTAAAACCTTAAACCACTTGGTTTACAAGATTTTCATTATTCTTTTATTGTTTATTTTTAGTTATTTATTTATTTGCTTTTAAAATAAAATGGTTCATAAACCAATAATATTTATTTGATGAACCACTCCTTTTTAATTAATTAAAACCGTGAACAACTTGGTATAAAACCTTGAACCACTTGATATTAAATCTCTAAACCATTTGGTTGAAAGCCCTAAACCACTTGATATAAAAATCTCGAACCACTTGGTATTAAACCCCTGAACCCCTTGGTTTAACAACACTACTCTATATATATTTCACAAACCACTATAATTTATTTCATGAACAACTAAAATTCAATAATTGTAAAATTTCAAACAAAATGAAACTTAAACAAACCTGTTAATTTATTCTGTTTATGATTAAACATTGAACCAAACAAGAGAAATGAACCCTTAACTTAAACTCCAATAATACGTGTTGAATTACATATATATTCTTCTACAAGATGTTAAGGAGTTTTCAAGCACTCAAAACCTTGTAGCAGGTCATGTCGTCGCAATCCAAGCTTCAACATGGCAATAGGACATATATACCCGTTCTTAAGCATAGATCCTCATCCGCCACGCAACAACTCGCCATCGTCATCGCCTCCAGGAGTGTAATCTGGGTCGGCGGAATGTTGCAGGTAGTCGGATCTGGTAGAGTCAAAGAGTAGGGAAGATGAAGAAGCAACCCCGACGGGATCCAACAACAAAGACTCCGTCTCGTCAGTCTCGATATTTTTTTTAAAAGAAGCTGATCGTCGTCCGTGACTCCTCAGAGTTCAAAGAAGGCGTAGCTGGCCGCTACAGCTTCTCTCCAGGTTCTGGGCATTCAAGCTTCGTCGGAATCGGGGCGGAGAGCAGATCTTCACGAACAAATTGAGGTTGCCGCCACCGGTGACCTCTGATGGCGTATTCAACCAACTACCGAACAACTTCATCCATAGTCTCCACGAACAAATTGAGGTCGGAGAGCAGATCTTCACCACCGTTATCGATCGATCGAGAAAGCACGCGGAGAGGAGGGAATAAATTAAAGCAGCAATATCCACTCGGAATCGGAGGAGATTGATTGCGAAATCGATGATTGATGGGAGAGGGATTAGCGATTTACCTTTGGGAGCGTTTTACGCGGGAGATTGATTGCGAAATTGATGATTTAGCTTTGGAAAGTCATGAGGAAAGGAGAAAGGAGAGGGAAGAGTACATGAGAGATGAGGAATGGACACTCGATCAACGGAGGGATGGCGAGGGAAAAGGAAGATGAGGAGGCGAGATTCAGGCGCGTGAGGCTATTTTTTTTAAAGTAAAATTAAATTTGTTTCCCCCAATTAGATTACTTCTTTCCTTCTCACCGGACCGGGTACTTCTCACTTGAACCCTCTCCTATATATATATATATATATATATATATATATATATATATATATATATATATATATATATATATATATATATATAGGGTCGGATTCGGGTGCAAAGGTCCCCAAAAGTGAGAAGGAAAGAAGGCAGGTGATTGGCTGAAAAACGCTTCTACCACGCGCCATCAGTTTTTGCCCACTCGCAAAAGAGCGCGTCATCCCACGCGTCTTGTATAAAAGGTGTATTATTTTCCTCTCATTTTTCTGTTTATCTCCTTTCTTGTTTTCCAAGCTACGAAGACCCCGATTTTCGACCTTTCCTCTCAGATCTGCGACTTTGATCTTCGAATTCCCTCTTCGAATCATCGATGACAATCGAAGAACTCAAATCTCAAGATGTTGATCGTGAAATAGAGAACATCTTCTCAAATTCTGGAAATCAAAACATGATTAATGGTATCGACATATCTGCTGGTGTTGCTGCGCCTTCGATTGAAACAGGTATCAGTAACAACAATGATAACTTATATTTATAATTGTTCTTCCTTCTATTAAATTACCTCAATTATGATGAACCACTTCCTATTACAAACCTAATTGCAGATATGGATTGAGTTATGATAAACACTATTTGTTGTACATGCTGCACCACATATTATTGTACCTGCTATGTCTACTTACAATGGTGATTGCATTAATCTTTCATTATCGAAATAATTCATCGATGTTTTACGATTCAGTTGTAAAGAATCATTACTCATATATTCATGCTGAACACTCTCCTCGTGAAAATACTGAACCATATGCTATTATATACATATATTGCTTTGTTTTTTATTTAATGAACAGTTGAGGGATGCTTGGGTTATCATCATACCTATATTGCTTTACTCTGATGAACCACTATCTGATGTTTATATTGAACTTCCTATTTTCCTGAACTGCTCTGTTTATAATGAACCAATTCTTGTTGTGGCTGCAAACATCTATCTGCTATTTACAGTGAACCTTTTTTTATTTAATGTACAGATGAGGAATGCTTGTTTTATCATCATACATCCTAGTTGTAATAATGAACCACGTGCTGACCCATTCCTTGACCACCTCCGATTATATACACTGAATCAAATTCAATTATATATACTGAACCACTTCATGATATTTACATTGAACCCATCACCAAACTCAATAATTCACAGTTATAAAATTAGAAACACAAATGCTGAACCCATTCTCTATTCTATCTCTGAACCACGTTCTAAAAATAACTCTGACCCAAACTCAGATTGTTGAACAACCCTCAGTTATATCTCTGAACCACATTCTGAAATAACTCTGAACCAACCTCAATAATTCACAGTTATAAAATTAGAACCACGTGCTGTTGCTAGATCAATATAACTCTGAACCAAACTCAATAAATCTGAACCCTCAGTTATATCTCTAAACCATTCCATGTTATATTCCTGGACTGCTTTGTTTATGTTATTAAGTAGTTGGAAGAAGCTTGTGTTGTCGTACCTCCAAATTACTATGATGTACCACTATATGTTGTGTGAACTGAACCACTCTCTGCTATGTACACTGAACTATTTCTACCCCGCATTCAGATATGCACACAATCAATTCTCTATTATATATACTGAACCACTTTCTAGTATTTTGCAGTGAAACAATTCATGTTATGTTCTTGAACTACTATGTTTTTTTTTTAATTATTGAACAGTTGGAAATACATGGTAGTGTTGGTATACATCCGAGTTGCACTGATGAACCACTCTCTGCTGTGTAAACTGAATCATTACTTGACCACTTCCTGTTGTATAAGTGAACCGCTTTGTTCTTGTTTATTTAACATTTGAAAAATGCTTGTGTTATTATTCATTCTAGATAATGTGATGAACCCTTTTTCGGTATTAGTGTTGAACCACTTCCTTATATGTACACTGAACCCCCTCCCTTTTAAATGTGTTCACACAAGATACAAATTACAATGCAAGTCCAGTTGCCACCTTACCACCAGAGGTTGGTCCGCCATCAAAGAAGACTGTTGTTTTGGAGATATCACCTGGGAATTCAAAATATTGGGTACCAATATGTGATGATCAGTTGAAACCTACTGTAGGGAGCATTTTTAATACTCTTGATGAAGGTTCAAAGGCATATGAGATGTATGCTTCAATTTGTGGTTTTGACACTAGATACAGCACACAGTCCAGATCAGGGGGTATTGTACGGCTGAAGTATATTGTGTGCAACAGAGAGGGTGTGAAAAATGGAAAAAACTCAACAGGAAAAAAGAACACACTGTCGAACAGGTGTGGTTGTAAGGCTAAAATTATTTTCACAAGGACAACAGATGGCAAATATAGGGTGAGGGCATTTGAAGAACGCCACACACATGAACTTAGAGATAAGTTTACAGGAAAATTTGCAAAGTCTAACTTCAAGTTGGAGATGATTCATAGAAAATTTGTGTTAGATTGTGCTCAAACGAAGATTGGTGCTGTTAGAGCTCATAAGCTGTATGAAACAATGATGGGAGGTTATTCTGAGGCTGCTGCAACTGTTGTCCAGTTCAAAATTTTCAAACGAGATTTGATGGCTTACATGAAAGATTCTGATGCTCAGATGTTGATAAACCGTTTGACAACCAAGAAGGAGATGTGCAGTGCATTTTACTTCAACTATGCTGTTGATGAAGAAGACAAATTGAAAATGATATTTTGGGCAGATCCAATATCAAGGAAAAATTTCTCTATATATGGAGATGTTGTCATATTTGATTCTACGTACAGAACAAATAGGTGCGTGTTTCCATTAATTATATATTGAACCACTCTTCTAAATGTTACTGAAGCACTTCCTCCATGTATTGATGAACCACTATCTCTTTTTTTTTAAACAATCATTCTCTCTATCTCTTTTATTGAACCATTTTCTTTTCGTAGTGAACCATAGTGAACCATAGTGACCCATAGTGAACCATAAACAAATCTCTCTCGTATTATTGAACCATTTTCTTTTCGTAGTGAACCATAGTGAACCATAAAATCTTATATATGATACAATACTTTTTGATATACATGCTAAGCACTTTTTGATACCTCATGCTAAGGACTATTTATTTATGTACATTGAATAAACCTTAAATGTTATGAACAACTATTTGTTGAATGTTTTCAGATATAATATGGTGTTTGCCCCATTCAGTGGTGCAGACAACCACAACAAATGCGTCACATTTGCAGCTGGTTTGATAGTGAATGAAGATATCTCATCATACTCGTGGATGTTTCAAAATTTTAAAGAGGCAATGGGTGCTGAACCCAGGCTTTTGGTGACTGATCAAGACCCATCTATGAAGGCTGCAGCTAAGTCTATATTACCTACCACAGATCACCGATATTGCATGTGGCATATAATGTGTAAGATACCAGAAAGAGTTGGCACCAGTTTAAGCAAATGTTCAGCTTTTAGACAAAAGTTAGATGCTGCAGTGTGGAATGATGAAATTGAACCAGAAGAGTTTGAAGAGATGTAGAAATCTATTATTGAAGAGTACCAATTAAAAGAGAATGATTGGTTGAGAAATATCTTTAGCATCAGAGAGTCCTGGATTCCAGCGTATAGCAAACATATACCGCTAAGTCGAGTGGGTAGAACTACGTCAGTTGCAGAATCTCAGAATAAGTTCTTTAAGATGTATACAGATAAGTTCTTCAGTTTGGTTGAGTTACTGATGCATTACGATACTGCTATTGAAAGTCAAAGACACAACCAAACTTTGTTGAATATTACTGATCAGACAAAATCTCCAGACATCTTGACTGATTCAGCTATGGAGAAATATTGTGCATCAATATTTACATTGCATGCCTTCCGAAAGATTCAGTTGGAGATGAAGGCCAGGTGTCGTGTTATCAATGTTACAGAAACAGAGGAGAAACATTTGTTTACTTTAAGAGATGTTTCTGGTATAAAATGCTTTCAAGTTGAATACCAAACTACTACACGGTTCACAAAATGTAATTGTGTCCTGTTTATGAGAGAAGGTTTACCATGTCGCCATGTTTTCCTAGTATTGAAGAACTTGGGCATAACCAAGTTGCCTGAGAATTTGGTTTTACTGAGATGGACAAAGGACGCGGCCTTATCTCCAATATTCAAAATTGATGATGTGGTTTTCCAGCAATGTCCACAGATTGATGCATGTAAATCCTTAAGAAGTGAAGTTCTTACAAAGGTCCATAATTGCTTGTCATTGATTGATCAGGATGAAGAAAATTTGAAGAAGCTTAGTGATTGGATGGATGTATATATTGATTCAGTGAAAGAGGTGTTAATCATGATGGCCAGCTAACTGATAGACAGAAACTAATGGAAGATTTTGTTGGTTTAAAAGTTCCAGCTGACGTTGTAGTAAAGGACCCAGTAAAAGCAAGTAATAAAGGCAGTGTGAAGAGATTGAAAGGGGGAAAAGAGAAGGCAATGGACAAGAAGAAGAAGAAAACAAAAAGAATGTGTAAAGAATGCAACAAACTAGCATTCCATGACAGCAGAAACTGCAGGAAGATTCAGGCAGAGAAGCAGAAGATGGAAGAGATTAAAAGGGCTGCTGGTAATATTTCATAAAAAAATTGCAGTTAAGTTTTCCTTACTGGTGTTAACAATTTGTTATTTTCATTTCTGAGATGAACGTCTATTTCCCAGTTTGATGAACCACATACTATGCTATCTCTGAACATCATGTTGAGTGATATTCCTGGACCAATTTTTTGAGTATTTAGCAACACCTGCATGTAGTGTCTGAACCTGTGTTAACTGCGTGAAGTCGGAGATGGAAGAGATCACTGAGTCACTTCTTAGATTATAACTGAACCGTATTCTACTATATCCCTGAACAATAACCAAATAATTGTATAAAGTAAATATACTGTATAATAATATTACTTTTATTAATTTATATGAAATGAAACATTACATTATATTATAATTTTATAAATTAAGAAAATTAAAATCAAACTGTAAATATTACTTTAAACTAAATATTACATTAAATTTAAAAATGTAAATAATTATTAATTTTTGTGCGCCTGGCTTCCTCTGTACGAACCACTTCTTTCTTGAAGTCAATGTGAATTACTTTCAATTCTTCAATCCGTACATCAATTCTTCCTTTTTCGTTGGCCAACTGCAAAGTAGAATTAACACATATGTGTAAAACCCATGTTTTAAATAAACTAACTACCAATTTTTTAATTTTACCATATTGGCTTCGTTTGTGTTGCCATTACGAACAGCAACTCCTCGCCTCCTTTCAACATCTGCTTTCTCCCTTAGAGTCATACCAAAATGCATATCATGGACATCAGCAGCAGCAGATAGCCTCTCCCTTGTTTCACTAATATTTGTTTCTGCATCTAAATCTAAATAAAACATATGGTATCCAGGATAGAGGAGGTCATCTAGAATATCCATGTGTTCGTAAATGACTTTCACCCAATTGGCAAGTGCACATTTGTAGTCAGGGACTGCATTGGGAGAAAATGAATTTTGGGTAGAAGTGGTGCTTGAATCACTACTCTCCATTCCAAAAGATGACTTTCCACTAAATCTTTAATATAAGCATGTGTACTTTACAAATGAAAAAATCAAGGGTTTATATACAAAAAAAAATTGGAAGTTCAGGGGCAGTTATATACAAGTTACAAAACAGTTTAACACAACAGGTTCCAAAAAAACAGTTGAATAAGGATATACAGTTGTAGAACAGTTGTAAATAACTTCTAATTCGTAACTGCAAATTAATTCAAAATTGTTAAAAAAGTTATAGTCCCTGAACTTGTTAGAGTATTTACTCTGAACCACCTAACCTAATATATTTGCAACAACCTCTTTTTTTTACCGTTCACACAAATTGTTGAACCATCCTCAGTTATATCTCTGAACCACATACTGAAATAACTCTGAACCAAATTCAATAATTCATAATTATGAAATTAGAAACACATGCTGTTGTTAAATATATATTCATCGTTCAAATAAATACTAACCCCATTCTCTATTATATCTTTGAACCACGTGTTAAAATAACTCTGAACCAAACTCAAATTGTTGAACCATCCTCAGTTATGTCTCTTAACCAAATTCAATAATTCATAATTATTGAACAGTTGGAAATACATGCTAGTGTTATCATACATCTGAGTTGCACTGATGAACCACTCTCTGCTGTGTAAGCTGAATCGTTAGTTGACCACTTCCTGTTGTATAGGTGAACCACTTTGTTCTTGTTTATTTAACATTTGAAAAATGCTTGTGTTATTATTCATTCTAGATAATGTGATGAACCCCTTGTCGGTATTAGTGTTGAACCACTTCCCTATATGTACACTGAACCCCCTCCCTCTTTAAATGTGTTCACACAATATACAAATTACATTGCAAGTCCAGTTGCCACCTTACCACCAGAGGTTGGTTCCCCCATCGAAGAAGACTGTTGTTTTTGGAGATATCACCAAACTCA
Source organism: Persicaria tinctoria (assembly GCA_037127255.1). NCBI lineage: Eukaryota > Viridiplantae > Streptophyta > Magnoliopsida > Caryophyllales > Polygonaceae > Persicaria > Persicaria tinctoria. The sequence continues at coordinate 56,107,398 of JBANSL010000016.1, read as the reverse complement.
ATAATTCACAATTATGAATTTAGAAACAAATGCTGTTGTTAGATCAATATTTGTCGTCCAAAATAAATGCTGAACCACGTGCTAAAATAACTCTGAACCAAACTCAAATTGTTGAACCATCCTCGGTTATATCTCTGAACCACATACTTAAATAAATCTGAACCATACTCAATAATTCACAATTGTAAAATTAGAAACACATGTTGTTGTTAGATAAATATTCATCGTTCAAATAAATGTTGACCCCATTCTCTATTCTATCTCTGAACCACGTGCTATAAATAACTCTGACACAAACTCAGATTGTTGAACAACCCTTAGTTATATCTCTAAACCACATTCTGAAATAACTCTGAACCAAACTCAATAATTCACAATTATAAAATTAGAAACACATGCTGTTGTTACATCAATATTCGTCGCCCAAAATAACTGCTGAACCCATTCTCCATTATATCTCTGAACCACGTGCTAAAATAACTCTGAACCAAACTCAATAATTCACAATTGTTTGTTGGCTAATATAATGCAACTCAAATTGTTGAACCATCCTCAGTTATGTCTCTTAACCAAATTCAATAATTCATAATTATTGAACAGTTGGAAATACATGCTAGTGTTATCATACATCCGAGTTGCACTGCTGAACCACTCTCTGCTGTGTAAGCTGAATCGTTACTTGACCACTTCCTATTGTATAGGTGAACCGCTTTGTTCTTGTTTATTTAACATTTGAAAAATGCTTGTGTTATTATTCATTCTAGTTAATGTGATGAACCCCTTGTCGGTATTAGTGTTGAACCACTTCCCTATATGTACACTGAACCCCCTCCCTCTTTAAACAACTGTTGAACCCATTCTCTATTATATCTGCTGAACCACGTGCTAAAATAACTCTGAACCAAACTCAATAATTCACAGCTGTAAACCCAGGAACACATACTATTAGGTATATATTTACCCCAAAATGTATTTAACACATCTACAAGTCTGCCACTGACATATACAGTACCCAAAATACAGTGTTTTTAACCATTATAGTTTTGGTAACTGTGGGTTGAAGTCCCTAATTTTTGCCAAGATCTCTTCCTTTATCTCATTGATTGAAGACTTGACAATTGCTTCCATGTAAAGCTCACGAAGATTAACCAAAGTCTTGGTGGAATTCTTTGAAAATCCACTATTCCAGTCTGATCCATTACTTCCCATGTATGTCTCCATGTGGCGCATGCAAAAGACACCACAGTCGACGAAGTTGTTGGTTGTTGCCCATTTAAGATCCATCAGGGATGGTTTGGCTTTGCGGATCAGATCAGCTTTGTACTTCAAATTCTTGAAATCTAAGTACTTACTTAGGAAATTAACCTACATTTAACAGAAACGGTAAAAAACATATAGTTATGCAATGGTTAAAATACTAAAATGAGATAGAATTATATATGATTAAAAAACTTACAGCAACTCTGGGTATATTGACATATTTACTGGTAAAGGACACTGTGAGCTTCATGTTGTCAATAATGTAAACCTCTTTTGCCTTGAAATTGAATGTAATGAGATAAAAGTGCTGCGAGGCTAGGATAGGAAGCATTATCTGTTTATAGTGAATAATAGTATTTTAAATATAGTTGACATAAAAAAAATATACCCATTTAAAATATAATAGCCATTGTTAAAAATACACATACCAAGTCAACCTCAGCCAAGTTTGTTGGGCAAACGTCTCTAATGAACTCATCAAATCTATTGCGAAATACATTAAATCTATCTTCTGGTCCAGCAGCAGTGGTTGAAACAACTGTCTCATTCTGTGAAATAAATAGATTACACTTGATTAAGATCTAAAACTCCATTATCTTCTGGTGCCAGATGTTCTTCAAAAACCTGCTAAATTGAAAAAATGGTATTATAGATTAAATATAAAAACATAAATCCTTAATATATGTATTGAATAAAATGATAAACATAACTAATTATAAAGAATTACTTGTTTATATGATGTTTGAACAGACGCAAGAGTAGCTAAATCCTTGAGAGGATTTGAAATAACTGGTTTCTCTATAACTGACAATTGCTCCTCTAAAACTGTCAGGGCAGTGGTGGGATTTGGAATAACGGGGGGGGGGGGGGGGGGGGGGGGTCAAACACTGGCAGATTCCCCTCTAAGACTGGCTGAACAACGGGATGAATAGGAATAACAGTGTTCTCACCAACCGACAGTTTCTCCTCTAAGCCTGGCTGAAAAATGGGGGTAATTTCTTTAACAGGGACCTTCGGATAAGATTTCTCAACAGACTCGAATACTTCTGCAAATGTTGGTATTTTTTCAGGTGGAGTCAGCCCAAGACTCCATGATGGTTGGTCATGCAATACTCTCTCCATCTCTTGTTTTTTTGCAATAGCAATATCAACAATCTGCATTAGTCTATCTAGCTCGGGATTGTTTGCAAATTCATCTGGTGTTGACCTGACTTCAGGAGATGTAGAACTAACAATTCGTATTGCAGCTTGGTTCATGTAGTCGAGTTCAGGATCCTCGTGTTTCTCCGAAACGGATTCAATTGATATCTCCACTACATTTGATATGGCTTTCGCCAACGAGCACATTGCAGCAATGTATCTCTCTTTTAGATCCTGATCAAAAGGTAAAAATGATGTAATGTGCTGGCTTGGTTCCATATATACAAAAAAAATATATATATACTATTGAAATATTAAAAATACTTACTTTTTTACTAGCACCTTCAAAAAGCGTAGCATGCTTTTTTATTACATCTTCAGAAACCTATTCACCCCACCCAGTTATAAATGATAGCAAAAATATTGTGTTCGAAAAAAATCAATAATAACATCATTGAAATCCAAATGATTTGTAGAGCTCAAACAAACTCACTCAATCCACTGAATCAAACTCAATCTCAGATACCATGTTCTAAGCCATTATCTGGTCAGTGTGATGACTGAACCAGACACACACTAAATGCCTGAACAACATAGTATGATTTCGTATATACAATAAAAAATACTATTAAAATATTAAAAACACTTACTTTTTTAATGGAACGTTCAACCAACATAGCCTGCTTCTTTTCAGCATCTTCTTTCCCACCTTCTTCAACTTCAGAACCCTGTGCAACACACACTGTGTTATATGATACACAAATACGTGTGCTGAACCCTTATTAAGTCAGAGTAATGAACAAAATACTGAGAAATTTAATGAACCACTTCATTTCATTAATAAAACTTGAATAACATAAATGTATTTTACTTAACCATACACAGCATAAATGCGTGAACAACATAGTATAATTTTGTTGATACAAGAAAAAAAAAACTATTAGAATATTAAAACCACATACTTTTTCGCCAGAGCCTTCAAACAACATATCATGATTATTTACTCCGCCTTCTTTGCCAAGTTCTTCAACTTCAGAAACCTACGTACCTCACTGTGTTATTTATGATAACAAGAATATTGTGTTCAAAAACAATGAATAATTGCATCCCTGAAGTCCATATACCTTATAAATCTCAACCAAAATCACTCAACCCACTTAACAACTGGATCGCAATCAGTCTAAAAAAACATCACTCTGAACCACATTTTATAATATACAATGACTACTAACTGAACCACATTCTATTAGTTGAGTGTGTTGAAGCATTAACTGGTCAATATAATGAATCAATTAATGATGTATTTGATGAACCACTTCGTATTATGTGTACTGAACCAGAGAAGCCCTAACTACATGAACACCAATGTATTTTTAAACATCAAAAATATAATATACACAACCAATATACACTTACTACTTTTGTAGGGGCTCCAAAATCCTTGGCGTGTTCCTCTGTTGCGTGCTCTTTGCTAGGTTCTACTTCTCCACAAACCTATAAAAATGACTACATATGAATGAACCACATAAGTATACTATGTTATAACAATGACTAAATAATATTGCTTAATCAAACACAAACAACTCATTAAATATATTCTTACTTCTCTGGGCTCATATTCAAGAAACCCGAATATCTCTTGTTGACTAATGTTGTCTCCAGCAGATAAAGAGACATGTTCTTCAACTGGCTTGATACTTAATCGTGGCAGTACACGCCCATAACCAAACCCCCTGCCTTTCATCTCATCCCCTTCCCTTGCCTTGATGGACCAGTTTGTCCAATTGGCAAGAATGGGTACTGATCTCGGTTTCTCTTGCCTTTGAAGGCGGAGGCGATCAAGATAAAATAGCTGTTACAACAGAAAAATATAAGCAAATATAAGAATATTTAAAGAACATACAAGAATAATAAAATAAAAAACTACTTAATTCTCTAACTTACCACCAAAAATGGGAGAGAGCCTGTGAAACTAGAATTTTTGTTACAAGCCCATGTTTTTTTAGTTTCTACAAGCCGGTCAAGAAGAAACCCACACCAATTAAACCGGTTAATGCTCTCTAAGTTTTCAGTTACATTAAAATAACTAACATTTACAGTCCCATTAGAGTTGCATTCAATCAACCCTGAGATTAAAAGTATTATAAAACAAGTTTTGAAAAATTGGCCTCCATCTTTGTCAGCAACCATTGCCTTCACCGCATCAGCAAGATGGATTCTATTTTTGTTGAAAGCAACTGAATTCGTCCACATGGATAGGGATGCATCAGTCCTTGTCTTGAATGCCGCATCAATAGGCACTTGAAGTGGCCCAATTGGAAATCCAAGAGTAATTGCAACATCAACATCTTCAATGAAAATTGCATCTCCATTTGTTGTAATCAATGCAACCCGATCTGCATCAAAGTTTTCCACCACCCAACGTGACAAATACAGTGGCATATACTTCATTTGAAGCTGCAAAATACTACCGAATCCAAGCTCTTTAATGCTTTTTCTCTGAGCATCGTTGAGTTGTTTGAATGAGTCAACCAGGGAATATGTATGTGTCCTAGATTCTATCCGAAAATATGTCACTGGTCCATTTGGAGTAACCATGACTTTGGCCTTGGCTTTTGTTTCATATTCTTCTTTTACGACAACATCCTCGTCACTGTCGTGCTCTGGTTGTTTTGAAACCTTCCTCTTCTCTTTAGCTTGACTCTTCACCACCTCACTTTTCTCAGATTTTCGTTTGAATTTTTCCATAATAACAGCCAACGGGATGTCATCTAAAGAAACAATTAAAAGGAAAATATATCAATAATATGTTTTACAATATTAATCCAAAACTATAAGTTACTCCTATCCAACAATTAAATAAGTTACTCCTGTCTATTTCACTTATTTAAAACAAATGAAACACTTAGCACAGCTTTGCATGTTGGGCATGTTACTGAGAATCTGATGAACCCCATACTATCTAATTTGATGAACAGATCACTAATACATCAAAATCCACATGCATGATGCCAAATTGAACAAATGTCGATCTAGAAACAATATTCTAGACAAACTAACGAAAAAAAACAAAATATTTAAACAACTATACCCAAATAAAAGTAAAATATAAACACTACCTATACGGGATTCCCATTTTTTTTAAGAACAGTGACAACCTCAGGAAACAGACAAAAGATCATTCCACCCCTTCATTCCCGACAAAACGTTGACACACTTTGACTTTTCGAATGCTACTAAAACAGAAATCCCAAGAAAAACTAAAGGTTAATGAACTATAATCCATTAAAGAAAGGTATAAACAATAGCGATTGGGGGTTTTCTATTGTTTATAAAAAACAACGACTGAGGAACACGGATAAAATCATGGATGACGAAATGTTCAACTGCTTTGACGAAATTGATGACAAACTGTTAATGAACTAGAACCAAGTAAAAAAAACTATACTCACCTTCATGAACGCGGGTTTCCATTTGTTGATCAAAAGCGACAACTGAACAACGAGAAAAAACACAAAACAGAAAAGGATAAAATCATTAATATACGAAGTAATACTGATTAAACATTCAAAAATGAAAACAACGAATACTGATTTAAGCTTGCATTACGGCGAAAATGGCGAGATTGGGGAAGGAATTCGAAGCGACAGAGAGAATGTCCTAGTATGAAGAGAGAGAACGATTTCAGTTTTCAAGGCGATGATACGAAAATCAAACCCATCGTCACGCAAAGGTGCACCAATGGTCTGACATGTAACAGCAAATACAACAAGCAAAATGACAAAACTACCCCTGCAATTGCTATTGGACTATTAAAAAGGTATTAGGCTTTTATACTCTGAACCTTCATTTCTATAAAACTGAAAAGTTTTATTCCATTAACCACACGTTATAAAATTTGAATTTAATTTAAGGAAATTTTTTATTACTGTCTAAGAGGAAAACTGAACAACACACACTGCAAATGCTGAATCAAATAATAGTACGTATTACTGAACCAATTAAAAATACACTATTAAACGCCACGTGATTTTTCCCTGAACCTAGTACAATCAAGGAAACTAAGGCCCTGGCCCAATTCTTTGTAAAATACTGAGTCAATTATTAGATAAAAGTACTGAACCAATTAAAAATAGAATAATTATAAGCCAGTTTTTTGTCCCTGTGAACCAAATACAATAATAGTTGTTGAACCAATTCTTAATAACCTCCTGAACAACACATGCAGTAATAAACACGCATTGATAAATAGACAAGATAGACTACATGTTATCATGTATATCAAAACACAAGCAGTTGCCATTGTCATTGATACACAAAGTGTTGATGAAATTTATTGATTACAAGTGTTGAGGCGCTATTTCTCCACCACATTCTGATATGCACACAATCAATTCTCTATTATATATAATGAACAGCACGCATTACAAATGCTGAATCAAATAGTAGTAAGTAATACTGAACCAATTAAGAATACACTATTAAACGCCGTGATTTTTTCTCTGAACCAATTACAATCATAGATATTGAGCCCCTGAACCAATTCCTTGTAAAAATACTGAGTCAGTTATTCGATAAAAGTACTGAACCAATAAAAAATAGAATACTTGAAGGCCAATATTTCGTCCTGTGAACCAAATACAAAAATAGATGTTGTACCAATTCTTAGTAAAATCCTGAACAGCACATGCAGTTATGAACACACATTAGTAAATAGACAAGATAGACTACCTGTTATCATATATATCAAAACATAAAAAGTTGCCATTGTCGTTGATACACAAAATTAACTGTCCCACAATCCAGAATACATCCGCATAATCGACTAATAAAAGTTTCAACAAAAACTACAAATATCACATTAAAATCTTCAATTCCCAGGCTGGTAATCAGTAATTCTCGCAATAACAGACTGCCTTTCTTCATTGATAAGAGACCAAACAATCGCATGCATATACAACCTTCGAAGATCAGATACCGCATTGCCTGGGTTCTTGGATAAGCCACAACTCCAATTGTTTATACCCAGGTAAGTCTCCAAATGACGCATGCAGAAAATGCCACAGTCAGTGTAATTGTCAGTAGTCGCCCACGGTAAATCCAGACAGAATGGTTTACATTTGCGAATAAGGTCCGCCTTGCTGGGCAGCATCATCTTATCTAGGTAGTGACTCCTCAATTTTACCTTAAAAGTTGACAACAAAACAAAACCAAAAAGTGGATGTTGATACAGGAAGAATAAATCAAACACACCCATGTGACAAGGGATGTATATACTTACAGCTACTTCTGGGATGTCAGAGTATCTCAAGCCAAAGCCAACTTCCAGCTTCATGTTATCAATAATAATAACTTCCTTTAACTTAAAATTAAAGCATATAATGTAATAGTGCTCAGATGCAAGGATTGGCAACATGATCTGCATGATGAGAAATTTAATTTAAATTATTTAATTCAAATTTAGTATTAGAATAAATATACAGCTCAACACCAACAAAATATATTCAAATTTAATTGAAATTCTTTATATAAACTTACTAATTCAAACCCAGCCAAATTTGAAACAGATGAGTCTCTAAGAAGCTGATCAAATTTAGTATGAAACGTGTAGAATCGCCACAACTGAACCCAACTGAATAATATTAACAATGCTGAATTATATAATGAACGAAGACAAAAATTGAATTTTCAATCACATGCATTAAAAATTAAAACTTACACTGAGATTGCAAGTGCCCAGGTATCTCTTACAGCCATAAAATGTCTCTTGGTAGTTAAGAACTCTCACAAAAGTATCAATCACTTCGGCATCAACATATTCATTGGGGAGTAAGGATTGAAACAACACACGTGGGACAATTCGATCTTTGTACTTAAAAAGAACTTCCCTGTTATAATACCATAAGAATTACAAATTTACTATCAGATTGAAATTAAACAAACTATTTCTTTCATGCACACCATTACCTGTGTAATCAATAAATTTCATATATATAAGAGCAACTTACATCATATCATACTCAGGTTCAGCAACATACCTGATAAGCTTGCAAAGAAATGGTGAACTTAGAAGACAGGGATTAACGGCTTGGCTTCTCAAAGGGAGGTTTGATTCTTCTGATCCATTCACTTCACCCAACTGTCGATTTTCCCTGATTTTCCTCTGTTTTTCCTGTTCATTCTTTATTTGCCTCTTCAACTGTCCCATTGTTGTTTCATCTACGAAAAAATTAATTAATATCTAGTTCATCTGAACGACATACAATATAGTTATTGAAGCCCACTACAATATAACACTGAATCATACAAACTCCAGTAAAGGGGACTGCAGGGATGACCTCCCACAGATCTAGATCACTGAACCATATTCAAAATAGGTAAATGAACTAACATAAAATAAAACACTAGATCATCCACCCTCAAGCTAACAAGAATTGTTGGAATGAACCCCACATAACTGGAACATCTGAACTACATGCAATATAGGTACTGAACCAAATTCAACAAAAACACAGAATCATCCAAGTCCAGGAAAAGGATTGAAGGGATGAACCCCGCATAACTGGAACATCTGAACTACATGCAATATAGGTACTGAACCAAATTCAACAAAAACACTGAATCATCCAGGTCCAGATAAAGGATTGAAGGGATGAACCCCACGTAACTGGAACATATGACTACATGCAATATATGTACTGCACCAAATTCAACAAAAACACTGAATAATCCAAGTCCAGGAAAAGGATTGAAGGGATGAACCCCACATAACTGGAACATCTGAACTACATGCAATATAGGTACTGAACCAAATTCAACAAAAACACTGAATCATCCAGGTCCAGATAAAGGATTGAAGGGATGAACCCCAAAGAGCTAGATCACTGAACCACATTCAACTAAAAAACACTGATTTTGTAAAGGCATACTACTTATAGACAACGGAAAAAAAAGGAACATGCAACAAAACACAACGTCGTACCGCTGAAGATGATGTTTTCCATTGTAAGCGAATACAACCAGCAACTTTAAAACTCCGAATATGGATGTAACGTGGAGCAAAATACGGCGCTACCGGAGATTTTAAGTTCAGAATCAACAAAACAAAACGAACTTTTAGAGAGAATCAGAATACAAAACTCGATTACACTTTGAGTCCGAAAATCGGGAAGCGTAAAGAGAGAGAAGAGAGCAATCGATTACCTTCAGGCCGCGATGATGCTTTTCTCTGGACGAAATCCCCTAGGGCAGATGTATGATCAAAGATAGTGGAAGTTGAAAAGATATAATCGGCATTGTAAAAGACAGAAATACCCCCAATTTTTTACACGCGCCTTTCAATTCCGCGCCATCTAGTAATATTATTATTTTAATCCAAATCACCCAATTACACCTCTTCTTTCCTTCTCACCGGTATATACTATTCTCACCCGAACCCTACCCTATATATATATATATATATATATATATATATATATATATATATATATATATATAAACCATGTCTTCGAATCAATGAGAAACTATGAGTTTAGCAACTCATAGCCAAAGTAACGCTCATCTCTCTCTCTCTCAAACAGCATAATATTGTCTCCAATGTCTCTCACGACTGAAATACAATGAAAATAACCTAAAAATAGTCGTGCAAACCCTAGGAATAATAATAATAATAAAACAGAATCTTCGGACTTAATTTGACACCGCTGAACAGAGGGCACCGGTGGAAAAGCGACGAGCGCCGCTATTTAGGCTCTGTGATTCTTTCTTTGCTTCAATGTTATGACTTCTTTCTCCTTTGACGCTTCTTCTTTGGTCTTCCTTATGCTCCAAAATCAGTCTCTAAGATCTCCCAAGACCCCATCCAAGCTCAGATTATAAGACTGCAGAATAAACACTAAAAAGGCATAGATTCCAAACTCGAATACTTCACATGAACAATATGGAAATAGACCAAAACTTATGCAATATGACTACTTAATTGCAATAAGACCTACCTATAATGCCTATCTAAAATATGCATTATCAGTAGGATTGAAGAAGGCTTTACTGTAGAAATACTTCACTGCCACTCCTTTCAGAAAGCTCAAGAAAGAATTGACAAGCATAGAGCAATTCCCCATGGAGAGTCTCTATGAATATGTTGAGAGATTCAAGAACCTAAAGGCAAGTTGCCCAGCATGGCATACCAGAGGATGCTATTGTCCTCTATCTTTATTAAGGATTGCTTGACCATGAGCGGAGTGTTATCAATGCTACAAGTGGAGGGGATGTCTTAGATAAGACACCCGAGGATGCCATGCAAATCTTTAAAAGCTTAGCCAATGCTTCGCAACAATTAATACGAAAAGCATCAAGGCATTATAGGAACCCATAGATTGGACAACCTTGGAGGAAGTCGCAACACTGAACTTGACAAGCTCGCTGACATTGTCAAGAATATGGCTTTACAAATGACTCCATTGCAGTAGCCTAGACCCTACGAAGTCTACGAAGATCCAACTCATCCCAATGATTGTTGCACACTAATTTAAGAAGAAGTTGTTGATGTGAATACTATGGGAGATTATGAACCTCGCTGAAACTTTGGTAACAATTTCTATAATTCTAATTACAATTCAAATTATCAACATGGTTTCAATGGTCGGATGAATCAGCAGCAGCAGCAGCAACAGCAAGCACCTTATCATGCAAGAAGCCAATATGAAAATCGCCAAAGGAATTCTCCACAAGAAGACCCATCTAGGGATGAGACCTTGAGGCTGTTGTTGGACAAGATGAATGTCCAAGAGAAATTGATGAGCCAGATGGCTCAAGAGATTGGAGAGCTTATGGCTAAGGATTCCGACAAGTTACCTTTGCAAGTCATAATAAATCCTAAGGAGAATGTGAGTGTCATGATTCTTAGAGGGGGTAAAAAGGTAAAGACAGACTCTAGCAAGAAACACGTACAAAGGAAGAGCCTAAAGCTAGCAAGTATGTGATCAAGCAAAGCAAAAAGCAAGACAAAAGTTCTACAGAAAAACCGCCGCCCCAGAACCAGCGCCCGCCATTTTCATGCAGAAAACCCAAATAGCCTTCCAAAAGAGTGGTCCTTTGACGAGTACAAGCCCGATCCACCATTCCCCAAGGCTCTAAAAGCACATAGAAAGTGGGATAGCGAGAAGAAACTTTATGACACATTCGCTAAGTGTGAGGTAAACATTCCACTTCTCAATTTAATTAAATATGTACCTCGCTATGCTAAAATTTTGAAAGAACTATGCACTATTAAGAGAAAATAGCGGATGAAAACTAAAGAAAAGGTAAATTTGAGTGAGCATGTATCTGCTGTACTTAAAAAGTGTTTACAAAAAAAGTACAGAGACCAAGATATGCTTACTATTCCCTGCACGATTGGAAACACTAGATTCAAGAAAGTCATGTTAGATCTAGGTGCTTCAATCAATGTTATGTCATACAATCTTCACAAGTTTTTTGTTCTTGGTGCTATGAATGAAACTAAGGTAGTAGTTCAGCTTGCAGATCGCTCAGGTGCAGCCTAGAGGCATTGTAGAAAATGTATTGGTTATGGTTGATGAGCCATATTCCATGCGGATCGATTTCTTTGTCTTAGATATGGAACAAGGAGAATTAGAGACACCTATAATCTTAGGTAGGCCATTCTTAAGGACTGCAAATTTGAAAATTGATTGTTGTGAAGGCTCCTTAACAACGAAGTTTGACGGTAGGAAGGTTGAATACTCTCTTTTTGATTCAATAATTCCTTCTCCTGAAGACCATCCTTTAAATTTGGTAAACTTGTCGAATACTAACCAAATTGATTGCAACAATGGTTCGCATGTTACTTTAGAGGTTCCCCATTCTGAGGATCCTCCTAATTCTATTCTGATTAACAACCTGCAGTAGTTGTCCTTGGAAGAAGAAGTTAAACCTAATATTGAGAGCTTTCATGAAACACAAAAGCCTATACTTTTGCCTTATGAAAAGTTGTTTCCAAATAGTGTGCAAGATTTTGTGATTACAGGACAACTAACAAGGTCAACTCAAGAACATAAGAAGAAGTTAATTGAAGACCTAGATGAACATATGGATAGCACGACGCATCTTTCACTGGTGTCCGCGCTTGTCAAGCAAAGGATAGGCTTGCGTGACCTAAGTGGAGAAACTTAGCAAGAAGGAGAGAACGTCGGGGAAATGATGTGAAGCATAGACGATTCTCGGGAGGCAACCCGAGGTGATTAGTTAGGTTTTAATTTCTTGTATTTGTTTTTCAAATCAATAAAAGTAGGATAGATCTCTATAGTTTGCTTTATTTTCGTATATATATTCCTTGTCGGAACTAAGTTCCAAGAAGAATAGGTTAAGAAAAGAACAAAGGAAGAAATGCAGGAAAAAATAGGCGCCCACCGGTCCTACCAACAGTCACGGTGACCGCCGCTCCAACCACCACCCACCCCTCCATGAGTTTTCAGAAAAAACAAATTCGATGTTGGGGAGAACATTAGACCACTTTGTATGTTACTAACTTAGTCTAAGTGTGTGTGTGTCACACACACACACATATAATTTAAATAATTTAGCCGTCGGATGATGACAATGTGGATGGTTAGATTTGAATGAAAGAATTTAAATAATTTAAATAAAAAAATAAAAATCATTTCTCTCTCCAAATCCCATCTTTCTCTCCTTAAACCATTGAAGCGTGGGTTTTCATTAACCTCAAACGGAAGATTTGATTATTCGAAGAGAGTATAATCACAGTTGGAGAATATTCATTTGCAATGTAAGATTATAACTGAGACGATTCCGGTACAAAGCTAGCGGAAATGGAGACAGGTTAGAAGTATTTTTTTTGTGTTCGTCAATGAATATGTTTTTTTGTTCATTTAACCATTTCGGGGAGTAGAACGGTTGCAATATTAGGAGATAAAAAATTGTTAGAGAAGCGTAATTTGGTGTAGATGGAACATATATTCAAAATAAATATGTATTCAAATGAATAATTAAATATGTATTCATACGAATAAGTAGAGGATATTCAAATGAATATTTATTCTAATGAATAAGTAGAGTGTATTCAAATGAATATTTAGAGTAGATGAAACATATATTCAAATTGAATACGTATTCAGATGAATAATTAGAGTGTATTCAAATGAATATTAGTTAACATGAATAACACGCCATATTCAAATGAATATCTATTCAGATGAATATTTATGCACATGAAGGCGAATTTATTCAAATGAATATATATTCATATTCGGGAGACTTTATTCAAATGAATAAAGATAGTAATCAAGCGAATATTTTTATTACCTTCTCAGTATTCAAAATATTCATTCATATTCATTAATATTCTAAGCGTTTTCTAGTTAAAAATACCGTCAATTTGTCATTGTAAATGGATATATAATAGGCAATTTATTTTTTAATCTTTTTATTTTCCTCAAATTTCTCTTTTTAGTTTTACCATTTGAACTTCTCATCCTAAACATTAATTCAATTTTAATCTAATGGCTTATGATTGTTCTCACGGATGTATTGTAAGAGGCAAATGCACTGAATAGCTATTATATATATATATATATATATATATATATATATATATATATATATATATATATATATATATATATATATATATATAACTTAGTCTAAGTATAAGTTTGAAAATTATTGTACAATACAACTCATTATCCTACTCTTGTATAAATTATTGTAAAGTAGTATATATATATACACTACATATATTACCCGTGGTGAAGCCAGAAAATTTTCGAAAGGGGGCACAATTATACATGTACACGTTTTAAAGCTCAGCTCGGCTCGATTTAAGTTCAAATAGCGTGAATTTTTGTAAAATTTACAAAATTTTGTTCAAGTTACTGTGTCATAAGCGAGTAAAGTTGCAAAATACTTGAAAAACTTAGTTCGAGCCTGATCATTTACTAAACAAGCCAAATATGTGCTCAAGTCCAAATATATGCTCCACTCAAGCTCGACTCATTTCTAAACAAGCTAAATATATTCAAGTAATACTAGACTCATTCATCTCGAATAACAACTCTAGTCAATATGCAACTTGTTGAACTCTTAACAAATAATAATGTATAACTATATATAAAAAAATTAAACTTTCATAACTTCTTATCTAATTGTCAAAATGCTTATTATAACCTCTCGTTTCAAAACTCTCAAGATGAATTATAATATATGAATGTTAAATTAAGTAAAATATAAAAGCATTATAGTCTATTTAAATAAAATTGAAGTGATTAATATACCTTCAATATTTAAACATTCATAACTTTTTACTCATATTTAGAATTAGTGAGTATTATATTTCAAAACAAAGCTTATGGAGTATTATATTTCAAAATGAAGCTATTGACGAGGAGAATAAACTTACTATTTCGTCAAATGAGAGGGGCACGTGACTCCCGCACCCCCTTGGCTTCGCTCCTTTATATAACTAATGTATCTAAACCAGATTACGACCCGATGAGAGAAAAACCTCTGAAACTCCCCTCCCCCGCAAGTGCCCTTCAACCCATCTTTCTGATCATCAAATCTGTGTGTTATGATGGGGCTTTTGCTCTATTGCTCTCCCACATGGCTACCCCCCCCCCCCAATTTGGCGATTTAGGATAGAGGCATGGCCTAATCCAATTAATGTTGAGTGGGTGCGTTTCCATCATATTAAAAATGCTGATGGATCGGCAAGGTTCTGGTGGTACCCCTTGGTGTGCTTTGAGAATCTGATAGTACAGTGGAATAAATGGGGAAGATGGGTGTGTGTTTGGATCCTTCCGCCGCAAGGAAGAATCAAATCTGTGAGATTTTAAACGATTGCTACGGTGCCGCCTTCGCACGGGAGATTGTATGAGTTCCATCGGAGTGAAATTGCATGAATTATGCAATTGCAGAGGTATGGTGTTTGGATTTGCTCAATCCTTTCCTTCGGTCATCTTATATATAACTAGAGGGTGCGGTGGTGCCATGTTCACTACACTTCACTCTCTCTCTCTAATCCTATTCTCTTTACAATTCTAACTGTGCTCTTGAATTTGTTGTTGTAGGAGGAACTATGGCTCGATCGACTAAGGAAAAGGGGAAGCAAGTCCTAACGGAGGAGCTTTTCGGTCAAGAACAAGCGGTGGATGGAAATGATGGGTGCCCGACTTCCATGGCCCTAAAAAATCAATCTAAAGAGGGATCAGGCCCTGTGGATTCGGGTGCTAACCCGGCAATATCATCTGAAAAAATGATAGGCTTTATCCCTTTCAATATTGAGCAATACAAGGCTAGGCTGGCGGGGGTGAGAGAAAACAACATCAAACTGAAGAATACCACCGTCTTCGCTACCATTATTGGTGATGCACTAGAGCTGAAGGAAATAAAAAAGAAGATTAGGTTTGACTGGAAGTTTTTGGAATGAAGCTTCCAGGTCATTCTTATGGCGAACAATTGGTTCGAGTTCAAGTTCTCTTCCCCGGCTGATAAGGAGAGGGTGTAGAATGGGCGCCCATCCCATATCCAAGGCCAACTTCTGTTGCTAAAGCCTTGGCGTCAGGTCTTTGACCCTATGTCTGAGCCTCTGACTGTCTTGGACATGTGGATTCGGATTCCAGGCTTGCCGGCGGAGTAAATCAGTGAATTAGTGCTTACTTCCATCATTGAGGACAATGAGTTTGGGAAGGTTCTCAAGCTGGATGCCTTACGGCTAAAGGCAAGAGGGTCCGTTACCCTCGAATTTGCATCAATGTTGACATCACCAAAATCCCTAACAAGTATGTCCTTGTTCCAGATGAGTTTGATAACTTGGTGGAGTATTCGACCTTTTTTGAAGAATTCCCCGAAGGTTGCGGGAGCTGTGGAAAGCAAGACCACTTTTTCCTTGATTGTCCGATGAGAAAGATAACTCCTTCCTCTTCAGTTGGCAGTGCACGTGGTGCTGGTACTGTGCAGGGGTAGGCTTGAGGGGGTGACAATGATGCTGCTTGTGAATGGGTCACTGTGGGTGCAAGGAAGAGGCGTGCGCCCTCTACTTTCAAGGTTGGTAATGCTAGAGATGAGCGTTTCAAAATGGTGGGTGTCAATGCACCTGCTCGGCCTTAATCGCCTGTACCACACCCATCTGATTCCTCAAATGGTCACATCTCTTCTATAGTGGGGATCCCAACTCCTACGGTTGTTGTGGATGCCCCAAGGCCTGAAGCTAATGCGAGACCGAGTACTGAGCATGTGGTTGAACCGATTCATGTTGCTGAGCCACCACCCTTGGTGGTTTTCTCACCCTTGATGCCGAAGATCCCATATGATGAGGCTTTCTTGGAGTTGATGGCACCTCATGAGTTCGTCTTCGAGTTTGAAGATGATAATGACATGTATATGGACACAGATGAGGCTGAGCCTGCGCCGTCTTTGGATGGCTTAGATCCGATGGCATACTTCTCGCAAGAGGACTTCGATGTGTTTCTTCAAAACATTCCTCTGGGTGAGGAGTTTATTCTGCCCAATCTAAGCAACCCAAAGGCGTTGGCTGAGTCCATCTGTGCTACTCCAGGCTTGTTCACCAACTCTATTGCCATGGCTAAGAAGCTAGAGAAGCTTGAAGTCAAAACAAGCTCTACGTCTGAATCGAGCAAGCGCAAGACGAGCCATGGGGAGGCCGATACCGCTTCATCTACTCTGATGGGAAGCGGTAACAAGAAAGCTCGTAATGAGTAAACATCCCACGAGTCATAGTGTGTGCGCGAGGGTAGTGGCGCCGCCGGTTGGGGTAAGTGCTTTTATCTGCTATGGTATTAAAAAGTCTTTCATTTTATCATATATCATTTGTATGTTTCCAATATGGCCTGTTTGGTGTCTGAAACTAGGGTGTATGTATATCAGCGATGCATTTGTCTGTGTATTTCTAGAAGAAGTGATGGTGTTGGTTGAAGATGAATGATATGTGGTAAGGAAACCTAGGATCTATGTCCGATGGGGCTGTGTCCCTAGTCTACATGGCCTTTGTATGCGTAAGAATTATATCTATGGATATGTGTTTGTAAGTTATTATCATTGCCTCCTTTTTGCATTCTGTCGGTTAGTTTTTTGCGGGCTGATTGTCGATAGTAAGGAGGGTGGGTACTGGTGCTCTAAATGCACAAGGCGGGAGATGTCCAAGCATACCGACCAATATTGGTCTAGGGTGGTCAAGCGAACCATGTTATGGTTGATTATGGAGCCTGGTGTTGTGTTCAAACCAAATAAACTTGGTGGTTGGTTTGTCTTTGATCAACATTCGAAACTATGATTTGGTGTATGGGAAGGTCAGATTATGTGGCTTGTTCTATGCACTAAATATGCACAAAACAACCTGACACGATCCAAATTAAGAAATCTAATTCCTACAAAACATGAGAGTCGAATAACTGCCTCAGGCTCTCAAAAATGTGTTGCAAATGAAATTTAGTTTTTGGAATTGTAGGGGGATGGGGAGACCAACCTTTTGGATAGACATTAAGACGAGATGTAAATCAGAGCATATTCAAATGCTAGCACTTGCTGAAACGAAAGCAGAAAATGTTCCTGACCCTTCAGTCTGGCGGGGTTCGGGTTTTGACAACGCCATTTGGTCTCCTGCTTGGGGCAAATCAGGTGGTCTTGGGTTACTGTGGAAAGAAAATGGTCTTTAAAACAAAGAGGTAGAAGTTATCTCACAAATACATTGAGCTATTACCATCAAATACACCAATACTGGTGATAATTTCTCATGTTTAATTTGGTTTATATACACCTCGCCGCATGAACAAGATAAAGATGCGTTATGGCATCCGGTAATCCAGGAAATAAGTCAGGCAACTATCCCCTGTTTAATTATGAGAGATCAAAATGAAATAGGAAACTTTACATAAAAGGAAGGTGGGGCCATAACGCAGGCTCGAAGATTTGCAAGACTAATGGATATCAAAAACCAGTGCTCTTTAGAAGAGATTCCATCTTGGGGAAATAAGTTTACATGGTGGAAAAAGCAAATTGAAGACGACAATATAAAAGAAAAAATGGACCGTGTTTTGGTCTAGCATGAAATTATACATCAGTATCCGGCTTTTTGTACAAAAAATGGTGCTTTCTCTTCTTCGGACCATTGTCCAATTACCATTGAATTAACAACCACTCAAACCTTTAAACCCCCTCCCTTCAAATTCGAAAACTGCTGGCTACAATGCGGATATTTCAGGAACATTGTTAGGCAAGCTTGGCGGTTTCACTATCATGGTTCGACTATGCATCAACTAACTCGCAAAACACGCATTCTAAAGGACAAAACAAAGACGTGGAATAAGAATACCTTCGGAAACATATTCCATCAACTAGAAAAGGTGGAAGAAAAACTTCTTCTAATTCAGCAAACGCATAACCAATGGACAAATAAGAGATTACAAGCAAAAGAATGCATCTTAATACAGAAAAAGGGAAAACTTGTACTATTTCAGAAATCCTATTGGAACCAAATGGCTAAAACCACGCATATTAATTTATCGAACTCCAACACGGGATATTTTCACAAAATAGCATCAGGCAAGCGAAATAGGAAATGTATCAAAACCATAACGACAACTGAGGGAACACAAATTACAGGAGAGGAAAACATCAATAATGAAATTAAGAACGACTTTCAGAAAAGATTTGAAAAACAACCGATCAATATCACGAAATTAAACAAGTATCTCAATCTCATTTCAATTGCTATCACAGATGAAGATAACAAGATGCTAATCGTGATTCCTTCTAACGAGGAAATTAAAAATGTTGTTTTCTGCGTGGGTAGGAACAAGGCTCCTGGCCCAAATGGGATGACGGTTGAATTCTACAAGGCTTCATGGGAGAATGTGGGTCCATCTGTTATCAAAGCAGTCAAGAGTTTTTTCCTTTCTGGGAAAATCCTCAAACAAATAAATCATACTTTCATTACTCTTCTGCCAAAAAAGGATAACCCGAAGACAACTGGACATTACAGACCCATTAGCTTATGTTCAAAAATCTATAAAGTAATATCCAAGATTCTTACGGAACGACTTAAGCGCGTCCTGGGGAAACTTATTAATCCCCTACAAGGTGCTTTTGTATCTGACAGAGCTATCCAAGATAACGTTCTTATAGCTTATCAAAATTTTCATTCTTTCAAGAACACAAAAGGAAAGGAAGGTTGGATTGCTTTGAAGTTGGATATGGAAAAAGCATATGACCGGGTGGATTGGGAATTCACTGAATCAGTTATGCTAAAATTTGGATTCCACCGGACCTTTGTCAATTGGGTCATGGAATGTATCACTTCCGTTTCATTCTCGGTCCTTGTCAATAATGGAACCACATATCTATTCCTTCCATCGAGGGGCCTTCGATAGGGGGATCCCTTATCACCATTCCTTTTCATACTAGGTACGGAGGTTCTGGCTCGTCGCCTTGTTATGGAGGCATGTTCTTAGAATAAGCTGGTTGGATTCAGGTTTGGATCTACCGGCCCCTGTATCCCCTTTCTCGCCTTTGTTGATGATGTTCTTATATTTCTAAAAGGAAGACTAACACATGCCACAAGATTAGGGAGATTCTCGATGACTACTTCCACATCTCGGGATAAAAGGTCAACTATCATAAATCGGCCTTTCAGGTCACTACTGGTGTGGCCCGAGGGCGTATTACGGAACTAGGTGAGGCCCTCGGGATTGCTCATTCTAATTCCGTCGAAAAATATTTGGGCTGCCCTATTATTAATGGACAGGTTAATAAAGAATCCTTCAAGGAGGCGATCTGTAAAGCACAAGAACAACTCAGTAAATGGTGTGCTGATGCACTCTCACAACAAGGTAGAGCGACACTCATTGGATCAAATTTAACCGCAAAACTGTTATATATCATGCAGAACTTTATGCTGCCAGCAACAATGCATAAAGAACTAGACACAACGAACAAAACTTTCTTTTGGAATAAGGATGCACAACACAAACCGTTAATTGGATGGAATAACATCAGTAGACCGAAACAGGCTGGCGGTTTGGGCATTAGGAAAGCAAAGAAAATGAATGAAGCTTTACAATTAAAATTGCTATGGAAAATTCTGGCGAAGCCAGGTAATATTTGGGTCAAAATAATCACACGAAAGTATCTAGCTAAAAGATACCCACATTTTAGAGTACAAGAAAGCAGGAAACATGTCTTGGCAATGATCGAAATTATCAAGTCTGCTTAAACAATTTAAATCCGACCTCATTTGGTCTATTGGCAATGGATCATCGGTTAAATTTTAAACAGACAACTGGGTGCCAGAAGTAGCTATATGCAAGAGGAAAGAGTGCCCTATACAATATAATGCTAATGAGAAGGTCTCTGACTATATCGGTCATGGGAAGTGGTGCGAGGAAAAACTCCGTCACATACTATCTAAGTCGATTGTTGAGCAAATATTAGCCATTCCTTTACCTGTGTCGGCACTGGAAGATAGAATTTATTGGTGGACGGATAGAAAAGGTTGGTTTACTACATCCTCTGCATACAAATTCATTACCAACAGTGAAGCTAATAGAAGCTTAAACTATTCATGGATATGGAAAGTAAACATTCCACCCAAAATAAAAAACTTTCGATGGAAAGTTAGTCAAGCTGGATTACCTACTAGACCCGGACTCGCCTCGCGAGGGGTTTCAGTTCCATCCATGTGCGACATATGCCATGATTGTAGTGAGGATGACATCCATATACTTATCGAATGTTTCCCAAGCCTTATTCGAAAATACTTAACCAGTACAGAAATGTGTAATCTCCAACAACATATAAATGACAGCAGAGAGATGGGGAGGGTTCTACAATGGATACAAACATTGTCTAAAAAGAAAATTCAGCATATTGCAACAACATGGTGGGGTATTTGGTATTTTAGAAACGGGTATGTCTAGCTTCCAAAACCTACCATCCCTATCTGATAATTACACTATTGATGCGTTTTTCGTCAAATAATTAGATTTCTGGCATCGCACTTGTCAATTCGAGGAGCTTGAGGATTATGATACAACTCCTCATAGGTGTGACGGGGCAGGCCAGAAACAACATAAAACAACACAACAAGCAGAAGAAGTGGTCCAAACCACCAATTGGGAAGTTTAAGTTGAACTTCGATGGATCTGCTCTCCTCGATGGTAGAAGCTCTGCTGGAGCTATCATCCGTGACTGACACGAAAAAACAATTCAAATCTCTTATCAAAGATTAGGACGTCTTTCTCCCCTAAAGGCTGAAGCCACTGCTCTAAAATTGGGCATTGTAGAAGCCAAAAAACTAAACATACAAAATATCGTTATTCAAGGTGACTCAAAGATCATTATCGATTGCACGAAGCACAACATAAGATGTCCCTGAGAGATTGAAATGACTTTGTCAGATGTACATGCCCTATTAAACGATATGAGAGAGGTTCACTTCTCTCATATACCCCGCGCTGGCAACAGAGTAACTGACAAGGTTGCACACCTTGGCATTCTGCTTTTTTATGTTGATAATTTACTTGACTTATTACTGAGACTAGCTCCTCTTTAATCTCTCGTCTCATAAAGGCTATTGCAAACCTATTTTCTATCAAAGATTTTCGGGCTTTCAATTCTTTCTTAGGGGTTGAAGCTATATCTACTCCACATGGATTCTTCTTAATTCAGCACAAGTCTATTCGAGACCTTCTCGAGCGCACACATATGGAGTGTGCTAAGGAGGTTCAGACCCCTCTTGCAACCACAGGTTCTCTACGGTTATGGGAACTCTATAATCATTCTTGTATCTTTTTTCCAGTCGAGCTGCTGATTGGATGCTTGACTGAATGCCCTCCCTTTACAGGTGCATTACTCCTCGGATGAGGAGCCACCATCGGTACTAGTCCAGGTTCGTTAGGTATAACGTGCGAGAGTCCCACAGCTACGCTAGTTCGTTAGGTATAAAGTGTTTCAGTCAGCTTTAAAGGCCAAACTAAGCCAGTCGCTTTTTTGCATGAGCCCTGTGGAGTCAAGTTACGAAGGACTTGACCGGAAGAGCGTCAATAGACCAAGAGTTGAGAAAGGCCTCGTTCCAGCAAGTGGATGGTGCTTGCTGCCTTCAGCGGGGTATCACCTTTCCTTTTGGTAGTAGGTTGATCCTGATCTACGACCACCCTCACCCCTTTAGCTATGGCAGGATTGGTCTACCACTCAGCTCATACAAGATAATCGAGTCGAGAACTAGACAGTGCCCTTGCAGGTCTTATCTATCTCCCGCCCACATCTGCGTTGGAGATCGACAGTTTCAATAGTCCGCAAGACGTCCTAATCTTGGCTTGGGGTTTATGCTGTTGGTGACGTCATGCATTATTCTTTTCTAGCCTCTCGCCTGCAGTCTTCTGGGTTGTAGTTCTCGCTCCTCCGCCTTGCTGGGCTGCCCCTGGCTGTGGGGGCCTCTTTCAACGCTGCACTGTGTGATTTCAATGGTCTTACTGGTTCTGACTTTAGTCGCGATTCTTGCGAGTTCGCTGCCCCCAAACTTATGAAGAAATTGGCAGATGTGTACTTCGCCCGAATTGTGGCTTCTTTTGAGTCGGTTTTTTCATTGAACCCGCCGCATGTGGTGTTGTGGAGGTCTCAGCATGGGCCCCATTCATTTGATTGGCTCAGAGCTGTTCCTATTTCTGGGCTCGGTCAGACCATTATAGGTCTGTACTCTGCTATCGTTTGGGTATCCCTCTTTTTCGTGCTGGTCTTCCTTGCTCTACATGTGGTCGGGTTTTTGAGGATGATACTTTTGGGGATCATGCTGTGTTGTGTTCGAGTTCTGTTGGGCTCAAACATCGGCATAATCTTGTTCGTGATACCCTCTTCGACATTTGCTTCCGGGCTAGGATCTCCTCTGGGAAGGAGGTGGACATTGGTGTTGTTGACAGTCTTGGCGGACCTCTTAAGCCTGCTGACATTCTTCTTTACTCTTGGGATCGGGGTCGAGATGTGTGTTGTGAGTGCATAAATCTGCTCTCAATGATTGTGGATGGAGACCGATCTTGATGATGATCTCAACACGAACCCTAGCCTGTGAAACAAGAGCAAACGAGGTCGGGACGGGGCTTGTCTCCCCGGGAGGACCCTCCGACGCTCAAGTTAGTATTGTTCTGATTCCCCCTCCCTCTGGCGGTGAATATCATGTTTTATAATCAAAATTAGGGTTTGAGGGTTTTATCGTGGGAAAGACAAGAATGCCCTTGAGCCTTAATGGGCTTGCTCAGTTTTGCTCTCTCAATTGCCCATCGGGCTTCTTTAGCACTTATCAGTGGTGAAGGAGGCCGATAATTTCCGATCCTTGGGAATCTTTATGCTTTTACTTGGACAACGAATTGAGTAAAATCTCTTGATTGCCAATGGTTGCATAATATTGACCGTGATTGGTGTCCACTAGTTAGTCTGTAAGTGACGACTATTGACCTTAAATGGCATCCACTATTTGGCATCTGGGTGACTGTTGTTGGCTTTACTCGACGATCGATTGGGTGACCTATGAATGGCTTAATAGGGGTCGTAATTGATGAGAGATTGGTCTTGTCGTAGACTTATTGCGGCCGTAATTGTGTGATGCATAAAATCTGCATCATAGTGATTGATGATCACCTGAATGGCCTATGAGTGGCGAGAATCGGCCTTAAGTGGCGAACTGTTGGCCTTGAGTGGCTATTTTTTGGCTTTCGTTGGCTATTTGCTGGCCTTCATTGGCCATCTGTTGGCCTTCATTGGCTATCTTTTCACCTTGATTGGCTATCTTTCGGCCTTGAATGGCTATTTATTGGCCTTCATTGGCTATTTTCTGGCCTTCATTGGCTATCTTTTGGCCTTCAATGGCTATCTTTTGGCCTTGAATGACAATTTATTGGCCTTCATTGGCTATTTGCTGGCCTTCATTGGCTATCTTTTGGCCTTGATTGGCTATTTTTTGCTTTATTCTTCGTTTAGATTTTAACATTGCAGATGACGATGGCGGCAAGGGACCCCATGAGTGCGCCTGATGTTTCGACGCCGACCATTAACCGATAAAGGCTCGACGGACTACAGTGATGGCAAGGACGTTGCAAACAGCAGGATGTGTGGTACTTCGCAGCGGCGCAGTGTACCGAGCGCCTACCTGGAAAGGCGGCAACGGTGAAGGAATCAAGTTGGAGGTGGTCTCGGCATGGTCCGGCGGTATTGTAGAGACCAGTTTTAGGCCGAGAAGGCAACGCGAATTGGACGCGAATTGGACGATGATGCCGTCGCTGCTTGATTGCGACTCGATGACAAAGGCGATCGAGGTTGGGCAGGTGGAGACGCTTCTGGTTGCGATCAGCGGCTGAGAACGGCTTCGGTGCCCTGTCTGGCCGATGTCGGTGAGAGGGTGATGATGCTGGTCACCGGCCACGACAGGGGGTCGATGGCCTGCTAAGTGCCGAAGTGCCTTCGATTGTTGATATAGACAAAGGGCTTGGCGATGTGAGCGATCCTAAACCCATTGCTAACCAATCGTTTATGTTCATACTTGAACCGGCGAAAACATAGTAGACGAATCGTTGACTAAGATCATCATTGTAAGTTTATTACGATTTGATCCAAAATTCAAGCATCAATGGGAAAGAAAGTGAGAGAGAGAGAGAAGCAAACTCAGTAATTGAGGTGTAGGCTGCTGAAGATGAAATCAGGGAGATTCGCCCCTCGGTGGCCACCGTGCGCGGGTGCCTTAGGATCCATCAGCAGCCCCGTCGATTCTGCCGATTTCTTCTCTGCCTTCGCCGAGGTTCTGATCAAGGTGCGACGAAGGAGAGGACCGGTGGAGGGGAAACAATGGTCAGAGAGCCGACATAGGTGGTCGTCGTCAAACTGCTTAGCAACAATTATGGTGGCGGTGGTCGGCGTTTGTTTGATCCGCCCAACTAATCGAGATGCCATCAACGCACAAACGAATATCCTCTTATTTTGCTTGGTCGTTAGTGACTACCTTTATTCTTTAGCAACTATGCCCAACATCGATCGCGTGTTGCATATCTTCAAACTGCCCCAGAGCACTGAACTTGATCTTGATCGATCTAGTTTTGTAAGCAAATCAATGATGTCCTATCCATGATGTGTAGATACATATAGATATATTAGATTTATAAAGTAAATATGTGAATAATGAAAAGATCGTATTTGCTAAGAGAATGAAAGTGGTCTTGGGCACTTCCTGATTTCAAACCGTTTGGGTTTTAATGCTTCAAAATCTTGTCCGGTCATGAACGCCCTTAGCATCTACCGCATCTCTCGGACTGTCACCGATTGGGGCGGGTAGCGGCTCAATGGCCCATGTGCGCGCTCGCCTTAGATGGGCGGCGGATGTCAGGAAGCCTTGCGATGCCGCTCGGTGATTGGGTTCGGTGCTCCTAGTATTGCTTCATGTCTCCAAGTTATCCCTGAATGTTGGACCTTGCCCCTGTGTTGTTCCAAACACGTACTGGATCTGGTGGACGCTTTACTAGTAAATAGTAATGCCTAGACTCGTCAGAAATGGATGCGTTGAATCTCCACTTGGAAATTGGACCTTCTTTTGCGATGATCTCAAATATACAGGCCAAGTTGCGATTTTTCAGAATTCCGGGTTGATTTTGTAATTGATACAAATGTGCACACCCGTCATCTTCTTCCTCCGGACTTGTAAAGAGCGGCGGCGACAATTGATGTATTCGACTCCCTGAAGCTCCCGGAGAACAGATTTGAGTCGGATCCGAGGGATCTGCAGGCGAGGCGGCGGGAGAGGTCGAAATCGGTGAGTGTCACGAACCCTTGAGGTCGCGGTAGACGGATCGGTGTGCTCGTCATGGTGCGGCGGAGCGTAAGCTGATCTCACTTGGCTGATTACTTGGTTAACATCGATCTCCCATCGATCTGGTGAGCCTGGCTTGGCGTTGCCCTCGGCCTTTCTGAACCCGAGAGGACGGGAAGCAATGCGATAGCGATGAACGATTGACCATCTCTGTGATGCGGTTTGTGGTCTACG
Organism: Persicaria tinctoria; assembly: GCA_037127255.1. Lineage (NCBI taxonomy): Eukaryota > Viridiplantae > Streptophyta > Magnoliopsida > Caryophyllales > Polygonaceae > Persicaria > Persicaria tinctoria. The sequence goes on along the minus strand of JBANSL010000016.1, from coordinate 56,080,952 downwards.
GCTTACGCGCTGATACCGAAGAGGAATAGCGAAGGATTAAGGGCTTGAAGGCAGTGACGAATCGAACCCGACGAGGGGTCCACCAGCGCTGGTCGATTAGTGCGAACATCCAAGCTGCTGCGATCGTTCCCTAGCCACGAGATCTGCGGCCGAGAATCTTGTCGAGGGAAGGTGGTTGTCTAGGGAGGGGTGCGACATGGCCCTGCGCCCTCGGCAAAGCTCTCTAGTGAGCCCTGTGCTATGATATATAAAAGGAAAGAGAAACACCATTGACATTCAAGTCAAGCTTTGATTCCGATCGGATCTCTCTTCATCCATCTCTCTTGTTCGTCAACCTTTAGCCATGCCCCAGGTCAATGGAAAGCTCGAAGTTCTCCTAGTATAAGCACCAAAGGCCTCGAAGACTCCGATTTCCTCTCAAACGTGAACCTTTATGCCCTTCTCACATGCCGGACTCAAGAGCAGAAGAGCAGTGTTGCGGCCGGTGCAGGTGGTTCATGGCGACTGAGCATCTGATTGTGCCCCTGGCCCTCGATGATGACGATAGGGCTCTTCGATCGAGTTCATTAGGGTTCCGATCTTAGCGCTTTTTGATCGGTTCCCACAGACGGCGCCAATTGTGAGTGCATAAATCTGCTCTCAATGATTGTGGATGGAGACCGATCTTGATGATGATCTCAACACGAACCCTAGCCTGTGAAACAGGAGCAAACGAGGTCGGGGCGGGGCTTGTCTCCCCGGGAGGACCCTCCGACGCTCAAGTTAGTATTGTTCTTATTCCCTCTCCCTCTGGAGGCGTATATCATGTTTTATAATCAAAATTAGGGTTTGAGGGTTTTACCGTGGGAAAGACAAGAATGCCCTTGGGCTTTAATGGGCTTGCTCAGTTTTGCTCTCTCATGTGTGTTGATATCACTGGTTTCTCCCCCCTCACTCAGACTTGCTTGCCTTCCTTCGCTCCTGGACGATGTGTTCTCGACGCTGCGCAGCGTAAGTGCACCAAGTATCGGGATGTGTGCTCTGCTGCTGGTTATGGGTTTTTGCCTTTTTCTTTCTCCTCCTTTGGTGAGCTGGATGGGGATGCGGTTGCGCTTCTGGGACGGATCCGCTCATTCTCTTTAGCCTTAGATTCTAGTTCTCGTCTAACTGCTCATATTTTTACCAGAGTTTGTTTTTCCTTTGCTAAGGGGGTTGGCGCGCAGCTTGTTTCTCGGCTGTCCGCTAACTTCTTGTAAACAGTCGATTGTTTGATTTCTATACTATTTAGAGTTTATAATAATAATAATAATAATAATAATAATAATAATAATAATAATAATAATAATAATAATAATAATAATCTATATAAAATACTAAAACAGAGGCCGCTGGAGCGACCTCGCTGCCGCGGAATTTTCTGGATTAAACGGGAATATTTTCGCATGCGTGGCATTTTCTGGATTAAAGCAGTATTAAATTTTTGGGCCACAACAATTAATAAAGCAATATAGTTAGGTAAAAAACATATCTTTGTAAGTCAAATAATCTATCAAATATAATCTTATATCTTAATTAGTTTTTTTTTTTAAATATTCAACTTTATATAGATCAGGTAGAAAACTTATCTTTCTTAAAACTTTAATGATAAAATAGTTTTCCTTGAAAAATTTTATTTTCAAAAGATGGATAAGGTAAACTACTAGGGAATAACAATGGATTTGTACGTACCAAGAAAATATTAAATAACTACAAGAAAAAAATGGATTTGTTCCAAGAAAACTAAACTTGAAGAGATGATAAATTTTGTCAAATATATTTATATTATAACAACCCTATGTAATATGAATTTCATTGATCCCATTTCACGAGCCCGTATCTATATAAATATAATTAATTAAAAGTCATCGATATATTAGTTTTAAAAGTTCTCGAGAGTTAATTGGAAATAAATAAAAATGTAAGTTTGGCTAATAATAAAAATAGTAGGTTGGATTTTAAATAATTACAAGATTTTTTTATAAACAATAATGATTTTTTCCTTAGTTTATATATTAAATTTCATCGATCATGATCTTAATTGAATTTATGATTGATAGAATGTTTTTATTACAAGATTTCAAACAAATTATTTTATCTTCACGTAAAATTTAATAAAAATGTAATCAAATTAAATATATTCATATATATACACACACACACAAAAACACACACACACATAAAATCTATATAAAATACTAAAATAGAGGTCTGAAATGTCATCTGGTGCGATTCCGCATTCATGGAATTTTCTGGATTAAAACGTGATTATTTTTGCTTACATGTAAAATTTTGAATTAAATTGGTATTATATTTTTGGGTCATATCAATTAATAAGCTTTTATAGTTAAGTAAAAAAGCTTATCTCTTTAAATCAAATAATATATCCAGTATAACATTATACCTAATAATCTATCTTAATTAGATAAATATTCCTAATTGAAAACACGACTAGGGAGAAATTAGATAACTATTTATATAAATATCTTATAACAAAATTCAACAATTGGATAGAAAATAACAAAGGCACAAATTTTCACCCTAATTTGAGGTTTGTTCTAGATTTTGAAAAAATTAGTGGAATATCCACTTTTCTAATTTCAGATGGTTATTTGACGATATTGCCCTTCCATCTATTATACTGTCAAAATCCCTAACCCCCGTTGCCGCACAAGCTGATGCCCCAATTTGTGTGTAGAGCTGGCAAAACCCGACCCGGTCGACCCGGAACCGATTATTTTGAACACCGATCAACCCGACCCATTTTGGACCCGAAATCCGAATAACCGATAACCGAAACTCACCCAAATCCGAATGAACCGAACCCGATTCAACCGAAACCCATTAAGACCCGAACCCGTTACAACCGAAACCCGATATAACCCGAACTTTAAGATACATTCTAGTAAATTTTTCAAAATGAATATTGAAATAACTGAAACCTGAGACAACCGAAACCCGAATGAACCGAAACCCGATACAACCGAAATCCGAACCCGACCCAACCAAATGACCAAATTATTAGACATTACCCGAAACCGAATGACCCGAAACCTGAATTACCCGAAACCCGAATAACCCGAAACCCGACTAACCGAACCCGATCCGACCCGCCCGATTGCCACCTCTATTTGTGTGAGAGAGAGAAGAGCTCCGCCTGAATCTCGCTGTTGCCTCACCGTCGTCGCCGAGATCTTCGATTGACTCACCCTCTCTCGAATCGTTCAGGCCACCGCAAACCATCATCGGCGGGATATGGAGGAGAAGGAGCGGCCTACCTCTAACTCGAACTGAAGCGAGGACGACGGCCTACCTGGTAGGAGCCCAAATTGAACGATAGAGTGAACGAATTGAAGCGAGGACGACGGAGAAGATGCATCTGTTCGATTTCAGTCCTCCTCCTCGCTGCTCGCTCCCCTTCCCGACACCAGTCCTCCACCCCCGCATCCACCATCACCACCGCCACCTCCTCCCATTCGCAACAGTCGCCCCAATCGCAGACGCTTGGAGCCTAGCGCCGAATCGTGATCGAATCGCTACCTCCACTCTATTCGGCACCGAATCCGTTCAAAATCATATTTACAGAAGCATCTGGCTAACATTCTCACTCTTTTGTCAGAGCCAGTTGATGGAGAAGGCGACAATTCCCTGGTTTGTCACAATTGTCATATTCTCTGTATTTTTTTTGGAGTTGTTAATTCAGTGCTATTAGATGCAGTTTATGTTAATATCAGGCCTTTGAATTTTAGCATATGACTGGTGAAATTTTTAAATCAGTTTGCTTTTGCATCCTGTTTGTGCCCCAGAACCATCACAGTCATTAGAATCCTATGCTTCTTTTTTTATGAGCATGTGTAGCACTTGCTTTATCAGATGTTCTGATTAAGATTGCATTCTTCTAAGTTCCATGATTTGACTCTGGCTAAATAGACGAAAGATCTGGTAAGCTGGTTTCTTCTGCAATCCCCCCTTTGAATGGTTTTATGTCCGAAAATTGTCTTCTATCCTCCATGGAATGCATTCTTTTGATGTGACAGGATTGGTTATTTTTATGAAAACGGACCTGATTGTCTCACTATCTATTTGAGAAAGGAACTTGAGCTCCATAGCATCCTGCGTGCTTTAATATTTTCCATCTTGTTTCAGTTTGTTAAGTAAGTCCTTGTCTCACTCCCTGCATGAATTAGTTTGACCCTAAAATGATCCCCTTATAGCCCATCACAAAATTGATCCCATCCTATTATAGCTTAGTAGTTAGTTGTTTCCAGAATATTTTAAAAACACAGCCCATTTGCATGCCATGGTGTTACTTAATGCTTATGCTGCCATTTCATTACAAACCAGAAGAAATTAATGCTTATAAATTGTTGTCCCATTTCATTTCAGATTGAGGGCATGACTATAAGCTCAATGGACGATGTGCCTGGGAGTCCTGTTACTTCTTTCTTCAAATCTATAAGGAATACTTTGGATTTTGATTTTGCAGATGACAATGAAGGTCAGTCATGTATTCCTTAGCAGAATACGTTTCTACCCAATTGTATGATGCATCATTTAAAGTACAATCTTATCATGATCTTCTTCTGTAACATTAAATTGTTATACCTCTTTAATAATATGCTTGGGATAAAGTAAGGTTATAAGCATTTTAGATACTCGCGAGTGGCTTCCTTTTTCCTGGTCTCTTGGTTGGCTTACTAGTTTAGTAGCGAAGAGATTATTTTTTTCCTCTTCTGATTTTACTGGTGTTGCAAACATCTAGCCGACATCTTCTGGAAATGTTGACATCTTCTTATATGCCTTAATTTTGTGAATTTGGGAGTGTTGGTCTTCTTATATGCCTTACTTTTGTGAAATTGCCCATCTAGTACACCAGTTTTTGTGTGAAATTAGGGCCTTTTTTTTTTTGTGAAAACACCACCATTGTTGTCCACGTCTCTTCAATGCTGACATCTTCAATGTTGACATCTTCATTGCTGACATCTTCAATGCTGACATATTTACCACCTTGATCTACATCTTTTTTTCTGGATGTTATCTTATCATCCACCTTGGTTTGTTCTCACTTGTATTTAATCTTTTGGTTTATTGAAATGAAAGCAAAAGATACGAAGTATGAATGACCTTCCTCTTTTTTTCTTTTTCTTTTTTTTTTTGGTTATGTGAGAACATAGCAAGGTTTTGTGATCTGTTTTGCTAGTTATGCTATATTTATCCCATTCTCCCTATGAAGTATGAATTATCTTGCTAGTTATGCTATGTTTTATATTGATTTGGCATTTTATTGTTCACATGTTATTGCTCTACTGATATACTTTTCCTATTTAATAACATGTTTGTATATTTACATTGAAGTGCCTTGAGATTTCTGACTTATCTAGAGATATTAGCTAGTAGCTTTACAAAGTTTAATTGTGTGCTGACATGTTTCTTTTTTATTTCTAATTGTGTGTTGACGTTGTTCTTTTTTATTTCTAATTGTGTGTTGACATAGTATCTTTTTGTGCAATTCAAATTGATGTATATGTTTTTTTTTGTTAGAATGTATAAGTTCTTTTTTTATTTCTAATTGTGTGTTGACATTGTCTCTTTTTGTAAAATTCAAGTAGATTTATAGGTTCTTTTTTTATTTTTAATTGTGTGCTGACATGATCTCTTTTGCAAATATAGCTTATGCTTTTATCAGTCTCTATAAGTGCAGGAGCCCTCTTGTCATTCTGAAATTATTTCTTTTTCCCCTTTGGGATTTTGAGTTTATGGCTCTAGGTCGTAGAGAGTTTAGGGTTCTGCTTTTGTATCATCTTGTGGCTGCTGTAACTTCTGTAATCTGAAATCTGAAATCTGAAATCTGAAATCTGCAATCTGCAATCTGTAAATCTGTAAATCTGAAATCTGTAATTCTATAAATCTGCAATATGTAAATCTGTAATTCTATAAATCTGTAATCTGTAAATTGTAAATCTGTTTGGTGAATCTGAAATCTGTAAATTGTAAATCTGCATGCTTTTTTTATTTGTCTTGTGTCTTCTTCTTAGATTTCTTGTGAAATGCATTTTTTATTTGTCTTGTGGTTGCATTCATGTCAGCATCCTAATTGTAGCTGTCATATTCCTTTTGCAGGTTGCTTTGGCACATGGATTTTGTAATGCGAGCTTGGTGACATGAAGAATGAATTGAAGAACTGGAAGAATACTTCTGCTGACGAATAAGCCAATGTGATGACACAGAGTGAATATGTGCTGACACGGGTACCAAATCCATCTTTTCTTTATTGTGTTATGTTCTTTTGTGTTCTTATGCCTCTCTTTGTTCTCGCTGATGTGTTCTTGTGCTCTTCGAATTTTTGTGGCATGTATGCATCTGTTTTAGTTATCTGAATTGTGGAATACAAGTGTGAATATAAATGTCAGCAGTATGGATGTACTGAATATGTATATCAGCAAGGTTACTTTAAGTAAATCATCTCAAGTAACTTTAAAATTATGCTTATACCTTGTTCTGTGTAACTATAAAATTAAGAGGGAATAACAATCTTGCTGACATCTGGTGTCAACAGTTTCAATTTGCATAACAGATTGTTATACTTGCATAACATATTGTTATATGTGCATATCATAAAGTTATATTTGCATAACAGTAACTTATATTTGCACAACATAAACTTCTTATTTTTCAACTCTTTTTTTAATTAACTTTCTCTTTTTTCATAAACTGCTTATACCTTGTTCTGTGTAACTATAAATTTAAGAAGGAATAACAATCTTGCTGACATCCGGTGTCAACAGTTTCAATTTGCATAACAGATTGTTATACTTGCATAACAGATTGTTATATGTGCATATCATAAAGTTATATTTGCATAACAGTAACTTATATTTGCACAACATAAAATTCTTATTTTTCAACTTTTTTTTAATTAACTCTCTCTTTTTTCATAACACGTTTCGATCTTGTTGCATATACAAATGACACCCTGAATTTGAATGTTCATAACACGTTGCAATCTTGCACTGAATAAGTTTGTGGTTGCTTAGACAAGAAACTAAAGTTGTATCCACTACAATAACATATTTACTTAAGTGAATTGACAGAGAACCTGAAATCTGAAAGTCCAAGTAGTACAGAATTTTGATTTTTGTAAATTAATTATGAAATCAGTAAGTCCAAGCAATTATAATTCTATAATCTATATAATATATAAAAAAGAGAATTTGAAAAACTATAAATCTGTAATTTTGTACCTCTAATTCTATAAATCTGTAATCTGTACATCTGTACATCTGTACATCTGTAAATCTATAAATCTGTAATCTGAAATCTGAAATCTGAAATCTAAAATCTGAAATCTGAAATCTGAAATCTGCAATCTGTATTCAGTAATATGTAATTCTATAAATCTGCAATATGTAAATCTGTAAATTGTAAATCTGTTTGGTAAATCTGAAATCTGTGACTTGTAAATCTGAAATCTGTAAGTTCAACAACATAAATAATTTATAGTCCAAGAAGTTCAACAACTTAGGTAAACTGAATTCTGCAGTTTGTAAACTAAAGTCTGTAAATTTGTAGATCTGAAATCTGTGATTGCAACAACATCGATAATTTACAATCCAAGAAGTTGAACAACTTAGGTCATTTTTATTTTTCCTTGTCATTTTTCGTAATATTCTTGCATAACATGTTGTTATATGTGCATATCATAAAGTTATATTTGCATAACAGTAACTTATATTTGCACAACATAATCTTTTTATTTTTCAACTTTTTTTTTAATTCAAATTGCTTGTTTTTTAATTGGATTTGCGACTCTACGTTGATTTGCGACTCTCACCATGTTCTCATCCATTGTCTCTCCTTTGTTTATCTATTTATTTGGTCGAAGACTCAAAATTGATTTACTAAATGTTGATTTGAAAATAGATAAACAGAAAAAAAAGATAAATGTGCTGACATGATCTCTTTTTGTGCAATTCAAGTTCATGTGTATATTTTTTTTTTTATTTCTATTTGTGTGCTGACATTGTCTCTTTTTATGCAATTCAAGGTAATGTATAAGTTCTTTTTTATTTCTAATTGTGTGCTAAAATGGCCTCTTTTTGTGCAAATGTGTACTGTTTATTAGGAGTTCTACTCTCTTTTTTCTCCTTTTTTGGTTGTGGCGTGAACATAACTCTTACTTGTTTGTTTGAATGTTATCTTATAATATAATTAAAACCCTTTTAGCTCAATGGTAGAGTGATGTGCTTATGCGCAAATATATGGGTTCGAATCCCGCATAGGCTAAAATTTATAATAATTCTAGTAATTTATAAAATTTTCTAATAATTGTTCAATAATAAGATATATTAGTGTAATTTTCTAGTTGCATATTATACTTTTACATTTGCATATTATACTTTTACACTTGTATATCATCACTTTATATTTGCATATTTTAATCTTATATTTGCATATCATCAATTTATAATTGCATATCATACTTTTACATTTGCATACTTTTACATTTGCTTTTATATGATTAGTTCATTCTTTTATATGACTTGTCACATTATTTGCTTCAAATTAAGAGGTACAAACAATGTTGCTGACATCTGGTGTCAGCAGTAACAATTTGCACAACAGATTGTTCTTTGTGCATATCATAAAGTTAAATTTGCATAACAGTAACTTATATGTTGACATTTAAGCTTAAATGTTGACATTTAGCTTAAATGTTGAAATTTTAGCTTAAATGTTGACATATAGCCGTTGATGTGCAAGAGTTTTATCTTTTACCATTTCTTTTATTAGATGATTATAGAAGTTTGATATTCTCATCTCATTTAATATGATATCAATTTTAGGAATTATCTTATTTATAAACTTTATCTTTTATTAAATGTTGACATTTAGCTTAAATGTTGACATTTAGGCGTTGATATGCAAAAGTTTTATCTTTTACCATTTCTTTTATTAGATAATTATAGAAGTTTGATATTCTTATCTCATGTAATATGATATCAATTTTGGGCATAATCTTTTTTGTAAACATTATCTTTTATTATATGTTGACATTTAGCTTAAATATTGACATTTAGCCATTGATGTGCAAAAGCTTTATCTTTTGCCATTTCTTTTATTAGATGATTATAGAAGTTTGATATATTCATCTCATATTATATGATATCAATTTTGGGAATAACCTTATTTGCAAACTTTATCTTTTATTATATGTTGACATTTAGCTTAAACGTTGATATTTAGCCATTGATGTGCAAAAGCTTTATCTTTTACCATTTCTTTTATTAGATGATTGTAGAAGTTTGAGCTTATCATCTCATGCAATATGATATCAATTTTGAGAATGATCTTATTTGTAAACTTTATCTTTTATTAAATGTTGACATTTGGCTTAAATGTGCAAAAGTTTTATCATTTACCATTTCTATTATTAGAGGATTGTAAAAGTTTGATATTCTCATCTCATTTAATATGATATCAATTTTAAGAATGATCTTATTTGTAAACTTTAACTTTTATTAAATGTTGACATTTAGCTTAAATGTTGACATTACCCGTTGATATTCAAAAGCTTTATCTTTTACCATTTCTTTTATTAGATGATTATAGAAGTTTGATATTCTCATCTCATGTAATATGATCTCAATGTTGGAATGATCTTTTTTGTAAACTTTATCTTTTATTATATGTTGACATTTTGCTTAAATGTTGACATTTACCCGTTGATGTGCAAAAGCTTTATCTTTTACCATTTTTTTATTAGGTGATTATAGAAGTTTGATATTCTCATCTCATCTAATATGATATCAATTTTGAGAATTATCTTATTTGTAAACTTTATCTTTTATTAAATGTTGACATTTAGTCGTTAATGTGCAAAAGTTTTATCTTTTACTATTACTTTTATAATAGTATTGTAGAAGTTTGAGCTTCTCATCTCATGTAATATTATATCAATTTTGAGAATTATTAATTTCTTTTATACTGATTACTATTAATTTTTTTTACTTTCAATACAAAGAGTAGTAACTTCATAAATTTCAATCTAAATTTGTGCCGAATGCACAAATTTTACTTAATTACATCAAATGTCAGAACTATAACAAATTTTTACATTAATTCAATTTATTCTAAAATAAAAAATCAGATTTTGGTTGTGCATAATCATTACAAGCTAGTAACACAATATCTCACTGCATTTTAGCATTAGAAGACATTCAACCAACACATTAGACCGAACTCAACAATCACTTGTCAACAACACCAGATTTTTACATAAGTATTAATTAGTAGTAGCACAACTATTCTTTCTTTTAGATTTATCACTACTAATTTATTTTTAGTTTCAATACAAAGAGTATTAACTTCATAATTTTCAATCTAAATTTGTGCCGAAGGCACAAATTTTACTTCATTATATCAACCGCCAACAGTGTAACAGATTTTTACAGTAATTCAATTCGTTCTGACATCAAAATCAGATTTTGGTTGTGCATAATCATTACAAGCTAGTAACATAATATCTCACTGTGTAATGGCCCGGGATTATGATTCCCGAGTTACGTTTCGAGGGATGAAACCCCTCGTTAGGATCTTGCGCCCCGAGTACAGGTTGAAGGTTTGAAATCGAAGATGTGCAGTTTAAAGTGGGATTTCGCACCCAAATCCGGAAGGTCCGTTGGGGACCCCGGGGTAAACCCCTGTACCTGTCCTAAGTCTACAACGCAGGAAATCCGTTATCATGCAAATGGCATAAGTTCTGAAAATGATACAACCAATGCCACGGCAGAGTCGGGTCAAAACAGAGTACAATTAGGAAGAAATCCCAAAAGCATGAATCTGGTGAAGTCGGGTTTCAAACACTCACTCTCCGCCATAAGAATAGACCCCGTCATAATAGCACAAAATCAAGCAGTGTATCGGGTACCTAAAACTATACCACCAAGTCAGGCCAAGAATCCGCCCGCGGGTCCTCTGACCGCGCTGAGGACATATATTACGCCTATACCTAGAATAAATAATGCCTTCATGCAGTACTGAAATCTTAATCACACTATCATGCTCCTAATTCATATATGTAGAATAATAAGTAAGGCCTTAACAAAGAATACCAAGTGGTATATCCCTCTTCTACCACCACCCCTCTTCCATATAGGGTGGAGACTGGTCAGTTCGATACTATAGCATATCAAATCTCATCATCATATCGCATCTCATGCTCATCTCGTATCTCATGCTCATCTCGTATCTCGTGATATATATATAACTCAAGGAGGACAACGCCCGATGAAACTGGGCTGCCCTATGACCCTAGCAAGGACTCTAGGACTCACAGATAACGGTCGTTCTGTATTCAAACGCATACAGAATAAGAATGCTCATTCGTAAGTGCAATTCCTAAGCATGATACTACATGGCATGCTCTTATGCATATGAAACACCTACATACTATATGACACATCAGGCAGGAGGTACTGGTTACTGAGTAAGCCCCGGAGGTACTTACCTAGCTAGCAGATCGGCAACAGGAGAATCCAGCACACAATAGTCAAAATCACATAGTATCACCTAGTACATAATGGAATATACATAAGTCTACATCCAGCTATTAAGCACTCAAGCACACATCAATAATCAATAGAACAAGTAACATGTTATGAAAGTCATTTCATCGCATCATCCGCTCCTCAAGATCACATCGTTCTCCATAAATCATTCAACTAATTCCGCATGTTCATATACATCATTTCCGCATATACCTCAACAGTTCATCCAAAATCATAAGACATAATTTGTGTGATATAAAATCCTACTAGATCGTCATAATTATCCAATATTTAATCTCATATAATAATTCACCACAAGTCATGCTATTAGTCATACATATCATACTGTTAGTCAAACGATCATATTATCATGCTAGTTAGTCATCGAATAAGTCTTATTCCCAAGTTAGTTTCAGAACCGTTTCAAATCCCAGTTAAATAGTTAAGTATTCCGACCCTTGAAAAATACTCGCCAAATTCCATTTTTAAATTTATTTATTAGATTACTTTCCAATCTTGAAATTCTTTTCCAAATTCTTTATAAATCTTGAAGTCCCAATAATATATTTTAAATCTCAATTAATATTACATGATATTTTAAATACCATTTATTTGACACTTTTATAAATTATTTTCAAATCCCCTAAAATCCCGTCCATTTTTATTTAATAAATCAACCCTTATAATTCTCCCAAAATATAATAATTTATCTTTTAAATCCTCAATTACTATTATAATATAATTTAATTACCGTTAATTACTTAAATAATAAACGGATCACCCGAACCGTACCGAACCGAACCGAACCCGCAATTATATACTCGTAACCGGTTAAACCAAACAAATAAATAAATATAATAAAACGGAGGGGGACCCACAAGTGCCACAGCTTCTTCATCTTCTTCGTTCCAAATTGGAACTCCCGCCCCGCCAAAAGCTTCGTCGAGGCTTCGCTCCCGCCGGCGCCAAGCTCCACCTCCGGGCCTCCGTCTCCGGTGTCGTCCAGCGCCCAGCTCCGCCTCACCTCGGCCTCTTGTGCTCGCTCCTCGCTCGCACTCCCGGCCTCGTTCCCTTGCAGCGCTCTCAAGCTCGCATCGCCCTCTCGGACACGCTCTCGAGCTTGCCGGAGCTCTCGAGCCCATCTGATCGTCCCGCACTCAGCTCACGCACACTCGACACTCGCCCATAGCCCGGGGCTGCGTTTGTTGCTGGCTGCGGCTCGGAGGCGTCGATGGATGCCAAGGGCTGCTGCTGCTGGCTGAAGGAGGAGGAAGGAGATATGTGCTCGGGTTAGCTCACGGAAACAGGGAGCTCGGGAGCTCTCGGCTTCGAAGAACAGGGCGCGCATAGGAGGGATGCTCGAGGTGCTGGGCGCTCGAGCTGCAGTGGAATGGTGGTGTGATGAAGAACGATGGTGATGGATTGGATGAAGAGCGGGAGTGATGGCGGAATGGTGAAGGCATGGAGCAGGTGGGTGATGGCGATGAAATAAGCGGGAGGGGATGGGTTGCAGGGTAAGGTAGGAGGGAGTGGGTGAGTGTGAGGAGGAGTGTGAATTTAGTTAAACCAATACCTGTAATTAAATTTTGAATACGCGAATCTCGAACCCTGAAATTAGTCCCCGAATGTTAGTTTCTCTGACTCTCGTTTTATCGATCAATTAGATTTTTAAAATCGACTAGGATATCGCAATCCGATAATTATTAACAATTTCCGACGTAAAAGGACGGAAATTTTTCGTTAAATTTATATTCCGATCGGAATCCGCTAAACGAGTTTAAAAACCGATTTAATTTCATTTTTAATTCTCTTTTTCCGAAAAATTAGGATTTGAAAATCCGAGCCTTTACATCATCCACCTCTAAAAAACAAGTCTCGTCCCCGAGACTAAAATTATTTTAAAACAGGGGATGAAGTTTAGTATTGGTGAGTTCAAGGATCATGTCATTGATCCCGTGAACACCTCATAAGTGCCCCTATGAGATCCTCACAGTACCGTTGCCGTGATCATAATATCCCCAATAGACTGTAGTAAGAATGTAATATGGGCCCCTACCACATCGTTACTCCGACTCCTTGGCCATATCATAACTCAAATACTTGTATCCACTTCGTGGGGCGCTATAATGAAAACTATGGTCCAATTAGTTTCTTAAAATCCAAGTTAGTCTCTTTTGAAACACCATTCAAAATTTCAAGTTCAACGTTAGTCAAAAATCATTTCCAACTTCTCGGTTCATCTTACCATCCAACTTTAAGGGCTAATCCCATATTTTCTTCCTAGGCTCCAAGTCAGGATCAAATTTCAATAGTTCATCTTCTATCATTTCTATCATCATGCATCGTATATAGAATAGCAATCATATCTCACGTTTATAGTAGGACATAACACATCAAGGATGGTCGCATACTAACATATCTAGCACAACATCACCTCAACGAGGCTCATCACATCATATCAATCAAATAAGCACGTCATATCAAATAGATAAGCACATCATATCAATCAGGTAAGCACATCATACTCATGCTACTGCCAAGCGCCATCACATTAGAGACAAACAAGTACTTCCGTACACTAGCATTCCATCGAGTTCAGGGGATAACTATGTTAGTACTAATAGTTCACTATTGGCAACGACAATACATCATAGAATCAACATCGTCTATAGCATAGAATTCGCACCACATTCGGCCCCAAGTAAAGCGTACATTAGATCACATCCTCAAGAGAACCTGCCTATAATTATCAATCATGACAAGACACGACCACTACCCATCAGCTCTTGCATTAAGATCAAATTCACCAAGGTCTGCCAACCCAAACCACTACTAGGTATCCCCAACTCCTATTCCATCATGCCATCTAAGGGACAATCCATTTCGACATCCCGATCTCAAGTATTACCTTCCACTCGACCATCTAAACTATTTCTCGAAGTTCCCAATCACACGGTTTCATGATCCGACAAGCTTAACAACTCGACCAACTACGTACCAAGACTCTTTATCAAGCGCACCCTCCTCCTTGGGGTCCTCTAACGGTCCCATCTTCGCCTTCTCAGAGAGATCCCAAGTCCCTAACTTAACCTCCCTCACAATCGATCTAGACGCTTCGTAACAATCTCGCTTACTCTTCCTAGGCTCTCAAGACTCCGCCCAACCATCATCTCTTAAAGAGACATCTCGAATCACCTTGCTAACTTAATCATACTTCCCACGCCACTAACCACTCTCACTAACCATCCACCTCTAAGAACCCAACTCATGCTGACCATCTCACACCTGACACTCCTGACCAATTCTAACGCAGAACCCAACTAGTGGTACTCCCAACCCCGAATCACCATGACCCTCAAGCCGACCCACTCTAGATCCTCTTCCCATCATACTGTACCTAGACTAGTCCCCTCAACTCCGTATGTTTTCCCAAATTGCCTCAGATCACGCTTCCTTAAACTTCGAAATCTCAACCACTGAAACTCTTATGTACCAATCATCATTTTCACCGAATTCCTATAACATCATCGTCCGAATTTCTTATGTACCGCAACTTCACCAACCTTATAAAATCTCTTATCCTCTAGTGTCCTTAATACCTTCTGCTTTGCCTAGTTCCCAAATCCTCATAATCTCCCTATCTCAATCTTAAGCCCACAGTCTTACTAGGAATCTCAACTACATCCTTGCCTAGCTACCGGCCTTTCCTCGAAGATTCATCTCGCATCCTCAAATACCTCAATAGACACAATAACCTCCACTCAAAAATCCCGATTCATTACCTATGCCAAAATCCTCCAACAACGATCTAGAAATCCTTCACTCATAATTTCCCCAAACGTTACCAACCCTATATAAACAACCCCAAATACTCATCATACGAAAAACCCTGATGTGAACAACCTAATATCCTCGATCGATAATTTCCCAAACAACCTCATACTACTCTTCCTTGGCAATTCCTAAACCTCATCCCTTACCAAAATCGCTCCTACTCACAGCACACACCATCTAGTCCCAAATTCTACGATTCCTCAGGCGTTCCTTAATCGATCATCCTTATGTTGTCCAAACTCTGCTCCTATACTACCTAGACACTACCCTTAGCGCACCAACTCGTCTAATAGCACTTCCACTACAAGAACTCCTCGACCACTCCTAGCCTATCCAGCCACCTCTAGAACTATCCAAACTACCTATACCCTCACACACTACTTGTCTATACTTCCACCTCTAACTAAGACCTACCTAGAAACTCATATGAGAAACCCACTACCTACTACCTCCTACGAGTCCTAACTCACTCGGCTCTACCTAAGTTAATGCATCCATCCTGCCCACCCTCTCGCTCATCTCATGACCAAGAACAAAGACTTCAATCCCTCTGTCACTTTCCGACCTAGCTTACCGAAGAATCTCTCGACTCATGCCCAAGAAGAAGCACCACCACACATATAACCCATAACCTACTCACCAGCAAGTCAGTATACAAAGCACCAAGGCACATTATCATAGAAACCAGTTAGTCAGGCAATCATTGCTACCAGTTCAGCACATCCGTTATCACACATTCAATTATGTCAGTTCTAGGCCTATCACACAACATCAATTCCGATTAGTATAAAAGAATCCATGATTTGAATTAAGAATGATCTTCCTCGTGTAAGATGGGAGGAACCTGTTCACGACTGTCATCCTTGCAGTATATCTGTCCTTTTTGCCATCAGTGACGTTGTTCCTGGGGCCTAGGGGTCATGAATCCATCACACTTCCGTTGCGCCGCTCCAGTGCCACTTGGTTCTCAGTTCTTTCTTGCATATCGGCGTTCATCGAATGATCATAAGGGTTAGAAGTTACGGAGATAGGGGAGAGACAAGGACGGACAACACAACTTCCTTAAGAGTTTAGACAAGGACCAAGACTAGGGATGATGAGACCAGAGACAAGAGACAAGATCCCAACCCGAGAGTTACAACGATGCCCTTAGGGTATTCCATGAAGTTATAATTGTCGTACGTAGACACATAATAATCACGAATATCATCACATCCTTACACACTAACATGCACCTATCTCAAGGAGTAGCGATCTATGCATTCATAACATGTTCATCTCATCTACTTTATATGTTCACAGAAGAAGCTAGCAACCTATCATTTCATTCATTAATCATGCTTGATATACTAAGAACATACATGCACGAACGGATATGGGACATGTGTGGCATAAGTTGCATTAGTTTTAACAACATCAAAGGACATTATATACATGACTTATCACTCAGTTAGATACACACAAGCAGGTCGTAATATCATGGGGCCAAGGCAAGCACGTTAGGATATACCTATCACATCATATACATCCATATTCACATAGTATGACAAGAACGACACATGATCATACGAGGGCCTATAATTGGGGAGACATTAGTCCTACATGATACTAGAAACATTCATTAAACATATACACAATCAACATGGTCTAATTAGATTAATTCAGCATGCTAGGACTGTCATCTCATATATTAAACATACATGATACAACGAGGGTTGACCACACTATCATGGGCCTAATTCATGGGAAGACAATAATCATGGGAATTCAATACATACGACACATACATCCACTCATAAATGCAACCATGCAAGGTACGAGGCAAGTCATGCTGAATTATACCAATATAGCATGTCATGAAATCACAAGGAAGCTATCATTATAACTTGACAGAATTCTCTAAGGACAATCACCGGCTCACCACCATGTTTCCCCACGGGACGCTAGTATGACATGCTGGACACAAGGACATTCACACCGTTTTCGAGGGAAGATGGTAGAATTCATGTTTAGACTCTTTTGGCAAGGCGACACGGTTGACCATTGATAGAGCATATTTAGTATTGTATAATATATTGCATTTAGCGTATTTTAGGTGTGAATATTGCATTTATTTAGTTGAATTTGCATTTTCACTTGTTGAGTTAGAAGAGGCGGAATCTACATGATTTTATGTTTTATTTCAGGAAAAGTAGATTGGAGGTGAATTAATATTGAAAGGACGGAAACAAGTTGAAGAATACTTAGGAGCTGCTGGAGACGAAGAGGAAGCAGTTCGGACGAATCGCAGGCTGCCCCGCTACATTGCTGGCCGCCCCACGGCTCGAAGGAAGAAATGGAGAAGTTCGCAATCGCCGGCCGCCCCGCGGCCTGGCCTGGCCGCCCCGCGGCCCGTGCGGAGACCGATATTCAATTATGGATTTTACTTAGGGTTTTGTCTAAGTTATTTTGGGCCGATTTTCTCTAGACTATTTAAGGCTTTTCTAGTTATTCATTCATTAACCTTATGCACTTGATTCAATTGTTGAGAGCGCCGTTGAGCATGAGTAACTAAACTCTCGAGGTTTCGCCTACAGTTTGGATATTTGATTGTTGAATTGTGAGTTTCTTAATCTAGTTCTTATTCCTATTGCAATGTTTTGACTTCCTTGTGCTTAATTGCTTGAATGTGTTTTATTCTCTCTGGCCTGGCCGATTAGTTAGAGTAGATTCATTCAATTGCTAGGGTTTTGTAGATTCCTCGTAGCGAACCTTAACCCAAGTGGCAATCATATCCCTTTAGGACTCGTAGGACTAATTGGATGTGTAGGAAGTTGAATATATGTTAAATATCGACTCGTAGCTTGATATTGCATGTACCTTGGTTAATTCATAATCTTAATGCTATCTCTAGGTTAAATCTTAACCGTGTTAGGGTTATTTAGAGATAAGGGTTGCTAGGACTCGTAGGACTAGTAGTTTACCTAAGATCTGGACAAGGACATTGATAGGAAAAGACAAGAACTAGAAGCTGAAACAAGGATCGAATTCATCAATCGAAGTGATAAATTGTAGGTGAACCTATTTCCCTTCATTGAATTTTACAATCAATTTACTTTGTTTGCTTGTCTCCGCTTTGCTAAAAGGCGGATCTTTTCACACTAAAAACCCCCCCTTTTTCTCTCTTAGCAATTAGAATTAGACTTGAATTTAATAGATTTCCCTGTGGATCGATCTCTTACTTATACACTATACTAGTTGTGAGTTTGAGTATTCTTTGGCAAGAACAACGACAGGTTTTCCTCTTGTCAAATTTGGCGCCGTTGCCGGGGAACTCTTATTTAATTCTTGTGTTATTTTAATTGCTAACTTTTGTATATATTTACCTCTAACCCTGTCGTGAACCTATCTTACGGTTCACGACACCTTATTACTAATATTTCTAGATGTTGAAGTTATGGCAGTTTCAGGGAGAATATTTTCACAACTACCTCACAAGAGTGCAAAATTTATTTAACATCCGTTATTCACGGGGTTTCCGAGATAGTTTGCGAGATGTGGTGGTTTGCGTTTTTGAGGGCATGGCTCCTCAGACCCGAGAACTTGCCAGGTCCATAAACAATGGAAGCTTTGCTGGTTTAGGAGTGTCGGGATTATGGGATCTTCTCTGCTACATGGGTGACCAATCAGCGGAGGAAGAATCCTACACTTCGACGTTTCAACCAATGGAGTACTCCGACCCATCCATGGAGGAGTCAACCATTGTCTTAATGGAGCAGATAGGGCAATTACGTGAGATAGTGAATCAAACTGGGGAAGCTATGAATCAGACTGGGGAAGCTATGAATCAAAATGGGGAAGCAATTATCCGACTCTTTAAGACATTAAAGGAGTTGATAGTTCAACAATGTCATATTCCTCAACTTGATGAAAACCAAGATGCAAGCAACGATGAATTCTCTGATAATGAAGAAGAGCATCTAGTGGTTATCGACACGAAATCTCAGGGGACGTCCCTAGAGATTGAAGATGTTTCGATGCCCCCTTCATTCATAGAAATCATCCCCAACTCGCCTATCAAGGAGCCAAGTCTGGAACTAATTTCTGTGGTTCCCGAACAAGAAACTGGTACTTTTTGCAAATTGGGAGATTTTGGTGAATATGTTGATCCATGGAGCCACTACTTCAACAAACCACCAACAGAACTGTGTTGGTGGTCTTACATACCCTCGAGGGAGAATCAAGCTAAAATGAAGGGTAAGTTGGTAATGGTTCTCATTGCTGAATTTCTAATTACCAATTGTTTCATTTCCAGTGTGCATTCGAATATCGGTTGGGCACAAGAGTTTGATTTGCTTTTGAGGGCGTTGTCGATGTCCGCTTGAGTCTTGAATAAGTGGATGAATATAACGTCGAGCCAACGACGGTAATCAAAGGCGCTGCTTGGGATACTAACGCTGCAGAAAGGAAAAGAAGAAGGGAAAAGGGCGAAAAAGGACGAGGCGACGAGCGAAATCCTTCGCGGAATCGCCGGCCGCCCCGTCGCCTGGCGGCCTCTTCCGGATGAAAAAAATAAAATAAAATTTTAAGGGGCCCATGTGGGCCCCCACTTGCCAAACATAAACCCTAACCACTATTTCTCACATAGCCGCCCCCTCACCATTGCTTCCTCTTCATCTTCCTTCTTCATCCTCTTGAAACTTCATTGAAGCACACCTCCAAGTTTCTTTCTTTCACCAAAATCATCCTACCTTCACCCAAAGCTCCACATAAATTCTCTTTTCTCATCTTCTTCCTCCACACTATCCACCTTATTGCTTCTCTCTTCTAGATCTACACACAAAAAAAATCGGCCTTCTCCCAAGAAATCTCCAAGTGTTTCTTCAAATCCACCACGGAGGGAGGAAGTTAGGGACGTCGGAAAGCAGATCCGACAACGGAAGTTCCAGATCCGGCGATTCTTAGGCCGCCCCGTCACCTGATCCACTGCCCCGCGGCCACCCCTGTCGCCGGCCGCCCCGTCGCCACTTTCGGCTGCCCCGCGGCCACTGCAGAGACTAATTTGCCGTGAGTTTTTCTTGATTTCCATTCTTTTGGGTAATATTTCGTAGCTCAGATTCAAAATGTCGAGACCACATGGAATGAATAGAAATCAGAAGGAGAGATGGACTGCTTTGAACACTAGAAACTTCTTTGTAACGAAATTTTTTCATGAGCCTACCTTGAGATTATTACAGATGGATGCCTGCACTAGGCAGCTATTAGAGCATGGAGGCCTAGGAGGGTTTTTAGAGAAGAATGCTCCCACTTATCCAAGCCTATGTAAAGAATTTTTAGCAACCTTGAGTGTAAACCGTGCTTCTATTGATTTTCGGTTGCTTGGGAGGGATTACACATTATCCAAGGAGAGATTGGCATAGATTTTGGGTGTTACTGATGCGCCGACCGCTGGTTGGCTTGATGTCTGCAAAGGAGAGGGCCCTGTGACTTTCTGGATGGCATCTACTAAGGTGCCTTTTGAGGCCAAGAAGGGCCAGTACAACTTCAGCATTCGCCATCCTGCATTACGACTGATTCACAAGGTTCTGGCGAACACCTTCTTCGCACAGGCTGAGGTCAACAAGATCTCGCTGAAGGACATGTCATTTTTATGGTGTCTGACGCCAGAGAGCCCTGTAGTGCCAGGTTGGGTAGATCTGTTTCTAATAAACTGCAAGGATATCCTGGACAAGCGCAGCAAGGCAACCATTAGCTTTGGGGGTCTTATCACCCTCATTGCTCGCGCATGCATCGATATGAGCGCCGTCCATGACATTCAGCATGGATCATTTCTTTATGATGAGGCCCAGTTGAGGAAAACTGGCCACCTGGAGGGCAGAGCACCGATGTGGATCTGGAGGGCAGGCCATCAGGGGAGGATCCATTTGAGTTTGCCCCGTCATCTCCCATTTGGCCCTACTGCTGCTGATTTTTACATGGGAGATGAGATGGATGAGGATGATGATGAAGAGGAGGAGCAGGTTCCTAATGCTGAGCAGGACGATGCTGAGGATGTTCCCAGAGTTCAGCCGGATTTTGGAGGAGCTGGATCTTCTGGCACAGCTGGAGCTGCTGGTCCAGATTACTACTCGCTGGCACAGCAGATGGCTGATATGTCTCTCCAGTAGAACACTATGTGGGAGCATCAGCAGATGATGTCGCGTCGTCAAGACGAAATGTGGGAGAACCAGCAGCGGATGCACCAGCGCCAGGACGCGATGTGGGACCACAACCAGCAGCTGTACGTGGAGGTCGGCGACATTCGTCGAGATGTACGTGGCTTGACTTCCCACCTGGAGGAGGTCTCTGAGAGCCAAGCGGCGATCCGACAGATGCAGGAGCAGATCTGGCAGAGGCAAGAGGACTTCTATCGATTCGCCTATCCACAGTTCCCACCATATCCGCCGCCTCCACCACCTCAGCAGTGAGCATGTTAGTTGTTTCTTTTCTTTTCCCTTTTATTTTTATTTTGATGTTTTTGTTCTCTTTTCTGCATTGAGGACAATGTCAGAACTAAGTGTGGGGCAGAAGACTTGCAAACTCTCTGTATTTTGGTTCTAATTTGCATTGCATTTTAAGTTTTAAGGTTGCATGTTTATTTATATTGGTTGTATGCATATTTAGTTTCTATAATTGTTATTTCTATTCTGAAAAAAAAAAAATTAGTTTTAGTTCTTGCATTATTAGGAATAGGTCTTATTTCCCCATGTGGATGCCGTTTGTCCTCTATATTTTCTGTTGAAATTTATGCCCCATGATGTGCTTGGATTGTTGAAGCCTTTGATATATGTTTTCTACACTATTTGGTATGCATGATTGATTAATAATTGAGCACATAAAATCTTGAATTTTTGGGTGATCTTGAAGTTCTAGACATGACCTAGTGAGCTTATTTTGGCTCCATAAGACAAAGCACTCCTAACTCGGAAGACTGTCGATAATCAACCTCAAGTAACCCTCACATTATACACAATCCCGGAAGGTAGTTAGTTGACCGACCCAAATTTCCCGTAGAGAATGTTGACATTAGGTATGAGACTCGATGAACATCTATGGTTGGAATACAAATAGGACTCAAGTCAAGAGGAACGGACACTCTCGACCCTTACTAACACATCCAAGTGCTTTGGTGGGACGGACGACGGAATCGGGATTATCAAGGGGGTTGTACTATGGAAGAACTATTCCGACAAGACAGAAAATCTGATTACATAAGAACAAGGTTTCCTCCCGCTATCCCGTTTAAACATACAGTCATTTCCATGTTCAAGTTAAGGCATTCTGATTAGTTCGCTATCCTAAGCACAATAGCACTCAATACGGAAGCAATCAACAAGATTAATATGATCCTCTTCGAGGAGGATCGCCCTCAGGCCCAATTGCATATATGTATATATAACATAAGCATAGAGACGATCTATGCCGTCCTTCGAGGGACGGATGACCGGAGGGGCAAAAACCTCACGGCCTCCTAACTCAACACTCCAACCTCTGTGGTGTTCCTTGGAGTCTTCTAGGCCCATCTGTAAATAAAAGCTAGTATTTTGCCTACCGTTCCCCGAGTTCTACATCCATAAAGGATGTCTATCGCTTTAGTCTTTACCCACGAGATTGTTTCCCCTTTATTCATTTTAGGTTTTAAGTCCAATTAAATTCATTTTGCCCTTTTTAAAACATTTTCCAAAACCGTTTGAAATCATTGGGCGATTTTCAAAACCTCTTCAACCTATTGTACTCGGATTGCAAGACCTCAGCTCTGATACCACCTTTGTAACGGCCCGGGATTATGATTCCCGAGTTACGTTTCGAGGGATGAAACCCCTCGTTAGGATCTTGCGCCCCGAGTACAGGTTGAAGGTTTGAAATCGAAGATGTGCAGTTTAAAGTGGGATTTCGCACCCAAATCCGGAAGGTCCGTTGGGGACCCCGGGGTAAACCCCTGTACCTGTCCTAAGTCTACAACGCAGGAAATCTGTTATCATGCAAATGGCATAAGTTCTGAAAATGATACAACCAATGCCACGGCAGAGTCGGGTCAAAACAGAGTACAATTAGGAAGAAATCCCAAAAGCATGAATCTGGTGAAGTCGGGTTTCAAACACTCACTCTCCCCCATAAGAATAGACCCCGTCATAATAGCACAAAATCAAGCAGTGTATCGGGTACCTAAAACTATACCACCAAGTCAGGCCAAGAGTCCGCCCGCGGGTCCTCTGACCGCGCTGACTATACCTAGAATAAAGGATGCTTTCATGCAGTACTGAAATCTTAACCACACTATTATGCTCCTAATTCATATATGTAGAATAATAAGTAAGGCCTTAACAAAGAATACCAAGTGGTATATCCCTCTTCTACCACCACCCCTCTTCCATATAGGGTGGAGACTGGCCAGTTCGATACTATAGCATATCAAATCTCATCATCATATCGCATCTCATGCTCATCTCGTATCTCATGCTCATCTCGTATCTCGTGATATATATATAACTCAAGGAGGACAACACCCGATGAAACTGGGCTGCCCTATGACCCTAGCAAGGACTCTAGGACTCACAAATAACGGCCGTTCTGTATTCAAACGCATACAGAATAAGAATGCTCATTCGTAAGTGCAATTCCTAAGCATGATACTACATGGCATGCTCTTATGCATATGAAACACCTACATACTATATAACACATCAGGCAGGAGGTACTGGTTATTGAGTAAGCCCCGGAGGTACTTACCTGGCTAGCAGATCGGCAACAGGAGAATCCAGCACACAATAGTCAAAATCACAGAGTATCACCTAGTACATAATGGAATATACATAAGTCTACATCCAACTATTAAGCACTCAAGCACACATCAATCAATAGAACAAGTAACATGTTATGAAAGTCATTTCATCGCATCATCCGCTCCTCAAGACCACATCGTTCTCCATAAATCATTCAACCAATTCCGCATGTTCATATACATCATTTCCGCATATACCTCAACAGTTTATCCAAAATCATAAGACATAATTTGTGTGATATAAAATCCTACTAGATCGTCATAATTATCCAATATTTAATCTCATATAATAATTCACCACAAGTCATGCTATTAGTCATACATATCATACTGTTAGTCAAACGATCATATTATCATGCTAGTTAGTCATCGAATAAGTCTTATTCCCAAGTTAGTTTCAGAACCGTTTCAAATCCCAATTAAATAGTTAAGTATTCCGACCCTTGAAAAATACTCGCCAAATTCCATTTTTAAATTTATTTATTAGATTACTTTCCAATCTTGAAATTCTTTTCCAAATTCTTTATAAATCTTGAAGTCCCAATAATATATTTTAAATCTCAATTAATATTACATGATATTTTAAATACCATTTATTTGACACTTTTATAAATTATTTTCAAATCCCCTAAAATCCCGTCCATTTTTATTTAATAAATCAACCCTTATAATTCTCCCAAAATATAATAATTTATCTTTTAAATCCTCAATTACTATTATAATATAATTTAATTACCGTTAATTACTTAAATAATAAACGGATAACCCGAACCGTACCGAACCGAACCGAACCCGCAATTATATACTCGTAACCGGTTAAACCAACCAAATAAATAAATATAATAAAACGGAGGGGGACCCACAAGTGTCACGGCTTCTTCATCTTCTTCGTTCCAAATTGGAACTCCCGCCCCGCCAAAAGCTTCGCCGAGGCTTCGCTCCCGCCGGCGCCAAGCTCCACCTCCGGGCCTCCGTCTCCGGTGTCATCCAGCGCCCAGCTCCGCCTCACCTCGGCCTCTTGTGCTCGCTCCTCGCTCGCATTCCCAGCCTCGCTCCCTTGCAGCGCT
Organism: Persicaria tinctoria; assembly: GCA_037127255.1. Taxonomy (NCBI): domain Eukaryota; kingdom Viridiplantae; phylum Streptophyta; class Magnoliopsida; order Caryophyllales; family Polygonaceae; genus Persicaria; species Persicaria tinctoria. Next base: position 56,055,690 of record JBANSL010000016.1, on the reverse strand, counting down.
TTCAAGCTCGCATCGCCCTCTCGGACACGCTCTCGAGCTTGCCGGAGCTCTCGAGCCCATCCGATCGTCCCGTACTCAGCTCACGCACACTCGACACTCGCCCACAGCCCGACCCAAGTCAGAATCGAATCAAAATAGAGGGAGGAAAGGTGGAAGTTCACCGAGGAAGTTTGCGACTTCGGAGTTCTCGATCGGAGGTCTGAGCGTCGTCGGAGGCTCGCGACGACTCGTCGATCCTGCGTGGGATATGGGTGAGAGTGATGGAGAAGCCCGAGGACGATTCTGATCGAAAACGAGTGAGAACGGCTTACTGAAAGTTTGTTTCACGCTCGAACGGGGCGAATGAACGTCGGGGACTCGGTGGTTGCGCTAGGGGGCACCGGGGCTGCGTTTGTTGCTGGCTGCGGCTCGGAGGCGTCGATGGATGCCAAGGGCTGCTGTTTCTGGCTGAAGGAGGAGGAAGGAGATATGTGCTCGGGTTAGCTCACGGAAACAGGGAGCTCGGGAGCTCTCGGCTTCGAAGAACAGGGCGCGCATAGGAGGGATGCTCGAGGTGCTGGGCGCTCGAGCTGCAGTGGAATGGTGGTGTGATGAAGAACGATGGTTATGATGGTGATGGATTGGATTGGATGAAGAGCGGGAGTGATGGCGGAATGGTGAAGGCATGGAGCAGGTGGGTGATGGCGATTTGGCGATGAAATAAGTAGGAGGGGATGGGTTGCAGGGTAAGGTAGGAGGGAGTGGGTGAGTGTGAGGTGGAGTGTGAATTTAGTTAAACCAATACCCGTAATTAAATTTTGAATACGCGAATCTCGAACCCTGAAATTAGTCCCCGAATGTTAGTTTCTCTGACTCTCGTTTTATCGATCAATTAGATTTTTAAAATCGACTAGGATATCGCAATCCGATAAATATTAACAATTTCCGACGTAAAAGGACGAAAATTTTTCGTTAAATTTATATTCCGATCGGAATCCGCTAAACGAGTTTTAAAACCGATTTAATTTCATTTTTAATTCTCTTTTTCCGAAAAATTAGGATTTGAAAATCCGAGCCTTTACACAATGCATATTAGCATTAGAAGCCATTCAACCAACACATTAGACCGAGCTCAACTATCACTTGTCAACAACAATAGATTTTTGCATACGTATTAATTAGTAGTAGCACAACTATTCTTTCTTTTAGACTTATCACTACTAATTTATTTTTAGTTTCCATACAAAGAGTAATAACTTCATAAATTTCAATCTAAATTTGTGCCAAATTTTACTTCATTATATCAAACGTCAGCAGTGTAACAGATTTTTACAGTAATTCAATTCATTCTGAAATCAAAATCAGATTTTGGTTGTGCATAATCATTATAAGCTACTAACACAACAACTCACTACATTTTACATTAGAAGACATTCAACCAACACCTTATATTGAGCTCAACTAATACTTGTCAGCAGCATCCGAGGTTTGCATATGTACTACGTAATAGTAGCACAACTGGTATTTCTTTTATACTGATCACTATTAATTTCTTTTTAGTTTCAATACAAAGAGTAGTAACTTCATAAATTTCAATCTAAATTTGTGCCGAAGGCACAAATTTTACTTCATTACATCAAATGTCAGCACTATAACAGATTTTTACATTAATTCAATTCATTCGAAAATCAAAAATCAGATTTTGGTTGTGCATAATCATTACAAGCTAGTAACACAATATCTCACTGCATTTTAGCATTAGAAGCGATTCAACCAACACATTAGATCGAGCTCAACTATCACTTGTCAACAACACCAGATTTTTGCATAAGTATTAATTAGTAGTAGCACAACTATTCTTTCTTTCAGACTTATCACTTCTAATTTATTTTTAGTTTCAATACAAAGAGTAGTAACTTCATAAATTTTAACCTAAATTTGTCCCAAAGGCACAAATTTTACTTCATTATATCAAACGTCAGCAGTGTAACAGATTTTTACAGTAATTCAATTCGTTCTGACATCAAAATCAGATTTTGGTTGTGCATAATCATTACAAGCTACTAACACAACATCTCACTGCATTTTATATTAGAAGCCATTTAACCAACACATTAGACCGAGCTCAACTATCACTTGTCAACAGCACCAGATTTTTGCATAAGTATTAATTAGTAGTAGCACAACTATTCTTTCTTTTAGACTTATCACTACTAATTTATTTTTAGTTTCAATACAAAGATTAGTAACTTCATAAATTTCAATCTAAATTTGTGCCGAAGGCACAAATTTTACTTCATTATATCAAACGTCAGCACTGTAACAAATTTTTACAGTAATTCAATTAATTCTAAAATCAAAATCATATTTTAGTTGTGCATAATCATTACAAGCTACTAACACAACATCTCACTTCATTTTACATTAGAAGGCATTCAACCAACACCTTATATTGAGCTAAACTAATACTTGTCAGCAGCATCCGAGGTTTGCATATGTACTACATAATAGTAGCACAACTGGTATTTCTTTTATACTGATCAATATTAATTTCTTCTTAGTTTCAATACAAAGAGTAGTAACTTCATAAATTTCAATCTAAATTTGTGCCGAACGCACAAATTTTACTTCATTATATCAAACGTCAGCAGTGTAACAGATTTTTATAGTAATTCAATTCATTATGAAATCAAAATCAGATTTTGGTTGTGCATAATCATTACAAGCTACTAACACAAAATCTCACTGCATTTTACATTAGAAGCCATTCAACCAACACCTTATATTGAGCTCAACTAATACTTGTCAGCAGCATCCGAGGTTTTCATAGGTACTACATAATAGTAGCACAATTGTTCTTTCTTTTATACTGATCAGTATTAATGGCAACAGCGTCAGCATCTCCGATGTCGGCGTCAGCCGACATCAGCGTTAGCGCTGACACGGAAAATGTTAGTGTTGTTCGCAATGTTAATGGTGACAGTGTCAGAAGTGTCAACAATATTAGTGCTTATACGAAAAAAAAGAAGCGTTGGCACAAAAAAAAACATATTCGACGTCGGCGTCAACAGTGTTCGCAACATCGATGTCGGCGTCAGCCGACATCTCCGGTGTGAGCGTCAGCCGACATCTCCGATGTCAGCGTCAGCAGCGTCAACATCTCCGATGTCAGCGTCAGCCGACATTAACGTCAACGCTAATACGGAAAATGTTGGTGGTGTTCGCAATGTTAGTGGTGACAGTGCCAGCAATGTCAACAATGTCAGTGTCAACGGTGTCAGGAATGTTGGTGTCTGCAACATCAGGTTTGACATTAATGCAATTTTAAAGCCTCTTATGTCAATAAATGGTAGAGCAATGTGCTTATGTGAAAATAAGATATATTAATGCAATTTTAAAATACATATGGATTTGCATATTCTTCTCATAAGGTTTTTTAAGCTTGCATAACATAATATTCTATTTGCATAACATCGGGTTATAGTTGCATATCTGAAAGTGCTGACATGTAATTTTTTTTTTTAAAAAAAAAACAGAAAAAAAAAATCTGAAGGAGTTGGTCAACGGTCAACGTTGACCTGACCAGTCAATGGTCCAATGAGGGGGGCCTAGGGGTAAGGTGATGGACACTTTTGCAAAATTTTCAAATATATGGATACTCCTCTAATTTAGCCAATTTTTATGGATAATTTACTAAAGGCCCCAAATAACAATAAACAGTAACATATGTGTTACAAAAATCATGTTAAATATCTTCCATGTAAACTAAACTAATTAATCGATCATTCAAGGTAAAATAATGAACAATGTGTAGAATTTTCCGCAAAGATATTGCAACACGCCTTACATGATGCTGCATAGTATAGCTAAAGTATCTCCGGTTCCGTGTACGAGAACATATTAATAAAATATTATAAAATTATATCAATTATTTATTAAACTAATAACAATCAAGGTGATGAAAATATAAAATAAAATTTAATATAGATATAAATAATCCATTCTACAAAAAATATATATAAATAAAATAAAAGCTATCAAATAATTAATTTCGATATAAATAATTTTTCACCCTAAAATAATCTATATATAAATAAAATAACACCTATCGAATATTTATCTATTAATATTTTTGGTAAGGATGACTATGAAATAATATTGATTTATATTTTTATCAATCACTGAATTAATTGATGGATAGATTATGTCTTATGAATTATGATAACTTTCTATACTAAGAAGTGTTTACAAATGATCTTTATATATTACACAGAAATAAAGATCTTTAGAAAGAAAGAAATGAAGAAGGAAATATAATTTTAAATTAATGTAATTTTTTTAATATACATGGTTATGTTTAAAACACATTTTATTTATACATGTCATATCCATAGTACGATGATATATATTTTCACTCTTCAAGTTGTTACGAAGTGAGTCGTTAATGTACGTAATTAATGTCAATTGGTAAGTTTATTGAGTAATATATATATTTGAAACAAATATTGTACAATTGTGATATTTTCTAATTTATGAAACTTTTTTAATAAATAATAAAGTAAATAGGGTACTAAGTTTTTTTGACATACACACATATACAAATAGATTTTAAACCTTTTTTAAAACAAGAGAACATGCATAATTAATTAAGAAACAAACATATATTTACATTAAAACGTAATTGAAGATTATATATTTGCCTTATATGGAATATTAATTTAATGGTTTATATAATAAAATACAATTTATTAAGAAACCGCACAACGGGCGGGTAACGAATACTAGTAAACTAATGTATCTAAACCCGGAAGCGGATTTAGCCGGCTTGCAACCTTGCACCCGCGTTTGCATTGTTCTAGTCATACTGACCAGTGGCGGAGCCAGGACACTCTGTAGGGGTGGGCGAGATTCAAAGAACCTAAAAGCATAAATTGATCTATAAATTTTCCAACAAAAAAATCATTGCAAAAAGTGTTCATACAACCGGTGTAAAATCTATTGAACTAATTAGTAAAATGAACACGACGACCTTTTGACTTAACAAAGTCATCTATAATAGAATTTATGTCAATTTTACTAGCAAACTCTCTTTCGATATAAATGATCAAAGCATTAGCAAGAAAGTCATCGGTTATTTTGTTACGAATGTCGGTCTTCACATGTGTATTTTATTAAAAGATTTTTAATGGAGTTATTTAAGTTACATTTTTTTAAAGACTTTTTGCACATAAAAAGGTGGTGAGTGATTCCTTGAAAGCAAATCAAATTTATGAGTTATTTCTTTTACGGTTGATTTAGTGAAAAATACTCAATATTAAGGGTGGTTTTCCAAAACTTATCCTTATAAATCTTTCAAAATATATATATATATATATATATATATATATATATATATATATATATATATATATATATATATATATATATATATATATATATATATATATATATATATATATATGACGTGGAGGTTCCGAGGTTATCGACTTGTCCTCCACGGGCCGAGCACTAGCCTGCAAAGCACTCGAGCCGGGTAAGCCAAGCGGCAAGCCGCAAGACAGGCTAACTCATGCCAAGGTAAACCAAGACATGAGTACCCACTCAAGCACAAATTGCTCCTAGTGGGATTTGAACCCTTGACCTCATGGTACTGAGGCAAAATGAAGCACCTCATTCTTACCACTAGGGCAAGAGGTCATTGGTAAAAAATAAAAAATAGTGTGTTGTTGACAAGATGTCAAAACGTCTATTAGCAAGAAAAAATTTGGGGTAAATTGCACTCGAGTTTTTTTTAACTTAAAAATAATAATTTATAAATAGGACTAAGACCAATTTTTTTTTATCTATTTACTCAACCTATTCAGCCTGCTACTATTGAAATCATAACTAAACTCTTTTAAATCATTATTATTATTATTATTATTATTTTCTGTAAAATTATTATTATTATTTTCAAAATTTTTAATTTTTTTTTTGGGGTGGGCTGGGGCCCATACCAGCCCACCCCTCTCTCCGCCAGTGATACTGACACGGGCAAGTAAACCCTACAACGAGCCATTTTGTAATTGTATTCCTATCCAGCTCTCTTCTCTTATCTTTCGGCGCTTTACCTGTCACTCTGTCAGTCTCTCACCCCTTCCTCGTCTGTCGTCCCTCCTTCGACCGCATCCTCACATCCCTTCCCGACTGCCGCTTCTCCCTGGCGCCTTCTCGGTTTTCGCCTCTTTAGGTATGTTTTTGCTTCAATCATTGGATTTACCTAATCCATCCATTTGGATTTGATCAAGTTGTAATTGAACGATCCAGATTCCACCTCTCTGAATCCAAATACAACCAGAAATCGGCGTAGACATATTCGCCGAGAATAAAACGCTTATTGACAAATCTGACGGATCTGGGGGAAAAGAACTGAAAGAGAAATCAGAATGATCAGCGTCCTCGCTCAGGTGAACATCTTACGAGACTGAATCTGTTATTTGAATACAATCATAGTCTTCCTAACAAATTTTGGTTTTCGGCGTCTTGCTTCTGAAATTTGGGGACAGGAGCGGCTGCTAGGGTTTGCACTCGGCAACATTTTCATGGTGGGCGTGGTTTTTGAGAATCGTAAGAGTATTCACAAATTGATCTCTGAGAACAATTCTGCTTTTGGCGGGCAGGCTCCGGTAATGTCTTCCTTCATTGCTAGTTTCTGTTTCGAAAATCTGGGTTGTTAACCAGAGTTTTGATCCTGTCGGATGGTTTTCTAGCAATGTGGTACAGTTATGCGATTATTGATGATTTCTATCAATCTGTATTATGTGTTTTGTATAAGTATATATGTCTAGGATGTTCTCTTAGCTCTTCGTTTTGGGCTTATTCCTTCAAATTCTTTCCAGCCTCCGTACGAATGTTTACATTCTGTGCAAAAATGTTTTACAATTGAATTACATGAAGATTTGGAGTTAGATCACCATTTATTTGTCCAATATGAGATATAAAATATTGTTCACTTGAAATATTATAAAAATAATCTATATGATTAATAGCATCTTGATCATCTTATTTTGGAGTCGAGATTCCCAACTTGTTGGAGGAGAGGCTGACATAAAATTCTGAAGAAAGGAATTATTTCTTTGAGGATTACACAGAATTTGCTTCCACTCTCTCTTGACAATGACTGAGATTCCTTGATGAAGTCCTTACTAATGATCCTACAAGTCTCCTCTTGGCTCAATATCTTCAAATGGAATTTCTGGAGCACAGAAGTTATTCTAGGAAAGATTTAACAACCAAGTAAGGAGGTCTGTTGGATTACTTCGAGGAGAATACATTCTCCAAGGAATAAGTAGTTGTAGGTTTGCAAGATTGTGATTGGGTAGTTAGTTGTACTGGGAAAAAGTTTAGGGTGTTGAGAGACAAATTTTGGTTACAAAAGCCTTTGAATTTGTCATATTTTGATGCGCCGCACCTATTGTAAAACTGGGCAGCATACTCATTTTGACATTGAAAATGATAATTACTTTATTATTCTGCATTTGTTTTTGTGACTTTTTATTTTCTGCCTTCTTTTTTGTTGAGGGTTTGGTCAAGGGAACATGTTGTCATTGTGCATAAATTGGGCTCCTTTTCTCTTTCATGTTCTTTGACTTTTGAACATGTCTTTTGATAATGGAGGAAAATAAGAATTCTTTAACTTTTGTTTTTGCCATATATGATTCTTAATGAGTGGATTAGTTATTAGAGGGTACTAAGAGGGAACCTCATCCATTCTGGAAAGGCCATCGTATTCTCTCCAATGAAATATAAAAGGAACCCAAATTAAGAAATTGTTTGTCGAGTACTCGAGTGTTTGGTTGAGGGAACATGCTGTCACTGTGCATGATTTGGGTTCCTTTTATCTTTCATTGACAATTTCAAAGAAATGTGCAGTTGTTTGTTGAAGTCACCCCCCCCCCCCCCCCACACACCACACACACACACACAGAGTGAAATACTTTCTCTAGTAATGCTTAAGCAAGAAATGTACTTTTCTAAGGAGGATGTATGCAGCACAGCTCTTTTATATTGTCATATGAATTCGACTTGTTATGGTCATTCGAAGGGCAGGGCTTTTCACTTTTCTAAGGGTTTTGAACATTGGGTGCAGGTTATGATCAGGAGTATCACAAAATAAAATAAAGTATCTTTCCCCATTGCGTACATGACAATGTTTATGAATGATGACCATTAGCTGAAACTATATTTTCTTTGTTTGATATTGTCCTCTCTTAGATATTCTATATTTAAGTTATCTTGTTTTTTTTAAGTTATCTTGTTTGAGAGCTCATTTAACTTCCAGCAATTTCTAATAATCAATATTGGTTGCAAACTGTCAACATGGGAATATAGCACCGTGACGATATCAATTACTGTCATGCATCCTCCGAGTTGAGTTTCAAGTCATTCGTCTATTTTGATTTATTATCCTCTCAGCCAGAACCATAATCCATAGTCAAATGTGTCAAAAAGTTAATTCACAGTCTACACATCAGATATGTTTTCCACCAATAATAGCTTTCCTAGTAGCTTCTACAGATTCTTACATAATATGTCTGTGGTTTACTTTACAGATGCACAAGCCCATTGTTGAGCAGAAATCTGGTTTAGATGTTGGGTACTATTGGAACAAAGGTGTGGAGGAAACGTTTCGCCCCATCATCAAATCTTTGAGTGCAAGTGGGTGGTAAAATCATTGATGCTTCTGTAATATTCCTAAAGATGTGATATCAGTAAGTCAGTAACACAACACTTCAACCTGCTCTTTGTTCTATTTGAAGAGTAACAAAAAGTTGATCTTTGTGCAAGAAGCACAATCTTGTTTCTTAATAAATGTTGTTTTTCTGATGAACAGTTAATGGAACGGCCATGTTTAGGCATGCGATTTTCATCCTCTTAAAAATTGGTTGTATTTTAACAGGTAAAAAGTAGAAAGTAAAACTAATGACCTTGGAAATTATCTTGGTACCCTCCTTTTGTTTGGTTAAAAAGTTTGCTTCTCAGTTGCCCTTTGACTTGTTTCATCTTGACTGTCCGGGCGGTGTTGGTGGTTGGGATCCGATGTGTTCAGACTCTGAAAATAGTTTGAACTTTGGACGGATTAGTTCTGCTGTGTGGATCTTGGGAACTAATAACCATTATTTTCCCTTGTTAATTTCCCTTATTACCTGCATCTAGTTCGCTTTTAGTTGTGTGTTTTAGACTATTAATTGCTTGTAGTGTTGTGTTTTACACACCTTAGATGGTCCTTAAAAAACACTACGGAGTACATTTTACTAAATGAGTGTTTTTACGGAGTACATTTTACTAAATGAGCCAATTATGAGCATAATTTTAAGCCCGATTCAAAGTACATGGTGGGCTTGGATTTAAAAAAGAAAAAGACATTAATACATCCTTATCAATGAAACTGATAATAGCATTTGGGTTAGGATAGTAATAAAAGAAACATGCGATAGAGATACTATGATGACGAAGACCTAACACAACATGTAATGGCAATTTGGCAGATTGCTAAACATTAAAGATAAATTTCATTAAAGGCTTGCTTTGCCTAATTGGTAATGGTGAATCCATTAATATCTAGCACAAGTCTTAGGTTAGGTGTCATGCTCTTGAGTGGATCTTAGCAGATCTTGTAGATCACAGCGACAATTGTAAAGTCAATAAACTCAAAATTATGTTTCTGGACAACATAGTTCAAAAAATTATAAATATTAATTCTCCAAAACGTTGCTCACAAACTTATTTGGGCTCAAGTGTCTTTATAGGTAAATCAACTTGAAACTCCTTTTTGCCAGAACTTCATCCGCATTATGACCTTGGCTGGATTCGAAAACTAAACCTACCCCCTAAAATACAAAACTTTATTTGAAACACAAGTGCTGATGTGCTTCCTACAAATGTTCTATTCAACACGCACTATTCACATGTCCTCGTGCAGTGCTCCTTGTGTAACACCTAAAAGAAGACGTTTATCACATTTTCATTAATTGCCCCTTCACATGTTCTATGATCAGCGGTATGAATAATTGTTTGAACATTTCAATTAACATTTCAAGACTAACTAGTAATTTCAACGATAACTTATCTATTACTAAAAACTCTAATAAAGATTTCATCTCCCATTGTTTCATCTGCCACACAAGTTGGGAATATAGGGAAAAAAAATCGGAGAAGAGACTCCACCCCTCCTCAAAATCCTATACATCTTTACTTCACTTACAATAAGGGGTGGTTGGAGGCAAATATGGAGATTCATAGTACAGAAAAGCCTAAATCTAGCCAACATGCTCACTGGAAGTAGTCTACTTGGAGTTTATGTTTAAATTTTGATGGGCTGGGTGAGCCCTCTAGCTGATCTTATATTGAATGTATTATTCGGGATGATTTTGGCCATGTGGTTCATACTCTTCGTTGAGAAGTATTTCCTAGCTTGGTCCTGCAAGTCGAAGCACTGACATTCATAGAAGGAATTAAGATGACATCTCAACTCGACATTAAAATGCTGATAATTAAGGGAGATAAGTTAATAGTCATCAATGTCATTAACAAAAAATGGAGCACTCCATAGATAAGAGAGGAGATTGATATCACGCTAACTCAATTTGATATTTTCAAAATCTACTACTATTTTAGAGAAGCAAATCTAGTCATAGATTTTATTATTAGAAATGATTATTATTGTTCGCACCAAAAAAAAAAAGAAAAGAAATGATTATTGTTAGAATTATTTGATATAATTCGTACGGCCAAAAAGATAAAAGTCTAATTTACGTAAGTTAGGATAAATAATATATATTCGTTATATATTAATTTATCTAATAAAAAACAAAGAAAGATATAGGAGAGACTCCTCTCTCATAATCTCTAATTGAACCCCAGAGAGTGTGTTCGTCAGACGTTCCTCTCACGGAAAGAAAATCCACAAAGAACTCTCCTTCGTGGAGAGAGTCTCCTTCCTCTTCAATGCTCTCCCATCTGGATGCTCCCGAATCTCTAACGAGATTGAGTCCTATGGAGATCTACCCGGTGATCAAATTCGAAGGCAAGACGATCTAGATTCCGCTTCCACTATTCGAGGAAATTTGTATATCTCTCAAATTCTATCAATTATTATCTGAATTCTATGTATAATTCATCTACAATCAATGCATAAGGATGATTTACATCCTAAATAAAACGTACATATGTAATTCCACAGTATAGAACAGAGAAAAGGAGAGGTTAACCATATTAGTTTTGTTGATACTGGAATAGATGGTTGAGGGGTACTCCCTCTCTGCTCACTCTTTAAGATGACTGGTAAAAGTCAACAACAGCCCCTTGCCAGTTGCCTCTACAAAGGAGCAAATTGTAGATTTGAATGGTTCTCTAAATAATCCGTCAAATAGGTAGAATGGAGGATCGGAAGAATTAGTTCCTCCTGAATTGATCAATTCTAGCTCAAACTGTAGCAATTCAAAATTAATCAGATCGAGGTGTGAGTTGTTGTTTGTTGTGAAGAAGCTAAGGATAGGCCGGCCTGCCATGGGCGATACAAGAAAGGTTGAAGGACCTAATTATTCAATAAAGTGGAGGAGGGTAGCTATAGCATGCTGGTTGGTACTGCAATTGGAAGGTGTACTGCTGGTGGTCGTCGATGGGAGGTTTGTGGTGGAGAAGAACAGCATATCGGTTATAGCTCCTAAGGAGCTGAGATCAACACATGACGGCGCAATCGCAAACTTTGGAGTTCCGGAGTATGGTGGCTCCATGCTTGGGTCTGTCTCCTATCCTTCCTCCAACGCCGAAGCTTGTCAACCTTTTAAGGGCAATAACCCCTTCAAGTCCAACACCTCTACTCCCACTGTTCTCATCGTTGACCGTGATGGAGGTATATCTAAAATCTCTCCATCTTCCTTTAATTTGGATGCCTAGCTACTGCAGTAGTTTATAATTACTATTGATATAATTAAGAGATCGATCGATCAATGTGAAACTAACTCAGTGACCGGTCCTTGAAGAATAGTATACCATTAGAAGGACCCAAAGGCTCCAGCCGGTTTAGGCGGCTAAAAACGTTACTCTCTCCATCTGTGATAGTTAACAAGATTTAGTGAACCCGACGAGCTTCAACCAGCTGGAATAAACCATAATTACAGAATCATCGATCTCTTCCATCGGATTATCGATAGCTGATTAATTTATAAATCAGGCATGATAGGATAATTTGATAAGACGATGGTGTACGTACGTGCTAATTAAGAGTACGGTTTTTCTACCTTATGCCCCAAGATAAGATTCTTGTTTTAGAAAAAATATATCCTTAAACTAAAATGCATTAGCCAAATTTTAAATTAGATTTCTAGAGTCTGTTTATTTTTGGTAGGGTATCTTTCCCAATTTAATATCCTATAGAAATACCGATATAAGTATTAAACCAATATGTGTTCAATATACATAAACGTACACAAGTTTATCTACATATATATGTTATTTGGTTGAGTAAATAGATAGTGTAGGAAATATTCCAACTAGGTAGATCTAGTAACTAATGTCAGTTATACATATATATATATTCTAAATATAATTTGAAATTTGTTGGTTTTATTGATGAATTAATCAAATGTTCAGAGTGCTACTTTGCGAGGAAGGTATGGCATGCTCAACAGGCTGGAGCTGCTGCCGTGTTAGTGGCGAATGACAGAAGCGGAGGTCTAATAACAATGGATACTCCGGTTGAAGGCGATTATGTTGCCAATATCACCATCCCATCCGCACTGATAACCAAGTCCTTCAGCGACACCTTAAAGGAGGCTTTGATGGACAATAAACAAGTGTTGGTGAAACTAGACTGGTCGGAGTCAATGCCCAACCCAGATGGGAGAGTCGAGTACGAGCTTTGGACCAACAGCAACGACGAGTGTGGGCCCCGATGTGATGACCAGATGAACTTCATCAAGAACTTCAAAGGCCACTCACAGCTTCTAGAGAAGGGGGGTTACACCCAGTTTACCCCTCACTATATAACTTGGTACTGTCCCCAACAGTTCAGGGGTTCCATGCAGTGCAACTCCCAGTGCATAAACCATGGAAGATATTGTGCTCCTGATCCCGAGGGCGACTTTTGGGAAGGCTATCAAGGCAAAGATGTCGTGTTTGAGAATCTTCGACAACTATGTGTCCATAGGGTCTCCAAAGCGGACAATAAATCCTGGGTTTGGTGGGATTATGTGACCGATTTCCATATCAGGTGCTCCATGAAAGAGGAAAAGTACAGCAAAGCATGTGCTGAGAATGTATTGAAGTCTCTCAGTAAGTCCCTCTATATGTACTGCGTGCGCGTATTGACAATGATTTCTATCTACTGGATATCTGATTTTGATCTAAATTTTGTTGCATATGCATATGCAGATATATCGATTGACAAGATGAGTGATTGCATGGGAGACCCTAAAGCTGACGAGGACAATCAAGTTCTGAAAAATGAGCAAGATATGCAGGTATAATTTATATAATAAATTAAGACCTAGCTCTAGCTAGCTACTTTCCTTTTGTCTAAAATTAAGATACCAGTACTTGAGTTCAATCATGTAAATTAACACACACTAAGTCACTAACTATATATATGGCCTCAAATTAGTGTTTTATGGAAGAACTAATTAGTGATCTTGCTCAGTAACAACGTACGTACTGATGGAGATTCTCAATACATGCTGCAGGTTGGTCACGGGAGTCGCGGTGATGTCACTCTCTTGCCCACATTGGTCATCAATGACATCCAATATAGAGGTTAATTCGTGTATTCAATTTACAAAGCAATAATAACCAAAAAGATGGAATTTACTAATTAAACCCCATTAAGTTTGGGATTATAATATAATATAAATGTAGGGAAACTAGAGAGCAGTGCTGTATTGAAGGCTATATGTGCCGGATTCAAGGAAACAACCGATCCTCCTGTTTGCTTGAGTTCAGGTTGGTTTGCAATCATGCCTGCAGGCCTGCTTAGATATTATTCAATTCCTAGCTCATAACACAAACTTATCCATGTCTGACGTACGTACACTTTCAGATCTTCAGACTAATGAGTGTCTACAAAACAATGGTGGTTGTTGGCAGGACATAAACGCAAATACAACTGCTTGCAAGGTACACACACGTATATATTCATTATATAATGTCCATCTCCATATGGATCTGAAACTTACATACGTTACTGACTCGAGCTTTTAATCCTTTTTTTTTTTTTTTTTTTTTTGGGTCTAATAGGATACATATCGGGGAAGAGTTTGTGAATGCCCTCTGGTGGATGGCATTCAGTACAAAGGAGATGGTTATAATTCTTGTATAGGTAATTCCTTACGACTTCTGACTTTTTCTATTTCAAAGGAAAAGTTGTGCAAAGTTCAGCACTGATCGTGTTTATATTTACACTGTTTTATGTTTTTTTTTGTTGTTTGTGTGTGGCAGCTGTTGGACCTGGAAGGTGTACCATAAACAATGGTGGTTGCTGGTCACACAAGGAGCAAGGAAAAACCATATTTTCAGCTTGCTCAGTTCTGTGATTTTACCCAACCCATATGCCATCAAGTTAAATTATATATATGTTATAGTCTGGTAAGTCACTATTAATTATGATCTAACCATATATAGTGATTTTGTTTGGAATCCAGGAATCTGAACTGAAAGGTTGCAAATGCCCAAAAGGCTTCCAAGGAGATGGTCATACCTGTGAAGGTAGCTAGTCTTCCATTAATTTGCTACTTATATTTACCGAGAATCACTTTGTATTGTCGTCATCCCATTGTCTGTACTGTACGTTCACCGTCCCATCTTAATTAATTTCTATATATGTGTGTTCACCAGATATTGATGAATGCAAGGAACATAGTGCTTGTACATGTAGCGAATGTAGTTGCACAAACACGTTTGGTGGATACAACTGCAAATGCGGAGGAGACCGTTTGTATATAGAGGAACATGATACATGTATAGGTAACCAACTATATATACTACTTACGCTTGCTTTTCTTCCTCTTCCAATTAACTTGTCTTTGATTTGCGGTGTCTAACTCCCGAAGATTTTTAACTTTTACGTTTTTTTTTCCTTATATATATACACACACACACATATATACAGAGAAAGCTGCATCTAAGTTTTCATGGTTCATAACGCTCCTACTCTTAGCAATTGTGGTCAGTGCTGTTCTAGCTGGTCTTCTGTTCTACAAGTACAGGCTCCGAGTACGTTCTATGATCGATCACTCTTTAGTTTCTGCTTGAACAATTAATGTTCTCAACCTGATGCTATTAAATTTATACTTCCCATATCCTTCCCCATTTGTCACCTACAACCGACCCTCGTCAAACTTTTATATGCAGTCTTACATGGACTCGGAGATCATGGCTATTATGTCGCAGTACATGCCACTTGATAACCATAGCAGACAGGTTGAAGCTCACACTGAAGACGAACCCCTACATCGTCATTCATCAGTATAACCCGAGGTACCAAATTACACTCGATCTCTAAACTCTTGTCTAGCCAGTCTCCCACCATCTGCACCTAGCTAGCTCATCTGAGAATCATTAAAGCTGGTTTAATAATTTGTTCAGAACGTACTTACATATAATGTATAGTCATCTTATATATTGTTGTTCTAAGTATTGAACTAACTCAATTGTTTTATGCAGAATTTTAACCTGAACCTGTCTTGTATGAAGTTATGTGGAACTTAGTGATGCTGTACATATATGACATCCTTTGCCATACTGTCACCAATGTTTTGAAACATAGAGAAAAGTATAATTAAATACACAGTCCAAACAAAGAAGCTATCATACTTTCTTGTTGTTCATCTGTATTATACACCTTGTGTAATATCAATGCTTGCAATTTACGTGTGCAACATTGGAGCTAGTCTTTCATGTAAAGAAAAAATAATATGCTGACAATTACTTCACTCCAAATGAAACTCCTTTGCAAATTTCTTGCGGAACCAAATAATATATATGGGTAAAATTCATTCAGTACAAGTACTTGAAAACAACGCACGCATATTATAAATTATAAGAAAAGTGGGGGTTCGTCTTGACAATGATCGAAGCTAACTCCTCTTATTGAAAAATTTAAAGATGACCTAATCTGGTTGGTGGGCAATGAGAAATCTATCAAATTCTGGACCGTAATTGGATTACAACTTCACCAATAATCAAAAGGGATGAATGTCCTTCCTTCCAAAATGAGAATGAAACAACAAGTGACTATATATTAGTTGGAAAATGGTGGGAGGAAAAAGTGTTAAACACAATTCCTAAAAGTATAGCAAAATAAATTTTGGATATTCCCTTCCTATGAATACGTTTGAGGACATACTATACCGGTGGCTGAATAGGGAAGGATGGTTTACAACAGCTAGCGCCTACGAACTAATCACTAAAAATAATAGCCAAAATGCAGACAACAACTACTTGGAAAATCGACACATCACCAAAAATCAAGAACTTCCTTTGGAAACTTGGACAGAAGGGTATTCCAACGACTACTCGTCTATCTAAAAAAGGGGTCTCTGTTCCAACGACGTGTGTACTTTGAAATAGTGCCATCGAAGATGAAACACATCTCTTTCTGGAATGCCAGGTTTCGAAAATCCATCTTCCATAACCAACATGATTGCTAATTTGAGAGATTTTTTGCCTATCTTATCATTAATTGGAAGCATTCTTACAAAACCTGAAATAGAGAAATTAGCGGTTACTTGGTGGACGATATGGTACATCAGAAATCAAACAATCTTCAGAAATGAACCCGTTCCAAATCAAGAATCTATTAAACACAGAATCACGTACCGCTCAATTAGAAAATTGGAAGAAAATCTCTTTCTATGACAAGGAAAAAACCACATGTTGGCATGTTTAAAATCACATACACTTAAGAATTCGGCAAATCACAGAATCAAGAATCACGTACCACTCAGAGTATTACTAAGAAAAAACCACATGTTGGCAACCACATGTGGTTGGCACATTTAAACACAGAATCACGTACCGCTCAGAGTATTATTGTTGCAAATCACATACACTTAAGAATTTGGCAAAAAACTTTTAAATGGAAAAAACCATATGTTGGCACGTTTAAAATAAATTTCGACATATCCACTCTTAATGAAAAAGATAGCTCAATTAGCTACATCATTCGTGATTGGGAAGGGAAAACGGTACACATTGGCTATGACAAAATTGACAACCAGAATCCCCTGCAAGCAGAAGCGTTGGCACTAAGACATGGTTTACTCCAAATTCGTGCACTGGGTATAAATATGTTACAAATTAAAAAGGACTTCATTATATATTTTTTTGTTAAGGTAACAATTCTAGGGCCAGACAGGTCAGACACCTCGAGAAGCCGACAAAGTCGGCATACGACAAACCGTCAAAACATACAATGGAAACAACAAAAGGTGCAAACCAGATAGTGACAAACAAACAATTCTGGACGACCTAGCACACCTAATCCTAACACGTTGGGGACAACATAGACTACTAACTGAAGCCAAGCGCTACCAAGCAACGACACCGCTGGCCAGCGGTACATCAGGAGTGCCTGTGGGCAGTGAAGACGAACTTCCAAGGAAATTTCCGGATCACGGAGAAGCCTCGATCCACAATGCCTCCACCCCAACCAGACCTGACTCCGAGATGCCAGAGCCCCAACTAAGAAAGGGACCGCCAACACCAACCAAGAGAGCAACCGAAAACCACCCAAGTACAACACACCTGTCAATCCCGAAAACCACCCAAGTACAACACACACACACACACACGCACACACGCACACACGCACACACACACACACACAACCATTTCTTTTTTCTTTTTTTTTTTTAATTATTGGTCTTCAAACTTGGCGCGCAAGCCCCTAATGTTGCATCTTCCACACCAAGGTAACACAAAGCAGTAGAAGGTTGCCCAAGAGAACCGTCGGCGACAGCACTACAGACCGTCAGATTAAGCCGGTGCTACGGGGGACAACCGGATGCAACCCGCCATAGCCAAGACCAGCCCACCGTAGGGAGATACACCCTAGCATAAAGACCAGGAGGGAGAGGCCGAGCTGAAAGTGTAAACAGCATGCTGAGGACAGCACGCCGCAAACCGAATCCGAAAGAGGATGACCGGAAAACTCACGAAGAGCCGAAGGCTCCAAAATATGCCTAGCCGGGAGAGCAGGGAGGCGACATAAACCTCAAGTCCCAAAACGGAAATCCGAATCGGCGGCGTGAGGAACGTCGATTGAAGAGCTGGTGAACCAATTACACATGGAGGATGATGGATTTGGGGGCAAAGACCAAAAATCAACCAAAGCCCCATCTTGATTTTGCTTTTGAACAAATTCCGACGATGGGTAGTCGAAATGGGTTTTACCATGCTCACGATCTTCATCACACCCAGACAAGGGCTTCATCACACCCAGAGAAATTAGTTGGAGTCGGAGGCAGCCGAAGCCTGAGTAGAACGACCGGAGCCGGGATTAGACCTCACTCTGTCTAGAAAAACTAGAGAGAGGAGAGAACGCTACCCTGGGGGACTCCATTATAATTATAAATCATTTAAAAACAAATTCCACATGCTCATGGGAAATTGAACTGGTGATGTCCGATATCAAAACATTGTTTTCGAGTGTGAGAGAAGTTTTCTTCTCTCACATGCCTCGTATTGGCAACAAAGTGGCTGATAAGGTTGCACACATTTGCCGCTCTGCCAGGGACCTCGACAATTACTCTGATTAAGGTCTTCAAGACCTCATTCGCAAGGATGCTCTTGGTACTAGGTAGATAGGTTAATCACATTATTCAGGTCGGATTTAGGTTAGGTTACATTGGGATTCAAGTAAAATAGGTTTCGAATAAAACGAGTTTGAGATAGACTCAAGTCGTCTCAAACTTTTTGTGTTTGACCTAGTTAATTTCGAGTTCTTGGATTTCTACATTTTTCAATCATATTAAAATTGGCAACTTTGTGGTAAGCATGGTTATTAGGATCTCGATCCGGATCTTACGATCCTATGATTCTAGGCAAGGTTTTGATCTGGATCGGGCATATATACTCCTTTGTGCTAGGATCTACCTAGGATCCTATGGGATCGTGTGGGATCGGTAGGATCTACCTAGGATCTACCGATCCTAGAAAAAATATCCGATCCTAGCAAAAATCATATTGTGTAATTGTGTTTGTTTTGTTTAGATTCTGGATACGATGGGCCTTTTTATTTTTTTGGCAGCCCATCTCCTTAGAAATTGAAGGAAAAAGAGTGAAGACGTTGAATTGAAACCTTAAGCCCTTTGTTTCGTTATTCAACTCGACAAATCCACATCTGAGCGCTTGAAATTGTTCATGGTGTGGTTAATTGCGATGATGACATTTGAAACTAGAGATGACATTGGATATTTGAATGTGTGATTTATCTATTGTATGTTTGTCATATTTTAAGATATTATCTTTGTCTGTTTGTCACCTTTTGAGACATTATTCTTGACAAATTATGAATGTTAAGTGCTTATTATTAGACTGTTTTAGTTACTTAATTTGTTTAATGGAGAAAAAGCGTAGTTTTGTTTTAAAATTAAGGTATTTGTTTAGGATGGTTTGTTTTTATTTTATTATTTATTTTATTTTTAATTTTTGTTTAGAATCTTAGGATCCTACGATCCGATCCTACGTCATTGTCTCGATCCCACACTAGGATCCCGATCCTAAAAAAAAAATGGTGGTAAGTCCAAAAAGGTAAGAGTAAGAGTATTTTTGTGTGTGTGTTTGGGGGGGGGGGGGGGGCATCAGGTGAAGCTACTGCTGGTTATGTCATCCGCGATCAACTTGGCGTCGTCAAAGCTTCTGGTGCCTCCGCTTGTGGATCCGTTTCGACTTTGATGGCTGAAGCCCTTCCACTCCACTCTGGCCTATTAGCTGCTAGATATTTGGGCTACCGACGGATTGAAGTTGAAGGTGATAGCCTCTTGGTGGTCAACTCAGTCTCAAGAGGGTGACGCTGTCCCTGAGAGATTGAGATGATCGTCTCGGACGTTTAGCTTCTTCTACAGTGCTTTGAGGTGGCTACCTGTCGGCATGTTATCCGTGAAGTGAATCGAGTTGCGGACTTTGTGGTTAAGCTCAGGCATACGATGGATCTTGGAGCTCTCACTTCACATCAGGAGTTTCTTGTCCTCGTCCGTAAGGACGCTATTGGTTGGTGGATCAGCAGGGTCTGACACCACCCAAACTCTTACCTTGTATAAAAAAAAATGAAACTTCTTGCAAAACAACTATAAACTAGTAACAACTGCCATGGCTAGATGTTTTTTTTTTTAAAAATAAAATAAAATCTTGATATATAATATAAGAAATTAATATTGTAAAATTAAATAAAATATTAATAAAATCTAGCATGAAATGAGAAAGGGAGTGTTGATACATTAATTAAATAAATGGTAAAAGTCTTTATCATAAAAGTATTTTAGAATTATTTATGGAAAAAAAAAATTCTTTTAGATTAATCTCATTGGCACTTTATTAAAATGATTAAAAGAAAGATGATAAGATAAAAGTTTAAGGATATAATATCATAGATTGACAAAATGGCTTCTCAGTTAATATATCATGCATATATAAATTTATATAAACAAATTAAACAATTAATTAGAAAATATAAAATATGCGGAAACCAAAAATAATATAAAATATGTTAATAAAAAAGATCATACTATTTTGAATAGACAAAAAATACATTTTAATACAATGTAGAACATTTGTGAAGATTGTGTTAGTACTACTAACTATGTGTGATGGAATAAAGTGCACAAAAATAAGACAAACGATTTAGGGTGGAAATTCTCAAACTACACGTAAGGGGGAGGGGGGGGGGGGACAAAAACTACCTCCTCCCTCTTCCAGCTTTTGCTTTTTGAAGGATTTCGAATATGTTTAATTTTGTTATTAATAAGGACACCTAAGACTTCACCAACACAACCCGAAGTGTTGGTTTACTGACAAGGACCCTTACAATAATCCTAAACAAGTCAAACCTTTCTGATGTCAAACACAATCAAAACATTACGAGCTAAACAAATATATGTTACCACAATGAGACTCAAGCTAGCTCACGACATGGATTCCTCTCTCTTTGTTGCTCGTCACCATTTCATTGTCCTTCACTTTCTCACTCGCTCATTACTTTCCTCAACCAACTTTCTTATAGATCATCAACATCCCTTCCTTGAAAGAAATATATCCACCTTACAAGGAAAACAAATCACTCTTATAGAAAGCATTTAGTTCCCAATCCAATTATCCACCTTCCATATGTGGAAAATCTTCAATCTTCAACATCCACGTATCTTAAATGAATATTTTCGTGTTTGGCAGTTGAATATTGAGTGGAGCTCACTCGAGATTTTGTCATTCTATGTCACACATCATATGACAATATATCTTCATGCAAGGGTTAATTTGACCTTCATGGCAATCCTAGCGTTTGTACTTCATGACCTTCTTTTCATTTGACACTTTCTGCATAAACACTTATCATAAGAGTTAAAACATTTGAGAATTTTGCAAGAACCAAAACTTTAAAGCCCTTGACAACATTAAAAACTTTCAATAATTTCCACTTTTTAGGCGTTGGGAAAAACTATACTTCCTCAACAACTCTATCCATCACAAGTTCCTCCTGAAAAAATGTTCCCCCTCCCTTTAGCAACCTCTACCAGGATTAGAGGACTTTTTTAGCTATCATTGATTTCTATGAAGAAGGATTCCTTAATAGTTTCATATATCTAGGAACTTTATGTGACATCATTAAATAAACTAGCACAACTAGATGCATATAACCGTAGCACAATTTACAATGAAGACCCAAGAATGACATGCATTCATACGTCAACAGACATTACAAGAGCATGAAATAGTGTAAAATGCATGATACCTACAACAAGAGCACATAGTGTATATTAAAATCATAAGGATATACTAAGAGATGGATGAAATCGATGTGAATGTTTGTGTTGAGTGTTTTAGATAGTTAGGGCGCTCAAGAGCATCTAGTAGATCCAAGGGTCCGCAAGAACCATCGTCTCTTACAAGATACAATCATTGATTTGTGAAAAAAAAATCTTTTTGTTTTAGTTGAACACCAACATTTTCATCCAATCATGAATATGCCAACCCATTTATTTTTATTTTTTGTCTCGAGGATCCATCATAAAGAGAAAACGGTAGTAAGTAGACAATTTTTTTGCAAAGGCTTGCAAAACTAGATGGGTGGGCCAAAAAATAGCAAAGGTAAAATAATGCCCAAAAAATTTGCAAAAGAATCCAAGTCACTAGGGGGAGGTGAAAGCCAATAGCCGGTTGATAATTGTAGAGGAGAGGTTGATAAATGTAGGGGATTTAAAAATAAAAAAACCGAGAGGGGTTCCTGACAGAAAGGAAAACGAAGGAATCTGGAGGGGTTCCTAGAAGATAAATCTGGAGAGATAGAGACGAAGACGAAGGAAGACAAAGGGTCAGCTGCAGGAGGAAGACAAATGGCCAACTGACATCAGGTTGAAAGAAGATTGAAAAAGGTAAGCCATACTACTCAATCCCCAATCGTGTAAAGTGCGAATTTGGGAGAGATTGTGGGAGCGGTTTTGGTTGCGATTTAAGGCGAAATAGGGTGGGAATCTGGTGCGATTGGGAGAAATTTGCAATTGCACGAGGAGTTGTTTCAACATAGGAGAGGAAATATTACACTTGCATGTGGAGTGGTTAGGGTTGAATCGTGGGTAGTAATTAGGACAAAAAACTGGAATGCATGGTAGGATGGGATAGGGTTAGTGGAAGTCGGGGAAGAAATTGGGGACAAATGGGGAATAAGGGGTTGAGAGAAGGGAAGAAAAATAATAGATTTCGGAAAAGGGGGACCTCGATTAGAAGTGGAAAACTGCACATCTGGTAGGAGGGAAAAAACTGAGTTGAACCTTTACTTTGCATACTATAGACGAGGGGACCATTTACAATGCTTTGTTCGCAAGAAAATATGTTGAACTCCATTATTCAAGCATTTTTGTTGAGTTCTGTTAATATGGCTAGATCGACTAGTTTATGAATATGAAATTGGAGAGTGAAGTGGGAAAAAATTGATAAGACATTTTTCTTCAATTGTTAGGATAGTTTTGTTTAATTGGTATGCCAGTTTAGGTGATCTGAATGACTGAAAGTATTTTTGGTGGTGATTGTGATGCAGACACCTATTGTATATTTAAATAAAGTGGTCAGACTAGGAAGGAAGAAGGGTTACACAACATCAAGAAGCCAGGGGGTAAGGCAAGAGGATTGTTTGAGGGTTATCAATGGAGGTTGACATAAACTCGGTAGTGACATCGTTCTTGTATTGCAGTTGTAGCTGGTGGTACCTGAACATGAACACTTCAATAGATGCAAGGTTGCGTACACGACGTTTGAGATACTACAAGAGTTGAACTGCGCTATAGACCACACGGATTTTCAAGAGCTAAAGACTAGCCAGCATCTTGGGGGAATAATAAGGATGTGGGCTAGAATTAAGTTTGGGGCAATTAGTCCACTATGCCCTGCTTTGGTAGGTGAAGGCGAAGAAGCAGCATGAGTCCTGGTACTCGCTGCAGGACCACTTAGCGCGCTTCTCCTTGCAAGAGTTTGGGATGATCACGGGTCTTGACTACACAACACCCTCGAGACAGAGTTAGGATCATGACAAGTTGTGCATAACATTAGCGTGGTGGATGTTGACTTGGTTGGATTAAGTTAATTTTGGGTCCCATGGAATATTCAGTTGTCATCTTTGAAGAAGATCTGATTTCACAATGCAGTTTTTGAAGATTGAATATCTCTCTTATGGAAAGTGTCTAAAAGATTGGAAAGTCGTGTTTTCAAGAAATGAGATTTTTTTCTTTATGCAGTGGATGTGTTGCTTTATGGAAATCCGATTGTTGTGATTTAAGGGAAAAAATGAAAGAAGTAAAAGGTTTAAACGAGGATAAGAAGAAGAGGACGATGCATCAAGGAGAAGATTGATGACATCGCACAACGTCGAAGGTCATCGATGTAGTTCGGTACTTGCACAAGTATAGGTTTGCATTCCATGATACGTTTGTATTCTTTGTGTGTTTCGGTCGAGTTTGTATGATAGATGTACATGTGGTTTTCATTATACACTACCCACATACCTACGTACAATTAGAAGATTTTTTTACCTAAAATTGATTCTTCTGTTTTGTGCTTTGTGCCCAATAACTTTCTCTAAAAAGGTGAAATCGCTCACCCTGTGCGTCCTTCACCCCTCGGATCAACGAAGGATTGTAAGAGGACGTAAATCATGCTGACTCAACCGGTAACAAGGGAATGAGACCGTTCTCACTATGCACAAGGCCCTCATCTTGAGAGGTTGCTCCCACACTGCCGCTGGTGAGTGTAGAATGATAGAATTGATGTAAAGTCCTCCTTGAGGGTTTCATTCATTGATCAATCATATATATAGGTTCCAAAGTATTGGGCCTTTGAGCCCACTATACAATATGAGACCTATGTAATCTATCAAACCCCCGTAGTCGAAAGTGGATGGTCCCATACTGTGAGACTGGACCGAAAATCGAGGAACAACTGCTAAGGTAAACCCTTGGTGAATATATCAGCGTACTGATAGGAGGACGGGACATGAAGAACACGAACATGTCCAAGAGCAACCTTGTCCTGAACGAAGTGTAGCTCAATGTGATTCGTTCGCTGATGCTGGATTGGGTTGCTAGCCAGATAGACGGCGGAGACGTTATCAGTGTAGACCAGGGTGGCCTTCTGAAGAGGGCAACAGAGCTCAAGAAGGAGATTGCGCATCCAAGAGCACTCGGAGACAACGTTGGCGACACATCTGTACTGCCTCAGCACTAGAGCGAGACACCACAGACTGTCGCTTCGCGGACCACGACACAAGGGTATCGTTGAGGAAGACACAGTAGCCAGACATGGAGCGAAGTGTGTCAGGACAACCACCCCAATCTGCATCAGTGTAAGCAACGAGGTCAAGCCGAGAGGAAGAGGTGATTGTGATGCCCAGCTCGAGGGTACCGTTGATGTACCAGATGATTCGCTTCAAGGCCTGAAAGTGCGGTTCCCTGGGCGCATGCATGAATAGGCAGATCTGCTGAACGCCGTAACTGATGTCTGGCCTAGTGAACGTAAGATATTGCAATGCATCGGCGAGGCTCCGGTACAACGTCGGATCATCAAGCAGAGGACCAGAGTGAGCAATGAGCTTATTGGAAGTTTCCACAGGGGTGGCAACTGGCTTGCAGTTACTCATCTTGGCCCGAGCAACAATCTCGGCAGCATACTTACTCTGAGATAGAAATAGCCTAGACGCATGACGTTGCACGACGACTCCCAAGAAGTAAGACAATGGACCCAGATCTGACATGGCAAACTCGACACTCAACTGGGAAATATTAGATGTCCGAAGAGCATCAGAAGAGGCGGTGAGGATGATGTCGTCGACATATAGTAAGAAAAAGGCCATGTCTGTGCCTCTGCGATAGATAAACAGAGACGTATCTGAGTGGCTGCCAACAAAGCCCAAGCGTAGCAGATGAGAAGCAAAGCGCTGGAACCTGGCTCGCGGAGCCTGTTTCAGACCATACAGAGAGCGCTTCAGGAGACAAACGTGCTTGGGACGACCAGGATCAGCGAACCCCGGCGGCTGAAACATGTAAACTGTCTCATTCAGATGACCATACAGAAAGGCGTTCTTGACATCCAGCTGATGAATATCCCAATGTCGCGATAACGCTAAGCTCAACACCACTCGGATAGTGGCAGGCTTGACCACGTGGCTGAATGTCTCATCACAATCAATACCTGCCTGTTGAGATCGATCGTTAACCACCAGACGAGCTTTGTAGCGCTCCAACGACCCATTAGAGCGGAACTTGTGGCGGAAGAGCCACATGCAGCGAATGACGTTCGCCTCAGGAGGGCGAGGAACCAGAACCCATGTACCATTCCTTGTCAGGGCCCTATATTCGTCGAGCATAGCCGCCTGCCAATTCGGGTCGAGGAGGGCTGTTTTGTGGGAGGTTGGGATGGGGGAAAGGGAGGCCGGGTTTGAGGTAAGAGGGAGTTGGGATGTGGTTGGGGCGGGAGGAGGCATTTGCGGCGGGCGCGGCAAAGGGCGGTGGCAAGATGGCCACAAACTCTGGTGTGACGGAGGGGGGGGGGGGTAAATCCGGAGTTTGCAGGAAAGGGTATCACGAGGTGATGGGTGGCGTTCATAAAGACGATCTGACGAGGTCTGAACACTCCGGAGATGCTACGGGTGTGCGGTCTGGGGGTAGGAGAAGGGGGTGGTGATGGGGGCGGTGTAGGGGGAGATGCAGGAGCACCGGTAGAGCTCTAGGGAAGGAGAAAATGTGGGAAGGGAGACTTTGACTCAGGCTGAGACATAGGAGGTGTCGAAGATGGGGGAGGAGGAGAAGAGAAGGGAAAGCGAGACTCATCAAAAGTGACATGACGCGACACTATAAGCTTATGGCTCCGAACATCGAGGCAAAGATAACGGCGATGATCAGACGGATAGCCTAGGAAGACACATGGAGTGGAGCGCGGATGAAGCTTGTGTGGGGCGGTTGAGGACTGGTTTGGGAAGCACAAACACCCGAATGTACGAAGGTGATCATACCTACGTAAGGTGCAATAGAGGGCCTTAGTTGGCGAGCGATGGTGTAGGGTAGTAGATGGGAGAATGTTGAGGAGATAACATGTGGTTGATAAGGCGTGAGGCCAATAGGTAAGGGGAATAGATGCGTGAAAGAGGAGAGAGCGCATCATGTTGGGTATGGTTCTAATGATTTGTTCGGCCTTGCCATTCTACTGGGAAGTATAGGGGCAAGACAACCGATAGGAGATCCCATTTGTGTCGAAGAAAAAGTGAAAGTCTTTGTTGTCAAATTCACGACCATTGTCACATTGGAAGCATTTGATGGATGTTTGAAACTGTGTTTTGATGTAGGCATGGAACTTGACAAAGATAGAAAACACTTGGGACTTGAAATGCAACGGGAAGACCCATAAGAAATGAGTGTAATCATCAAGAAACAATAGGTAGTACTTGTGGCCCTCCTTGCTAGGCACAGGAGAGGTCAAAATGTCACAATGAATGATATCAAAAGGAGCAAGGGTGGAGTTCAAAGACCGTTGGAACGACAGTCTTGCATGTTTTCATAATTGACAGGAAGAGCATAGACTAGAGCGTATCTCTTTATTACAGGTGACAAGACTCTGAGAACGGAGGACATCTAGAACGGCAGCACTGGGATGGCCCAAGCGTGCATGCCACAGGCTAGACGACGTAGGAGGTGATGTGACAGGGTAGAGCTCCGCGGTGCTGTTACATCTCATGCGAGTAACCCCCGTAGTAAGATCGTTCACAGAGAAACCAAAGGGATCAAACGCATGAGAAACGTTATTGTCATTAGTGAACCGACGGACAGATATAAGCTTTTTGACAATCTTTGAGGCAATGAGGACATTGTTAAGGTGTAGTGGGTGGGTTGGGCTCTATAATTTGGCATGGCCAATCCCTGAAGTGGCAAGACGACCACCATTGCCTACGATAATAGAGTGTGCAGGAGCTTTAAAGGAAATAGATGAGAGGTTACCTGATAAGTTCTTCATGTGGGAGGTGGCACCAGTGTCCATGTACCAAGAAGAGTCAGGAGATGTCGGATGCATAGAGGAGAAGACGTAATGCCCATCAGGCGAAACATAGGCTCGATCAGACGATGTCAGATAGGCATGAGGACCGGCATGTCGAGGGGCAAGAAGACCGGATTGCATCCAATGAGGGTTGAAGCCAGGCAACGGGGACCATCGAGGGCCACTAGTACACATAGGCTGCGGGCGTGGCCGAGAGCTGAGGTTGCTGTGGCCGCCGCTTATGCTGTACACGAAGCCTGTAGGCGGAGAGAACTCGGGAGCGAAGAGGGCAGGGGACGAGTAGGCGGCCATGGTGCCGAGAGAAAAGAGAGAAAGACGAGAGAGAGGGGCTGATGAGGCAGGCCGGTTGGCGGCAGGGAGTGGTGGGCTGGTGAGGCGAGGGGAGAGAGAGAGTTCGACGGCGAGGAGACGACGCCGGCGACGGTAAGAGGAAGGGTGGGACGGGAGGATCAAATTAGCGTTCCGTGAGGAAGAAAAAGCTGTGATACCATATAGAATGATAGAATTGATGTAAAGTTCTCCTTAAGGGTTTCATTCATTGATCAATCATATATATAGGTTATAAGGTATTGGGCGTTTGGACTCACTATACAATATGAGACCTAATCTATCAATGAGACTCAATTTTTAGTCCTTTTCTCCAAATGTCACCCTTATAATCAGTTGAACTAAGCCCATATGACCCAATAATTAATTAGGAGTGCTAAGAGGTGACGATTAGCGTTTTACCACTTTTTCTGTTAATTTATCTTTAAACTTTACAAATGAATACAATATTAGTGTGTGCATTGAAGTGTAATAAAAATGGAGATGATTGGAAAACACTTTATCCCCTCCCTGATCATGCAATGCAATGTTAGTGGGAGTTCTCATTTTGTCTCTTCGCAATGGGGATTTTAATATTTAATTTCCCACTTTCGATAATTGGTTTTATTCATACATTTAACTTACAATCTCTGGGTCCGGGTCCATTTTTTGTATTCAAGATTAATCTCCTCGTCAAAAAGTATATGAGCAGTAAACTTCAACGATGATTATTCATGTATAATAATATAATTATTTATATGTCTATACAAGTGTCATTATGGTAGTTAATAAAGGATTATTCATATGCATGTACATACGAATAATCAATTGGTACCTACGAATAATCTCACTGTTCACACGTTACTTTTAATCTCAGTCAGTTGATCTTCTTAATCCGACGCTCCGGATTTGCTCACAAATTACATAATAAGTGTTGCTTATACATGGTTTATCCCCCATATATGTGTGTGAAAGTGCGCGCACGTGCATATATGCGTGTGTGTAAACATGTTAATTCGTAATTTGTAAGCAAATCTTGAGCGTGTCTGATTGAAGATATCAAACGACGAAGATTAAAAGTAATTTGTCAATAGGGATATTATTCGTAAGTAACAAGTATTTATTCGTATGTACATACATATAAATAATCCTTTATTAAATATAAATAATTACAATTATTTATACATATGAATAATTATATTATTATGCACCAATAATAACTTGGTATCTACTAATAGTTTGCCCACATTTTTTTTTTTGACAGTAGGCAAGAATTAGATCGACAAAGCGATCTTGAAGCCACCAAAAGATGGCTTGTAAGAACCTACGCAGAGGGTCGCCGGTCAAAAGAAAAAAAACAAAAAAATCTAAGATTACATGCAAGTACATTAATTTAAATCTAATCTAAGATTACAAGTACATTAATTTAAATCTACTTTTTTTTAAAATTTAGCACGCTAAT
The DNA here is from genome assembly GCA_037127255.1 of Persicaria tinctoria. Classification (NCBI taxonomy): domain Eukaryota; kingdom Viridiplantae; phylum Streptophyta; class Magnoliopsida; order Caryophyllales; family Polygonaceae; genus Persicaria; species Persicaria tinctoria. The sequence continues at coordinate 56,026,163 of JBANSL010000016.1, read as the reverse complement.
TGAGAATTGGTGATGCGGTTTAGACGGCTTGCATGCAAGCTATTGCAATTGATAAATTTAGCCTTGGCTTGCCGGCTGCAGATCTGGCACCGAAGTGGACACAGACTCTCACCGACAGCTTCTTTTGTCTGAGTTTGTGGATCTAGAATTGTGGGATCTAAAAGGATAAAAATTTGGGTTGGAGTTTTGGATTTGTATCAACATTTAGGAAAAAGTTAGGGTTAAAGATTGGTTTGCAGAGGGTTGAGATTTGTGGGTTGGGATTTTTTTTTTTTTTGGGCAGCCCTCGGAGAGAGAGAATGAGGTCCACCTTTGGAATTTTTTGGAGCCCCAAAAAGTGACTGCAAAAACTTTCATGGTAGAGTTTTGAAGAAGGGAGAATTGATTAATTAGATTGAAGAGTTGGAGTTAAGGATAGAGAGAATCGGCAAGGAGATCGGGCGGATTCGGCCACCACACAAAGGTGGATGAGAAGATTGGCGGCATGGGGTGGCTAGAGGCGGCAACGAGCCGACAACCATCCAGACACCGGCGGACGGTGTAGTCGGAGAGGAGTAGGCTAGCAGAGGAGTTGGCGGAGCCGTCGCTAAGGCAGCCGAGGGAGGACCGACTCGAAGACCCGTGAACCCAGATGGCGAGATCCCACCAGGGAAGGTCGGCGGATCGGAGGAGGCCCGGTGAAGGCGGCAACGGCGACAACGACAACAATCTGCTTAAAAATTAAAAATAAGGGTTTGGAAGATTTTGAGTTGGGTTGAGAGGTGGTAGTTGTGGAGGAGTTGGGGTGTGTAGGTTGAGGCTGGCCGGAAGCCAGCCGGAGGTGGAGGAGTTGTTCACATGGTGACGGGGGCAGCGGCGACGACTAGAGTGACGACGGCTGCTGGGTTATATTTTAGGGTTAGGATTTGTGGTTTTTGAGAGAGAGAGCCCATCAGTGGTAAAGCAGGAATAGGTTTTGTGTCATAGTTTGCCCACTTACAAATTAAACTGCAAGACACCTATTACACAATTTAGATCGGGAGAAACACCAACACAACACAACAAAGAACACAAATAGAGCTGGCAATTCCTGATCCGACCCGAGAAACCCGACCGACTCACCCGAATCGAAACCCGATCGAACCCGAAAATTTGGCGGTATGCATAACCTGAACCCGAAACCGAGCCCGACCGATGTTGACCCGAAACCCGAAGTAACTCGAATACAGACAAACCCGACTCAATCCAGACCCGACTCGAATTCCAACCCGACCCGAATTTCAACCCGACCCGACTCCCAACCCAACCCAAATATCATTGAATAATTATTTTTTAATTAAAAGATATATGTTGAAATAACTCCATATAATTTCAATGCACTTTACCATATTTACCCTCATTGTTACAATTAATTAGTTTCTTTACCTTAAAAAAATATATTTTTTATATTTAAAAAAAACAATAACCATTTCTAATTACAAATTAATTGTCTATTATACATATATACTATACATATATACTATATCTATTATACATATATACTATAAAAAAACAATTACTATTATCTAGTAATGAATGCTATTTCTAAACAAAACAAAAGTCTATTAATCAAGTAAAATTATAAAAAAAAGGTGATTGATCAAATAATGAATTATGAATGATCGACTTGAATTCAAAATTCTCATTTCTCACTAATAAAAGATGAGTACAATTCAATGAGGATACTATAACTTGAATCACATACATAATATTTTTTTTTAAACTACTTTTTTGAAAGACACAAATAACAATCACACAAATAACGTGAATTATCTTTTAGATAAGGAATCAAGTATGATTTTGATAACAATATATTGTCAAATTTCAATGAAATTAATGATGAATAGAACGAGCTTAAATGTTTAATAGCTTACGATTGAATGTGTATATTATATATTGAATCATATTTAATTTTACTAAAACTACTTTTTGAAATACACAAATAACATGGATTACAAATTCAATTTAATAAAATTGATTACCTTAAAGTCGCGAACGAACATGATTCAACAAATTCAACCCAAACAATTAAAAGTTTGAAACAAACGTAGAACCATTTCAACTTGAAACTTGAATGAAACTGACCTAAATACCGACCCGAAACCCGAACAAGACTGACCCGATTCTGACCGAAAACCAGAATGGGTCCAACCCGATTCTGACTGAAAACTCGAATGGGTCCAACCCGATTCTGACCGAAACCCGACCAATCTGAATTTCATTTTGACCGAATCCGACTCGACCCGACCCGACCAAGCCCGACACATAAATTTTGACCGAGTTGACCTGACTCATCAGTGACCCGACCCGATTGTGATCGATCCGAACCTGACCGAACAACCTGGATTGCCAGCTCTAAACATAAGTGCATCATGCAAACCTAAACTTGTAAAAGTATCGTACTATACTAATGAGCTTCGAGGCTTTGTGACCTCAATCCTCTCCTTGATGCGTCGCCGTCGTCTTCTTCTCGTCTTCCCTTCTCTTCATCAATAGACCTAGGTAACGTATATAAATCCTAATACACATGCTTAAAATCAAATAAAAAATGAAACTCAATATCGTTTCGTTTGGATAAAATATAATCTCATAAGGAATTTTCCTTATCTGTTGCACCATATATGTTCTTCCAGCCGTCAAGACCTTTTATTTGCTTTTTTCTCAAGATATTTGATGTGTCCTTGATAAGATCTGATCTTGTATCATCTTTCCTTGTTAACAGGGTCTTATGACCCTCAACACCTGATAGATCTTGTGAGCACTAGTTCTGCAATATTCATGTGCAAGTACTAAAAAAAATGAGTGAATTGTGTTATTTAATTTAATGTGTAATGACTACACATGAAATAGGACATTTGATAGAGATATACAATCTAGTTATTTTAGGAAGCGTAGTGCTTTGCTTGAAACCAACTAAAATTTATGGGTAAACAGTTTAAATCCATGACTATTATAAACGAGTCTTATTAAGTCATTCACTTTGAGTTGACGGGCTAGATCAACGGATTTGATGGTTGATGATTAACATATATATCATATATTATTATTGAAGGCAATATGATTTCTTGTCTTTCTAAGGCAAAGGAGATTTAGAATCATTTTAAATAGAGAAATCGCATTTGAGACTTTTGTTCGCTTGCAGTTCCATCCTGATTCGATCTGATTCACGCATCAATAGGTATCCACTATTAATAATGATTGATCTATCAATTATGCATGAAGATCCTCATATTAGATGGTTAGAATCATTCTATATTTTCCCTTTAAGCGACTAATTTTGCTTCAGTTCTTATTAGAACATTTTACATAAATGGATAGGAACAATATGTATTAATTATTAATTTTGATCCATATCTTGATTTAATTGGTGGTAAATTTTATATGGAATATTTTTCTATAATCAAAATTGAAATTTTGATTGATTGGTTCATATTAAAGTGTATGTTCATATAACAGGGAATTACGAACCATTAAATTGAATCAAATTAGATCCAATTTAAGGGTTTTTCGTTGCTGAGACACAAGCTAATTGTTGTGTAGACCAAACTGGATTGGGGCCTAGGCCTAGCCGATTATGACTCGCCATGGGTTGAGTCGAGTAGGACTCGCCACATACTAGTATTGGAGGCTATACTTTACCCACGTATAAATTTTTCAGTAAATGGATTTTAATGATTAATATTGATTAATACCATATAAGGATTTATATTTTAAATTAAGATTTTATTATGTTTAGATTTATATTATGATATAAAATGCTTGCATAAGGTGACTAGTATAGCCCATAAATTTGAAATGTGTATACGTATTGTTATGTTTTTATTGTATGCGATCTATGTATCATTGTGTATTTTTGTAATTTATTTTCAATAATTAGATTATTAGAAAATGTTATAATATAAGAAGAAGACGACATAATGACTGTTGTGAGCCGAATCTGCCATGTTTTACAGTAACTTTTATGTCAATTTCTGCATACATTTCATTCATTTGGGTTAGGATAGTACAGAATCTATGTAGCTTATGTTTATTTGCCAAATTATGGAGTCTACACCAGTTTCTGTTTAAATCGCAGAATTTGAGACGTTTTACAGCAATTCTAAGGAAGGTCAGAAAAGCTCGGAAATCCACTACAAAAGTCCAAGGTCAAAGAAGCAACGGAACCAGTCGAATCAAGCTGAGAGCCCAGGTTACTCGATCTCGAGTGAACCTTACTCGATCTCGACGAACATGTCCGAGCACAGGCCTTGTCGATTAGGAGCAGTGTCGAGAGCCAGACCAACCCAGCTCTGGAGCCTACTCGATCTCGATTACCACTGGTCGAGATCGACAAAGCCTAGACGCCACACCCGGAGTCGAGGAGATGAGCTGATCGAGAAGCCGAGGACGAAGACGCCGAGGACGAAGACGTCGAGCAGCTCTACTCGATCTCGAGGAGCCCTAGTCGAGATCGACGACACCCAGGAGCCTAGATCCGAGCCATGTCGAGCAGAGTCACCCGAGAACACCAGTCGACGACAATCCTACTCGATGTCGAGTAGCCCTTGTCGATATCGAGTAGCCCAATTTCTGGAAACGCGTCAACGTGAGCAGTCCGAGTCGAGTTGGAGTTACTTGGAGCCGAAGGAAGTCGAGTTGGCCGAAATCTATCATCATCTATCCAAGGAAGGGATATCTATCAACATGAAGACATCTTACCTAGTTTTCTTTTTAGATTTAATTTCCTAATTGCATTTATTTATCTTCTAGCAAATAGATATAATTTTAGATATAGATAGAAGATTCTATCCTTGATTAGCAAGGAATAGAAGGCTATAAATAAAGCCCTAGGGGCTGGTTTTCTCATGCATTCAATCATACAATTTTAGGGAGAGAGAAGTAGTTCCACAGAGAAGTTTTAGGAGTTCTAAAGTTTTTAGGGTTTTGGCATTCTGCGAAAGTTGATTGCCGGGATTGTAAAGGCTTTGAATATAGTTTAATGCAAGTTTCTTTTCATCAATCAATGTCTGCGATTGCGATGAGGCGTGAGTAGTCCACCCACTTCTGGGGCTGGGGTGAGCCCGACGGTGGCCATGTGAGGTGATGCAGTAAAGGTCAGATCTTGTTATGCAATTCATCTTCTATCGCTATGAGCATGATTCTTTTGCGAGAGTTGAAGGCGATCCTTGTTTGTGTTATTGAAGAGAAAGTGATCTTAATGCAACTTGAGTTAATTATGTGAAAAGGGTTAGTAACAATTAGGGTTTATGCGAAAGCCTCTATATGCCTATTTGTTAGTAACGAAAGTTATTTTGACGGAAAGCATGATCTTTTATGCCTTTATGTGTTACTTGGTTATCGTTGTGGTGTTGATACCCTGGTCTTGGAAGTCTTTTATATATTGAATTTATTTCTGTCGAAATCTGAGATTCTGTGTTCGAATTTGCAATTTACACTTTCTGCATTCTTAGTCGATCTAGAGGAGGTTTTAGTCAAGATAGAGTAGGGCCTTGTCGATCTCGAGTAGGCCTGTTGTCGAGATCGAGTTGGTTTTGGTCTATATCGAGTTGAGTTTGAGCTTTTGTTTTCGATTCCAAAGTTTCTGTTTTTGCTATTTCTAGTCGATCTCGAGTACTGCCTTTGTCGAGATCGAGTACGCCTGTTGCTTTGTTTTATTTTCTGCTTTGCTTTGTCTTTTCTGTCTTCGTTTTGTTCATTGCTTTTATTTGTTATTTTCTGCTTTTATTTTTGTGTTTCTGTTGCTTGTCTGTGAGATCTGTTGCTACCTAAGAACTACTGACGTGCTTCCTCGTGGATTCGATCCTGACAACCTTCTACTACAACGGGAGGAAGTCTTGTATTTATTTGCTGAGACAGGGAAGTCAGTATGATTTTTACTTTATATTTATTTCATACTTGACCATCCTCCTGCAACAACAAATTGGCGCCGTTGCCGGGGATGCAATCATTCGCGCCTTAGGTAGTTAAATCTCACGTTTCTTTTGAGTTACTTCGTAGGTGTATGCGCCGTTCTGGTCAACGACCTGAGTTTGACGGCTTAGACAAACCAGAGCGCATTCTACACATTAGAGCTAAACTGCAAAGAGCCATGGCAGCTGCTGAAACACATGAGCAACTGATTGCAAGGCTTACAAGGGAATTGGCCGCTAAAGATGCTGCTATCGCCACTGAGAAAGCAGCAAGGGAGCAAGCAGAGGCTGAGCTTGCCCAATATCCAACCACGGCAGAGGACTATATGCACCCAACTCTCGTCGTGCCTGAATCGGCGATTCTTATCCCTGAAAACTCTTTTGAAATTCGCACTCAATTTCTTATAGAGCTTAAAAATAATGCCTTATCTGGTAGATTTAATGAGTGTCCTCTTGAACATATTACAAACTTTTCTGAGATGTGCCGTACTCTTGGTGAAGGTACAACTTTGGAATATGTCAAGATGAAGGCTTTTCGCTGGTCTCTCGCTGGACCTGCACTAAAGTGGCTTGAAGGGCTGAAACCAAGATCCCTGACAACATGGGCCCAAGTAGAGCAAGAGTTTCTGAAAAAATTCTTCCCACCTGCCAAAACAGCACATCTCCGCCAGAAAATCACCGCCTTCAAACAGAAGCAAGGGGAACCGCTGGCGAAGGCATGGGAGCGCTACAAAGAATTGCTGCGATCTTGCCCTACTCATGGAGAGCCACCCTACGTCATTCAGGAGATCTTCTTCAACTCTCTTGATCAAGTCACTAAGGACAGAATCAACCATTATACTCGCTATGAGTATCTGACAATGCCGCCAAGTGACGCATGGGGTGTGCTAGAGAAGCTCACCAACTATGACAACAAGTATGGGTCTACTGCAACTTATGAAGAGAACCCCTACGCTAGGCCAGCACCATCCATGCCCCTCTATGAGCCTCCTAAGGAGATTGATCCGGATGTAAGGGAACAGTACTACAGAGATTAGAACAAGAAGCTCCTTAAGCAAGTGAAGTATCTTTCTGTCAACCAGCCTTGCATTGAATGCGGATCGCAACGGCACACCACTCCTGAGTGCCCACACACAGAGCAAGTCAGGATGTCAGAACACCACGAGGAGGTAGCTTATGCAGGGGGTCCCAATCGGTACATGGGGGACCAAAGGTTTCAGCAACCATAATGGAACCAAGGTGTCCCTAGGAACCCTCCGCCCTACAGAGCTCCAGGACATCCGGAAAGGGACCAGAAAAAGGATGATATACAGACAGTCCTGGAGGAAATACGGAGAAATCACTTAGAAACTAGGCATTCCTTCAACTCCGTCTACACTCAGATGCAAGGTGTCAACTCTAGGCTTGGGGAAATTGATATATGGCGAAAATCAGTTGATACACAGATTGGTCAGCTGGCAGCGGGAATCCCCAGACAGTCAGTTGCGCTCCCTGGGTCTTCAGAACCAAATCCTAAGGGAAAGACTGGACACATCGCTGCTGTAAAACTCAGAAGTGGACATCAACTGCAAGAGCCAGAGGTCGGAAAGCAGCAGAACAACGAAGAACATCAACTCGACATCGATAACACTGTAGTTGATATCGAAGAGGGCCTAGTCGATGTCGAGGAGAAACTTCAAAAACCCTCGTCTGAACCACACAGCAACTCGACATCACCCAATCTGGTCGATATCGACAAGGGTGTACTCGACATCGAGGAGGATCTTGTCGACGTCGAGAAAGCTGCAGCACCTCCGATGTCTGTTCTAGCTCTGAATCAGAAAAAGAAGCTGCCTTTCCCCATAAAATCTCCAAAGGACCCGACAGAAAAGAAATTCCAGCGTTTCATCAAGATGCTTCATAAACTCAACGTCACCATCCCCTTCACAGAAGCTCTCAATGAAATGCTCTCATATGTCAAGTTCCTGAAGGAGATACTGAGCAAAAAGCGATCGATGGCTGAAATTATAGAGGAATGCAGCCATTTGGAAATACTGGAGAAGAGGCCAGATCCAGGTAAGTTTGCTATAACCATTGGATTTGGTCCATACAAAATTAATGCTTTATGTGATCTTGGAGCTAGTGTGAGTATAATGCCTTTAACAATTTGGTCCAAGATTAAGATAGGTGCCCTAGAGCCTGTGGATTCTAGACTTTATATGGCCAACAACACTGTGGTCATCCCAACAGGCATGGTGGACAATGTGCCAGTACAAGTAGGTAAATTCTTTGTCCCTGCTGATTTCCTAGTTATTGATATGCAAGAAGATCATGCTTGTCCAATTATTCTAGGGAGACCCTTCTTGGCGACGGTGGATGCCAACATAAGCGTAAGGAAAGGAGTGCTCACCTTCAACATCAACGATGAGGTAATTGAGTATTCCTTTAATAAAACTGAAAGGCATACAGGTCCAATGGAAGAGGTCAAATCTATCTCAGCTGGCTACATCACCTGCGGGGAACCCAAGGTCAGAAATATGACCCCTGAGGAGCTGGAAAAGAGGGACATGGAGGCCCAGGTGGAGGAGATCATGGCAATCCTAAAAGAGGACGCAGAAAATCCAATCGACACAAACCAAGGTACGTCGTTATGGACTAATTATTTTTCGGATGCCTTGACAGGAACCAAGTATGGGGTCAAGATCGACCAAGACTCCTCGACATCGAGGACCCTAGTCGATCTCGACAAGAAACAGAAGCCTCCACCAGCACCAGCGTCATCGAGCAGCAATACAGAAGCTGCGGGCTACTCGACATCGAGTACGCTACTCGAGATCGACCACCACTTGGCTGCCTCGACTTCGCCTTCCTCGACGCTGACGACACCAGAGCCAGGATCCTCCTCGACATCGACCACCTTAGTCGATATCGACCACCCCTCTACTGCCTCGACTTCTTCCTCCTCGACACTGGAGCCACCAGGAGCGGAACCCTACTCGACATCGAGTAGTCTACTCGATGTCGACAAGCCCTACTCTTCGTCGACTCCTGCATCTGCGAGCAGCCCACCACCAGAACATGCAGACTCGTCGAGATCGACTAGCCCTAGTCGAGATCGACCAAACACTGTGGTCCCCGATTCCGTCTCTGCGAAGGTAAGCCAAGGTATGGATCTTTCTTCTCCTATTTCCATTAAAGATTTATCTATACATGGGAGAGGTTTGCCTTGGTATGTGTGCTTATGTAGGATATCCAATGATGAGCCCAAGGAGTATGAAATTGGAGACAAGCTCTATGTCTCTAAATCAAAGGATCATTGGTTCCCTAATAAATTCAACAAAAAGCGGATGGGGCCTTTCGTGGTGAACAAGATCCATTCTGGAGGATTGCAGCTGATGGACAAGAATGGAGTCCTATTTGAGGCCCAAGCTACATGGGCCCTGCAAATGCCACCTTGAGCTAAATGGAAAAGTCGGCCTAGCGACTATAAAATCTAGAGCTTGTACATAGACTTTTTGAGACGTTTTTGGACATTGTTTTGTTTGTTTTTGGTTTTGAACACTTTTAGTTTTTCTATTATGGGTATATGTCTTCTACACTTTTCAGGTCCATGGATAGAACCAATCAATATTCATACTAGGCCCAGGAGGTGATTCCATTCGAAATTTAGAGGCCCTGCACACCAGTCTAGTGAGTTTCTTTCTCTACCCTTGTTTTTATCCAGTGAGGACACTGTAATGTTTAAGTATGGGGTGGGGGAAGGGCTTACTTTATGCATATTTTCTATATTGTGACATTATGTGTGCATATTTAGAATTTATTTCTTTGGATTGCTAAATGGCTATTTTGGAATTCATTATTGATTTGTGTGCTTATATATGCATGTTTTCCAAAATTTGAGAAAAAATGACCCCCATTGAATTTTTTTGAATAATGTCATGGAAGCTTATATTGGACTCGACGATACAAAATTGGATTCATTAGAGATATAGCATGAAATTGCCTAGTAAAGGGAAGTCATAATGAAGTGCATATTTTTATGAAAACCATGAAAGGAGGTAAAATTTGAAGTTGCTTTTGACATGTTGCATGATAAGATGATGGAGGACTTTATATTTCCATATAATGCTCATTGTTTATATTCCTAGCCTTACCTATGCTTATGCATCACAAAAGCCATATTATGCCTTATTTCAATTATTGCTCCACATGACCTAAACATTTGCCATTCTTTACCTTATCTGGGGATTATGTTGAGAATGATGTTACATTATGGAGATTATCATATGGTGTTTGTGTTGTGATTATTATCATTATTGGAGTTTGGAAGGAAATTGTTTGAAATATATGGAAAATTTAATGAGTGAAAGAAAATCCAATCACCTCAGGAGATAAAGGTAGATTGACCCTGCTCTCTGAGATAATAGTTTGGAGAGATGGGACACATTGTGAGGAGTCCAAGGCACTAAGTATCCGGGGCCATTCATGACACCCATGTTTGCGACTCGCGAGAAGGCAGTGCTGAGGTCAGAGAGGTAAAAACATTATTATTGATAAAAGCATTATGAAAGGTGATGAATCTTATGGAGAAGGAATGTGGAAATTCAAGTTTGGAAATACTCCATTTCCCCGGATCATTAGCACCACATTGCCAAAAATTGCCCACCTTTTAGCCTTTTACCAAATCTACTCCTTACTTGAGCTTAAATTGAAGTCCTCTTGATTATCAATGCTTTGTCACGAATGAATGTTTTGCATAACCCTCCTTTTGTGAGTAGATGTTGCTTTGATATAATTGCACATGCATGGATTTGTGACACTAGTACCTTTTCGAGGATGGTAATTGACTGCTGGGTTATATGACAATGAGTCTAAGATGTTGAGAGTTTTGATTTCTTCCCTTGAATGACAAATAAAAGTATTGCTTGAGGACAAGCAAGCTTAAGTATGGGGTGTTTGTTGTAAGCCGAATCTGCCATGTTTTACAGTAACTTTTATGTCAATTTCTGCATACATTTCATTCATTTGGGTTAGGATAGTACAGAATCTATGTAGCTTATGTTTATTTGCCAAATTATGGAGTCTACACCAGTTTCTGTTTAAATCGCAGAATTCGAGACGTTTTACAGCAATTCTAAGGAAGGTCAGAAAAGCTCGGAAATCCACTACAAAAGTCCAAGGTCAAAGAAGCAGCGGAACCAGTCGAATCAAGCTGAGAGCCCAGGTTACTCGATCTCGAGTGAACTTTACTCGATCTCGACGAACATGTCCGAGCACAGGCCTTGTCAACTAGGAGCAGTGTCGAGAGCCAGACCAACCCAGCTCTGGAGCCTACTCGATCTCGAGTACCACTGGTCGAGATCGACAAAGCCTAGACGCCACACCCGGAGTCGAGGAGATGAGCTGATCGAGAAGCCGAGGACGAAGACGTCGAGCAGCTCTACTCGATCTCGAGGAGCCCTAGTCGAGATCGACGACACCCAGGAGCCTAGATCCGAGCCATGTCGAGCAGAGTCACCCGAGAACACCAGTCGACGACAATCCTACTCGATGTCGAGTAGCCCTTGTCGATATCGAGTAGCCCAATTTCTGGAAACGCGTCGACGTGAGCAGTCCGAGTCAAGTTGGAGTTACTTGGAGCCGAAGGAAGTCGAGTTGGCCGAAATCTATCATCATCTATCCAAGGAAGGGAGATCTATCAACATGAAGACATCTTACCTAGTTTTCTTTTTAGATTTAATTTCCTAATTGCATTTATTTATCTTCTAGCAAATAGATATAATTTTAGATATAGATAGAAGATTCTATCCTTGATTAGCAAGGAATAGAAGGCTATAAATAAAGCCCTAGGGGCTGGTTTTCTCATGCATTCAATCATACAATTTTAGGGAGAGAGAAATAGTTCCACAGAGAAGTTTTAGGAGTTCTAAAGTTTTTAGGGTTTTGGCATTCTGCGAAAGTTGATTGCCGGGATTGTAAAGGCTTTGAATATAGTTTAATGTAAGTTTCTTTTCATCAATCAATGTCTGCGATTGCGATGAGGCGTGAGTAGTCCACCCACTTCTGGGGCTGGGGTGAGCCCGACGGTGGCCATGTGAGGTGATGCAGTAAAGGTCAGATCTTGTTATGCAATTCATCTTCTATCGCTATGAGCATGATTCTTTTGCGAGAGTTGAAGGCGATCCTTGTTTGTGTTATTGAAGCGAAAGTGATCTTAATGCAACTTGGGTTAATTATGTGAAAAGGGTTAGTAACAATTAGGGTTTATGCGAAAGCCTCTATATGCCTATTTGTTAGTAACGAAAGTTATTTTGACGGAAAGCATGATCTTTTATGCCTTTATGTGTTACTTTGCATGGTTATCGTTGCGGTGTTGATACCCTGGTCTTGGAAGTCTTTTATATATTGAATTTATTTCTGTCGAAATATGAGATTCTGTGTTCGAATTTGCAATTTACACTTTCTGCATTCTTAGTCGATCTAGAGGAGGTTTTAGTCGAGATAGAGTAGGGCCTTGTCGATCTCGAGTAGGCCTGTTGTCGAGATCGAGTTGGGTTTGGTCTATATCGAGTTGAGTTTGAGCTTTTGTTTTCGATTCCAAAGTTTCTGTTTTTGCTATTTCTAGTCGATCTCGAGTACTGCCTTTGTCGAGATCGAGTACGCATGTTGCTTTGTTTTATTTTCTCCTTTGCTTTGTCTTTTCTGTCTTCGTTTTGTTCATTGCTTTTATTTGTTATTTTCTGTTTTTATTTCTGTGTTTCTGTTGCTTGTCTGTGAGATCTGTTGCTACCTAAGAACTGCTGACGTGCTTCCTCGTGGATTCGATCCTGACAACCTTCTACTACAACGGGAGGAAGTCTTGTATTTATTTGCTGAGACAGGGAAGTCAGTCTGATCTTTACTTTATATTTATTTCATACTTGACCATCCTCCTGCAACAACAATGACCTTCCAAATGAATACCTAGAACTCATACAACAAGAAATCACGAACGAGGAGGATGAATTCCTAACACAAATCCTTTCTAACGGGGAAATGAAATTAACATGTAGTTTTTAGTATAGGAAATAACAAGTCAACGGGACCTGATTGAATGACGGCAGAGTTTTATAAAAAATATTGAGACATAATTGGTACCTCTGTAATCAGAGCTGTTAAAGGCTTTAATTTTTCATATATGGGAAACATCTCAGATAGATAAAACATACATTTATAACACCAAACACAAAAAAAGAGAACACAACCACGACATCGCACTATACACCTATAAGCATATGTTCCACCATTGACAAAATAACATCTAAAATAATCACTGAAAAATTAAAGGATTTCATAGAAAAGCTAATCCACCCTCTCCAAGGGACATTTGTCTCAAATAGCGCGATTCAGGACAGCGTTCTAATAGCACATGAAAATTTTCTCATGTAATTGGTGTAGCTATTTTGATTGAGCACCTAGGAACCTTAGTGTAGGTGTGTCTCAGAAGATATTTCTCCTTGTAACTGAACACACACTCCACTATATAAGGAGCTGAGTTGTAGTTTATTGTTCATTCAGTCAATATAGAGAGAGATTCACTTGAGAGCTTTCCCGCTCCTTCCATGGCGGAAACCTCAAGTTCAGGTTCATTCAATTGAGTTTTTCTTTGTTCAATCAAACACAAATTCATCTTCAATTTGTCAATATGGTATCAGAGCAGTTTATGCTCTGCATCTGAAGCTACCGCATCTGGCATCCATCTGATCTGGCGATTTCTTGTTCTTGCTTGCTCGTCGTTTGATTGTCATCATCAACAATGGCAGAGCGCTCTGGAGGAAGGCGTCGAGATCAGATGACTGCCTCGGATCTGCAAAATCCGCTTTTCATCCATCCCTCGGATAACTCAGGTCTGATTGGTTTTACAATCAAACTTACTGAGAGAATTATCGAAGATGGAGAAAGTCTATGATCAAAGCTTTATCTGTCAAAAACAAGTTGTGGCTGGTTGAAGGCTTGGACCTTCGTAATGAGGAAAATGGTCTGCAGTGGATTTGATGTAACGACATGGTTTGTTCATGGATTCTAAACACTATTTCATCATAAATTTTCAATACTCTTGATAAATATGAGTGTGATCTCTAGAAAAATATTGATGAAGCTGATCATGAAGACAAGTTGATGAGATTTCTCATGGGGCTGAATGAGAATTTTGACATTGCTCGTAGGCAAATCTTGATGAGCACTCCATTACCTACTGCTAGTACATCATACTCTCTATTGATGCAGGGGGAGATGGGGTCAGGGTCCAGTAACACCAATCTGCACTCAGAGATTACTGCTTTAATGGCCAAGCAAGCTGCATCTGGTGATAGGTCTCAGGATACTAGGAAAAAGAAGAAGTGTGGTCACTGTGGGGGTAACCACAAATTTGAGAGGTGCTAGGAGCTGATAGGATATCCCAGTTGGCACTCTAAGAGTAAAGACAAGCAACAAACACCTCGCTCTGATGATCAACACATGTTTGAAAAATGAGCAGACAAGAGGAAAAGTGATGGCAAGTACACTCCTAAAGCAAATGCTGCAGGGAAAAGAGTAGTGCAAGACTTCTCCACCAAAGGCCAACTAACTGCTGAACAACGCAAACTAGTGGCCAACATCATCAACTTTCTTGAACAATCTGGTACTCCAAATCATGAATCACACCTAGCTGGTACTCTGTGTTTGAACACTTTTCGTACTGGAAACTTATGGATTATGGACAGTGGGGCTACTAACCATATTACATGTGATCTCTTTCTGCTTGATAACCTCAAGCCTACCCCAAACTCTTTCATACATCTCCCTGATGGAAATGTTCATCCTATTATACACATTGGTGATCTCAAACTCTCTCATTTCACCTTCACAAATGTACTGTGTATACCTGCATTTCACTTTCACCTGTTGTCTCTTACCCAACTTATCATTGAAAACAAATGCAACATCCGTCTTAATGATGGCTTTTGTGTTGTCCAGGATCAAGCAAAGAAGAAGACGATTGCAGTTGGTAAGCTATGTGGTAGACTCTTCTACATGAATCCATCCAGCTGTGAGTCTACTCAGTCCTGTCAACAAGGCTTTTCTGCTTCAACTATTGCTCAAGTTTCTGCAAATCATGCTTTACTTATGTTTCTGTCTACGAACATCCCAGACTCTACTTCTCTTTGGCATCTTCGACTTGGACAAGCTCCTGTGGCCAAGCTCAGACACATATCTTCTCTACAAACTGATTTGTCCAAAAATAATTCACATATATGCATTGTATGTCCTTTAGCTAAACAAACTCGTTCCATTTTTTCTGGAAGCAACTCTATTGTTGATCATGTATTTGAGATCTTACATTGTGATGTTTGGGGACCTTATGCCACCCCTATTATGAATGAATTTCGTTTCTTTCTTACTATTGTTGATGACAAAAGTAGGGGGGTTTGGGATTTCTTAATGAAACACAACAGTGAGGTGAGTGATCATCTATGTTCCTTCATAAAAATGGTTCACAATCAATTCAATTCTACTGTCAAAATTGTCAGGAGTGATCAAGGAACTGAATTTTTCAATAAATCAGTCTCCTCTTTTCTGTTACAACATGGTATCGTCCATCAGAGTTCTTGCACTACAACTCCCCTGCAAAATGGAAGAGTGGAACAAAAACATCGTTACATTCTCCAAACTGCTCGCTCTATGATGCTTGCCTCTTCTTTTCCTTTAAAGTTTTGGGGAGACAGTGTGCTTCCAGCCACCTATCTCATAAATCGTCTGCCAAAGCCCATCTTATATCATAAATCACCAAATGAAGTCATCTTTAATAAATCTCCCAAGTACTCACATCTGTGTACTTTTGGATGTTTGTCATTTGCTACTACATCTCATCTGCCTGGTGTCAAGAAAGGTTACAAACTATACAATCTTAAGACACACAAATACATGACCAGTACTGATGGTACTTTCATTGAGCATATTTTTCCCTTTGCTCTTAAACCTTCATCTGCATCTCTTAAACCTGTTGACAGTGGTCATAATTTTCCCTTTGATTACCTGACAGATGATCTTCTTGATACATCTGATTTTCCTAATTCTGTGACATCTTCTGATCCAGATGATCCTGTTGTACCAAATTCTCCTATCTCTTCACCTATGACCACTGACTCTTTGTCCTATGAAACGACTGTGACCCCGTCATCTTCTGACTCTTGCCACATGAATCACTTGCAGATTATTCTCCCTCACTAGTCTCTAATTAATTTGAGATCATCACTGAACAGCCTGTTAGACACTCCACAAGGACTCACAATCCTCCAGCTTGGATGAAGGATTATGTAGGATTGGCTACCACTAATGCATCCACATTGTCATTGTCTTCTTCAAAGGTATACCATTATCCTATCTCAACCTTTTTGTCCTAAACATCTTTCTCTATGGCCTATAAATCCTTTGTAGCCAATGTTCCTCCACATTCTGAACCAAAGTCAGTAAGGAAAGCAATTCAGAATCCTGCCTGGTGTGAGGCAATGATTGTGGAACTTGATGCTCTAGAACGAAATGGTACTTGGGATTTGGTTCCTCTCCCGCCAAATAAGTCCCTTGTGACTTGTAAATGGTTGTTCAAGTTGAAGTTCAAATCTGATGGGATACTTGACAGATACAAGGCTCGTCTTGTAGCTCGAGGATTTACCAAGCTTGAGGGCATAGATTATAGTGAAACTTTTGCCCCTGTTGCTAGGATGATCGCTGTTCGAGTATTGCTTGATGTTGCTGTTGTGAAGTGTTGGCATGTGACTCAGATGGATGTCACAAACGCGTTCCTTCATGGAGATCTTGATGAAGAGGTGTTCATGACACTCCCTCCTGAGTATGAGTTTCTCAAAAGGTTCAAAGCCTCCACCACTGATGTGCCATCAAGTGTGTCTTCCTCGCCTTCCAACCTGGGGTGCAAACTTAAGAAATCGCTTTATAGGTTAAAGCAGGCACCAAGGCAGTGGTTTCTTAAGTTTTCAAAGTTGGTGCTATCTGTTGGGTTTATGCAGTCTTACTCTGATTACTCTCTCTTCACCAGACACAAAGGTGACTCATTCACAACTCTTCTTGTTTACGTTGATGATATGATCATTATAGGCAATGATGTTGATGCTATTGCTGAGTTGAAAAAGCATCTTCATGATCACTTCCAAATCAAGGATCTTGGCCCCCTTAGATATTTCCTGGGTATTGAAGTTGATAGATTTAATGGTGGGTTTCATTTGAATCGACGGAAATACACTCTTGATCTGTTGGCTGATGTAGGTATGGAAAACTTTAAGCCACTGCACACACCCCTTGATGTGCATCAGAAACTCACAAATGAGGGGGAGCCTTTGGCATACCCTTTGTAGTACAGGCGTATCATTGATAAATTGATTTACTTGACCATCACCAGACTGGATATAGTGTATTCAATGCAAGTCTTGAGCCAATTTGTTCAACATCCGACATCTGAGCATTGGATTGCCATAAAACATCTTCTTTGGTATCTCAAAGTTACTCCTGGACAAGGTTTATGTCTCAGTAGCTCTTCATCATTGCAACTTCGTGCTTTCTGTGATACGGATTGGCAGGCATGTCCTCTAACTCGATGGTCCCTTACTGGTTTCTGCATCTTTCTCAGCTCTTCTCTCATTTCATGGGGTACAAAGAAGCAGACATTTGTGGACATGTCCACTACTGAGTCGGAGTATCATGCTATGGTTGCTACTTGTTGTGAACCAAGTGGCTTACTCTAGTGTTCTTAGATTTAACTGTCCATTTCTCTGAACCAATTGAGCTCTTTTGCGACAATCAAGCTGCCCTTCATATAGCTCGTAACCCAGTATTCCACGAGCGTACCAGGCATATAGAAGTGGATTGTCATCTAGTTCGTGACATGGTTAAGTGTAGAGACATTGTCACATCTTACATTGCCATAGGTGAGCAACCTGGAGATCTCTTTACCAAGGTGCTCGTTTGTGATAGAATGGCAAAATTACTGTCCAAGCTAGGAGTAGAGAATCAGTTCTCTCACTCTTATCTTGAGGGGGAGTGATGTAATTGATGTAGCTATTTTGAGTGAGCACCTAGGAACCTTAGTGTAGGTGCGTCTCAGGAGATACTTCTCCTTGTAACTGAACACACGCTCCACTATATAAGGAGTTGAGCCGTAGTTTGTTGTTCATTCAGTCAATAGAGAGAGAGAGAGAGAAAGAGAGAGAGATTCACTTGAGAGCTTTCCCGCTCCTTCCATGGCGGAAACCTGAAGTTCAGGTTCATTCAATTGAGTTGTTCTTCGTTCAATCAAACACAAATTCGTCTTCAATTTGTCAATATTTTCATTCTTTCAAAACCCGAATATTAAAAGAAGGTTGTGTGACAATTAAGCCAGACATGGAAAAGGTCTATGATAGGGTTGACTGAGGCTTCACTAGGCAATCCTTAATAAATTCGGTTTGAACCCGAAATTTATTGAGTGGGTCATGGAGTACATATCTACTGTATCTTTCTCAGTTCATGTAAACAATGGTCCAATCGAGTTATTTTGGCCAACACTGTCATCTGAATCTGGCCGATTGTCACTGTTGCCATGGGTGTTTTGTTTGAATGATTTTAACCCGATGAAGTTAGCAGAGAAATAAATGGCTTCGTACGTCTCTTGGATGTAATCGATCACCACCAATGATTTCATAGGCATCATTTCCGCCTTATCTAGCGTCAATTTCTCCCACCGGGCCTCGGTAGTAATGGCCTACAACTTCAATCTTTGTCCGACCACCATCTTGTTTTTTTAAGAAAAAATATTGACCCTTTACCTCTCAAGAATCAAGACCCTTGCTTTTATTGTCTTTACTCATACACATAGCATGAGGTGTATTCGAGGGCGGTGAGGCGGAGAAGGGAATTTGGTGATGGCTAAGGCTCTCAAATGAAAAGGACTAATGTGCAATATTTCGATATTTTTCTTGCCAATAGATAAATTGCAGGTCTGTTTGGCAACATGTAGCTAATGAGGTAGTCGAAGTTGATAGAGTAATTATAGGTAATGGATTAAGTTTGTTAAAGTTATGTTAAATTAGAGTGTTTATAAGCTAGTACGGTGTTTGGTAATCCAATTGAGAGAGTAATTGATACAAACTGGCTAATGAGATAGGAGAAAATGAATAGATTTATTAATACAAAAAAAAAATTCTTAAAAGATTGGGGTGAGTAATTGAAAATTCAATTTTAAAAACTAATTAAATTAAAATATTATATTTAACCTATTCAAAACTATAGAATTTTAAAGCAATCTCCATAATCAAGACTCCTTTTGTTGTCTTTAATCACAGACATATATAGCATGCAGTATATTCGAGAGCGGTGATATTGAGAATGGAATTTAGTGATGGCTAAAGCTCTCAAATTAAAAAGACTAATGTGTAATGTTTTGATATTTGTCTTGCCAATAGACAAATTACGTGTATGTTTGGTAACACGTAGCTGATGGGGTTGAAATTGATAGGGTAACTGAAACTGATGGATTATGTTAATTAGTAAGGTGATTGATAACTCAGCTGATATAGTACGTAATTGATATAAACTAGTTAATGAGACACTACTACATATGTAGTTATTAATGACATTTAAAAGATGACGTTTTTCATAAAATGCCATTAAAAACGTTTTTTATGGCGTTTAAATACAAAAATGCCATATTTTTTTAGAATACAATTTATTTATGACGTTTTACAAACGCCGTAAAATCTATGGCGTTTATAAAACGCCATGTTTTTCAATTGTAAAATTTATGAAATATTTTATGGCGTTTTCAAAATGTCATAAAATACACGGCGTTTATAAAACGTCATTAAAATAGGGGCAATTTTTTCATTTCAAAAAATTTGGGCAAAAATTAGAGCGGGAAACAAAATAAAACCCTAAATTCGCCCCCCTTTTCATTCAGTCCGTGCCTCACCGCTCTCTCTCTCTCTCTGAAAACCCAAGGCGAGATCTAGCCTCTCTCTCAGGCAAGCTCTTCCATGCCATGGCGACCTTGCCCAAACGTAAACCGCCAAAGACGGTCGCCGCCTTGTCAGGTCCTGCTCTTTCCCTTCTCCACCAAGAAACGCTTCCGCCGATTCCGTTGGTGTTGTTCCTGCTTTAGTCTCCATGCTCTTGTATTTCAACTCCGACGCTCGCGAGGCCTCCCTTCTTGCCCTCCTTAACCTCACTGTTTGCAATGAACGGTCAACTCTCTGTCCCTCTATCTCTCTGATTGCTTTCGGTGGTGCTCCATCAGATGGGTCTCTAGTTTTCCCCCAAATTCATTCGTTTTTTAGGTTTTTAATTCTAGTGTATGTTGTGTTTTGTATTTTAATGTTCCAGTGTCTGTTGTGAACTTTGATTTTGGGTGCGATTGGAATTGCAGGCAAAGATTTTGGGTGCGATTGGAATTGCAGGCAAAAGGGCATATTCTCAACTGACATCTTCAACAATTTCAGTAAGGAGTTTGGCCATATTGGAATGGCTTAATTAGGTTTTCACCTGCCAAGGTCTCATCTTTTCTTCCATTGATGCAAAGTGGTCTCAACTCCAGGTATTTCAGGCTTAAGGCTTAATTGCACAAAACTCATCTAATATATGCAAAAAAAAAAATGTAGGTGCTGAATTTATGAAAACACCTTGATGTTTTTGAGTAATTAGAGCAAATTTTTATTGTAAATATTTTTTACTATGTCCTATGACACATATCTAGTGCTATTATGATCTTCAAGTTGAATTTGGATGATATTATAAGTAGGTTCTTTTTCCTAAAAAGACGTTCTATAAGTTGATATAAGTATGTTCTTTTAGCTGTTTTAATTTTATTTTTAGGGACTAGAAACAAGTTCACTTGAGTATGTCTAAATTCTGCATTACAATTTGTTTTTCTAAGTTGTAGGAATTAATTCATAGTTTGATTGATTTTTATGGTTTTGTGGACTCATATACTGCCAAGAACCAATCTGCTAGCTCTTGCTCATTGCACCAATGTAGTATGAACCACACGGTCCACACGTTTTCCTTATGAGTACAAGATACATTGATGAAGCTAAGTTAGCGAATTTTGATGAATCTAATTTTGAAGGTGAAGGATGCCAAGAGGACCCGTCTCCATCTAAGGAGTGTTGTCCCAAGAAGAAAAAATGGGACATTAAGGTAAAGTATCATCGGCTTGTGAATTGCACACGGAGCTTAAAGGTTTTACGATGAGCATATTGTTGAATTCATGTTTTCCTGGTTGCTTTTATGATGCCAAGATCGAGCAGCTATCAAGCAGAGATGGAGATGTGACCAATAACTGTAAGCAATACACGCCATTTAAACCAAATGACGAGTATATACACGTCAGAGCATGAAGGGGGCGGGCTACTAACAACCATAATCTTGCAGAAGGGGTATGGTTTTTTTACTCCTTCATGTAGAGTTTTACTTGATCTTAACTTAGATCAAGTGATGCAACTGACATTGACCTAACTCATGCAGTTGCTAGGTAAATACTCTATACTATTTCTTATTGGATTCCAATAACCACAATTTGAATTTTAATTTATGTTCTCGTTTTCAGGTGGGTTAATCTGCAGGGAATATGATAGAGTTGTCATTGGGGCATAAGCAGACATAAATTTCAGCCTAGAGAATATTGTCAAGATGACTTGAAACAGGTTCGGATTCGATATTGCCAGTAAAATAATTAATGAAATTTATTCTTATCCTATTTTTCTTCCAAATTAGATCTTGCACCCATTTATATATTTATGGTAGTTACAATTGAAGGGTAAGAATATTGTGATCTTTGTTGATCCATTTTTTTGTTGATCGATGTTTGCTGTCCCTAATTGCATCTGCTGGATTATAATATGTTCAATCTGTACGAAATTGATGTATGTAACTGCTCGAACTGATGGATTCATCTGCTGATCGATTTTCTGTACGATTTTCTTGCTGTATGAACTGCTGGATTCATCTGCTGATCTTCTTGCTGATCGAATAGAATCTGTTCGAATTTTTTTTTCCCGTTGATCGATTTTCTGATCGATTAAAAGCTGTACAAACTGCTGGATTTTTTTGCTGATCTTGCTGTACGATTTTCTTGCTGTACGATTTTTGTTCTGTTGATTACAAGCTGTACGAACTGCTGGGTTTTTTTCTCCTATTGATCGAATATAATCTATTTGGATTGCTGATCGATTACAATCTATATGAACTACTAGAATATTTTTTTTCTTACTGATCGATTTTTTTTTAAAAATTTGGGACCTTGTTTTGCAGAAAATCATCCATTCCATTAAAAAATTAGGGTTCGAATCTTAGGAGGTCCCTAATTTGTCCGAAAATTAAGACTATTTGTTTTGTTGTTGTTGAATTAGGTTTGCATGTGGTCTGATTTTTTTTTTTTCACTTTGAATTCCTCTCAACTTCATGTACTACTTTGTTCTTGTTTGTAAGACTATTTCACATGTTACAATTTCATCAAGTACTTTGTTCGATCTTTGTTGTAATTGAATTTGTAATTGTGTTTAGGATGAGTAACATTATGGATTCACGTGGACGTGGGGAAAAAAAAGAGAAAGTGGGCAACTAAGGAGGTGAATTTTACCTTAGATTTTGTACGTGTTAAAGTTAAAAGGTGATGCTCGATGGAGATGTGAAGGAGGCTACTACTAGCATTATTTTTTCGGAAGATAGTATGTTGATAGGTTGGCTAAACACTTCATGGATGTTGGATGGATGGTAAGTGGCTATCTTGCTCTCTCTTATTTATGCATTTATAGCTTCGTTATCATTTGAAGTGTTGATGTTTAGCGTTTTGGAATTGAGTATGTTCATATTAAAAATTGGAACTTAAGTGTTGCTACGCTTTTGTTATAACTTCAATATTTAAGTAGTGTTGATGATTTTTATGCTTGAATTCTCAATAATTATGTGTTGTTGTATTTTTTTATCTGAAATCTTAATCATCTCAATTACAGGAGGAGCACTATAGATGACATGAATTACTTAGAGATCGTAAGGTGGAGCATCGATTGTAATTTAATTTAAGTTATAGATGTTCATAAATTCACTTTTTTAGTGTTATATTGTTTCCAAACAAGTCATTTGTAATTGATTAGGATTGGCATACAATGGTGTGAATTCATATTAATTTCATTTGGTAGCCCGTACCGTCAAAACCTTTTATGGTATTTTTTTTAATTTGTATACAATTCCATGGCGTTTAAATGGTGTTTTACAAAACTTGTACACAATACCATGGCGTTTGAAAAACGTCATGGATTTTATGGCGTTTGAAAAACATGGATTTTATGGCGTTTGTCAAACGCCATGAATTTTGCCCCAAAAGCATGGCGCCACCTTAGACGGCGTTGTAGGATGGCGTTGAAAAACGCCATGAATTGCTTTCTATGGCGTTTTTTAAACGTCGTTGATGACTATATATCTACTAGTGAGATATGAGAAAATGAATTGATTTGTGAATACAGTTTTTTTGCTTGGAGTGAGTAGTTGTTGAAAATCTAATTTCAAAAGCTAATTAAACTGAAATCCTATATGTAACTATTTAAAACTATAAAATATTAAAATCAAAAGGTACGAAAAAACTATCTACAATGTCAAACGGATGCCCAATGCACGGGCCTGAATGAATAGTCTTTCGATATCATCTATTCAAAATATGTTGTATAGATCCTTAGTGATACGTGTGGAATTGCTTTCTTGTGTACTTGAATTGTTAGGTCTCGATATATCTTTGACTTCATGCGAGCTCTTTTGTTTCAAGCCAAATAGATCAACAACTTGGTCGAGTCCACGAATTGTTGGTCGATATTCAATCTCAACGCGGTTGTGGGCCTAGAGAGCTTGAGTCTACAAGATCAACACGAGCCAAAAGATCGAAAAATATAAGTAGTATGTGCGTAAAATATTATTTTCGAACTTGATTGATTTTAATTATCGTATTATATCCATTTTTTATTATTATTTTACTCAATCCGATCGGTATTAATTAATTTTTAACTTTTTAACATGTTTTTAAAATATAATTTTTTTTAAATTTCATACTTACTAATAAAAACACTTTATAAAAATTAGATATAATTGATTTTTTTAATATATTTTAAAATTTGTATATTTCTAAAGAGCTACTTGAAGAAAGAAAATTTTAAAAAATGATTTTTCATACAATATTATTTTTATTATTTTAAAAATATGTTAACTATTCCGCACATATTTTTAGGATAATAAAAATGATATGAAACATTATTTTTTTATTTCTGTTTTTTTATAAGTATGAAATTATTTTTAAAAAAATAATATTTTCTTATATTTTATAGAGTTTTTTACTTTTGAAAAACATGTCAAAAAGCTAAATATCAACTAATACCAGTTGAATGGAGTAAACAATAATAAAAACAAGGGGTATAATCAATTTTCACACACTATATTATTCAATTAACGAAAATTAGGTGTTGGATGTGACTTTGATAAGAAAATGGTTTTAATAGATGGTTTTATGCAATTTTACTTTTAAAGGGTACGTTGTTTTTTTGGCGAAATATGCACCCTATTTAAAGGGTAGTTTTATGCAATTTTGCCACTACAATTAGATGGAATAGGATAGATGTCGGAAGTGGGACCTGACGCCGAAGCAAACAAGTGAAACAACCACCACGCGAGCGCTCCCGTACCGTGTAGTCGTGTGCCATGGGGCGCACTCACAAGAGCCTCACTACATGGTCGTGCAACATATAGCGCGCGGGCGTGCACCCTTGCAGCCTCATCTCGTTCATCCAAAATCATGTTGCTTCAAAGGTGGCTTAATGTAAGGTGCCTTTTAAGACTGAATTTTGAAAAGTCTTGAACATCAAAGTTATAAATCTTTGAGTTCTCTTTCTAACAAGATATAGTGTGACTCGATAGGATAAATACATGCTTCAAAATACTCGTTTTACCCAGATGTCACGAATCGGAAAATCCCGCTTGAATGACATTTTTTCTGAATAAGCGCACATCTTCATTTCTTTGATTTTTCTCTTCATATGACTCATAGAAGATCATTTTGGATGCCATCACTTGTGAAAAAAAGTCCCATCATTTCTACAAGTAATTAGGATCGGATGGTTTGTGATTATACCATTATAGTCAACTGGATCTTTAGGTGCGCTCAATCTTAGAAATTGCATTATTTTTTTTCGTGCTATGTTTGTACTCATTTCATCTGACAACTGAACAATTGAGCGACGTACATAATGTTTTTTTTTTGTGTCAAAATTATTATTAAAACTATAAATTATAATATATCGTTGCAATAAGGTATATATAAAGTTTAGCAAATATTTTGATGTATACAGACAAGGCCTACATATATATATAGGACACATACATGCATACTCTTTTATATATGTTATAATTAATCAAGGAAAGAAGAACAACACTTCTAAACCCAACACACACACATTAGCTGCTAGCTGCTACATTAACTGGCCTGCTCGATCAACCTAATTCCTAGCTAATATATATGTATAATTTCATAATGTATTAAATATTATAATTTTCTAAGTAGTTGATTGTAGTAATATAATCAATCAACCCCATTATATATATAAAAAATTCTTATTAATTAATATAATTAGACGATAAAAAGCAAGGTACGACATGATTAATCATTCAATTGAGTGATGATGGAACGAGCATTTGGAATCTGAGTGATTTCCATTTGATGATCAACTTGATCACCTCCCACAACTGTAGTTGTAGGAGTTGGAGTTGGAGTTGCAGTAGCAGAGTTACGGGTTTTCAGGTCGACCTTCATCTTCACATACATCCCATAGACGTATGAGGAGAAGCCCCAGGCGCAGAGCAAGGTGGACACCGCCTTTGGGCCTCCGAAGTTGTCACCGTAGACCACCACCCCCGCCAGCACGTTGATGGCTAGCAGCGCCGTCATGCAGATCCCGCCTGTCAATGACGTCGTCAGGAACACCATCCCAGCCGTCCCCATGAAGCACAACTGCCACGTCACCACGGTCCCCGCCACCGTCACTGCGTAGCGCGTGGGCCCCAGATCGAATACCCTCTCCCCCTCCCTCCTCATCTCGCCGAATCCCCCAGTCGCCGCCATCCCCACGCTTGCCAGCGCCGTCGCAAACGCCTCCATTATCAGTTGCATCTCCACCACCATCTCGTAGCGGTCTACCTTCCTGTAGATCTTCTCCATCACCGGCAAGTAGAGCGCAAAAAGCAGACCTGCGCACACCCACCACCACCCATTCTTTTAAATATAATTTGTTTTTATTATTTTATCAAATCAAAATTGATGTATTGGAATCTCTAAAATAAATAAATATAAAGGAACCAAATAAATTCAATAATTATATAAACTTTTACTAAGCATGTAATTTTATATAAAGAGCGTATATTTTTTTAATATTGGCAGCAAAGGGAAAAAGCAACCATCCCTTCTTTCAAATAAAAACTTATAGATATTCAAATAAAAAGTTATAGATGTTTACTTTAAATATTTTTAATAAATAAATTACAATACTTTTATATTTTAAATAACTTGGTATTGCTATTATGATAATATAATTCATCCAAAAGATTGAAAACGAGATAATGTTATATTACTCAATTAGAAAATTAAGACATTTGAATATTAATTTTTTTTTTATATCTAATTACACTTACACATTATTAAATGTTAAGTTAATAACAAGTTAGATACTCCATCCGTCTCAAAATTTAATTTCTTTTAGAATTGTGCACAAGTTATAATAAAACACTAATCCATCAATCGAATCATCTCATTCCATTAATTTTTTCATTAATTTTTTTTAATATTCACTACATTTTTTTTACCAATTAAAATCTTTAAAAATGTCAGCAACACAATAATCAATATAAATCATTACTATCTCCCACCTAGAAACCTAAAATGACATCTATTTTGATACAACTAAATTAGTCTAGTTCAAATGACTTAAATTTTGAGACGGAATGAGTATTAACTTGTTATGTTTAAAAACATCATTTTAAATTAGACAAAAAATAATGTTGTTATAGATCAAAATAACATTGCTTTCTTCATTAAAGAAAAAAAATATACAAATAATATGGTGACAATTTGAACTAAAGAGCCCATTCTTTATTAGTATAATGTTGTTGTTTTGATCCTTAAAATTAAACGACTTTAGCCTTACTTTTCTGCCCAATTAGGGCGGGAGGTTCAGTGATAAAGAGTGAGGGGTGGTCAAGAGAGGTAACATGTTTGATCCCTACCTCCGTCCATTCACTTAATGAAAAAATTTAAGGTTCATCTTACTTGTTACTATTAATTTGAATTGATACATACTAATTTACCAGTTGGTCCATGACTCTTGTCTGCTGAATTGTGTTCTCATAGTTTTCCACATCAAAGGTCATTATTATACTCAATATAAAAAGAAATTAAAAAAGAAAAAGGTCAAACTGTTAATGAAGAACAGGAAGAGACAAAATTTTGCCCCTGACTCCCATTGTATATCTTATTGGCCGACTTAAATTATCATTTGGTTCCCTACAAAGTAACGTGATATTCTTTTAGTAAAAACCTAAAACTTTTTTAGACCGGTTCTATTTAGACTAGCTAATTACTTCTTCGTAAGTAAATAATATTCTGTAACTAATTAATAATAGCTGCATCACATATTCACACCGATACTATTAAGAATCGGGCTATATGGCAAGTAAACCGGACTAAAAAGTCGGTCCTCACAAGTTTTTACCGTAATTTTGGTTTTCGATCACCGGAGGACACCCATATATATATATATATATATATATATATATATATATATATATATATATATATATATATATATCATAAAAATGTAAATGTATGTATAATGCCACAGTTTTGAAAATGGCCAAGTTCTCGAGAACTAAAAAGGCAAATGTAACGCTCGGAAATCATGTGATACATAAATACATCATCTCTCTAAAAAGGAAACACATAAGTGTATATCATCAATTTTGTTCTAGTGATCGAGTTGCTGAACATATCTCCGGCCAGGTGTAACAAAAGTAGAAATTCAGTGGAAGTTGCGGTTCAATGAAGCAATCAATTTTAGAGGTAAGAGAAACCAAATTATATTTTTAAAATTTAAGTTATTTTATACAATATATATTTATCAAATTCAATTAAATTTTAATGTGTTTTTCTGATCAAATTAAACATATATATTCAGGAAAAAAAAATACTCTGAATTAATGTTTAGAGTCTTGCCCGTTTTTTTAGTCACCAAAAGAAAGGGTCGTTGTGAAATAATCTCTAAATCTAATTACGCCATAGCAATAACTCTTGATGAAAAAAATGTATTTACATTTACCTGAGAAATTAAAAATGAATCTAAAGCAAACTATTGAAAAGACCAGAGATGGATATATATATATATAATTATAAAATGATATTTCTATTAATTTTAAAGTAATTATTGAACAGGATTTAGTTTAATAAAAACTGTAGGTTTGCGAAGGCATGAAATAACATATACGGAGTAATTAGGACAAATTGGATATATGTGTACACTAAAAGTTATCAAGTGCGTATAGTCGTAACTTCTAATCGATATTAATTTTTTTCATCAATCAGAACATGCAATCCGTATACAGAATAAAAATAATATTCAGTAGTTGTTAAAATATCATGAAAAATAATATATACTTGAAACATTAATTCACAGGAAAAAAAAAGAGTAGGTTGGAAAAAAAAAACGCATATAATTAATTAGTCCAACATGAAACGGATGGAGATTTTGTGTACCTGCAGCGATGGTAGAGAAGAAGCCGACGAAGTATTGGGTGCGGGTGAGGCCGGCGGGGCGGTCGTGGGTGGAAGTGAGGGCGAGAAGGAGGGAGCTGAGGGTGAGGAGGAGGACGCAGTTGAGGTTGAGGAAGGTGATGCGCTGCCTCACGATCACTGCGGAGAGGATGAGGGTGAACCCCAGCTGTGTCGACAGGAGGAGGGAGGACGTGGATACCGGGAGATATGAAGTACCCCATGAGAAGAGGAAGTTGTTGAGGCCGAGGAGGAGGCCAACCGCCGCCGACATGGCCGCCAGGGAAGGGCTGAGCTCCGAGAAGGGCCTCCTCTGGGTGTATCCCAGGAGGTAGGGGAGATGTATAGGGATTAGTAGGAAGGGGAACCCTGCGGACTGGACCCACGTCGACACCCAACGGCTCGACCCTTTGTGGTTGAAGTAGAACTTTGCAAGGAGGGTAGACCCCACCGACCCCACCAACAGCGCCAAGTAGTTGGCCGAGAGGAGGATGAGGTACCGCTTGTTCCTTGTTGTCTTCTCCTCCTTGCTGCCCAACAATAACTGCTCATCTGATACCGCCGCTATTCCCATTGCTGCTGGTGGTGGTTGTGCTGCCGCCGCCGCCATATCTCTGTAATTTCTGGGACCAGAGATTGATTACTTAATTAATTTGATGGTGTATGCGTCATTTGATTATGAATTAAAGTGAGGATATATATATAATTATAGATAGCAATGGAAGGTGTGAAATACAGTGAGGATAGTGGAAGATGCTATATATATATTTAATGCGTTTGTGAGCGTTATTATTTACTTTTCTGTTGACTCACCCAGGGGGAAAATGCGGGTAATGAGAGTGTGATCGACCGTGATTTTGGGTTTCTCTATATACTATGTATGTGGCCACTGATTACTCTGTTTGTAATTACTTTAATACAGATTCCAAACATTAATTATTTTTGTGTTAAATGTACTGGGTACAAAATTCTGGGTACAAAATTCGAGCATTCTCCCTAAATTGTTCATGTATTCGGAGGATGGTTCGGCCCATTGCAGGCCGGATCCCCTGCTCCCCTTCAGTATTGAAGAAAATATATCGGGTATAAATAAATACTGAAGAAAATAAAAAATATGTTTTTAGATTCTATACCCTTATATTAATATGTTTTCAAATTTCTATTATGAAAAATCATGTTTTAAAAAATAATAAAAATTATTTTCTAAAAGAATCGATATTTTAATTATCTATATTTTAAAAACATTAATTTTCGTAATAAAATTTTATAAACATATCAATATAAGGGTATAGAATCTAAAAATATTTTTATATAAAAATTTCAATGTTTATTTATACTCGAAATAATTTTGTATTGCACCATAGAAAATAGAAATCACTGAAGGGAGTAGAGAATCCGGACTAGGGTCAGTGTATATAGATGGTACAGTGTACGTATACATATAAATTATTCATCAATTTCATATCATTAATTAAACAAAAATGTAAATATTTATCTATAAAAACATAATTAATTATTCAATTCATATGTAATATATATATTATGGGTGTGGCTCGGGTGTGCACAACCCTTAGGGTAGACATGGCCACGGCTCACGGGTCGGGCGGGTCGACCCGTGACCCGCCGGGTTAGGGTCCAAGGGTCAGGGTTAGGGTCGGGGAAAAGATAACCCGTGACCCGGCGGGTCCGACCCGATTCGACCAGGCGGGTCAACCCGCCATTTCAAAATATATTTTTTTAGAAAAATTTATTTTTAATAAAATAAATTTGTAATTATTATGTAAATTATATAAATATAAATTATTCTTAGAATAATTCATATTCATAATATTATATAAACTAATATGCAATGGCACTGTTGGACAAGTGAACCCCACTTCTTCTCATTTTATAGACTCGGAACTTCCATCCCCTCATTTCCAATGTGGGAGAAAGACTACATCCCACATCAAAAATATGGAGTTAGAATGAGAAGTCATGAGGCTATATATATATATATATATGTATCCCACTATCCTATTTCTCCCACTTTACTTGTTTCCTACATATAAATAGTCCTTTTTTAAATATAAATAATTACAATTGTTTATACATATGAATAATTACATTATTATGCACCAATAATCACTTGGTACCTATGAATAGTTTGCCCACTTAAAAATTACACTGTAGGGACACCTATTATACACAACTTAGATCGGAAGAAACACCAACACAACACAACAAAGAACACAAATATATCATGAAAACCTAACTTGTAAAAGTGTCTACTAATGAGCTTCGAGGCTTTGCGACGTCAATCCTCTCCTTGATACGTCGTCGTCGTCTTCTTCTCGTCTTCCCTGCTCTTCATCAATAGGCCTAGGTAACGTATATAAATCCTAATACACATGCTTAAAATGAAATAAAAAATGAAACCCAATATCGTTTCCTTTGGATAAAATATAATATCACATATTTTATATAAGGAATTTTCCTTATCCGTTGCACCATATATGTTCTTCCAGCTGTTAAGACCTTTTCTTTCCTTTTTTCTCAAGATATTTGGTATGTCTAGGCGTGGCCACAGGTCTAACCTTGCGGGTCGACGGGTTAGACCTGCCGGGTCAAGGGTCGGGGAGGGGTGACCCGAACCCTAACCCGGGAATTCCACGGGTTGGCGGATTCGGGTCACTCGGCGGGTACTTGGCGGGTTGAGCCGACAAATATGGCTCGGGTTGGACGGGTTTGCACTTGTTCGAAGTTGTCAAAATTGTTGAGAACGGGTATTGAACGCATATATGTTTGAAAAATATCATTTCGTCTTTGTCGTTTAGGTACAAATTACAATATATATTACAACTTATAATTCTCAAGACTACAACTATAAGTCTACAACAAGACTACAAGTCTACAATTGGTGTATGAGTGAGTGTGTGTGTGTGTGGGGGGGGGGGGGGGGTGGGGTAGAAGGGAAGAAGGGCTTGAATCGGTTTCCCGATTGCCTACGTATCCTCCTGAGGTTGAGGAATCAAAACATATACGTAGTTCTTTTATCTGTGTATGTCTGAACCCCGACCCGATTACCTACTCTTCTAGTCGTCTTGACCGCGTCGTTAATGGAGCTCCCAACGGACTCTGTATCTACTCCGTCATCATCCTCGGAATCAGTCCCCAAGAAGTTCTTCTGCATCCGCATATCCACCATCTTCCAATCTGCTAGGCAAACTTGGGACTATGAGAGACAAGATCGAGCGGTTAGAGAGCGATTAAAGAGATGAAGATGAGATTAGAGGAGATGAGTGAGGTGTGGGTTGAAATTGGGAGGGAAAAGGGGGTTATATAGGGCCAAACCGAGACCTCTCGGCTCGAAACCGACCGTTGTAAAGTAGTTGTTGCCCTTTTTTTGTTTTTGGGTGTTGTTTGGATTGTTACCCGACCTCTTAAGTTGGAAATAAATTTATATGTCAAGCTTTTAATTTATTTTATTGAGTTTTTAATTTTTTTGACATTTTTTATTTGATAAATAATGTTTAGGTAATTTTTCCAAAGTTGTTAGGTAATTACTAAACAAACAATCTTATGAAAAAACATTCATTCAAACACAAGCTTATTGCAAAACGACATACGATTACAAGTTCACAAATCACAACTTATATTGACATCACATTAAAAGTTAAAAACTTAAAACATAAACTTACTACATAACTACACTACTCACTACTTAAGACTTAGGACTTAGGACTTAGGAGTACTAGACAAGTTACCACCACTCGAGCCCGCTGCGCCATCGTTCTTGATCTTATCGGTGTGCTTCTTGGTGATGTGAAGCTTCAAATTTTCATATCCAAGGTTATTTGTCACCTTGTACTTGTGACCGCAATGATGAAAAACGGCTTCGAACTTTCCACCGGCTTGCTCCACCTTCTTTTAATGATCCCGGAACAACGCCGCCCGAAGGTTATCACCGGATCTAGTTGCGTCGGACATGGTTACGAGCTTATGAAATAAAATTGATAGGTGATTGATGGATTGGATGGGAATATGGAGGGTATGTGTGATTTGTGACATGAAGGAGTCGACTATTTATAGCCCCAAGCCTAATCTACTACTCAACTAGCCGTTACAATGGCTACATTTAAAAAAAATCATCTGACAGTGGGCCCCACGCGAACGGTCACATTTTCAAAATAGGCTGACTCGGCGGGTCAACCCGGCGGGTCACCGGGTTTCAAAACCTCTGACCCTAACCCTAACCCGCTACCCGTTCCCACCTGTCAACTCGGACACGCCGGGTCGTTGACCCGTAATACCCGCCGGGTTACGGGTTGACACGTAACCAGTGGCCACGCCTAGGTCTATCCTTGATAAGATCTGATCTTGTAAGCAGTTTAAATCGATGACTATTATAAAGGAGTCGTATGAAGTCACTCACTTTGAGTTGACGGGCTAGATCAACGGATTTGATGGTTGATGATTAACATATATGTCATATATTATTATTGAAGGCAGTATGATTGCTCATCTTTCAAAGGCAAAGGAGATTTAGAATCATTCTAAATAGAGAAATCACATTTGATACTTTCGTTCTCTTCCAGTTACATCCCTATTCGATCTGATTCACACATCAATAGGTATCAACTATGAATAATGATTGATCTATTAATTATGCATGAAGATCCTCATATTAGATGGTCAGAATCATTCTATATTTTCCCTTTAAGTGACTAATTTTGCTTCAGTTGTTATTAGAGCATTTTACATAAATTGATAGGAACAATATGTATAAATTATGAATTTTGATGCAGATTTTGATTTAATTGGTGGTAAATTTTATAGGGAATATTTTCCTATAATCAAAATTGAAAATTTGATTGATTTTTCATATTAAAGGTATGTTCATATAACAGGGAATTACGAATCATTAAATTGAATCATATTAGATCCAATTTAAGGGTTTTTCATTGATGAGACACAAGCTAATTGTTGTGTAGACCAAACTGGAATGGGGCCTAGGCCTAGCCGATTATGACTTGCCTTGGGTTGAGTCGAGTATGACTCGCCACATACTGGTATTGGAGGCTATACTTTCCCCTCGTACAATGTTTTCAATAAATGTATTTTCATAATTAATATTGATTAATACTATATAGGGATTTATATTTTAAATTAAGATTTTATTATGCTTAGATTTATATTATGATATAAATTGCTTCCATAAGGTGACTAGTATAGCCTGTAAATTTGAAATGTGTATTGTCATGTTTTTCTTGTACGCGATCTATGTATCGTTATGTATTTTTGTAATTTATTTTCAATAATTAAATTATTAGAAAATATTGTGATATAAGAAGAAGAAGACATAATGACCTTCCAAATGAATACCGAACTCATACAACCGGAAATCACGAATGAGGAGGATGAATTCCTAACACAAATCCTTTCTAACGGGGAAATCAAATTGACATGTAGTTTTCAGTGTAGGAAATAACAAGTCACCGGGACCTGAT
Organism: Persicaria tinctoria; assembly: GCA_037127255.1. NCBI lineage: Eukaryota > Viridiplantae > Streptophyta > Magnoliopsida > Caryophyllales > Polygonaceae > Persicaria > Persicaria tinctoria. Next base: position 55,991,916 of record JBANSL010000016.1, on the reverse strand, counting down.
TGAATGACGACAGAATTTTATAAAACATATTGAGACATAATTGGTACTTCTGTAATCAGAGTTGTCAAAGGCTTTAATTTTTCATATATATGGGAAACATCTGAAACCATACATTTATAACACTACTCCAAAAAAAGAAGAACTCAACCACGACATCGCACTAGACACCTATAAGCCTATGTTCCACCATCTACAAAATAATATCTAAAATAATCACCGAAAAATTATAGAAAGTCCTAGAAAAGCTATTCTACCCGCTCCAAGGGGCATTTGTCTCAAATCGCATGATTCAGGTCAAAGTTCTAATAGCACATGAAATTTTTCATTCTTTCAAAATCCGAATATGAAAAGAAGGTTGGGTGACAATTAAGCTAGACATGAAAAAGGTGTATGATAGGGTTGATTGGGGCTTCACTAAGCAATCCTTAATAAATTCGGTTTCAACCCGAAATTTATTGAGTGGGTCATGGAGTACATATCTAATGTATCTTTCTCAGTTCATGTAAACAACGGTCCAATCAAGTTATTTTGGCCAACACTGCCATCTGAATCTCGTTAATTGCCATTGTTGCCATGAGTGTTTTGTTTGAATGGTTTAACCATGATGAAGTTAGTGGAGAAATGAATGGTTTCGTACGTCTCTTGGATGTCATCGATCACCGCCAACGTTTTCAGAGACATGATTTCCGCCTTATCTAGTGTCATTCTCCCCCCACCAGGTCTCGCTAGTAATGACCTACAACTTCAATCTTTGTCCGACCACCATCTTGTTTTTTTTTTAAGAAAAAAGATTGACCCTTTACCTCTCAAGAATCAAGACCTTTGCTTTTGTTGTCTTTACTCATACACGTAGAGTAACTATAGCTAATGGATTAAGTTTGTTAAAGATATGTTAAATTAGAGTGTTTATAAGCTAGTAAGGTGTTTAGTAATCCAATTGAGATATTAACTGATAAAAACTGTCTAATGAGATAGGAGAAAGCTAATAGATTTATTAATACAAAAAAAATTCTGAAAAACTTGGGGTGAGTAATTGAAAATTCAATTTTAAAAGCTAATTAAATTAAAATATTATATTTAACCCATTCAAAACTGTAGAATTTTAAACCAATCTCCATAATCAAGACTCCTTTTGTTGTCTTTAATCATACACATATATAGCATGAGGTATATTCAAGGGCGGTGAGGCGGAGAAGGGGATTTAATTAGTGATGGCTAAAGCGCTCAAATTAAAAAGGCTAATGTGTAATGGTTGATATTTGTCTTTCCAATAGACAAATTACACGTTTGTTTGGTAATACGTAGCTGATGGGGTAGTTGAAGCTGATAGGATAATTGAAACTGATGGATTAAGTGTGTTAATTAGAGTGTTTATAAGCTAGTAAGGTGATTGGTAATCCAGCTAATGGAGTAACTGATATAAACATACTAGTTAATGCATGAGATAGGAGAAAATGAATTGATTTGTGAATACAATTAATTTTTTTAAAAAGCTTGGAGTGAGTAGTCGTTGAAAATCTAATTTCAAAAGCTAATTAAACTGAAATTCTATATTTCACTATTTAAAACTATAAAATATTAAAACCAAAAGGTACTCAAAAACTATCTGCAATGTCAAACGGATGCCTAATGCACGGGCATAAATGAATAGTCTTTCGGTATTATCTATTCCAAATATACGTTGTATAGATCCTTAGTGATACGTGTGTGTTGGGTTTTCCTCCAATATGGGGGAAGAGTCCAATGGACTATTTACCATATGGTTTTTACCATGTGAAGTTTTACCCTACCTCCTTTATAAAAGGGGATGCCTTTTCCATTTGGGAAAGTAAGAGAGAGAAAACAAAGAGTGAGAAAGGGAGAAAAGAGAGAGCTTTGGAGAGAATCCCGTATGCCCTTGTTCAGCCCATTTTGAAGTGCCCTGATCGACGACCAAACGACCTCCGATTGGGATGATTTCCTGGTATGTTGTTCACCTCATCATAGGCTTCATTTTGTACGGTTGGATCGTCGTTTTGAGCCTCCAATCTCATATCCCCTTTGCTAGTGTCCTCTCTTGGGTTTTGTTGATTTCCACCAATTGGGTGATGAAATTTGGAGATTTGGCCAAGCTTGTTGATGCTTGATGATGTTGTATGCCTCTAGCTTTGTCTAGGGAAGATTGTACCCACTTGTTATTGTTGATAGTGGAAGTTTCTAGCTCCCGTGGTTTTTTTCCCCGTTTTGGGGTTTTCCACGTAAATCTGGTGTTCTTTGTGCTTGGTTATTTTATCTTCTGTTTGTGTCTGATTGTTGGTTTGGGTTGCTTGAGTTTGGCTCTCTGGTTTACAGTTCTTGTCCATCCCGATTCTTGTGTGTTAAAGGGGTTTGTCTGACGTCCCCTGCTTCCCGGCACAACAGACTGGTATTAGAGCATTTGGTTTAGGATGGAGGAAAAGAACAGTTTTCAGGGAATGATTGTGTTGAATTCAGGCAACTACTCAGATTGGAAGATAAAGATGGAAGATCTTTTGTATGTGAAAGATTTGTATGAGCCTATTGTGCACAAAGAGATTCCAACGGGTGCCGTTGATGTTGAATGGAAGATTCTGAATCGAAAGGCGGTAGCTACGATCAGACAATTTGTTGATGTGAGTGTGCTCCAGCATATTGCCAATGACACGAATGCTTATGAGTTATGGTATAAGCTTGAGGGGATGTATGAGAGGAAGAATGCCCTCAACAAGGTGTCGTTGATGAGAAAGCTTGTGAAATTGGAGTACAAAGATGGTGAGAGCATTGTTGTGCATTTGAGCACATTTTAGGGATTTGTGAATCAGTTAGCTTCTGCGAAAATGTCGTTAGAGGATGAGTTGCAGGCTCTACTACTTCTCTCCTCATTGCCGGATAGTTGGGGTACACTTGTCGTGTCACTTAGTAACTCCGCTCCGGAAGGCAAGCTGACTATGGAATGTGTGAAAGCTAGTCTTTTGAACGAAGAGACTAGAAGGAAGGAGATGGGTGTATCCTCACAGTCAGAGGCTAATGTGACGCAGGGTTCTGGTAACAACAGAGGAAGGAGTAAGCAACGACAGCAGCAGAACAGAGACAAGTCCAAAGGGAGATCGAAGTCTAGAAGCAAGTACATTTGCTATTATTGTGAGAAGCCGGGTCACATTCAAAAGTATTGCCGAAAGTTCAAGAGGGACAAAGACAAAGAACCTGAGAAGTCAGAGACGTCGAGAAATCAAGAAGATAAAGACACTGCTGCTTTTACAATCAGTGATGAAATTGTGGAGTTGTTTGTGGCGGTTGATGAAGGTTCCTTGAATCTTGCAAGTGATGAGTGCACTTGGATTGTTGATTCAGCTTCTTCATATCACATTACTCCACACAAAGAGTACTTCTCGTCTTACACTTGTGGAGATTTTGGCCGTGTGAGGATGGGAAATGATGGCGTGTCCAATGTTGTTGGCATGAGCACAGTTTGTTTGTTGACATCCACTGGTTGCAGTTTGATTTTGAGAAATGTTCGCCATGTTCCTAATATCAGATTGAATTTGATATCTTCTGGGATACTTGATGATGATGGGTATGCTCAAAATGCACAAGGCGGTGTTTGGAAGTGCTCCAAGGGAAACTTGATTGTAGCCCGGGCAAAGAAGCAGAATACCATGTATGTGATGCAAGCTAAGATTTGCAAAGAAGAAGCAAATGTGATTGATGATGGTGCCAGTGAGCTTTGGCACAAGCGGCTTGGACACATGAGCGAGCGGGGTTTGCAAATGCTTACCAAGAAGGACATTCTCCCGGATATGCAAGGTATTTCTCTCAAACCTTGTGTTGATTGCCTAGCTAGAAAGCAACATCGAGTAGCCTTTCATACTCGACCTCCATCTAGAAGAAAGCATGCATTAGATCTTGTTCATACTGATGTGTGCTCTATGGATTGCAAGTCACTAGGTGGTGCACAATATTTTGTCACTTTTATTGATGACTACTCTAGAAAATTGTGGGCTTTTGTGTTGAAAAGCAAAGATCAGGTTCTGACAGTTTTCAAGGAGTTCCAAGCCAGAGTTGAACGAGAGACTAGTTTGAAGTTGAAGTGTGTCAGATCAGATAATGGTGGAGAGTACAGGGGTCCGTTTGAGCAGTATTGCAAGAGTCAGGGCATCAGGCTTGAGAAAACAGTTCCGAAGACGCCACAACTGAATGGGCTCGCAGAGAGGATTAACAGAACCATAGCAGAAAGAGTCAGAAGTATGTTGTCGACTGCAAAGCTGCCAAAGTCCTATTGGGCGGAGGCAATGTTGACTGTTGTGTATCTCATCAATCGCTCGCCTTCAGTTCCTCTTGATGGTGATGTTCCACAGAGGGTTTGGACTGGGAGAGATGTTTCCTTCCAGCATTTGAGAGTCTTTGGATGCCTAGCATATGTTCATGTTGCTAGAGATCAGAGATCCAAGCTTGATAGCAAGACAAAGTCATGCATCTTCCTAGGGTACTCAGAGGATGAATTTGGGTACAGACTGTGGGATCTTACAGACAAGAAAGTGGTCAGAAGCAGAGATGTTGTGTTCATGGAAGACAAGACTATTGATGACTGGAAGCTCCAGCGACCGTCGTCTTCCTCTCCTGCTCCAGTCACCTTTGATCCCGTTTTCCCTCAAGTTGTGCAGAGAAGTTCAGTTCAGAATCAGCAGGAAGATGAGCATGATGATGGTGATGTTGATCCACCAGAAGTTCCACAACCCCAACAAGATGAGCCCCCTATCCAACCTGAAGTTGAGTTGAGAAGATCCACCAGAGAGAGACAGACTTCCTCCCGATACTCAACCAACGATTATGTGTTGTTGACTGATTCAGGAGAGCCTGAATGCTATGAGGAAGCTATGTCAGATGTGCATCAGAAGGAGTGGTACAATGCCATGCAGGATGAGATGAGTTCCTTGCATGAGAACCACCTATGACTTGGTGAAATTGCCTAAGGGTATGAAAGCTCTCAAGAACAAATGGGTTTTTCGTTTGAAGTCTGGAGAAGATGGTACACCTCCCATGTTCAAAGGCAGAGTTGTGGTGAAGGGTTTTGAGCAGAAAAAGGGTGTAGATTTCGATGAGATTTTCTCTCCAGTTGTGAAGATGTCATCCATCCGGGTTGTTCTAGGCATGGCTGCTAGCATGGACCTAGAGGTCGAGCAGCTTGATGTGAAAACCGCCTTCCTTCATGGTTATTTGGAAGAAGAAATCTACATGGAGCAACTTGAAGGTTTTGAAGTCAAGGGAAAAGAGAAGATGGTTTGTCATCTCAGAAAGAGCTTGTATGGTTTGAAACAAGCACCTCGGCAATGGTACAAGAAGTTCGAGTCTTTTATGATCGACCACAAATTCCACAAGACACATGCCGACCACTGCGTGTTTGTGAAGAATTACGCCGAAGGTGACTTTCTGATTCTCTTGCTTTATGTGGATGATATGCTTATTGTTGGTCGGGATACCAACAAGATTGCTAGTTTGAAAACTGCGTTGAAGAAGTCCTTTGCTATGAAGGACCTTGGCCCTGCAAGAAATATTTTGGGTATGCAGATTACCCGTGACAGAAAGAATCAAAAGTTGTGGATATCACAAGAAAGATACATTGAGAAGGTGCTGCAAAGATTCAACATGGACAAGGCTAAACCCGTGAGTTCTCCACTTGCAGTGAACATGAAGCTGAGTTCTGATCAGTGTCCTATAAGTGAGAAAGAGAAACAGGAGATGAAGAAGGTGCCTTATGCTTCAGCCGTTGGTAGTCTGATGTATGCCATGGTTTGCACTAGGCCAGACATCGCCTATGGAGTTGGGGTTATCAGCAGGTTCATGAGTAATCCTGGAAAGGAGCATTGGGCTGCAGTGAAATGGATTCTCAAGTATCTCAGAGGCACTTCGAGAGCGTGTTTATGCTTTGGTCCTGGAAAACCTATGCTTGATGGTTTTACAGATGCAGACATGTCAGGCGATATTGACACGAGCCGATCCACATCTGGATATCTGATTACATTCGCAGGGGGAGCAGTCTCATGGCAATCGAGACTGCAGAAGTGTGTTGCTTTGTCAACGACAGAAGCAGAGTATATGGCTGCAGTTGAAGCTGGTAAGGAGTTGATATGGATGAGAGACTTCCTAGAGGAGTTGGGAGTGGAGCAAGCTAGCTACCCACTCTATTGTGACAATCAGAGTGCCATCCACCTTGCCAAGAACGCTGCCTACCATTCTCGAACCAAGCACATCCGAAGAAGGTATCATTGGCTTCGAGAAAGAGTAGAAGATGAAGATTTTGAGCTCATGAAGATCCATACAAATGACAACGGATCAGATATCCTGACAAAGACTTTATCAAAGGAGAAGCTCATCAAGTGCCGCTCAAAGGCGGGCTTGCTCGAGCCCCCCATATAGGATTGAGGGGGAGCTATGTTGGGTTTCCCTCCTATATGGGGGAAGAGTCCAATGGACTATTTACCATATGGTTTTTACCATGTGAAGTTTTACCCTACCTCCTTTATAAAAGGGGATGCCTTTTCCATTTGGGAAAGTAAGAGAGAAAAAACAAAGAGTGAGAAAGGGAGAAAAGAGAGAGCTTTGGAGAGAATCCCGTATGTCCTTGTTCAGCCCATTTTGAAGTGCCCCGATCGACGACCAAACGACCTCCGATTGGGATGATTTTCTGGTATGTTGTTCACCTCATCATAGGCTTCATTTTGTACGGTTGGATCATCGTTTTGAGCCTCCAATCTCATATCCCCTTTGCTAGTGTCCTCTCTTGAGTTTTGTTGATTTCTACCAATTGGGTGATGAAATTTGGAGATTTGGCCCAGCTTGTTGATGCTTGATGATGTTGTATGCCTCTAGCTTTGTCTAGGGAAGATTGTACCCACTTGTTATTGTTGATAGTGGAAGTTTCTAGCTCCCGCAGTTTTTTTCCCCGTTTTGGGGTTTTCCACGTAAATCTGGTGTTCTTTGTGCTTGATTATTTTATCTTCTGTTTGTGTCTGATTGTTGGTTTGGGTTGCTTGAGTTTGGCTCTCTAGTTTACAGTTCTTGTCCATCCCGATTCTTGTGTGGTAAAGGGGTTTGTCTGACGTCCCCTGCTTCCCGGCACAACAGTGTGGAATTGCTTTCTTGTGTATTTGAATTGTTAGGTCTCAATATATATTCGTCTTCATGCGAGCCCTTTTGTTTCAAGCAAAATAGATCAACAACTCAATCGATTCCACGAATTGTTGTTCGATATTCAATCTCAACGCGGTTGTGGGCCTCGAGAGCTTGAGTCTACAAGATCAACACGAGCCAAAAGATCGAATAATATAAGTAGTATGTGCATAAAATGTTATTTTTCGAACTTGACTGATTTTAATTATCGTATTGTAACCTAATTTATAGAAAACTAGACCTAAGTAGCTAGATAGGAAACATATAGAGCTCATACTTTATAAAATTAGTCTATCTGAAGATAAAACCCAAGGATTGCTAATTATCCTAATTTCTAAAATTTCTAAATAATGAAAATAGACAAAATATAATAATGGAATTCACAAAATTGCAGAAAACCACCCTTAAATAAGGCATTTTGCAAAAAACCACCCATTCAAACTAAAATTTCCGAAAATCCCTCTTTTAAAACCATTTTCTTAGCAAAGTCACACCCATCGCCAATTTCTTTTAACTGAATGCTAAAGTGCGTCAAAAGTAAATTATATCCATTGTTTTATTATTATTATTTTCCTCAGTCCGATTGGTATTAATTAATTTTTAACTTTTTAACATGTTTTTAAAATATTTTTTTTTATAATTTCATACTTACTAATAAAAACACTATAAAAATTAGATGTAATTGATTTTTTAAATATATTTTAAAATGTGTATATTTCTAAAGGGCTAATTGAAGAAAATAAATTTTAAAAAAATGATATTTCATACTGTATTGTTTTTATTATTTTGAAAATATGTTTACTCCTATTCCGCACATATTTTTAGGATAATAAAAATTATATGAAACATTATTTTATTTATTTATATTTTTTTCAAGTAGCCATAAATTACTCATTTATAGAGTTTTTTATAAGTATGAAATTATTTTTTAAAAAATTATATTTTCTTATATTTTTATAGAGTTTTTTACTCTTGAAAAATATGTCAAAAAGTTAAATATATATCAATTAATTAATACCAATTGAATGGAGTAAACAATAATAAAAACTTGGGGTATAATCAATTTTCACACACTTTATTATTCAATTAACGAAAATTTGGTGTTGGATGTGACTTTGATAAGAAAATGGTTTTAATCAATGGTTTTATGCAATTTTACTTTTAAATGGTTGTTTTTTTGCAAAACATGCACCCTATTTAGCCTCACTGCACGGTTGTGCAACATATAGCGCGTGGGCATGCACCCTTGCAGCCTTATCTAGTTCATCGAAAATCATGTTGCTGCAAATATGGCTTAATGTAAGGTGCCTTTAAGACCAAATTTTGAAAAGTCTTGAACATCAAAGTTATAAATCTTTGAGTTATCTTTCTAACAAGATGTAACGTGACTCGATAGGATAAATATACACCTTTCAAAATACTCGTTTTACCGAAATGTCATGAAGCGAATGACATTTTTTCAGAATAAGCATCTTCATTTCTTTGGGTTTTCTCTTAATATGACTCGTAGAAGATCATTTTGAATGCCATCGCTTATGAAAAAAAGTCCCATCATTTCTACAAGTAATTAAGATGGTTTTTGATTGTACCATTGTTTCATATATAGTCAACTGGATTAGGTGCGCTCAATCTTAGAAATTGCATTTTTCATGTTGAGAAGAAAAGTTAGTAGTGGGTAGATTTTTTTTTTTGTAAAAAACATAGCCAATTCCGACGCTTTAAGGCATCGTGAATGGCACCGACGCCATAGGGCGTCGCGACTGGCAACGACGCTTAAAAGCGTCGAGAATGACTTTGCCATTCGTGACGTTAAAATTTTCGACTCTTTTTAAAAGCGTCGAAATTTAAATTCTGGACTTTCAAAAGTGTCGGAATTGGCTCTTATTTCTGTTGCAATTTACCCCATTTTCCTGTAGTGTCTTCTTTCCTTGATTAATTATAACATATATAAAAGAGTATGCATGTATGTGTCCTATATATATATATATATATATATATATATATATATATATATATATATATATATAATTTCCTGTAGTGTCTTCTTTCCTTGATTAATTTCCTGTAGTGTCTTCTTTCCTTGATTAATTCCGACGCTTTTGAACGTCCAGAATTTAAATTTCGACGCTTTTAAAAAGATTCGAAAATTTTAACGTCACGAATGGCAAAGTCATTCTCGACGCTTTTAAGCGTCGTTGCAAGTCGCGACGCCCTATGGCAACGGTGCCATTCACGATGCCTTAAAGCGTCGGAATTGGCTATGTTTTTTACAAAAAAAAAATTAAATAAATAAAATCTACCCACTACTAACTTTTCTTCTCAACATGTTAGCTGTCAATGTCATCGTATATTATTTTAAAAAAATAATAATAATACAATAATAAATATATCAACATTTGTATTATATTTTCAGACTAACTTGTCTCAACAAAAATATATCGTATAAAAAATACATAATTACAGATTATATTTTAACAACTACCCCACCAAAAATATGAAATTACATTCCTATTACATTTATTCCAGAGCATTATAGATTTGTATGGTCGTAGAGTTGCTGCATCTTTTGGGGGGGGGGGGGGAATCTTCCAGAACCTTTGTTAGCTAGCATTAGAAGTGAAAAGAGAAAATAATAATAGTAAGATCATGAAAAAACAAAATACAAACATAACATAATAAATTTAAATCTGCACATGCAGAATACATAGTAATACAGGCTCAAGAGGTTATTCTAAAAATATAGAAAATAATTTCGAGTAACATAGGCAAATAGGGTAGCTGAACTTACTAAAGTATACAGGATCAGTTCATTGGATGTCCCTGCAAAAACTAAATTAGGGACTCTCTACTATGACCCATTTTCATAATTTCAATTAGGGTGTCCCTGCAAAAAGATGAAAAAAGAGTTTAAGAGAACATAATGGATTCAAATAGTATGTACAAACTAAATTAAAGAATCTATAAACCTACCAATTAAAATTTGCATCCAGATTAAGAGAAAATGCCTTTGATATTGGAGTCATGTCATCCTTCACTGTCGTCTTTGCCAATTAAAGTGCACCAGTTATCACTTGTCATGGTAGTCTAATCATGTGTCAAATCTCCCTCTTTCCCTGCCTATTTCATAAAGGAAGAGAGAGTAAAAAAAATCAGCTAAATGCATATGAATATATTGAGAATAAGCTTACATGCACATACATATGATAAGAAATGAGACATAAAGACAATGCAAGCAATAAGGAAGCAAGCAAAACTAAATCTGTAATTACTCAACAGGAAGTATAAGAGTAATTTGATTCAACTTGGGTGTACCTTTTCTAGAATGTCTCATATGAATAATTACCTTCTTGCTTTTAATTTACAAGCATTCAGTTGGTCCTCAGGAATATGTTGATAACAACCATAGTCCATAACAAGAAATAAGAGACTATCTTGAGTTCAATGTCAGTTCTCTAACAAAACTGTTAGAAATAAGTAGACATTGAAAACGTCATGTATTAGGTCTTCAGACTTTATAAATAGTCTTGCTGTAACTGAATTCGGTTAGATCAATCATACATATTTTCCTGTTCTTCATTTGTTCTCTGTTCATTCTCTGTTGCATTCTCTGAGCTGTGTTCGAGCTCAGTTGTACTTGATCTCCTAGATCTGATCAAGTCAAGAAAAACAGTGATAAAGTATCATGATTTGGCCATGCTCCACTTCTTCACAAATTGCAGTGATGAAATCTAGCATTTAGAAATTAGAAATGCTCATTGAAAAAAATTCAGGCACACAACCATCTTCTTGCCAACAAAAATCGATCTTGGTCAAAAAGCATTGAACTAACATGAGAAGGAAAGAGAATGAGTCAAATCGGGTGGTAAATAGGGAGCATACAAGATACACATATATAGATAACTTTCAATTTCTAGTTCTAATTTTGTGATTGATTCATTCTGGATCAGAGATTTCAGACATCACAATCACCATCAAATGGTTTCAGATTCATATGAATAATTAACATCCAATAACATTAAACTTGAAACAAACCTTGAACATCTCAATTTAAAACTTAAAAAGCTGAATTCCGCTGGCCTTCAAGAACTGATCGTACCACACCAGACACGGTTCTGTCCCTTGATTCACTAAAGTTGTGACAATTAGATTCTCATGACAAATTCACTAAATCAAATTGGTTGTGTAGTACACTTATCATCTGCACCATAAAGCCTACCTTTCTTGATATTTCTCTAAGTCGAACAAATTATATATGCATTTGATAGGTATATATAGTTGTAGACACTAGGATGATGGTACCTGAACGAATCGATAAAGAGCATAAATGGACATGATGTCTCCTCCCATGACTTTGAATCCAAAATTGACATGTGGCTACACCATGTTAAAGAGAAGGTAAAATACCCAAGCTAGTAGTGTTAAAGATTATATACCAGCGGTTAAAATATTTGCTTACCTTCTCTATCGAAAGCTCACAAACCAAGCTATGATTCAAGTCATAGAAATGTTTCACAAATAATGATAATGAAAACAGTCAATCACTCACCATGGAAGGTGGGAGGGAGACTTCCAAGAGTTAAGAGTCTCATCAAAAATTGGTTTTATGGTGCTTCTGATCATAACACAAAGCGCCTACAAGTTTATACAAAAGTCATAAAACCCATTTACATGCTCTAGAAACCAAAGAAAAAAAAACCAAATGGTTTCCGGAGAGCAAAATTACCAGATAAATCAATGTTCGGCTGATTCAGCTTGACAAGAGAGTTTGAAATTCCTATTCCTTCGACTGCTTTTGTCTCTCCTTAACCTCTCTGACATACAAAGAGACCATTATGCATATGTAATGAACAAAGAAGTATAAGAATGTGAAATTAGGGGCACAAATAGACAAAACAAATACTTCTCAACTCATAATTAATGCAAGGACTAATTTTAGATTTCAAATCCAGAGCATACATGAAGGCACAAAGTCACACACACAAGACCTAATTCATCAAAATCAAACCATATCAATCCATAGATATAAGGATATAATATAACCGGATCCACATGAATTAGTCTTTGAGGAAGCTACTGGAAGTGACTTACAACAGTAGTGACTCCGACGTCGGCAGATCTAATCAATCAAAACACGCTCAAGCGTTTGTGGCCTCTGGAAAAGGAGGTCACGAATCCGAGGTCTTCGCTCAATCTTGCTAGAGGTAGTCTCGGCTTGTTGGAAGAGGCCTCCGACGTCGTTCATGGAGGTGAGGAGCGTTCGCCATGGAGCCTGCTTGTGACTAAGGCAGCTTTGGCTCAACACTGTATGGAGAAGCCAAGTGAGAGATCGGGACCAGATCTAGAGTGGAGATTAGAGGGAGAGAGCGAGAGAACGAGAGATGGAAGAAATCTGGCGGCCATGGGAGGGAGAAAGGGGAATCAAATCTAGGTCTGTGAATCCTCATAGAGAGAAACTCGATTTGAGGAGAGAGGCCACACTGATTCGGGGAGAGAGACGGTGAAAAGCGGACCCCTATTAAAATATAGAATGTTTTTATTAAAATAATTGCCACCCAGGACGCGAAAGGGCGTCGAGAAAGGTAGTGTGGCAATTCTGACACCACAGAGCGTCGACAATTATCGACGAGCACAAAAAGCGTTGAGATAAAACCGTCGATAATATCACGCTTTTCCGGTAGTGAGAACAACACTTCTAAACCCAACACACACACATTAGCTGCTAGCTGCTACATTAGCTGGCCTGCTCGATCCACCTATTTTCTAGCTAATATATATGTATAATTTCATAATATATTAAATATTATAATTTCCTAAGTAGTTGGTTGGAGTAATATAATCAATCAACCCCATTATGTATATAAAAAAATATTATTAATTAATATAATTAGACGATAAAAAGCAAGGTACGACATGGTTAATCATTCAATTGAGTGATGATGGAACGAGCATTTGGAATCTGGGTGATTTCCATGTGATGATCAACTTGATCACCTCCCACAACTGTAGTTGTAGGAGTTGGAGTTGGAGTTGCAGTAGCAGAGTTACGGGTTTTGAGGTTGACCTTCATCTTCACATACATCCCATAGACGTAGGAGGAGAAGCCCCAGGCGCAGAGCATGGTGGACACCGCCTTTGGGCCTCCGAAGTTGTCGCCATAGACCACCACCCCCGCCAGCACGTTGATGGCTAGCAGCGTCGTCATGCAGACCCCCCTTGTCAGTGAAGTCGTCAGGAACACCTGTTAAATGGATAGTGTGATCAAGCTTCTGTTCAAGTTTAAAGTCTAAGTTAAAAGTTAGTTATGTTAGTGGAATTCAGAACAATTTGCTGGTTTATTTTAGAAGTAGTTCGAGTCAGTTTTTGTTTGAATTAGTCCACTTCTTAGGAAGTGTGTAGTGGGAGAGTGGGCAGCTGTTAAGTTGAGCATTTGCTCATGTGTTTGGAGTATGTAAGTATGGTTCAATTCAGTAAAGGGGTAAGGCAGTTAGCAAGTGTGTGTGTGTGCTGTGTGCTTGGCTCTTTTCAGTTCTTACAGAAGACCAAGATCTTTGCCTTCTAAGTGTGTTGATCATTGTGAGTTGTGTGTGTGTGTGATCCTCCATTGTTTATGAAACAATTGGTATCAGAGCAAACACAATTTGGTGTTGCTGGGTTCGAATTTAGGACTGAGAGGAGTGAGATTAAACACAAAGGGAAACACGAGAGAGCAGTTCTGTCTTTGTCAAGATGCAGAACAACAAAAGTGGGAATTTGAGCAATCCCCAGTTGCCCATCTTCAAAGGGATCAACTACCATTTATGGATCTTGAAAATGACTACATTGTTCAAGTCTCAGGAGGTGTGGAACCTTGTAGATCAAGGGTTTAAGGATGCAGCACCTCCAGAACCAGATCAACAATTGAGAGAGAAAAGAAAGAAAGACTCTAAAGCATTGTTTATGATACAAAGTGCTTTGGATGATGAGGTCTTTCCAAGATTATCAGCCTCTACAACTGCTCACGAAGCATGGGAAGTACTAAAGCAAAATATATGGGAGATAGAAGAGTCATCACAGTGAAGTTACAAACCTTGAGGAAGGAGTTTGAGACCTTGGTGATGCAAGAAAAAGAGACAGTTCAGGTGTTCTTGTCTCGTGTATTAGGAATTGTAAACCATATGAGAACATATGGAGAAATAGTGAGCAATGAGTCCATTGTGAGTAAGGTGTTGAGGAGCCTTACCAGAAAATATGACCATGTAGTTGCAGCTATTGAGGAGTCCAAGGATCTTGTTGTATACAGGTTTGAAGAACTATCAAGCTCCTTGCAAGCTCATGAGGAGAGATTGAGTAGAACAAGTGAGCAAAAGGAAGAGAAAGTTTTTCAGGTAAAGGATGAGAATCAGAAGATTAAATCTGAAAGCTCATTAGGAAGAGGTGGTTCTAAAGGAGGTTATAGAGGAAGAGACAACTACAGACGGGGTCATAGAGGTCGTGGAGGAAGAGGTTATGGTAGAGGCCAGTATAATGGTTCAGGAAGAGGTAATAGAGGTGATCAAGGGAAAGAGCAGTGGAAGGATTCCAATAGGAATCAATGAAATGATTCAACACAGCAGAGAAGTGGAATCAAGTGCTATTACTGTAAGAAGCTTGGGCACAAGGAAGCTTACTGCTGGGGAAAACAAGAACATGAGCAAAAGGGGGTGAATTATTGCGAGAAGGTTGAAAATGAGGAAAGGTTTTGTCCATGGCTTTGTCTTCAAGTACTGAAGCTGCAAATGAGTTGTGGTATCTGGACAGTGGGTGCTCAAACCACATGTGCAGTTCAAGGGAGATGTTCAAGGAGTTGGATGAATCCAAGAAAGGGAATGTTAGGCTTGGAGACAACAAGATACTGCAGGTGGACGGCAGAGGAGGGATTGCTATCAAGAGTTTGCAATGTGGAGAGAAGCTTTTTTATGATGTGCAACTGGTGCCTGGACTTGCACATAATCTGCTATCTGTTGGTCAAATACAAGGAACATGTTATTCTCTTCTTTTTTGATGAAGATAGGTGTGAGATAAGAGAGAAGAGAACAAGTCATGTGATTGTGAAGGTAGAGATGACAAGGATTAGAATGTTTCCTTTGAACCTAGCCTCAGGTGTAGGAAAAGCTATGTCTGTAAAGTGTGATAGTGAGACCAGACTGTGGCATCAAAGATATGGAAATTTAAATATCCAGAGTTTAAGAATGTTAAGCTTAGAAGATATGGTCCGAGGAGTGCCTAAGATTGATGATCTGGAGTTGTGTGAAGGATGTATCTTTGGAAAGCAGATGAAGGGCTCTTTTGCAAACAAGGAAGCATGGAGAGCAAGGGAGTGTTTAGAGTTGCTTCATGCTGATCTTTGTGGGCCTATGTAGACTGAATCCCTTGGAGGAAGTAGATATTTCTTCCTCATTACAGATGACTACAGTAGGATGAGCTGGGTTTATTTCCTAAAGCTCGAATCTGAGGCATTTGAGAACTTCAAGAAGTTCAAGGCACTTGTAGAGAAGCAATCAGGGAAGGTGATCAAAGCCTTAAGGACTGACAAAGGAGGTGAGTTTATGTCCTATGATTTCATGGCCTTTTGTGAAGAAAATGGAATAAGAAGGGAACTTACAACACCTTATACACCTGAGCAAAATGGTGTAGCAGAGAGGAAGAATAGGACTGTAGTGGAAATGGCCAGAAGCATGTTGAAGGTCAGAAAAGTTCCTAACAAGTTTTGGTGTGAAGCTGTGGCTACTGCTGTATATGTGTTGAATTTGTCACCAACTCGAGCAGTGTTGAACAAAACTTCATTTGAAGTAGGGAGAGAGAAGAAACCCTCAGTGAGTCACTTGAGGATATTTGGTTGTGTTGCCTATTCATTGGTGAACATAAGATCAAAGATGGATGACAAGGCGGTGAAGTGTGTGTTCATTGGATATGCTGCTCAGTCCAAGGCCTACAAGCTGTATAACCCAGTGAACAAGAAGACCATTGTGAGAAGAAATGTGGTTTTCAATGAAGAATTATGCTGGGAATGAGAGAAGCTTGAGCATGATCAGACAGTAGAAGGAGGAGTGCCAGTAGACAGTTCAGGAGAGGAAGATGGGAATGATGATATGTTTGATGATGATGATCACAATGGTGGCTCTCCAGCCACCCCAGTGCCTCAGTACAGCTCCTCTAGCAGTTCACATGATAGTTCTCCTTCAAGTCCATCAAGCTCATCAAGTGAGACTCCCCCAAGGAAGTTCAAATCTCTTGCAGAGATCTATCAGAATTGCGAGTTTGCTTTAGTGGCTTCAGATCCAAAGAGATTTGATGAGGCAAAAGATGAGATTAGATGGCAAGAAGCAATGAAGGAAGAGATGAGAGCTATTCAGAGGAACAACACATGGGAGCTAGTTGAGCTTCCTCAAGACAAGAAAGCAATAGGTCTCAAGTGGGTGTTCAGAACAAAGTTCAATACAGATGGGAGTGTGTAGAAGCACAAGGCAAGGCTTGTGGCAAAGGGCTATGCTCAAGAAGAGGGAATTGATTTTGAAAAGACATTCTCTCCTGTTGTGAGGCTTGAAACAGTGAAAGTGGTCTTAGCTCTTGCTGCACAATGGATATTGAAGATCTATCAGCTTGATGTGACATCAACCTTTCTAAATAGTGAGTTAGAAGAAGAGGTGTATGTTGAACAACCATAAGGGTTTGTGAGAAGAGATGAAGATCACAAAGTGTACAAGTTAAGGAAAGCTCTATATGGCTTGAAACAAGCTCCACGAGCTTGGTACATGAGGATAGACTCATTCTTTCTAGGAAAAGGCTTTGAAAGATGTTAGAATGAGCCTACATTGTATGTCAAAGGAAGAGGAAAGAAGGAGTTTCTAGTTGTACGTTTGTATGTAGATGACATCATCTACTTTGGTTCATCACAGAAGATGCTAGATGAATTCAAGAGAGCAATGATGCAAGAATTTAAAATGACTGATCTACACCAGTTGAGATACTTTGTTGGTTTGGAAGTAGATCAAAGTAAAGATGGAATATTTGTGAGTTAGGGGAAGTATGCTAAAGACTTACTCAAGAAATTTCACATGGAAGGGTGTGACATTGCCTATACTCCTATGAATGCAAATGAAAAATTGCATAGGGAGGATGGTACTGGTTAGGCATATGAGAAGCTTTACAGAAGCTTAGTTGGTGGATTGAATTACTTGGCTCACACAAGACCTGACATTGCATTTAGTGTGAGTGTAGTCTCAAGGTTTATGCATAGTCCATCCAAACAGCAATTTGGAGCTGCCAAGAGGATACACAAGTATGTAGCAGGTACTTTGAGTCATGGAATCTGGTATGTCAAGGTTGAGAATTTCAGGCTGCAGGAGCATACAGATAGTGACTGGGCTGGGAGTTTGGATGATAGGAGGAACACATTAGGTTCAGTGTTCAGTCTTGGCTCAGGAGTAATTACTTGGGGCTCAAAGAAACAAGAAATTGTGGCATTGTCATCATCAGAAGTAGAATATGTTGCTGCTGGGGCTACCGCAAAGCAGGCTTTTTGGTTGAAGAAGTTAATGAGAGACTTAGGGTGCATTCAGGAGATGGCAACAGGGGTGTGTTGTGACAACAAGTCTGCAATAGCAATGACTAAGAATCCTGCATTCCATGCTCGGACAAAACATATTGATGTTCAACATCATTTCATCCGAGAGCGTGTGGCAAGAGAGGAAGTTGTGGTGAAGTTCTGTGGTACAAATGAGCAGGATGCAGATTTGTTCACTAAGGCACTAAGTGGAGCAAAGCACCAGTTCTTTGTGCAGAAGATTGGTATGAGGAAGCTTGCATCAAGGGGAGGTGTTAAATGTATAGAGTGATCAAGCTTATGTTCAAGTTTAAAGTCTAAGTTAAAAGTTTATGTTAGTTGCATTCAGAACAAGTTGCTGGTTTATTTTAGAAGTAGCTCGAGTCAGTTTTTATTTGAATTAGTCCACTCCTTAGGAAGTGTGTTAGTGGGAGAGTGGACAACAGTTAAGTCGAGCAGTTGCTCATGTGTTTGGAGTATGTAAGTATGGTTCAATTCAGTAAAGGGGTAAGGCAGTTAGCAAGTGTGTGTGTGCTGTGTGCTTGGCTCTTTTCAGTTCTTACAGAAGACCAAGATCTTTGCCTTCTAAGTGTGTTGGTCATTGTGAGTTGTGTGTGTGTGATCCTCCATTGTTTATGCAACAACACCATCCCAGCCATCCCCATGAAGCACAACTGACACGTCACCACGCTCCCCGCCTCCGTCATTGCGTAGCGCGTGGGCCCCAGATCGAATACCCTCTCCCCCTCCCTCCTCATCTCGCCCAATCCCCTAGTCGCCGCCATCACAACGCTTGCGAGCGCCGTCGCAAACGCCTCCATTATGAATTGCATCTCCATAACCATCTCGTAGTGGTCTACCTTCCTGTAGATCTTCTCCATCACCGGCAAGTAGAGCGGAAAAAGTAGACCTGCGCACACTCGCCTAGGCGTGGCCACGAGTTACGGGTCGACCCGTGACGCGACGGGTCGTACGGGTCAGTGACTCGGCGAGTCATTGACCCGACGGGTCTGGGTCAACAGGTGGGGGCGGGTTGCGGGTTAGGGTCAGAGGTTTTGAACCCAATGACCCGGCAGGTCTTGACCCGACGGGTCAACCCGCCATCCCAAATTTTTTTTTTTGAAAAAAATATTTTTTAATGTTTATAATAATTATTATGTATATTATTCTAGAATAATTCATAATATATAAACATAAACTAGTTTGCAATGTGTAATGTGGGTCACCCTTTCCTTTTTATAGCTTTGGAAGACTTCCCCTATTCTCTCAACTTTCAATGTGCGACAAGCCTCTTGTCCCACATTGAAAGTTAAGAGTTAGAATGAGAAGGGATGGAGGTATATATATGTGTACCCCATCCTCCCTTTACCATCACTCTTCACTTTAAGCTTTATTTCTTATATTGAAATGAAGTAAAGTTTGATAAGTTTTATATCCCTACATTTATATTGTAGTGGATGAATGAAGTTTTATAGCGATATAAAATATAAATTTTCTCATGTTTTTTTCCACTTCATATTAAAATGAAATGGATATAAAAGGTGATATGTAGAAAAAGTCTTTACGTATTATTTTTTTTTTCAATTTTTATTAGTCAAAAATATTATAAAAAAATATTTTTTTTTTAAAATTTGGGAATCCGTCGGATTAACGGAGCGACCCGGCGGGTCAACGGGTCGACCCGAACCCGCCGACCCGTGGAATTCCCGGGTTAGGGTTCGGGTCGCCCTTCCCCGACCCTTGGCCCGACGGGTCGAACCCATCGTCCCGCCGGGTCCGACCCGTGGCCACGCCTACACCCGCCACCACACATTCTTTTGAATATAATTTGTTTTTATTATTTTGTCAAATCAAAATTGATGTATTGGAATCTCTAAAATAAATAAATATAAAGGAACAAAATAAATTCAATAATTATATAAACTTTTACTAAGCATGTAATTTTATATAAAGAGCGTATATTTTTTTTAATATTGGCAGCAAAGGGAAAAAGAAACCATCCCTTCTTTCAAATAAAAACTTATAGATATTCAAATAAAAAGTTATAGATGTTTACTTTAAATATTTTTTGATAAATTAATTACAATGATTTTATATTTTAAATAACTTGGTATTGTTCTATAATATAATTCAGCCCAAAAGCTTTACAAGATGTTACTTTAACTTGGTATTGTGTAAAATATTAAATTTTTTATATCTAATGACACTTACACATTATTAAATGTTAAGTTAACAACAAGTTACATACTCCATCCGTCTCAAATTTTAAGTTATTTTAGAATTGTGCACAAGTTTTAATAAAAACACTCATCCATTAATCAACATCATCATTCCATTAACTTTTTTCATATTTTTTTTTAATATCCACTACATTTTTAACCAAATAAAATCTTTAAAATGTCAACAACACAATAACCAATACAAATCATTACTATCCCTTACCTAGTAAACCTAAAATCACATATATTTCAATACAACTAAATTAGTCTAAAACGACTTAAATTTTGAGACGGAACGAGTATTAACTTGTTATGTTTAAAAACATCATTTTTAATTAGATAAAAAATAATGTTGATATATATTAAAATAACATTGTCTTCTTCATTAAAGAAAAAAAGTATACAAATAATATGGTGACAATTTGAACTAAAGAGACCATTCTTTATTAGTACAATGTTGTTGTTTTGATCCTTAAAAGCAAACCAATTTAGCCATACTTTTCTGCCTTTGTTAAGGCCGTTGGCTCAGTGATAAGGAGTGAAGGTGGTTAAGAGAGGTTACAGGTTTGATCTCTACCTCCGCTCATTCACTCCGTGAAAAACATTTAAGGTTTATCTTACTTTTTAATATTAATTTGAATTGACACAAGCTAATTTATCAGTTGATGCATGACTCTTGTCTGTTGAATTGTGTTCTCAAAGTTTTCCATATCAAAGGTCAGTTATCCTCGTATAAAAAGAAACAAAAAAAAATCGATCAAATTGTTATTGAACAGGAAGAGACAAAATTTAGCTCCTGACTCCGTCATTGTATATCTTATAGGCCGGATTAAATTATCATTTGGTTCAGGTTAAGTTACAAAGTAACGTGATCTTATTTCGTGTTTCCTATATACACCGCAAATTAACATCCAATCTGACATTGTAACAACATTCAAACCGACGTTGTAACAACGTCCAATCAAACGTTGTTAATTGTGCGCTAATTTCACTTATCAGATGTTGTAACAACGTTGAATTAGACGTTGTTACAACATCAAATTGTATGTTGCTAATACGGGTCAGATCGGGCCTAATATAAGGTATTAAAAAAAACAATTTTTTTTACTTAACGTCCAAAGGGACATTGTTTTTTTTTTTTTGTGAGTGTGTGATTTTTTTTTAACCCTAGCAATGTCGGATCCGACGTTGTTAGCCCGGTTCTGGCCGATCCGATCCTTTACTTCACATATTACACCGTTGGATCCGACGTTGTAACATAATTAATGCTACAACGTCGAATCCGACATTGATTAGCAGCTCTAATCCGCGGATTTGCGGTGTATATAGGGACACCCTATTCATTTAGTAAAAACCCAAATCCTTTTTAAACCGGTTCTATTCAGACTAGCTAATTACTTCTTCGTAAGTAAACAATATTCTAAGAAGGAGAAACATGAGCGACGAGAGGGAGCGTTCGAGAAGTCCGATACGTCATTCCTTTGCTCATTCCGATGACCCACCGGACAATGCCAACGACCAACCACCAGCGGCGGATGTGGTATTTGGAGTGGTGGTAAGTGCTGAAGAGGGTCTACCTAGGGAGCAATTCCCAAACCTTAGAGAGAGCTTGAACCCAAAGGACACGCCAAAGATAAATTACAAAGACATGCTCGTGGGGAATGGTGGAGGGGGATTCTGCAAGTCCCATTCGAACCCTATCTATGGGGAGTCGTCTACAGGGGATGGATATGGCACAGATGATGACATCCTGCCAGAAGAGGAGGACCCCTCTTTCCCCACAATTGCACTGAACAGAGCAGAGAAGGCGGCGCTACGCAAGCCATGGGAGAACCCGTTGATAATCAAGCTATTCGATAAGGGTCCGGGCTATATGCAACTGCACCGCGGACTGGCGCAAAAGTGGGGGATTCGCTCACATTTCACGCTTGTGAACTTTGGAAATGATTATTACATTGCAAGGTTAGCGAATCATGCTGACTACGTTCATGTCGTTATGGAGGGCCATTGGATGATAGGGGACAACTACCTCACTATAAGGGAATGGGTGCCAAGATTTGATGCTGAGGTTGAAGAAATTAAGACATTAACGGTGTGGGTAAGAATCCCGAACCTCCATATTGAATACTTCGATCCAAGAGTACTACTCATTCGGATTGGAAGTAAGATAGGGAAAGTGCAGATGGTGGATAATACGACAGCGTCGGCGGACCGGGGGCGGTATGCATGGATGAGTGTGGAGGTCGACCTGAGCAAACCTCTATTGTCCAAGTTCAGATTGGATGGGAGTCCAAGTTCAGATTGGATGGGAAGATATGGCCTATCCAATATGAAGGAATTCGTATGATGTGTTTTAAGTGCGGAAGGGTTGGACATTCCGATGACAACTGTGAGTCAGGAAGGAATTAAGAACCGAGAGTTGATCCTGGAAACGCCACTGTTACTGCTCACCGTGAACTGATAGAGAAACAAGCTCATGGAAAATGGATGCAAGTCAAGAGGAACGCTCAACGAAAGATTACTGCACCACCAAGGGTCCGGGCCTAGAAGAGAATCGACCACCCAGTAGCAACGGGCCTAGAGGAGAGGAGAATGGTACCACCGATGCGACTCCTACGTCGGAGTGTCAAGGGGAGCAAAATCCGGGTGCAGGATCCCAACAACCGAATCCGGACGGGTTTACAGTTACAATCGGATCTCGTTACGATATTCTAGGGACGTAAAAGGAAAGTGAGAAAGATTTAGGGGATGGAGATAAGGAAAATATTCAAATGGAAGATTCTAACCCCGGTAATTTAGGCAATCTAGATGCCAGTATTGATCGAGATGGAGGCGCATCTAAGCGTAATTAAGGAAAGCCCACCGACACGCCCGAAGCCGATTCCTCGATTTTGAAGGAAACTTCAACGAACATCAACCCCCAAGGAAGCCCGAAAGTACCCCCGCCAAAAACATCCCACACTGACTCGACTAAAAACCCTAATACTAAATCCAACACCCCACCCACGACACCAAAATTCACCACCACATCATCCTTCAGAACGTCCTAACTTAACCCTTGTTCCCGGGGAGGCTACACCAAAGGCTCCTACTTTGGCCCACACAAGAAAACACCGAATCCGTCCAAGCTTAAGTTTACTCAGTAAGCTACTACAGGGATCCTCTATAATGAACCACGAAGTAGAGACGAATCGGGTGCATACCCGGAGAAGTTTCCTCCTTTCAAACAGCCGGAGGGGCCCAATATTTTCACAAGTTCCAAGGATTGCAAACGGAATGAGAGTGACTTTTCTACCGGTGATATCGGAAGAGAGACGTCTCTTGTGTCGGGTGATGCTACCCCAAGCCATAGAGGATGCCCTAGACCTTAGTGAGGGGCTAGGGCCGCGCTTCGATGACTATAAATGGTTCCTTTTTAACCATTGTATTAATATGTTAAACGGACTAAGTATCCTCGTCTGGAATGAATGTGGAGCAGGGAGCGATAACTTCTTGAATGCGATTAGGGAACTAATCAGGACACACAACCCAAGTGTTATTGCCTTAGTTGAGCCAAGAAGCAGCGGGGAGCAGGCTGATCGAGTCTGTGAACGAATTGGGTTCGATGAATGGACCCGAGTGCCGACAGAGGGATTTTCGGGTGGTATTTGGCTCCTTTGGAGGTCTAGTATGATCCAAGTCAGCACGATAGTCACTCATCCGCAACACATCACAGTGGAGGTCACTCGGAGAGGAGAAGAGCTGTGGATTCTCTCGGCGATTTACGCAGCCCCGATACCAGTCAATCGGGACAGTCTGTGGTGATCGTTGGAGGAGTTCGCAGCAGGGAATACTAACCCTTGGCTCCTGGTCGGAGACTTCAATGCCATGTTTGACAAGCATGAAAGAACACACTCATCTGTGAGTGCGTTCTAACAGAGCCTCGCAAACGTTCAGGAGGGAGGTGGATAATTTGCAACTTTTTGACATGGGTTTTTCCGGGATTCCGTATACCGGGGCTTGTGCAATGTTGAGTGGCAAGATCGCTTCCCGGATGCCCATCTTCGTCACTTATCTGCGCCACACTCCGATCATCTGTCATTGCTTATTTGTCTGAAAGATAACAGACAGTCAGTCAACCCCCGGATGCAACCTTTCAGATTTCAGGCGAACTGGCTTCTGCACGAGGAGTTCTCTAATCACGTAAGAGAGAGCTGGAGACAAGATCTGAGGGCATCGAAGACACTAAGAAACCTCTCCACAAATCTATGTTGTTGGAATAAGGAAGTCTTCGGGAATCTATTTAAGAGAAAGAGGCATCTCTAGGGGCAGTTGAAAGGAATTAGACGGAAATTAGCAACACGGGTGTCCCGTCATTATCTGTAGCTCGAAGCAGAAGTATCTAGGGAGCTAGAACAAGTGCTTCAACAAGAGCAACTTCACTGGTTCTAGAAATCTCGGGCAAATTTTCTTTTGGAAGGCGATCGTAATACGCGGTACTATCATTCTGCCACCAGGGTGCATAGAGCTTTTAATTGAATCTCAGCTCTTAAAAATTTGGAGGTCTCGTGGGTTGAGGACAATGATGAGGTATGTTCGATGGTACTGGGTTTCTTCCGTGAGTTATAAACGGCTGAGGCTTTCCGGGTTGATCAGTTTGATCACATTGCTAGCAGGTTTGCTTTCCCGAACCTCTCGGCGGAGCAGATGGCTCTAGTGGGAGCTGAATTTAAACTAGAGGAAGTGAAAGCGGCTCTAATGTCCATGGGTCCTTACAAAGCCCCTGGACCGGATGGGTTCCCGATGCTCTTCTATCAAAAGGAATGGGAAATTATGGGGAGACAGGTCACAGAAACTGTCCTGTCAATGCTGAATCATGGCCGATTCCGTGACCATTGCACGGACACTTTGCTTGTCCCAATTCCGAAGGTGCATACGACAGAACGACCTTCGCAGCTCCACCCGATCTCTTTGGTGAATGTTATCTTCAAATTTGCGTCCAAGTTGATGGTACAGAGGCTCAAACCGGTATTATCGGAAGTAATTGCCCCCACACAAGCGAGCTTTATTCTGGGTGGGCAGATCATAGATAATGTTGTCATTGTCCATGAGGTTCTCCATTCCATGGGTTTGCGAAGGATCCAAAAAATTTGGATGATGGTCAAGATAGATCTAGAGAAGGCATGTGACCGGGTTCGGTGGGATTTTCTCAAAGAGGCTCTGATGGAAGCACACATTCCGGAGAGGCTTATCGATGTGATCCTCGCAGGCCAGACTTCAGGGAGGACGGATGTACTTTGGAATGGTGGAAGAGTCGGCCAGTTCACACCTTCGAGAGGAATTATACAGGGTGATCCCTTGTATCCGTATCTCTTCGTCTTGTGCACGGAACTTCTTTCACATTTAATAAATCACGAAGTTACACACGACCGATGGAGAACTATAAACATTGGTGGCATCAGCTTGTCGCATTTGTTCTTCGCAGATGATCTGATTCTTTTTGGCAAAGCCTCTGTCGAGCAAGGACAGTTGATGAAACGGGTGCTTGAAACCTATTGCAGGAGATTGGGCGAGAGGGTCAATTTTTCTAAGAGTTCTGTGTTGTTTAGTTGAGACATCATGGACTCAACCAGGCAGGAGATAGCGAGGGAAAAGGGTGTTACTTTAACATAAGACTTTGGGAATTACCTTGGAGTCCCAATGGCGTGTGGTAGGATGCCGAGAAGTCGGTACCGATTTCTGGTGGATAAAATGGATTCTAAGCTAAGGGGTTGGCAGGCCAAATCGCTATCATTCGAAGGGAGGGTGTCTTTGGCTAAGTCAGTTTTAACAAGCTTACCGGTCTACATCATGCAATCAAGCTATATTCCGAGATCAATCTGTGATGAAATTGACAGACTTGTGAGGGTTTTTATCTGGGGAAGCAGCCCCCAGCAGTGACGAATCCATCTCTTATCTTGGGACGTGTTGAAACGACCAGTGGAGAAAGGAGGGCTGGGTATTAGATCTATGAGAGAGACGAACCAATCGGTTCTTGCAAAGCTTTGCTGGTGAATGATTCAACAACCGGAGGCTCTTTGGAGCCGGATTGTGCGAGGCAAACACTGTCATGGGAGGCTGGATATTGACATGTTTGAAGTAGGTAGGGGAGCCTCTCGCAACTGGAAAGCAATTAACCATGGGGCCGAGATGTTGGTGCCTGGACTACGTGTTGCCGTGGGAAATGGCATGTCGACCTTGTTCTGCATGCGTAATTGGCTAGAGGATTGGTGTCTAATGGATATCTCGACACAACCGATCTCGGAAGACCGATTGGGGGATACGGTTGGCGAGTTTTGGGTTAATGGCAGCTAGGACTGGCATGCCCTTGCGCCCTTCCTTCCGGCAGATGTGTTGCAAAATCTCCAATTTGAATAGGTCAGTCTCGACGGTTCGGCTATAGACAAGTTTTATTAGGCACACACAAGTTCTGGCACCTTTACTACCCAATCGGCGAGAGCTCTGTTCCATATCTTGACCGACGATGCAAGGGAGGATGGTTGTACACATATTTGGTGGGTACCGGCGTAGCAAAAAGTCAGAGCCTTCTTATTTCTAATAGCGCACAACAACATCTTAAGCAACCATGTCCGTGTGAGGCGCCATCTCTCGCAATTACATGGTTGTCCAAGATATGGGTTAGAGGAATCAACGCTCCGCCTCCTCAGAGACTGCCCATTGGTTAGAGAAGCTTGGAGAAAACTCACAGGTAACTATCTTGAGTCCTACTTCTTCAATGAAGTAGATGTGGGTCGTTGGATATGGGCCAATGTAAGAAAAGAAGAAAAATGGAGCGCGACATTTGCATATATGATCAGGCACGTGTGGAAGTGTAGGAATGCGCTGGTGTTCGAAGGGAAAGGCAGGCTCAAGGGGGTCACTAGCATTGTTGTGCAACATATGAGGATCTTCGCGGATATAGCTAAGAAGGCGACAACAATCCATGCCCAGAAATGCCCCACACTAATCCCTGCGGTGTAACACCCCCTTTTTAGATCCCAAAGGAGTGTTGCAGCGCCAGTGAATCCGTAGACCTTAATGTCTTTGAATTCACCTGAGGCTTATAGGGACATGCAACCATGCTCCCATAAACAAGATGATAATTTAAATACAATAGAATATGCGGAAGTGAATAAAATTCATTAGTTTAAATATCTGATCATAATAAGATAAAAATGTCAAAACCATAATGTATGAATAATTTCCAAAATAACTGAAATTAAAGTAGCGATGCGGAAACTGTTAGAGGTTCAAAACTTGTAAAAAATATTCAATAAATGACAGTCTGCTCTCCAACTCTATCCTGCTCCGCTGCTTGCACTAGACCTGTGGAATATGGTCTGGTGTTTCATGAGAACGAAGGACACCAGCCATCCAATAAATAGGGTGGTTAGTACAATAAAGACTAGCAAATGATAGGGAAAATGTTCAGACTTTAACCTTACAGTAACCATAAAACGGTATATCTCAGGTTAAGGGAATCACACGAATATTTATAGTAGAAACTGAATGAAAAGGATAAAAATTCACACATGACTCGGATGATCATAACGATCGATTATAAGATAAGAAAAGGAATTATACTCGAGGCAGATAAGTATAATAACTAAAATGATCACCTATTTAACAGTCGATAATAATCACAATAATGATAACGATAATAATAATAATACTACGTGGTACCGGTTGGGCCCTTAACAAGGACCACGACCTACATCAGATCGTTGTTTTATCATCCCGTAGAGAATGCATTCCGGGATGGTGTTTCACGAAACCTTGTAAGGCGGTGGCTTAACGAACCACAACCTACAAGTGAGTGTACTGCATAACTTCCCAAAGGCCTATAGCCACTCGCATCACGTGGTGCGCATTTTCACATATCACAACTAAGTATCACATGGTGCCTATCTTATCATACATAAACAGTTTATACTAGGTGATCATAATAACGACATTAAATCAAACAGGGACAAGCATGGATAATTCAAAGGGTCTTATTATCACATGCCACTAGTTTGCATGAAAGAACAAGCAGAATATCATGCACTTTAGGAAGAAGAAAATGGGCAACATTTACTTATCTCGTGTTATAAAAAAACAATCACATTTAAACCGCATATCCCTATAATTCATTTAATAATTGCCCATTAATTTAACTCATGCCAATTTATGATTAAAAAGATAAATTACATCAAGCAGACGGGTATGCAATTTATCGAAATTGGCAAGGAAATTGGCCACAGGGCCGCATTCGACACGGAAGAATTTAAAAGGCACGTCAAAAGAAATTCACGAAACATGCAAAAGGCATTAAACGAAATCACTTGCCTTGACTTTCGATGATCAGCTAATGACAACCAGGCGAGATTTTAGCACCTATCGAATCCAACGGAAAAAGGAATATTAGTATTGATATTTTATGAAAATAACTT
The DNA here is from genome assembly GCA_037127255.1 of Persicaria tinctoria. Classification (NCBI taxonomy): domain Eukaryota; kingdom Viridiplantae; phylum Streptophyta; class Magnoliopsida; order Caryophyllales; family Polygonaceae; genus Persicaria; species Persicaria tinctoria. The sequence goes on along the minus strand of JBANSL010000016.1, from coordinate 55,963,522 downwards.
TACTTAACTCAATTTGAAATTGAATTAATTCTATAAAGTTAAATATTATATACCTATATGAATTCCTCGGGGAGCGGGATCCGGCGTGAGTGCTTCGAGATATCTTGGTGTCGCTGAAACGGGCAAGAATCGAACAGTTTAGAAATATTGGCCACTTAACTTAATAAATAATTAACTTAGGGCCAAAAACGGAAATAGAATAAAAACAAGGGAGATTTCTGTAATTTAATCAAAAGAGATTAAAATCCCCTTTTGCCAAAGCTCATCGGCGGGATTGGAACGGCGAAGGTGCTGGGCTCCAATCGGCGGCGGCTCGGGCAGGGATTGGCGACGGTGGTGACGAAGGGCAGCAGGGGTGATGGTAACGGTACAGCACCGGCCCTCGGAAAAGGGTCGAAGGCGGCACGATGGTGGTCGCGGCGGAGGCAAGCGAATGGCTCGATTGGTCGGCTGTTCACGGGCGCGCTTTCGGCGAGGCTCCGACTGTAGTGGTGCAATCGGCTTAGGCAATGGCTGGTTATGGTCGGCTCAGACTTAGGTCGTCGGCGGTGGTGGACCTTCAGTGGCAACAGGGCGATTCGAGACGCAAGGCGGCGCCGATTGGAGGCGGCTCGACCTGGGAGTTCTCCGGGTAGGGGGTTCGGCTTGGTTGCTGGCGGTGGTTGCTCCCGATTGCAGTTGTGGTTGCTGCTCATGGGGATGTTGAGAGAACTGGGAGAGGAGGGGATGTTTGTTTGACTGATGGAAAACTAACGAGGGTCCTCCCTCTATTTATAGGATTGAAGTTGAATGGGATAGTGATGAAAGGAGATCACGCAGCTCCCTGATCTCGGATTCAGTTGGTTTGGATTGGGGGGTAAGCTTCTTTGGACTAATCTAAGGAAGAAGATACTCCTTAGAGAAGAAGGAAAAGGTAAAAGAAAAAGGGGGAATTTCCATCATTCCTTCTTGTTTTACCGTACGGAGTCTATCAATTAGGAGGAAGAGATGTGTCCTCCTAGTAATTGGGCCACTTCCTCTGGGCTTACCTTTGGGCTGAAAATTCTGGGCATCCAAATACACAAATTAGGTCGAAAAATAGGCCTTTTTTATTGGGTTTCCCTTGTAGAAATGAAGTATGTGTTTGACTATATATTATACATATGTTTGGATATATATATATATATATATATATATCATATATATATTAGCGGAAAGAAATATTATTTAATTTAACTTTATAAATTAAATAAGTTAAATCGTGGGAATATTTAGAGAATAATATTAAAATAGTATAATTACTCTATTTTATATTATATATCTTATGTGAATTTATTAGTTTCCCAAATTCACATAGTATAATATAATATTATTTAAAGAAATATCTCAAAAATAATTTGGGGTATTTCATACCTCCCTTCTTAAAAATACGTTTCGTCCCGAAACATAGAAAAAGAAAGAGGATGGAAAGAAGAATAAATTAAGTGGAGCTTTAGAACTGACGATGGAACTGAATAAAAGATCAACAAGAATTATATTATTAACCAAATGAGCCATAACAAAGGTCTCTAACAAGTTTCCTCATTCATCAACAATCGAATAACGAAATAATGAAATTACTACGCGACTCGCGCTAAGTAGAAAACAACTGAGGAAAGCGTTTCCTCATTTATTCCTCAGTTTCCCAAGTCATCTCCTGAGTGTCTTGCTTTGACCAAAGGACTTTGACGAGCGGGACTACCTTGGTGCGAAGTTGCTTCTCTCGCCGTTCTAGAATCCGCACCGGTTCTTCCTCATAGGTTCCGGTGGGGCGGACCTCAATGTCCTCATAGCTCAAGATGTGGGTCGGGTCAGACACATATTTCCGCAATAGTGATACATGTAAGACACCATGCACCGGATGAGCTGCCGGAGGCAGAGAAAGGCGGTAAGCAACATTTCCTACACGCTGCAGAATCTCAAATGGCCCGACATATCGAGGGTTCAACTTCCCTCGCTTTCCAAACCGGAACACTCCCTTCGTGGGTGACACCTTTACAAACACCTTATCACCCACCTCAAAGTTGACCTCTCTACGCCTAGGGTCGGCATAAGACTTTTGATGACTCTGAGCGGTCAACATTCGTTGCCTGATCATCGCAACTTCTTCAGTTGTCTTCTCTAACAGCTCCTAACCTATATGGATGGCATCAGTCGCATCATCCCAACATACTGGTGATCGGCATTTCCGTCCATATAGGGCTTCAAAAGGAGGCATCTTTATGGATGCATGCTAGCTGTTGTTGTAGGTGTACTCAATCAGACACAAACTACTTTCCCAATCTGTCGGCCTGTCCAGGACACATGCTCTTAGCATATCCTCTAGTGTCTGAATGGTCCTCTCTGACTGACCATCTGTCTGAGGGTGAAAAGCGGTACTGAAATTCAGATGTGTACCAAGTCCCTCAAGCAGCTTCTTCCAGAACACTGAAATGAATTGTCCATCGCGATCAGAGACAATGGACGAAGGAATCCCGTGAAGGCGGACGATGTGCTGAAGGTACATTTCTGCTAGCTTAGCCGGCTTCCAGGTAGATCGAATAGCAATGAAGTGTGCACATTTGGTTAGTCGATCAACTATCACCCAATTGGCATTCTTCTGACCCTGACCCTTAGGCAGCCCCATAACAAAATCCATCGAGATCTGTTCCCACTTCCATGTGGGTACTGGAAGTGGTTGGAACTTCCCACCAGGTCTCTGGTGCTCAATCTTGACCAGCTGGCATACCAAGCACCTGGCCACCTACTCGATCACTTCATTCTTCATACCAGAACACCAGTAGTTCTGTCTCAGATCCTTATACATCTTACTAGCTTCAGGATGCACTGAATAGCTGGATGCATGAGCTTCCTCAAGGATGGTCTGTCGGATCTCAGGGACATTAGGGACGCAGATGCGATTCCCAAACCATAAAGATCCATCCTCCCTCACGACAAAGCCCGGGGCTTTTCCTTCGAAGAAATCAATGGTGATCTGCAGTAATACAACAACCTTTGTCTGCTTTGCTTTTATCTCTGCTAACAGATCAGATTGAATCTCCGTCATTCACAACTGTCCTCGGTCCTTCTCAAACCAGACCTCAACCTCTAACTTCAGCAGATCCTTCTGTAGATCAGGACTTGCTATCAAACAACTGATCATAGCCTCGTGCTGAGATTTGCGGCTTAAAGCATAGGCTACGACATTAGCCTTTCCAGGATGATAGAGAAGCTCAATGTCATAGTCCATGATCATCTCTAACCAGCGTCTCTGTCTCATATTCAACTCCTTCTGGGTGAACACATATTTGAGGCTCTTGTGGTCAGTGTATATCTGGCAGCGAACTCCATACAAATAATGGCACCAGATTTTCAGAGCAAATACCACCGCAGCTAGTTCCAGATCATGCACTATGTAGTTCTCCTCATACGGCTTCAACTGTCGTGATGCATAGGCTATCACCTTCCCATCTTGCATCAACACACAACCTAGACCTTGCTTCGAAGCATCACTTTAAACCACGTAATCCGTTGACTCCTTAGAGAGTGCTAGAATAGGTGCTGTGGTCAACCGCTTCTTGTGTTCCTGGAAACTTGCTTTGCACTTGTCATTCCAGATGAGTTTCTGAGATTTACGTAGAAGTAAGGTCAATGGTTGGGCCAATTTGGAAAACCCGTGCAAAAACCTCCTGTAGTAACCTGCTAGTCCCAGAAAACTCCGAATTTCCTTGGCGTTCTTTGGCGAACTCCACTTCTCTACAACTGCTGTCTTTTGGGGGTCGACCATCACCTCTTTCTCTGAGATAATGTGGCCTAGGAATGCCACCTGCTTCATCCAAAAGTCACACTTAGACAGCTTCGCATACAACTGATGCTCTCGAAGTGTTATCAAAATAGTCCTCAAGTGTTCGGGGTGAGCCTCCTCACTTGGCGAGTAAATCAGGATGTCGTCGATGAAGACTACGACAAACTTATCCAAATACTGGTGAAAACAACGGTTCATCAGATCCATAAAGACTGCTGGAGCATTTGTTAAACCAAAGGGCATCACCACGAACTCATAATGCCCATAACGTGTCCTGAAAGCAGTCTTTGGAATATCCTCATCAAGAACTCGAAGCTGATGGTACCCAGATCGAAGGTTAATCTTGGAGAATACCTTTTCTCCCTGAAGATGATCTAACAAGTCATCGATGCGTGGCAGCGGATACTTGTTCTTGATAGTCACTAGTCACCTTGTTCAGCTCCCGATAATCAATACACAGACGGAAAGAGCCGTCTTTCTTCTTCACAAACAGCACGAGATCACCCCAAGGTGAAGCACTGGGTCGAATATAACCCTTCTCTAACAACTCTTCTCTAACAACTCTTCAAGCTGACTCTTTAATTCTTGCATCTCCACTTGAGCCATGCGATACAGGGCTTTGGAAATAGGAGCGGTTCCTGGCTCTAAGTCGATGGTGAACTCAATGAACCGCTTTGGTGGTAAACCAGGAATCTCATCGGGAAAGACATCAGGGAAATCCCGAACTACAGGAATATCGGAGATAGGGATCGATTTGGATAACTAATCTTGCAGATAACATAAAAATCCGGCACACCCTTGACGTAACAATCTGGCTGCCTGCATCATATTAATAACACGACCATCCTCCTCGGGGATACGCCCACGAAATCTGCACACAACCTTGCCGTTCGACGAGAGGTTCACGATTCTCCGTCCACAATCGATGATTACACCATGGCGAGTAAGCCAATTCATGCAGAGGATGATGTCTTTCGGAAGGATTGGAAGCAGAAGAAGATCGGCAAGTTACTCTTTGCCACCTATCGCGATGGGGAAACGGAATAACATTTTCCCGCCTCTAACTCTATCCCCATTAGGGAACTTCACAACAAAAGAATCATCTAAAGTCACGGATTCTAATCCGAGTCTTTCAACAGTTTGCTCGGCAATAAAAGAATGAGAAGCACTCGAACCTAGAAGAATATTGATTGGCTCAGCTCGGAGATAGATAATACCTTGAGCCATAGGAGAAGCAATGTCGTCCAGCCTATGCATTTCATATAGACACGGACCTTGTTGTGATGGTCCGACGACGTTCTTTCCTTTGTTCACAGTCGACTGTGAACCTGCGGGAATCTGAGTATTCTATTGGTACTACTGTGGCCTGTGCTGCTTCTAATGAGATCTTAATCCTCTTCGTCTTCTGCAAAGACATACATCTCGACGAGTTTGTCCAATTCGGAGCTATGCTTTTGTGATGCTGCATCTCTCTCCGACTCAGCATGCTCACACATCTTTTTCATCTCATCCCTAGCACAATCACAGAGTTTTCTCCAACTCATCCACAACATGTTCCTTATTCCTGTATATTTCCCCGATCTCCCTCACGCGGGGCGCCTTGCTCTTCTTGCTTACAAAGCTTGGAATGCTTTCTCATCTGCTAGGGTTTCCACAAAAGGATCTCTTCTTTGACTTCTCCTCACTGGGACTTTGAGATGGTTCAATGTCGTACACTCGGATGAGATTCTGGAGGTACTTTCTCCTTTTGTCATCTAGGGGAGCTGGCATGGCTCTCTTTTTCCTTGCTACATTTTCCTCGTTGTAGAATCAAGGAGTTCCCAAATTATGTTCCTTGTACCACTCGCGCATGAGCTTCTTGCCATACTTTGTGGCTGCAGCTTCTTCGGGAGGGTCAGCCAGGACATTCTTCCCCTTGGATAACTCCATTGTAGCTTTTTCCAAGACCTCCACCTTTGTGCTTGAGTCAGACCCAGTGTCAGAGTTGTTGGTGAGGTCAATGCAATGGGGATAACCTATGACGCGCAGTCATGAGGTCTTGGGAACATTAGACATATATCGAGGAGGCGAGGAGTCCTCAATACTCGAGCTATATAATCCAGAAAGTAAGATTTAGAGAAAACAAGAATAAAGAATCTAAGATTAGTCTATGGCAGGTGCAGGAGCTTGAGCAGAACTATCGGACAAGTACTTTAAAAATCATTTCCAAAACTGCTTACTTTTGTAAATGGAAACTTAGTTATGATAAAAAAAAAAGCCTTCGAAATTCACATTAGAAATCATTTTAAAATCCAAATGAAAACGTTTTAAAACCTACAGCTCTGATACCACCTTCTGTAACACCCCCATTTTTAGATCCCAAAGAAGTGTTGCAGCGCCAGTGAATTCGCAGACTTTATGGACATGCAACCATGCTCCCATAAACAAGATGATAATTTAAATACAATAGAATATGCGGAAGTGAATAAAATTCATTAGTTTAAATATCTGATCAAAATAAGATAAAAATGCCAAAACCATAAAGTATGAATAATTTCCAAAATAACTGAAATTAAAGTAGCAATGCGGAAACTGTTAGAGGTTCAAAACTTGTAAAAAATATTCAATAAATAACAGTCTGCTCTCCAAATCTCTCCTGCTCCGCTGCTTGCACTAGACCTGTGGAATATGGTTTGGTGTTTCATGAGAACGAAGGACACCAGCCATCCAATAAATAGGGTGGTTAGTACAATAAAGACTAGCAAATGATTGGGAAAATGTTCAGACTTTAACCTTACAGTGAGCATAAAACGGTATGTCTCAGTTTAAGGGAATGACACGAATATTTACAGTAGAAACTGAATGAAAAGGATAAAAATTCACACATGACTCGGATGATCATAACGATCGATTATAAGATAAGAAAAGGAATTATACTCGAGGCAGATAAGTATAATAACTGAAATGATCACCTATTTAACAGTCGATAATAATCACAATAATGATAACGATAATAATAATAATACTACATGGTACCGGTCGGGCCTTTAACAAGGACCACGACCTACATCAGATCGTTGTTTTATCATCCCGCAGAGAATGCATTTCGGGATGGTGTTTCATGAAACCTTGTAAGGCGGTAGCTTAACGAACCACAACCTACAAGTGAGTCTACTGCATAACATGTCAAAGGCCTATAGCCACTCGCATCACGTGGTGCGCATTTTCACATATCACAACTAAGCATCACATGGTGCCTATCTTATCATACATAAACAGTTTATACTAGGTGATCATAATAACGACATTAAATCAAACAGGGACAAGCATGGATAATTCAAAGGGTCTTACTATCAAATGCCACTAGTTTTCATGAAAGAACAAGCAGAATATCATGCACTTTAGGAAGAAGAAAATGGGCAACATTTACTTATCTCGTGTTATAAACAAACAATCACATTTCAACCGCATATCACTATAATTCATTTAATAATTGCCCATTAATTTAACTCATGCCAATTTATGATTAAAAAGATAAATTACATCAAGCAGACGAGTATGCAATTTATCGAAATTGGCAAGGAAATTGACTACGAAATTGGCCACGAGGCCGCATTCGACACGGAAGAATTTAAAAGGCACGTCAAAAGAAAATCACGAAACATGCAAAAGGCATTGAACGAAATCACTTTCCTTGACTTTCGATGATCAACTGATGACAACCAGACGAGATTTTAGCACCTAACAAATCCAATGGAAAAAAGAATATTAGTATTGATATTTTATGAAATTAACTTTACTCAACTCAATTTGAAATTGAATTAATTATATAAAGTTAAATATTATATACCAATATGAATTCCTCGGGGAGCGGGATCCAGCGTGAGTGCTTCGAGATTTTTTGGTATCGCTGAAACGGGCAAGAATCAAACAGTTTAGAAATATTGACCACTTAACTTAATAAATAATTAATTTAGGGCCAAAAACGGAAATAGAATAAAAACAAGGGAGATTTCTGTAATTTAATTAAAAGAGATTAAAATCCCTTTTGCTTTCTTCTTGAATTTATGTACAGAGGACAGGACGAACTGCCAAAGCTCCTCGGCGGGATTGGAACGGTGAAGGTGCTGGGCTCCAATCGGCGGCGGCTCGAGCAGGGATTGACTGATGAAAAACTAACGTGGGTCCTCCCTCTGTTTATAGGATTGAAATTAAATGGGATAGTGATGAAAGGAGATCACGCAGCTTCCAAATCTCGGATTCAGTTGGTTTGGATTAGGGGGTAAGCTTCTTTGTACTAATATGAGGGAAGAAGATCCTCCTTAGAGAAGAAGGAAAAGGTAAAAGAAAAGGGGAGGAGTTTCCATTATTCCTTCTAGTTTTACCGTATGTAGTCTATCAATTAGGAGGAAGAGATTTGTCCTCCTGGTAATTGGGCCACTTCCTCTGGGCTTACCTTTAGGCTGAAAATTCTGGGCATCCAAATACACAAATTGGGTCGAAAAATAGGCTTTTTCTATTGGGTTTTCCTTGTAGAAATGAAGTATGTGTTTGACTATATATTATGCATATGTTTGGATACATATATATCATGTATATATTGGCGGAAAAAATATTATTTAATTTAACTTTATAAATTAAATAAGTTAAATCGCGAGAATGTTTAGAGAATAATATTAAAATAGTATAATTACTCTAATTTATATTATATATTTTATGTGAATCTATTAGTTTCCCAAATTCACATAGTATAATATAATATTATTTAAAGAAATATTCCAAAAATAATTTGGGGTATTTCATACGGATGCCCAGTTGCAGGTTTGGTCCCCGCCCCCTTTGGGTTGGGTTAAATTGAATGTCGATGGCGTATCGAAAGGCAACCCGGGTTTGGGGGTGGAAGGGGTTTGATCCGAGATAACAAGGGAGTATTGCTCCGTGCCTTCACCTTCAAGTGTTTGCATTGTCAAGCACAGACTGCGGAGGCATGGGCAGCGGTCCATGGTTTGGAGGTGGCCAAGAGACTTGGAGTACCTCATTTGATAGTGGAGACGGACTCATCGAACTTGAAGGCTTTGATTATGGCGGAATGTGTGCCCCCCAATCTGGAATTCCATTTGATCCATCGGTGCAGAACCTTGGCAAGCGACCCGAGTTGGGAGGTGTCATTCTTCAACATCCGGCGCCAAGCGAATTCAGCGGCGGACGCACTGGCTAACTGGGCACTCTCCTTAATGGACGCTTTCACTGAACATAGCTCTCTTCCTAGCAACTTTGATTCGTTTTGCAACTGTGTACCTCCTTTAGGGGGTTAATTCTCTTATATTTATAATATTAGGGTAATATCCCACAGTTGAATAAAAAAATTTAACAATATTCTGTAACTAATTAATAATAGCTACATCAGATATTCACATTGTAGGACTTACCCAAGAACATATATAACCATCGTTACAATTTTTTATTAAATTTATTCGTTTCATTTCAATTTTATCTATAAATTTATTCATTAAAAAGCAGACTACAATATTGATAAAATTAAATTAAAATTTACATTTTTATGATATGTATATATATTCGTTTAGGGTTGGACTCGCCGGGTCGACAGGTTCGACCCGCCGGGTCAAGGTTTGCCGATCCGAACCCTAATTCGTGAATCTCACGGATTGACGGGTTCGGGTCGACCCGTTGACCCACCGGATCGACCAGTTGACCCGGCAGGTTAAATTATTTAAAAAAAAATCATTTTAAAAAAAAATGACTATTAAAATAAATAAATAAATAAATGATATGTGAAGATTTTATCTTCCCAACACATTTTATCACTTTGATATGAGTGTTAAAAATGTAGGAAGATTATATCTCCATATTAAGAAGAAAAAATATGAGAATATATTTCTCAAACTTCATTTCCAACTTCACTTCCAATGTAGGAAATGTAGGAAACAAGTGAAGTGGAAGAAATGGGGTAGTGGGATACATATATATAGTCTCATGCCTTCTCATTCTAACTCCATATTTTCAATGTGGGACGAAGCCTTTGTCCCACATTGGAAATGAGGGGAATGAAGGAAGACTCCCAAGTCTATAAAAAGAGAAGGATGGAGGTTCATTTGTCTCACATTGCACATTGCATATTAATTTATGTATTATTGTGAGTTATTCTAAGAATAATTTACATAATTTACATAATAATTATAAATTTATTTTATTAAAAATAATTTTTTCAAAAAACCCCGTCCCCACCCGCCTAACCCTAACTCGCTACCCGTCCCAACCCGTCAACCCGACCCTAACCCTAACTCGCTACCCGTCCCTATCCGTCTACCCGTCAACCCGAACCCGCCGGATCGTTAACCCGCCGGATCGACCCTAACCCTAACTCGCTACCCGTCCCTATCCGTCTACCCGTCAACCCGAACCCGCCGGATCGTTAACCCGCCGGATCACGGGTTGACCCGTGGCCAAGCCTATCTCCGGCCAGGTGTAACAAAAGTAGAAATTCAGTGGAAGTTGCGGTTCAATGAAGCAATCAATTTTAGAGGTAAGAGAAACCAAATTACGTAGTATATTTTAAAATTTTAAGTTATTTTATACAATATATTTATCAAATTCAATTAAATTTTAATGTGTTTTTCTGATCAAATTAAACATATATATCAATATATTCCCTAAGATCATAGTTAATTTTATTTTCCCCTCAAATACACCTTCAGAAAAAAATAATTACTCTAAATTACTTTTAGAGTCTTGCCCTTTTTTAGAATTTTTCAGTCACCAAAAGAAAGGATCATATTGTGAAACAAATATCTCATCTAATTACGCCATAGCAATAATAACTCTTGATGAAAAAAAATCTATTTACATATTTACCTGAGAAATTAAACATGAATCGAAAGCAAACTATTCAAAAGACCAGAGGTTAGTTAAAAAAAAAAGAAGACCAGAGGTGGATATATAATTAAGGCATGAAATAGCATGGAATTAGGACAAAATGGATATATGTATACATTTGTTATACACTAAAAATAATCAAGTGCGTATAGTCGTAACTTCTGATCGATATTATTTTTTTTCATCAATCAGAACATGCAATCCGTATACGGTATACAGAATAAAAATAATATTTGGTATTTGTCAAAATATCATGAAAAATATTAAAAATAATATTTGGTATTTGTTAAAAATCATGAAAAATATTATATACTTGAAACATTAATTCACAGGAAAATAAAAACAAAGAGTAGGTTGAAAAAAAAAGCATAATTAATTAGTCCAACATGAAACGGATGGATCGTGATTTTATGTACCTGCAGCGATGGTAGCTAGAGAAGAAGCCGACGAAGTATTGGGTGCGGGTAAGGCCGGCGGGGCGGTCGTGGGTGGAAGTGAGGACTAGAAGGAGGGAGCTGAGGGTGAGGAGGAGGACGCAGTTGAGGTTGGGGAAGGTGATGCGCGCTGTCTCACGATCACTGCGGAGAGGATGAGGGTGAACCCCAGCTGTGTCGACAGGAGGAGGGAGGACGTGGATACCGGGAGGTAAGAAGTACCCCATGAGAAGAGGAAGTTGTTGAGGCTGAGGAGGAGGCCAACAGCCGTCGACATGGCAGCCAGGGATGGGGTGAGCTCCGAGAAGGGCCTCCTCTGGGTGTATCCTAGAAGGTAGGGGAGATGTATAGGGATTAAGAGGGAGGGAAACCCTGCGGATTGGACCCACGTCGACACCCAACGACTCGACCCTTTGTGGTTGAATTAGAACTTTGCAAGGAGGGTAGACCCCACCGACCCCACCAACAGCGCTTGATAGTTGGCCGTGAGGAGGAGGAGGTACCGCTTGTTCCTTATTGTCTTGTTGAATTAGAACTTTGCAAGGAGGGTAGACCCCACCGACCCCACCAACAGCGCTAGGTAGTTGGCCGTGAGGAGGAGGAGGTACCGCTTGTTCCTTATTGTCTTCTCCTCCTTGATTCCCAATAACAACTGCTCATCTAATACCACTGCTATTCCCATTGCTGCTGGTGGTAGTTGCGCTGCCACCGCCCCCATATCTCTGTAATTTTTGGGATCAGAGAACATAGACGGATCTAGGCGGGGGCAAGCGGGAGCACACGTCCCCCTTTCATCCGACGAATCACCTATATTTGTCCTACGCGTCGATAGATTTGTTTTGATATATTATAAGTCTGAATCCGATAAACGAGTAAAAAGTTATGACCGTTTGAAAGTTAAACACAAATTAATTATATTTCAAATATCTTTTAATAAAGCCTGATTCATTTATATTTTACATATTTTGATATTTTGGCAATATAATTCAACCAAAGAGCTTCGAAACAAGAGATTTTTATACTAAATTCGATAATTATATAAGAAATTATGCAAGTTTAAAGTTTGTACATCTTGTTACACGTACGTTATTGCATGCTAAGAGAACAACAAGGTATACATATTGATTTTGTAGGCTTCAAACGATATATTTTTAGATAAAAAAATATTGTTATCAATTAAAACGACATCATTTTATCGTTTAAAGAGAAAAAATATAAAACAACTATTGACACAATTTTAAATCAAAACATCCTCATTTTGAAAAAAAACTGTGTTTTGTACTAAAAAAATGTATGTTTAAACTAAAATATCATCGTTTAATCTAAAATATCATAATTTTGGTTCGTTAACATACTATAAAAAAATTCTATCGAAGAGTGAATCGACAATTTATATAAAACTTTGCCCCCTTGATAAATTTCTGGGTACGTCCCTATCAGAGAATGATTACTTAATTAATTTGATGGGGTGTGCGTCATTTGATTATGAATTACAGTGAGGACACACACACACAAGATAGCAATGCAAGGTGTGAAATACAGTGAGGATAGTGGAAGAGCCTATTACGGAGTATTATTAAATGCATTTGTGAGCGTTATACATACTACTACCTCCGATTCAAAAAGGATGTCGTTTGACTTTTTAGCACGTATTTTAAGGAGCTAAAAACTATATAAAATATCAACTTTTTTAAAATTATTTTTTTACAACTTAATATTTTTTGTTAATAAGTACATTAGATTATGAAAAAATAATAATAAAAAAGTTAATATATTATATAGTTTTTAGCTCCTTAAAATACGTGTTAAAAAGTCAAACGATATTCTTTTTGGATCGGAGGGAGTATTTACTTTTCTGTTGACTCAACCCTAGGGAAAATGTGGGTAATGTGAGAGACCATGATTTGGGATCTTCTATATACTACGTA